>NAJL01000004.1:0-682352 GCA_005059885.1 Salinomyces thailandicus | reverse complement strand
CTAACCCTAACCCTAACCCTAACCCTAACCCTAACCCTAACCCTAACCCTAACCCTAACCCTAACCCTAACCCTAACCCTAACCCTAACCCTAACCCAAAACCACCAGCAAACAACCACCGGAGCTAACCCTGACCCTAACTGCCAAGCCTCCTAACAAATTCAAACAACCACCACGGTGGTTGTTCGCTCCATCTATATAGGATTTTCAATTCCCTACGCCCTATAAACCCTCGAGACTAAGATCTGCTTACTAAGCTAGGTCTAGGTGTAGAAAACAATTATGCCAACCTCTCCCGGTAACTTTTTCTCGACCTCTCCCCGAAACGGGCTTTATCTTCGTACTTATCCCGTACCTAGCTATAGATTAAACTAGAATCCCGTTAATCGACCTAGAACTAGAATCCTATCTACTAGGAACTAGTCTATACGGGCATGTACGGGGTTTAGAGCATTCCGAGCGCAGAAATCCCCTCGTTTTTTACTAGTTTTAATCTTCGGACGCCGGGATCTCCGTATAGACCCCGTATACGCGTCCGGCTAGTATCCGAGTCCCTTTTAGACATCTTTAGCTACGATTCTACGTCCTTAGATTGCAGGACACATTTTTAACCATATTCTACGTCATTACAATCTCTCTATATCTATCGCTCGCTAACTTATTAACCTCGCTACTACTACCGCCGCTACTACTACTACCGCCACGGGGGGTGACCCGGCTGCGGGGCCTACAACTTAGGGACCCTTACCGCCCTCGCTATAAGGGACCTTATACAGCGTGTATCTTACAGCGTCGGGCGGCGTTAGGCGGCGTGTGTCTTACGGCGTCGGGGGCAGCGTGTGTCTTACGGCGTCGGGCGGTATATGTCTGTCTTACGGCGTCGGGCGGCGTATATCTTGCCGCGTCAGGCGGCGTGTGTCTAGCGGCGTTGCGCGGCGTGTGTAGGCGTCTTACGGCGTCTAGCGGCGTGTGTCTTACGGCGTCGGGCGGCGTGTGTCTAGCGGCGTCTCTCCCTACGGATCTCGTTAACTACCTACCTACCTACCTACCTACCTACTACCTACCCCCCCGCGTACTTTCTAATTTGACTCAATTTTGGTTGAAGCTCAATGAAAATTTCATTCTGTACTGTAGCGGACCAATCACAGCGTGCGTCCGAAAATCCTTAGAATGCCGGCTAGGTAACGACTATTGGGCAAGGCCAACGATGTGCTTTGTGTCTTGACTGGTGGAAGAATCCCGTTCATACCTTACTCAGAAGTTATCGAGAGACCGACACGGTGGCGGTTGTAGGCGGGTCATTCGTGGAAGCACTCACGCATAGTGAAGCCTTCGATGGCAGGCGTTCGTTCAAAGATTTCACGATCTGCTCGCAGCATTATGTCTGTCCTTGAGGGCGTTCGACCAGCCGACTACCAAGATTATCGTAGACCTCACACCGCTGGAGCTTCAATGTGGCGGCAACACTGTAGTCTGTACATCTGAACTTCTGTATTGACAGTGCGAAAGTATACTAGACATTGGGCATCCAAGTTCACAGCTTTTGATCGCCATCGTCGCTCGTTTGCACCCATTTTTGCTCGCATCTTGCTTGTACCATCTACAACAAGGCCACAGCGACCGCGCCGACAACAGCGGCTACGCCTGCGCCCACGATCGTCCTGCCAGCTCCAGAGATGTACTGGGTGGGACCAGGAACGAAGCCACCAGTCCCGGTCGGCATCGCCGCAGTCGAAGTCCCGTTCCCAGTCCCATTGTACCCAGGAACCTGAATGGCGTACGGCGCAATCGCGTCGCTCCCGTTGCTGCACAAAAAGTAGTTGGCAGCAAAAGGCTGAGGAAGACCAGCCTGCTCGACGAAAGCCACAGTGTCGAAGTTGGTGCGATTCTCCGCGCTGTAGCCGCTCCAGGCCGCTGGGATCGTAAAGTTCTCGGGCTGGGTGAAGATGTACTGGATGTACCTATGGGCTCGGGAGCTTGGAGGCGGCATGGGGCGCGCGTAGGGGACGAGGGCTTCAGGGCCGCCGATGGTGAAGTCGTCCAAGCGGCGCTGGTCGGGGGCGAGCCAGTGCAGGATGTCAGAGACAGTAGGCTCTTCTGGGGTCGGCTGGGTGAAAGGGGTCAGCTTGAGCTTGGTGTCAAATAGGCGTAGGAAAGCTTACCGCATCCGGGTCAACCATCAAGATCACGAAACGCTGGTTTGGGTTGCCGTTCGAAAGGCCGGTGTTGATGACAGGCGCTTCCGCCGGTACCTGGATACCCAGCTGGGAACCAGGGACGATGGAGCGGCCATTGTAGGAGACTCCCAGGCGCAAGTTCGCACTTGGGGAGTAGTCGGGAGGGATTTGCATCATCTGGGCCGAAGCGAGGGTGGTGAGAGCCGCGAGAGCGAGCGACTTGGAAGGTGCCATTGCGACGGTATTGGTAGAGTAGCAACGAAAGTCGTTTACAGTAATGTCGCGAAGCGAGGGATGGTTCAGACGAGGCGAGAGTGTGTTAAGATTCAAGCGGTAGCACTTTATAGCTTCCTGCTCGGGTCTTGATCTTGAGCTTATTAATAGAGACGGCTTGGAGTCTATAGCGATGCCGCGGGGCCCCGCTGCGCCAACGGTCGAAGTGGTGATGGATGCCAAGCCGCAATGATGAGGAGATGGACGCCCGACCCGCCTTGGGGGCACTTGGCTTAAACCGGCGATATGCAAGGCACCCAGGCCTCATGACTGGCTCGATATCCTTACTTGCGTGAGGCGTTTCGTGCGGTTGCTAGGACGGATATGCAGTGAGCGTAGAATATCCAAGCCGACCTTGGGAGAAATACTTTTTGCTGCAAAATGACTTGTCGCTAAAAACGTTTGGAAAGTTGAAAGGTGCAGCGGTCCTGAAAGTCCCAGAAATCGTCCGCGTCACCCTGACGAGAGCGCCTACTATCGATGACTGTCGAATCGTGCACGATGAGACTGATGTACTCCAGGTAGGCGAACGGAAGTGCTTTCCTGAGTGATCCGCAGCACAACGATCTTCCGCCAGCGCACCGTCGTAGAGACACGGTGGGCATTGATTCGGCGGATTTGATCTAGCGTTTGGGAGTCCATGCTACTATCCCTGCACCATAAAGTATAGAGTCAGTCGGACTAAACGAAGGCGAAGCTTGATCACCGAGAGAAGTTGTCGTGAGACACGCGGACGGTCGAACAAGATCTCCCGAAAGTGCGCCTGTCCGTTTTGTCGTCTGCTAACGATTATTGCAGACCGGCGCTGTCGAACTCAACATCCCAGCTCTCAGCTGTAAGACACCGCTGCTATACAGAGAACGGGGGTCCAAACTCTGCGCCTTCCTCGTATTTGGGGCCAATCTTAGCTTCCATCCAAATCTCATTCTCGGCACCCATACCCTCCCTCGCCATGCTCGGGTAGATGCTTGCTTGCCCAGTTGTAATCCGATTCTCTCTGACAATGTTTCCGCAATCGTCTAGCCAGAGCGCGTGAAACAGCGGAGGGTCGGTGGCGTACAATTCTTGATCTTCGACAATCAAGTAACAGACGGCGCAGCAGTCCTGCTGTGCTGCAAGGGAGATGTCTCCGGAGACGGGTTCGCCCTGATGATCCATGTACTCGCGCTCCTTCTCGCGGCGATAATCGATACCGCCGTCGGTGTCTTCTTCGACTTTGCACTCTGCGCCTGCCACTAGCTCTGGCAGGGTATCGAGCGCTTCTCGCCACGAGGAGAAGTTGTAAAAATAACTGTTAGATAGGATGGTACTATCTTCGTACAACGCCTCGCCGCAGTCGACACTATCCGAATCCAGGATGCTTTGGCAGAAGGTCTTGTGCCGTTCCTCATCTGCATAGTCAGTTCGAAGCCAAAGTCGAAGTCGATTGTAGTCCCTGATCTCCCCGTCCAGCTTAGTGGCTACGTAGCGGAGAACAGGCGAGCGAAGAGGCTGTAATATGGTACCCACTTGATCGTCGGTAGGCTTCACGGTGCCCTTGGCGACCTTTCGTGCATGCTGCTGGCGTCCGCGCCGGCCTACTTTCACGAATTCTCGGACCAAGGCAAGTCGTTGGTCTTCATCCGACTTGTCCGAGCTCGTGTCCCAGTTGTCGATCATGAAGGAATCGATGGCGAGAGAGCCCCATGGCGGCCAGGTGCTGACGTTGTGATCCAGGTGTGCGAAGTCCGCCATCCTGGTTGTCGGTGGTGGGGGACGCCGTACAATGATGGGTCTGCAACAGGGAGCTTGAAAAGCAGTAGTGCTGACAATCGATAGAATTCTGTGCAAGACTGGCGGAGCAGTTCGGAACATTGACCTACGCTATGGGAAGAGCGAAAGAATCAGCAGTAGAGAGTACACAGGGGCTTAAACAGACGCTTCGTCGTCGCCTCAGAAGAAAGGGGCTCCAAAGACGCGTTGTATTGCTTTATTGTGACCATGTACTTGGTTGCAAGTGATTCGGGCCACTTGAAATTGATTTGGTGTGTGCACAGGGCAGTGGGGAAACTTTCGAAAATCCTAGGGATTCTGCTTCCCAGAATATCATCATAAGGTATGCAAGAGCGGCTTCGATAGCTGCTAGTGCGTGGAAGGCGCCTGTTTACCGGTACCTAGAATGTAAAGTAGGTACCTAAGATGCACTTACACTTCTATCTGCACGACTGGTCCGGTCGATCTGGTTCAATATCAACCTACTACCCTACGAAATGGTTCCTACGTCCGACATAACTGCATCCCTACCTGCATCACCATATTGTGAAGAGCTTCGACCAAGAGACGATCTGATCGCTCGGCCTATCTCGTTCTTTCACGCTACAAGAAAGCGCTTTGAGCTCTGGCACGCCGGTACAGACGAGCAGCCAGGAGGCGTGCCTAAGGAGCCCGCCGGCGCGCATTACGAGTGGCGTTCGAGAGACAATCGCAAAGGTGAGAGGCTTACATGCGGAGATGTTGATTTGAAGTAGAAAGCAAGCTTCCTGACTATTGTTGCTGTCGTGTAGGTCGACATGCGCTTGTCTTGCACCCTCACGCTGCGCCTTCACGCCTCTCAACAATGGTTACAGTCCTGCGAGGCATCGGACGTATGGTCTATGTGATCGCCTGGTGGGACGTGTCGTGGTGGATTGGCATCCTCTTCTCCCTCGGCTCGGCTGTTTTTCTAATGGCCGGGTGCATCTATTGGGTCCCCCTTGCGTATCCTGGCACTAGATTCTCAGGGAAATATGCGACTGCTGGCGGTGTACTGTCGTTCGGAGGCTCAACGCTGTTTGTAGTCGGTGGCGTGCTTCTTGTTGTGGAGGCTACGAATGAGAAGCTTGATGAGTGTTTTGGCTAGGCCCTGGGGCAAATCATTGGTCTGGAAGGCTCACATGACTCGGGCATGAAAGGGTCTTCCAGTGTTCTTAAAGGCTCAGGGCGCGCGCAATACAAGCCAGCCCCAACGAGCTGCTCGCACCACCATCAGGTGGGTTTAGGCACTTCAAGAAGAAGAGACAGTACACGGCCATTAGAAACTCAACAGTGGAAATGGTGGCCGTCGTGGCACGAGCTCCAGGCCCACTACCTACATGAACTCGGCTTTCTAGCGTCCTTCACCCTCGCCATAGGCTGCCTCATCTTCTGGGTCTCAGGCCTGCTAGCGTTACCTGGCATCTACAACCACCTCTCGCAAGCCGTTCTCTGGGGCCTCTACTGGCCGGCATACCTGGTGGGCGGCACTCTGTTCGTAGTCTCCAGCGGGCTCTACATCATCGAGTCGCAAGAGAAGTGGTACAGGCCTGCGCCGCATGCGCTGGGCTGGTGGATTGGGGTGTGGAATATGACGGGCAGTGTTGGGTGGACCTTGAGCGCGGGGTATGGTTTCTGTACGGCGAGTTGGTGTTCTTACCAGAGTGCTCTTTCGTTGCTTTGGGCGAGCTTGGCGTTCTTGATTGGGAGTCTCTTGACGTGGTACGAGGCCTTGGGGAAGTATCCGATGCTTACTGATAAGAGACTACTAGGGTGAAGGAGAACGACGGGTCGTTGGACGCCAATCAATAATCAAAGCCATTGACTCTAATTGAATTTCGGTGCTGATGCAACGGACAAAGACCATATGATCTCAAATGACTATAATCTCATCGTGGCGCAAGCTCACACTCGATAACAACTCGAGTTTCCGCCAAAAATGCATGTGAAGAGGGCGAAGCTGCGGTGACATGACCTTCGACTGTCCGAGAGTGGCACCCGCTGCAGAACAAGCTATCCAACCCGAGCTTGGGGTTCTTACATGACACATGATTGACATGTGTGAGGTCTGAGCATCCCACCCAAACGAGCTTACGCTGTCCACAATTAATTCTTGGCGGCCTGCTTCGCACAAGGCGTCGCCGCTGCGCGAGTCCATTGCTGTGGTCTCCGTAAGACGTCGAGGTGTGCGACAACATGACGCAGACATGCAAGCGACAAGACACCATTCATCCAACTATGACTAGAAGCGTCCGCCTACGGACTCGCCAAGACACAATCGCTCTCCACTCATCATGGCTGGTCGTGAGAATCGACACGTCTAAATCACGGCGTTGAAAGCACATCTTAGTAAGGACTACGATCTCTAAACAGGCACGAAAGAGGCGTTCCGCGCTCTCCCTATCTCTGCCTCGCCACTCACCACTACAAAGGCGTAGAGTAAGCGACTTTGTTGCTCCAGGAAGCAGCCATAGCGCCAAAGTCAACTCCACTCTTATCAGTACTGCGAGATGTCCGTACTCGCCGACGTCAGTGAGCTTGATTGACCAAACAAGAGCAGTCGACGGCGGCCTGTCCTCCCCGAAGGCATCTTCCAGGTTTGCAGCATTCCAAAACTCACTCTCTTTCACCACGCCCAACGCCCCTTCTCAAGTATCGCGGGGGTTTGCATCCGGACGAGCATCACCAGGCCTGCGACAAACCTTCCGTTGCCGTCCTTTGCAGATACAGTCACAAAGGGAGAATGCGGAACATTGTGAGATCTCTGAATCCGTTCGCAAAGTACGATGTCTCCGACTTTCCTGGCGTGCTGAAACCTCTGGCTCGCACTCAACGGCATCCAGTCGTACGACGTCCGTCCGTGACATCTGATAAATCCAAATTAGTCGAAGAGCGACCCGACGACGATACCACATCCGACGCTGCGTCACGAGCGAGCCAGCAAGCCGGCGTGCGGACGCAAGAGAGCCTCAAAGCCGAAGTCGAAGATGAAGTGGCACTAAGCGGTCACGATACCGCCTACGATCGCAAGTCGATCCTGATGAACAAGGCTATCGCGGACATTGGCATGGGGCGCTACCAGTGGCGGTTGTTTGTGCTTTGTGGTTTTGGTTGGCTGGCCGACAACCTGTGGCTGCAAGGGGTCGCACTAACGCTGGAACAGCTGTCTGCTGAGTTTGGAATCGACAGCGAAAGGGTGCGGTATACGACGTTGGCATTGTTCGTAAGTGTAGTGCGAGAGGTCCAGACTTGTTGAAAGTATCATCGTCGAGCTATGTTGACTTTCTGGTAGCTCGGGCTCTGCATCGGTGCGAGCTTTTGGGGTATCATGTCTGATGTAATCGGGCGAAGACTGGCATTCAACAGCACACTGTAAGTTGATGATGTTCAGATGCATGCAGCGTGAGCTGATGTGCTCTACCCTCAAAAGCTTCCTAGCTGGTGTCTTCGGCTTGGCTGCTGGCGGCGCTTCGTCTTGGCTCGCAGTATGCTCGCTCTATGCCTGCGTTGGTCTCGGTATCGGCGGCAACCTCCCTGTCGATGGCGCTCTCTTTCTGGAGTTCATCCCATTTGCAAGTGGCAACCTGCTGACGCTCCTCTCGGTCTGGTGGCCTATCGGCAATCTGTTCGCCTCAATGATCGCATGGGCTCTCATTGGGAACTTCAGTTGCGACCCCCACCTCCCGTCTTGCATTGTCACAAGTGATATCCAGCCCTGCTGTGGCAAGCATAACAATTGGGGATGGCGATACTTTGTCCTTGCTATTGGCTCACTGACAATCTGTATGACCCTCTGCCGATCCCTCCTCTTCCGGCTTTTCGAGTCTCCAAAGTTTTTGCTGTCACGTGGCAAGCAAGCAGAGGCGGTGGCAGTGGTGCATGGCATTGCTCATTACAACCGAACCACGACATGTCCGAAGACACCCTAAATGCGGTCGGCGGACACCCGGATGTCGTTGGCGACGACAAGCTCGGCACAGCCGAAGTCATCAAGCGCTCGCTATCCAAGTTCTCCGGACAGCGTGTCGGGCCCCTATTTGCGGAGCGAAAGCTCGGCCTTACCACTGCGCTCCTTTGGTTCGTATGGGCGACGATAGGTAATGCTGCATATCAGAACTTCATACGTGAGAGAAAAACTGGCCTCTCTAACTCTCCCCTCCAGGTATGGGCTACCCCCTCTTCAACGCCTTCCTCCCGCAGTACTTAGGCAGCGGCTCAACATCCATCTCCACCACGTACCGCAACTACGCCATTACCTCCGTGGTCGGCGTCCCCGGCTCCATCCTCGCCTGTCACACCGTCGACCTCAAGCACGTTGGCCGCAAAGGCACTATGGCCTTCTCCACTCTCATCACCGGCATCTTTCTCTTCTGCTTCACCCTCTCCCGAAACTCAGATTTCCAGCTCGCCTTCTCGTCGCTGGAAGCTCTGTTTCAGAACATGGCTTATGGCGTTCTTTACGCTTATACCCCAGAGGTACGCACTGCCACTCATGCCGAGAGCATTTAGCTTCGAAGACTGATGGGAAATTCGTGACACAGGTGTTTCCGGCACCTAGCCGAGGGACTGGTAGTGGTATCTCTAGCTTCTTGAACAGACTCGCGGGACTCTGCGCGCCTGTTGTCGCAGTCTACGCCGGTGGTGATCCTGCTGCGCCAATCTATGCTAGTGGTGGATTGTTCATCGCGGCTTTCGTGGCTATAGTCTTTCTGCCTATCGAGACGAGAGGGACGGCGAGGAGATAGATGGTTGCAGACACGGGTACGCGGCGACGAGACTTGCAGCATTGGTGCACATGTCCTGTATTGATGGCTGCTTGCTTCTCCTGCTCTGATCTCGTTTCCTGTAAGTACAGCAAAGTGTCGTCGGTTATGCAACCCTTACTTCAATGCCCTATTCTGTACGCGTTGTTAGCACATAGACAGCTTTGTCCATGACCCAGAGGTATAAGGTACACATGAACTGTTTGTACAAGACCTGGCTCATACCAAACTTATAGAAATGATATCGAACCGAAGACCGCAAAAGCGTACCTAAACTTCAACAACAAATCAGATTCTTCCCTCAGAACCTCATCTTACAACTCCTCCTGCTCATCCGCCTCCAGCTGCCTCCTCAGCTGCACAGGCAAAATTTCCCAATCGTTCACCCCTTGGAACACACCCTCCTGCGCCTCCGCCTTCCCGCCACCGAACCCCTTCGCCTGCCATTTCTCCACACCCTCAACACCCTGCAATTGCCCCCCGAAAGCCCGGAACACATCAGCATTCAAGCGCTCGTAAACACTAAAGTTCTTGGGCCAGCTGCCAAGACGCTGGTAAGCAAGCTTGAGCAGGCGCAAGTGCTGTTTGGTCAGCTGCGCGCTATCGACGTCTGCCTCGTCCGCTTGGCCGTCGTTGTCCTCGTCGATGGCGATACCGTGTTCCTTGAGGATCGTGGCGGCGGTGTCTTCGTCGTCATCGTCCTGCTCGCCGTTGTCGCTTTGCCCACCGACCAGCCAGCGGAGGACGTCTTCGTGCACAAGGATGGCTTTCTTGTAGTAGTCTGTTGCGATAGACGCGCTGCTCTTGTCCTTCTCGGCGCTCTTCTGGTACTGTTGAGCGGCGCTTGTGTAGAGCTGGGCTAGCAGGCCATAGGTCTCTAGGGTCGAGGGGTGACGAGCGCCGTGCACGCGGCGGAGATTGTAGGCGATGTCTTCGCAGAGACGGATGGCTTTGATGGGGTGCTCGGCGAGGTAGCGGGCGCAAATGAGGCGCTGGCCAAGGTTGAGGAGGACGCGCGAGGGCCACGAGCGCTGGGCTTCGCGAGTGTTCCAAAGAGTTGTCAAAAGAGACTGCGAATATGGTCAGTGTGGTTCGATAAGCATAGCTAGAATTCATGCTCACCTCGAGAGTCTCATAATCGCCTTGCTCGCCCAGCAGACCAATGAGTTGATTAAGCTCTGCTAGTTGCACCTGAGCCATATTGATCTTCTGCTCCTGGCAGATCTTAAGAATCTCCTTGATGATACTGTTGGACAGCTGCAGCAGCTTCTTGCGCATTGTCTCATCCGGACACCTGTTCTCGCCACGGCCATCAAGGTATGAAGCCAACTCAAAGCCACGGCTGATCGCTCGTGGACCATGGTAGCCCTTATGGTACTGAGCGTATATGAAGGCGATGTTTGCGACATCGTAAGCCTCGGCGAACTTGTTGTTCTCGATCAACTTCGATAGGGTCTTGTTCGACGCAAGAATCACGGCGCGGACAAAGTTGGTCGTCTTGCGGGCGCCCAGGTGGTCGAGAATAGACACAATGAAGATCCGCGGCGACTGTTGGCTCATGAGCTTCAGGTCCGCAGTGTCGCGCTGGATGAACAGTTGCACAATCTGCTCCTCGAGAGACTGAGCCATGTCTTTGCGGTTGCGGCGAAGGAGGAAGTGGCGCAGAGGAGCCGCAGCGATGACGATCTTGTCGAGGCCGCTGCGCTGCTTCATGACGCGGCGGAACTGCTCGAAGTAGATGTTCTCGGCGATGGTGTCTGACAAGATCTCAGAGAAGGTAAGCGAAGTGTCGGTTCGAATGTTGTACTCCAGGCCTGCCAAAAACACCAAAGACGCACTGGAGCAGCTGGTCAGATCGAAGGAGAACTTGGAGCTTTTGCGCTTGTCTTTGGCAATGAGCTGGCGATGAAGCTCCTGCACAAGCTCGACACACTGCTGTTGCTGCTGGCAAGCCTGGTAGGTCTGCGCGATCGACTGCGCGCTTTCCAACATCTTCTCGTCGGACATGGACTTGGTGTTGATTTCGCTAACGGCGGTCTGAAGCTCCCGCATCGCTACGTCCGTCTTCTGTTGGCGGACCTGCAGCATGGCGAACTCGCGGAGGTTCGTCAGGGTGGACTGGTGCGCATAGCCGTGCTGGCTGCGAGACTCGGCAAGCTGCTCCTGATAAACACCAGCAGCGCGAGCGATCGTCTCTGAGCTTGCATTCGAGCTAGAGGTGATGCGGCGTTTGTATGACTTGGCCAGTGTCTGCTTCAACTCATTACTCTCCTCCTTCGAAGAGCTACCAGAGGACGATGTAGACTTTAGTGCCTCCTCGTAGTAAGAGATAGCTTCCTCTTCATGCTTCTGGCTGTAGGATGTGACCCGAGCCAAGGTCTTCGTAGCCTTGATCGCAATGGCGGATTGGGCACCAAAGGCTGCCTGACAGGTCGCGCGGAACTCTTTCGTAACACGATGAAGGGTCTCCCAGTCCGTCTGAGTGGCTTCAAGACTTTGGTAGTACCTGTCGTACAGATTCTGGACAAACACGGTGTCCTGGAACTGCTTGTACTGCTTTGTCTGCCGAGTGAAGGTGTTCCACAGGACAGTGAAAGCACTGATGGCTTCCGTGTATCGTCGCTCCTCCCAGTAGGAGTTCGCAACGAGCATCGTGGCCTCCATAGCACTAGCGTGACAGACATCCGTCTCTTTGTTCAAAGTCGAGGAAATCTGCTGATAGTATTCGATCCAGTACGGGTGAGTGCGAGCATGAGCGCGGCAGCGATGGCCCAGCTCGTACAGTGTCTTGATGGTGATGTCGCCCGTCGGTCCATAGACGCGGCGGTAGACAGCCAGAACTTCCTGAAAGACCCCGATCGACTTGTCTGGATAACCGTGCTTGTCATAGAAGCACACCAACAACAGCTTCGCCTTCTCTAGCAAATCCTTCTGCTCTTTTGGAGCTGTCAGAGCGGCGCGGAACAGGCGGACATATGTGTCGATGACCTTCTCAATCAACCGCTGCTGGAGGTAGCATTCGGCAAGACGATCGACCAGCTCCAGAGATTCCCGGAAGAAGGTCGAGGTCATTGTGACCTCATGCAGAGACGCCGCGAAGAAAGATGACCAGGTGCGCTGCAAAGTCGAGGAGATGACACTCACTGCCATGGACCACCTGCGCTCAGCCATGTATTGGCTGGTGAGCTGCTTGGCCAACGCGATCGTGGACATATCCAGAGTCTTGCTCTCATTGGATATCATCGACTGAAACACCTCCTGCAACGACGATTCAGACACCGTGTTGGTATTCTCCGTAAGACTCTTGCTCGAGGTGGCATTCTTGAGCACTTCCGACGACGTAATAGCAATCTCCTCCTCAATCTGCGAGAAAGACCGTGACTGCTCTTTCTTGGTAGACTTGTAATAGGAGCTTGCTTGCCGGAAGATTGACAGAGCTGCGTTGGACTGGCCGACGCTCTTGAGTGTATGAGCAGACTCAGTGAGTCTGGAGACAATCTGCTCAGAGTAGGACAGCTCATGATGTCTGTACTCCTCAGCGATGCAAGTCAGGATGGCAGACGTCTCGGTCTCTCTCTTTTGCGACTTCAGGAACTTCGAGTAAGCATTGACGGTCTCGAGCTTTCTCTCATGCCAATCAGTAGACAGCGTAGTACGGCAGCGCTCAGAAAGCTGCTGCCATAGCTCGACATACGTCTGCTCGGCCTCTAGAGTCTTACTCTGCTGCGTGTATAGCTCGGCATCTCGCAAAAGCGCACCGACACGGTCAAGGTCAAGGACTGTAATGGTCTCTTCTTCATCCTCGTCGACAAAGAGATTGCCAATAGTACCCATGTCGCGGTCCTTCTTACCCTTGCCCAGCTGAACACGAAGACTGTCAGACAGATCGCGGACTCGCTCGGAATCGCTACCATGCTTCTCTACGGAAGCACCGTGGATGGTCTGCATGATTTCTGTCGCACGGTCTTGCTCGTTGATCGTCATGTAGAAATCGGCGAGGGTTTGTCTGGTCTGTATGACGAGGTCGGAAGTCATGCCAAACTGACGCTCATACGCACTAATGAGGACCAGGAGTATGCGCTCACGCTGGGTCATGATGTCGGTCCTCGAAGTGGTGGTTCTTGACTCAGTCAAGCTGAGGTACCGGTTGGCACACTCGATCGTCAAAGGGTGAAAGTGCGACAAGACTTTCTGGCCGATGGTTGTTGCAGAGAAATAGTACTTGCCAGCTTCGTGGTCGTTGCCCATCGGTTCGTAGTAGGTCGCCACGTTGATGTACGATTGCAGGACAGTAGGATGGTTCTCCGTGAACACGTTCTTCCGGATCTTGCTAACAAGCACGTGTAACTCAACCTCTTGGGAGCCAGGGAACTGGTCATCCCAGCAAATCCATTCGAGTATCGGCATGATGGTGCTGTCGGGAAAGATTTTCTGCAGCTCTGGAGACGACTTTGGCTCATTCGTGTTGGCTGGGGCGATTGAGGTTTGGCGGAGATGGTATGGCCAGTAGCGAACAACGTACTCCAATAACGGGTGGCGCGGGAACAGCTTCGCAGGTAGACTCTGATCCGTGTTGTCCAAAGTGGGCTCGCCCTTGTCGGTCAGAGTGAGCTTCGCGTACAGTAGCGGGCGGAGCAGACTGTCCATCGGGCGGTCCTTGAACGGCAACTGCATCTTGCCTTGGTCGAATATGGTGCGCACTGCTGTCTCTATAGTGGCGTGTCTCAATCGGATGACATCGTTGTGGATGCAGACCAGGGGCTTGACGCACTTGACAAGCTCGTATACGTTCGGTCGCTTGTCAGAAGATGTGCCTTTCTCCACATCGACCGAAAACAAGCAGTCGATCTCGTCGTACGTCAAGGGCCGGGCTGCACCTGCAAGGAAAGAAAGCAGGAGAAGCGACTCCTTGCTAGGCTGCAAGACAGACAGAAGTCTCGTGACCAGATCCGGAATGCCTGGCTGCTGGTTGCCCTTGAGACTTTGCAATGTCTTGGTGAAGCTGTCCGGCGACGGCTCCATTTTCAGGACCTCACAAACAAGTGTCGTCCATAGTAAGTTGCCCTTGGCAGTGTCGTTGATTTGCGCAATGACAAGCTCTTGCTCAGAGCCTGGCTTTGAGGTGAAGTGTGGGCATCGTGCCAAGCCTCGAATAGCCACGGCATGAACATCGTCCCTAGTATCTTCCGGTGAAAGCGTTCGCTGGGTACCGCGGGCGCCAGAGGGAAGTTGCAGCGACTGGGACAACGCAACCATTTTTGTCCTCTTCGCGCGGCCAATGGTACGGGTCAATCTCTCCAGAAGAAGCTGGCCTACCTGCTGGCCACCTCGAATCTCGTCCACGCCGTCAACGACAATGACGGTGTCGTTTGCGTGTTCAAGAGGGTGCTGGAGGGCATCTGTCAAAGCATTCCAGAGGTGGTCCTCGTATGCTTTCGAGTCGGCAGTCTGCCGCGCATGCTCGTAGGCCCTCGACAAGGCATGATATATGTACATATTACCGACGCGGAGGTTCAACAGCTGGTAGAGCAGCGTCTTTACCACGTGTAGAGTGTTCGCCTCGGAAGGCACCGCTCCGACGGAACAGAAGATGGTTGAGTAGTTCTTACGGGCCACCGGCCTCTGCAGCCTCTCGATGATCGATGCCGCCAAAGTGGTCTTCCCGGATCCAGCTCGGCCGTTCAGCAGAATGCATTCGTTACTACTCTTCACGAAGTTGACCAGCTCGTCCTGAAACCAAAGGCAAGTAAATTCAGCCTGCTGATCTGCGAAGGTGGTGTGGTCCGTGCCCAGCATGTCCAGCACGCGATCTTGCGGGCGCAGCCAGTTGCTCAAGGTCTCAATACTTAGAGCCTCCTCGATGTCCATGCCTTCAGCATCGATCTGGTAATTCCAGATGGCATCGCTTGTCTTGCCGCGGCGAAGACGGAAGGTCTCGATGGTGTCCCCAAAGACCTCGTATATGTCCAAGCTCGTGGTTTGGGTCGGCATCATGCCATGAACGGTCTTGTAGAATCGGATGGCGACCTCTACTACGAGAGTCAGGAGGTCCGTGTACATCATGCACAGCTGCTCGCGGGTGTCCGAAGTCACAGAGAGTAGTTCGCTGCGGTCCAAGAGGGAGGACACCATAAGCGAGCACTTGTAGAAGAAGCCAAAAGCTTTGTCAAGCGCATCACTGTTCTCATGACCGAGCTAGGAAGTGTCAGTATAGCTATTTTGGTCAGACTGGGATGCGAAACAGAAGCTGAAGCTCACCTCAAGAAGCAGCTTCGCATGTCCATAGCCGAGCTGAGCTGCTGCATTGCTGCCGGATGCAAAGCCTTGTACAGCAGTCTCAAACCCATGCAGATTTTCGGCAAAGTAGAGGGCGCGGATCAGCACGGTGTCCCACTTTGAGCCTTTATGCGGTAGTGTTGTTAGGCGCTCCTGCCTGATCCAGCCGACAAGGCCCACGAATGATAGGTCTTCAACAGTTTGGTAGACGCCAGATCCTAATTCTGACAGGCTCTTGCGCTTCAACGCAACACTGGTATCTTCAACAAATGGGAGTTTCTGAGGCCCGTGAGATCGGCTTCCGCCTATTCCAGAGAAGCTAGTGGAGCTCATCCTCGAGCCCTTCGTGCCGCCAGCGGCCGTGCTACGTCTGTTGACCTTCAGGCTAGTCGGCGACGCCGGCGGGGTCGACCCTCCATTGAGCTGTGAGCTTTTGACACCATTCATGGTGGCGGACGGCATCGCGTTTACACAGGCTTGGGATGAAGCAGGCAGTAATACAAGAGAAGGATTGGGACGCCTGAAAAATGGTGAGTTAACGGCTGCAGCATGCAACAAGCAAAGTAGAGGGTCGCCCTGGGCTGGGTCAGTGATACTGACCAGAAAGTTTCTTCGAAGCTTGCTCTTGAGCTCTCGCAGGAAGCAACAGGGAAAGGAAGAGTAGAGCTGTAGGTTAAGCAGGACTCGCTCTTTTCAATCTGTACAATGCGCCTCTGCACCGTACATCCCTGCGCGGATATTTGTTATCGGCTGAGACATCAGGCACGATGACGCTATGGTATGCGCTGCACCGTAGACGCATGTGGAAGTGCTGCTGCACATCTATACACGGACCTGCTATGGTTCATTAGTAGGGGTGGGGCATCCATCACGGCCGGAGCCTTTTGAGCTAGTAGCGGCATGAGCACTGGAACCCTGACAGTTAGCCATTGGAAAGCATGTTCCCTAAATATGATGAGCAGCGGAAATATCTGAGGCTAGCCCGCATGTCACTTGTAGCCACGGCTTCCTACCAAAAGCTTTATGATCAGTGAAAGGCGGTCGGTTGGCGTCTGAGAGTTCTAATCATAAATTGGCCAGCAGCCCAGCAAAGAGCAATGCCAACAAGCCCGACTGGCGATATGATTGCTGCTCCGGGCCAGCTCGGCATAGGAGAGGGACCCGCAGCAGAGCCTAGCGCTGCTCACCCGGCTCGCGGAAACGTGAAGATCTTAGATCGATATAGTCGGCGATCTCCTGCAAGGTCGCGTAGTTGAAGAGTACCAGGCTATAAGTGCGGGAGCGTCTTGCGGCACGTCGCCAACTATGCCTTTCGATGTCGGCGAAGCTAGACCTCGACTCGACAGTATGCACGTCGACCTGGCCGCCATTGGCCAGCCAGCAGGGAGCTGAGCACGTAATCGCCGTCCACGTCCAAGATTTCTCTGATGTGCCTGGTTTTGTACAGTACCCCTCAGTCGTGGTTACCTGTTCTAGTAACCGCAGGCTGTGGTAGTGGAGGTATATGCAACGTGTCGTCAAGGGGCTAAGGATGCTAGCACCAGGACCATTCCTAACTCCCGCCAACGGAATGTCATTGAGCACGGCGTCGTTAGAAATGTCCCGAGGCCGCCATGCCAATTCGTGGACAGCCAGAGGTACGGAGGAGGTGTTAACATGACGGGTGCTGACGAGGTGAGGAAGTGAGGTGGCAGATCAGTGATGAGATAAGTTAAGCGAGCGGCAGAGGGCCGAGGTCCGTCTCCGCACTCCGCACCAGCTATATCTTATAAGTTATCACACTGCATTAGGCTGATTTCGTCGGAAAATGCCGTTTCGGTCGCCGGTTCCGGAAGGGCTTCGCAGCCTCATCGGCACCGCATCGAACAACAACAATCAATTGCGACTGGACGTATATCCTGTATTTGCCGTCATCCACAGGCCAGCCGGGGCATGTTCGTTTTGCTCCGCCCTAGGTCGTCAAAAGGATCATGACATCTTTCCTGGCTTGTTCAGACACCTATTACAAGCTTTCCCGAATGCACTGTGCGGCTCGCAACAAATCCTTGGAGATACTTGTATGCAGTATGAAAAAGGCAAACCTGCATCCCGCCAACTGTGGAATATTAGCGTCGTCGACCGTGGCGGCAGCGGCTGACGACGAGGATTTGTGGGATTGACAGGAGGCTATGCTAGTCCATATCTCGTTCCTTGTACATGCAGACGGGCAATGCAACTCTCGCTACCACGTACATGCACTTTGTTGTCCCGTGGCGAGACGCAAGAATGCAAATAGGAATATAGGAGTTGCTGCTGCAGTACCCGGCGAACCTTGGCTAGATGGCGCCATAGGGAGGTAGACTCTAGCTTGGGAGCTTTCAGCCGTGATCTATTCTCGCCGTAACTCATCTCTCGCGCCACACCGTGACGCCCGGCGAGTGTGCAGAATACTGATCCGGTAACCGCATCGAAAGCCGGAGATAACTGAGATAGACCTGTGGAGTACAATATGTGGAGCAGCAGTGGCTCTGCAGTAATAAAGTGCAACGACTCCCTGTCATGGGATTGATCGGCCGATGAGGAGCGTGTCGTTCTCTTATTATACCTAGTGTACATCGCACATTTACACGTCCGCGAATGCATGCGTTGCAACAGCCACCGCTTTATCTACTCGAGTCTGCTCAAGTTGAGAGGAAGCAGCAACACCGCGCGAGTTGCTATCAGCCTGTCGTGGACGTGGCTTCTGGTAGCCCAGGCGTCGTAAAGAATTATGATCAGGCCCATGCTCGTTCCAAAGACGTAACAACAGGACGTCGTACAATACATTTCTTGTAAAGTGACATCCGGTTGCCCGTGAAGCCGTGCAGAGGCCACGAGGCGGGCGGTACGCAGCCGATAGCGAGCCAATTGTGCACACTACGGACATACGATGTCAGGCATGCGCGTTCTAATGCCAACGAGTCCACGTGGCGTCCCCGACGCCCTCCAACGCCACTCTCCTCGTAAAGTCGAAAAACTCGACCCACTCACTCAAGATCCCACCCTCACTCATCATCACTATCCTCCGCCCACGACCTTTGCATCCCCTCCACAAGCGCCTTCGTCCTCCACCCCGTCCTGGCCTCCATATCCGCCAGAAACGTCAGCGCCGCCTGCCGATCCTTCGCCCGATGCAAACACCCACTCCAGACCGACAGACAATGCCGCGCCGTAAACCAAGTGTTCTCCGCCCGAGGGTTTGAGATCGCAATCCCGACGACGGTCGAAAGGTGCTGGCGGATTTCTCGCTCGCGGATTCGGCTATCGGCTAGGTGCTCGTAGGGTTTGCCTGCTGTGCCGCCTTTGAGCGTGAGAAGGACGATTTGCGCGATGTGGAAGTATTGGAGCCCGACGGCGTGGTGAGGGGAGAGCATCCAGATTTCAGGGTAGCAGCGATTATCTTTTAGTGAGCGCGGGCGGTAATAAATGGCCTCGAACGATGCGGGCTTTGATCTATGCCATTCCGTGATTTCGGTTTCGGAGGCGAGTATGTCGGCTTGGTCTAAGGGGCTGGTAAAGGCTCTCTTGAGGAGGACGGCGAGACCGACGACCATCCTCTGCGTGCGAGAGAAGTCGCTGTCTTGTAGGATGGTGGCGGAGCGATAGAAGCTGTCGGTCCGGATATTCATGGGCGACTGTGTGGTAAGCGAGACATATATGTCCTCTCTGAGACAGAGCCACGCCGCTGCTTCTCCCAGGCCACCCACGGTAGCAAACTGCGGGGCCATGTTGAAGATCCGTGATGCCCCTTCGAGATGGAAGCGATGATCATGCTCATCCATTTCCTCATTCTGTCTCATGACAGCAACCGCGGTCAGAGTGCTTACACTGATGAACTGTCCTCCAGACATTGCGGGAATGAGAAGCTCGAGGCATTTATTTTGATGGTCGAGGGCCTCCTCCTCGCCCCCCGTTCGACCTTCTGCTCGGTGAAGGTGGCGAGCGGAGAAGGCGCAGATGGCATGTCTTAGGAGGGGCTCCGTCAAAGCACGGCGTGGGACTTCGAATTCGAAGCTGCGGACCGGGTCCGTGATATCCGTCCAGAGGGCCATGTTCTCCGCGAAATTACGGACGAGCCGTGCTTCGGACTCAGAAAAGGGATGGGCAGACGTCCATTGTCCGGGGCTGTATCCCGCCGCGAGCTCCGACGAGGTTTGGTCACCGGCAGGGGAGAGGTAAGGTGGGAATGCATCTGGTGTCGGCAGCCCGACGAGGTGCGTCGAGCTAGCTTCGTCATACTGAGGAGTCTGGCTGGTGACAATCTGCTGAGCATCGTACCCAGTATAGAAGTATAGCAATCCAGGCGTCTCGTCAAAGAATTCGACACTAGGGTGGTTTCTAGTGAGACGCTGTTGCGTGCCCGGAGACTCGGCCGCCAGTAATCGCTGCCGTGGGTCGTAGCGGAATTTGACGCCGGGCTGGCGTATGCAGTCGATGCCGTTGTCAAGACATTGCTTGCAGATCCGGTCTTCAAAGTCGCACTTGCGGTGCCGTATTCGACAGGCTTCGCATACAACTGCAGCCCGCCCGCCCGCCGCTTTCACCTCGTTCTCCATATGGCCTGGAGACCATCTCCACGTCCCTTAGCAGTCATTGACTGTTGCAATATCGCTGCGACAATCGTCTGCTGGTGAAGATTGCAACGAATTCATGCCTTCCTCTTTCGGCAGCCGGACATCGAAAAGTTCGTTGGGCGACCCGCCAAGGCTACGGTCGGCGAAATAGACAAGGAGACTCAATGGCATTACAAAGGTGGAAAGCACATGTAGAAAGGAGGTCTAATTGATTTGAAGGTAAGAGAGTATTCATATCCGGGATACTCATGCATGAAGCTTTTTAATAAATGCTCGCTCGAAAGTAAAGACGCTCATTTGGCATGACCGTTCATCCCCGTCTCCTTCTTGCCCTCGTAGATCAATTCTCCCTTCTCGTTCCACTTGCTGACCTCACCAGACCACAGCGCACTCTGCAGCGCTCTCGCGATCTGCATCACCTTCTGTCCCATCTTCAACGGTACCGGCACTGGTGAATCGTTGACAATGCTCCCGATGAATTCATTGGCCTCGGTCTCGAACGCATACTCGAATCGCTGCCAGTACTCCTCCTGGACCTCGTGTGTCATGCCGCGCTTGTCGTTGACGATAACGTTGTTGGCACGCGGTACCAGGTTGACGGAAATCTTGCCCTCAGTGCCAGTGATCTCGGTGGACACATCGTGGCCGGCGGCTTGTGTTCGTGAGCAGTGGTAGTAAGCGACCTTGCCACCCCAGAACTCCACCACGCCGACGGCGTTGTCGACGTCGTCTGATGCTGCAAGCTCCGGGTGGTGCTGCAGTGTGCCAGTTCCCCAACACGCCTTCGGGACAGGGTTGTCCAAGAACCAAAGCGTCAGGTCAATGTCGTGGATAGCCTATCGAACTGTTAGCGGCTTGAAGTCGAAAATAACAAGGTTTCGCCACTTACGCAGTCAACGAAGATACCGCCGTTGCGGGTTGCGTAGCCTGACTCGAATCAGTATCATTCTCAAACCGAGGTTTCAGTGTGAGTGTACTCACGAACAAAGAATCCGGTGGTGTCTAGCAGATCACAAGTCTGCGAACGGACCATATATGGCTTGCCGATAGTCCGCTCCACCAGGACCTTCTTCGCAGCGTCGCGGTAAGATGCGTCGAAGCGGCGAGAGAAAGCGGCCATGACCTTGAGATCCGGGTGCTTCTCAGCAAGGTCAATGACCTCCTGTGACTCGTCGAGGTGGATGGAGAGCGGCTTCTCGCACATCACGTGCAGACCCTTCTGGATACCTAACTTCGTCTGGATAGCGTGCACATCGGTGCTGGTGCTGACCCAGACAGCCTGGATGCCGGGGTGGTTGAGCATGTCCTCGTACTTCTCGTAGATGGCAATGTCGAACTCCTTGTACTCGGCGTTGTTTCGAGCCCACTCGAGCTCGTGTGGCATGTTTGTGCAGACAGCCACGACGGTGGCGCGAGGAGTGCGGTTGACCAGAGTGTGGACGTGCCTCTTGCCCATACGGCCAAGGCCGACCACACCGATGTTGACTGTCTGAGGTGCCATTTTGCTGTGATGTCGATTGTAGCAGTAAATTTGTGGAGGTGCTACTGGAGGGAGAGATGGACGAGATGAGGATGATGAGTTGGATGAGAGCTGTCTACCACAGCGTCCTTATATGTTTGAAGCAGGCACGGAACTACTTGCCTCGTGTCTTCAGAAGTGCGTCGCGAGCTTGCCAGCCGGGAGAAAAGTCTCTATGCGTACACCTCATGACCAGCTAGACAGCTGTATACAGTGGAGTCAAGCTGGGGTGTGGAGGACGACTAGAAGAGAAGCTTCCCTGGACCAGCAGGGCTGTTGTCGAGAAGTGGAAATCGGCTCCATCGCAAGAGAAATTGTCCCCGCAGACATGGTATTTCTCCCCGCTCGGCCTCTGAAGGTCCCACGCCGAGGGGCAGTCTCGCGGCACCACACCGGCCAGACACCACCGCAAACATGCATCGAAGTCGTAGGCATTAGCGTCGACCTCCACTTCTTTTCCGGCAACTGGTGGAGGCGGCGGATCGTTGTCGCTCTGTCGCACGCGGGGCGGGATTCCGGAAGGAGAGAGGAAGAGGAAAGATCCAAGGTTGAAGCTGGCCTTGGACAGCGGAAAGACTACCGCTCAAGCCTCAGGCTCCAATCGAGAGACCCCCGGACCCGACGGGAGCTCCGACGTCACAGCTCTCTTCCACGTGCAACCAAGCATGTGAATGTCGCCCCAAACACCTGTCGAAGTTTCCAAGCGATATCGCCAACCCATTTGCCTACTACAGCACGACAAATCCGCTCCGCTCCACCATGGCCGACACACCCTCACCCGTTCCGGAAGATGAAACGCCGACGCAAAAGCAAGCTCGCCTTCGACGCGAAAAGCGCCAGCAAAAACTAGCCACCTCCGGCGAAGACAGACTGGCAAAGATCAAAGCTCTGAACGGCGGCATCGCCCCTCCTGCCGAAGTCCTCGGAGGTCCTGCCACTCAGTCCAGTGGCGGCGGTGGTGCCGGTAGCCGGCCGCAAGCGAGTGTCAGCGACGACCCGGATGAAGTCGACATAGATACCGTGTCTGGCGCGAACACGCCTGGCGGGCAGGGCAGGACGGCGAGGACGAATGCGCAGGAGAACCCGTTGGCGGCGGCGATGCTGAAGATGCAGAGGGGGGAGGCAGGGCCAGGCGGCGAGGAGGAGGAGCCGATGTTGAAGATGATGCAGCAGATTACTTCTATGATGGGCGGCATGGGAGGAGGAGGAGGAGGTCAGCAAGGTGGACAGGGCGGCGGAATGGGAATGGGAGGCGAGGGTGGAGATATGCCGGACATGTCGCAAATGCTGTCGCAGCTTATGGGCGGGCAGCAGAAGACGCAGGAGGAGCAGGCGAAGGCCTCTAGTACAGGGTCTGCAACACTCTGGCGCATCGTGCATGCCCTTTTCGCAATGCTGCTGGGCGTGTACACCGTAACGGGGAGTACATTCAACGGTACCCAGCGCGCTCGCTCACAATCCGCGTACGCTGACGGCTCGAGCGAAGGGGTTGGGCCGAGGCTGTTCACTCTGTTCATTACAGCAGAATTGTTACTACAAGGCTCACGGTTCTACCTCGAAAAGGGACAATTGCAAGGGTCGGGTATGTTAGCGACGGTTGCGAATAGTGGGATGGTTCCTGAGCCGTACGCGCGGTATATCAGGACAGCGGGGCGTTGGATAGGGATTGTGCAGTCGATTATCAGCGATGCATTGGTTATCATCTTCGTCCTCGGGGCTTTCGCATGGTGGAGAGGGGAGAATGTGGTATGACACGAACGCGTGTAGTCTCGGTCTTGTGCTGCGTACGTAGCGACAGCTTGTGAAAAATGTTACAAAATGAGCTCAGCCTCTTCGCTAGTTGAACAAAGGTATGACAGATGCCTCTTCCCGAACGCCTACGCAATGCACAACCACCCCAAACCCTATTGCTCTATACACGCACGTCTCATGAAGGTTGGCTAGCAAGATCCCCCCTAGCCTGTTCCAGCAATTCCTGCTCTCTCTTCTGCCGTGCCCTCACTTCCTGCGATAGCTTGCTATCCCTCGTACTCCTCACTCTCTGCTCTTCCAATAACCGCATCTCTTCCTGCTCCTCAGGCGTTGGCTCCACGGGGAAGGCTTTAGTCAATCTAATGACTTCTTGTAGAATTTCCGAGTCAGTGCGGTGTTTCATGTCGATCGTCTGGACCCGTTCGGTCGGTGCATGCGCGGAAGGGGTCGTTGACCCGGTGGTCGATTGGACGGGTGCTGGGGAGGATGTCGCGGAGTCGGAAGTCTGGGGGGAGGACTCGGAGGGTGCAAAGTGGATTGACATGATGGCGGCATCAGTGGACTCGGCAGTGCGATCAATGGTCATGGGGACGGCGGGGTTGTGATATTTAAGCCGGACGAGCTCATGGCGCCAGAATTTCCTTTGGCACAAGGTTTTAGCTTCTGAATGTCGTGGGTGGAGTGGGTGCGAGAGATTTGGCCTACCTGGGACCCATGTGGCCGCCGTCGATGTGCCGCGCAAACCGCATGTGTATCCTCTTTACATCTTTGGGAAGGACGAGTGCGCCGGAACCGAGACGAATGGCTAGGAGTCTGGTCTGGAGCTTGCGCATGCGCTGGGGGAGGGAGACCATGATGGAGGAGGGCGGGTGAATATAGCTAGGTCGGACAGACAGTGTATGAACTGTTATTGCTGCAACATCAACTGAGAACGGGAGGGTAGGTAAGGTCGGCGGGGCAGATGATGGTGAAGGTCCGGGCACGACTCGCGCAGGACTTGGCACTGCGGAAGAGAAGCTCATCCCCGAGACCGACCGTCTGAGGTACCGGATCACCTCATTACATCGCAAACGGTGGTCGCGCACTATACATCTGAAAAGGCCACCTGAACGCCAGCAACCATGGCCACCCTCCTCCGCACACGCCCGCAAGCCGCAAAAGCGGCGACACACTGCCACCGCGCCTTCTCCACAACAACACCCCGCTGCGTCTCCCTTCAGATCGACAAGAACGACGCCGACGCCTTGGCCGACACAGTGCCCGCCTACCCCCACGGTCCGACGCGATGGTACAAGCAGTCACGGCTAGGCCTCTACGGCGGCCAACGCATCCGTTTCGGCAACAACGTCGGCGACAAGATCGAAGTTAAGACACGCCGGGCTTGGCGCCCTAATGTTCTCACACGGAAGCTGTTCAGCAAGAGTCTGAACCGTCACGTGCAGGTGCGCGTGACCACACGTGTGCTGCGGACCATCGACAAGCTAGGCGGGCTGGACGAGTACTTGTTGGGAGAGAAGGAGGGCCGGGTTCGGGCGCTTGGGGAGAGTGGCTGGTGGTTGCGCTGGGCTATCATGCAGACGCCATCCATCCGCCGGCGCTTTGCCGCTGAGCGCCAGCGCTTGGGCATCCCAGACGAAGTTGTGGAGGACGAGCAAGCGGATGTGGCGGAAGCCCAGGACGTCATTGAAGAGACCTCCGAGATGGACGAAGCTGAAGCTGAAGCTGAAGCTGCGGCTGAACTAGGCGAAGCGGTGGGCACTGACGGCAACTTCGTCGTCGAGCAACCTCCTGGTCTACCTCCTCTCAAGTTCCGCGTCGGTCCTGGCAAGCACTTAATCCTCACCGCTTCGGGCTGGCGGCGTACACGCGGGACGAACAATCACACGGAGAAGGCCAGAATGAAAGAGTTCCGCAAGGAGCGTCTTAACATCGACCAAAGATACTTGACCATGATGGAGTCCGCGTTCAGGACGAATCTGGAGGAGCGCATGGAGAAACTTCCCCCCGATGCTCGATTGCGCTGGAAGGAGCGACAAGCGGCTACGCAGGCTGCGAGGATGATGTGGAAAGCGGAGTGTAGGGAGGAGTCCGAGGCGGTCTGGAATCAGCGGGTGGAGAAGGAGGCGGCGAGAGCGGAGGAGAAGGTGGTAGGACAGACAGTCAGGGATGCGGCGCGGACTGCGCGGAGGAGCGAGCGGAGGGAAGCATTAGCTGATGCTGAGTAGCTGTTCCAACGGTTTGGACAGGGCCTCGTCCACATAACTTATTGTAAGCTATAGATGTATGCATAGGCGTACTTTACGGCACGGGCTTGCCGTCGTCGAGCAATCGCACATTCACATACGTCAGACATTCCGTGAAAAGAGCATCACAAAGAAACTGGCTGCAGCCCTCCCGAGTCGTACTGCAACCTACCTGACATAGCTGTTGGCGACGCTACTACCTGCAGCATTCATGCCATCTTGCGACGCTCCCCAGCGGCGCTGGCTCGAGTATTCTTTTTCTCGTTCCAATAAACCATTTCGGCAGACATCAGGTCAGAGATCACGCAGCCCATCAGCCTGCTTTCCTCTAGAGTAGAGAGCTGACGTTAGTAAGGAAGCGTTTGAATACGGTCGCAGTAAGCTCCCAGTATTTGAGCTCCAGAGTGTTGAGACGCGTGAAGATGAGACACTGCGTGCCAATGGCGTACATCCGTGTCATTTTCATTTGTCGCTACAGTCGCGCGGTCTACACCCAAGTCTCAATCGAATTCTGCAAGTCTTAATGGAATTTTGAAGTTCCCCCGGCCACCTTTAGGGCATCCATCTGCTTAGTCAGTCGACGCGTTTCCGCTTCGCGTTTCGCGTCACTTTCGCTGCGTCCCCCAGGCAGTCCACCACAGCTGAGGACTAGGTGAAGGTCCTCAGGATAATCAACATCGACTGAAGCACACCTCACAATGGCTCTGCTCGTCGACAAACATCGTCCGCGCACCCTTGAAGCACTCAGCTACCATCCGGATCTCTCCGACCGCCTCAAAGCACTCGCCGCCTCCGGCGACTTCCCGCATCTGCTCATCTATGGCCCATCGGGCGCGGGCAAGAAGACGCGCATCACCGCGACACTACGAGCATTGTATGGACCTGGCGTGGAGAAGATCAAGATAGACAGTCGGGTATTCCAGACGACGAGCAACCGGAAGCTCGAGTTCAACATCGTTAGCTCGAACTATCATCTGGAAATCACTCCCAGCGATGTCGGCAACTACGACAGAGTGGTCGTGCAGGACTTGCTGAAAGAGGTGGCACAGACGCAGCAGGTAGATCTGGCGGCAAAGCAGCGCTTCAAGGTCGTGGTCATCAATGAAGCGGACCATCTGACGCGGGACGCGCAAGCCGCACTGAGAAGGACGATGGAGAAGTACTCACCCAACTTGCGCCTCATCCTTCTGGCGAATAGCACGAGCAATATCATTGCTCCTATTCGGTCCAGAACATTGCTTGTGCGAGTAGCGGCGCCTACGATCGATGAGATTTCGGACGTCTTGGGCAAAGTAGGGAAGAAGGAGGGCTACAAGAGCTGCGAGCCGCTAGAGAAGAGAATAGCGAAGGACAGCGGAAGGAATCTCAGAAGGGCGTTGTTGATGTTCGAGGCAGTACATGCGCAAAAGTGAGTCGATGCCAATCCGAGCATCTACCTCCTAAGCTGCCACAAGACTCCAAGACTGACCGCCATGACAGCGACAACGTGACGGAGAAAACTCTGATCCCTCCGCCAGACTGGGAAGCTTTGATTGAAGTCATTGCTCAAGAGATGATCGAGGAGCGGTCTCCGGCTCGCATACTTCAAGTTCGCGCGAAGCTATATGATCTACTCACGCACTGCATACCCGCCACTACAGTCCTCAAGGTACGTTCTCGCCCACGCTGAATTGGAAGGCGTCATCTATACTGACTCGAAGTCTAGACCTTGACGTTCAAGCTCATGCCTAAGATCGACGACAGCATTAAGTCTGACGTCGTCAGGTGGAGTGCCTTCTATGAACACCGCATTAAGACTGGGAGCAAGGTCATCTTCCACTTGGAAGCATTCGTGGCCAAGTTCATGCGATTGTACGAAGGGTATGTCTGCTGCTTCCCGGGCTGTCGCCATCACGAGCTAACTCGTCACAGCAATCTGATGGGCATGGATATGGACGAATTTGACGACTGATACTACGCCGTGCGTGGTGAGCGAAAGTGTTGATGGGACTGCTTTACTATTGCTCGGACTTAGCGCGGCGTTACTCACGCGGGTGGGCTGCAGCTGCAAGTGAGAGCTGGGGCCCCGCTTTCATCATTGGGCTCACTGTTTCCTTGTTTCCCAAGTGTCTCTTGCAAGAACGACCAAGAACGCGAATTCTCACAAGGATCAAACATTTCCTCGATCAAACCCTCAAGCAAGTTCGCGTCTCTCTGGAACGAGAACTGAACAAATAGCATTGCAGAAGTAGGCGCTGCAACCATGTCCTCCAACCTCATGGACACCGAAGCCGGCGGCGAGTCGGGACAGTACGCTCCACCAGCTCCAACGGAAGTGCGAAGCTGATACAAGCCGTTGCACAGATACGAAGGCGATCTGGGCCTCCAAGACGCACACAGCAAGTCCGGCGGCCAGCTCGGTTCCGCAGAAACCACGACCAATCCCTCGGACACGCCCGAAGCACAGCAAGCCTCTGCCGAGCGCGGCGCACGAAACGCAGAGAACATTCGATACGGCCAAACACTGAGTGAGCAGGGCGGTGTGGGTGGGATGACGCAAGGGCAACAAGGAACGACGGAGACGGAAGGATTCGGTGGTGGTGTGGGAGACAAGACGGCGGACGGTCAGAGCGTGGATGCGGCGCAGGGGAGGCGGGAGCAAGGCTACGGTGGGACGGATGGTCATGATAAGGATCAGAATCGCGAGATTGGTGCTTGATAAAGCGAGGTGGTTGCGATGGTACAGCGTAACGTAGGCCTGTACCTCTAATTCGGCTTGCTTGCAATGCTTTGGACGTTTACCGCCTTGTGGCATTAGGTCGTCAATATAAGGGTACATCAGAGGATAGTGGCTTGTGAGAAGACAATCGTTGGTGGACGGGTGTCAATGGTCTTTTTTTACGGCGGTATGAGCATTGCTATCCACACTACCTAGGTAGGTAGGCAGGTGGATGGCGGGGCTGGCCGCGGCGGGAACTGGGCCCCTTCGGCACTGGAAGCGGACGACCTGAATCAAGTCCCGTCTCGCGTCAAGTCCTGTTCCGGCACTTCATACGAATGTGAAGATGTGACCCAGGACGTAGAATCTCAGACACGAGCACCGTATCATAATCTACCGCTACGAGGCAGCGTCGCAGAGTCGCAGCATCAGGATTGAACGAGGTTATTCCTCCGGGTGCATCCTGCGGTGCCTGAGGTGCGTGTTGTATGCCGCCCATCGGCCGGCGCCGATACCAAGATAAGGATTGCGGCATTGAACGACGACTACCTTAACATTCTTTTTCTTTGCTCTCCCTTGGATTGCTGCTTCTTCTCTTCATGAACGTTGTAATGGGATACGACACATAAAGCTCAACATCCGAAGCTCACCGCACGCAACTCACAGTGGCAGGAACCCCCGACCGATTCAACATCTGCGGTCGATGCTCAATGCACTGAGCGGCCAGCGACCTCAGCAAGACTACAGACCAAAGAACCGACCATCATGGCCCCAGGCCTCGTCGAGCCCCATCCAGCCGTGACGCCAGAAACCCAGCGCAGCCTGGCCTCCGTGACCGAGACCTACGATGATACCCTCCGCTTCTACCTGAACGGTACCAAGGTCGTTCTGGACACGGCCGACCCCGAAGTCACGCTGCTCGAGTATCTGCGCGGTGTCGGGTTGACAGGAACGAAGCTGGGCTGTGCAGAAGGAGGATGCGGGGCTTGCACGGTGGTTGTCTCGCAGTACAATCCGACGACGCAGAAGATATACCATGCGTCGGTCAATGCGTGTCTAGCGCCGCTCGTGAGTGTGGACGGCAAGCATGTCATTACGGTGGAGGGCATCAGCAACGTTAAGAACCCGCACCCAGCACAGGAGAGGATAGCGAAGGGGAATGGATCGCAGTGTGGTTTCTGTACGCCGGGCATCGTCATGAGCTTATATGCTTTGCTGCGGAACAACGAGGACCCGAGTGAACACGAGGTGGAAGAGGCGTTTGATGGCAACCTTTGCAGATGTACTGGTTACAGGCCCATCTTAGATGCTGCGCAGACCTTCGGTAAAGGCGCCCAAGGGTGTGGAATGGCCAAGGCAAACGGTGGGGGCGGGTGCTGCATGGAGAATAAGGGCAGCGACGGCGGGAGCAAAGGGTGCTGCAAGGGCGCGGCGAATGGAGGGATGAACGGCGACAGTCAACCCATCAAGCGCTTCACGCCACCGGGTTTCATCGAATACAACCCTGACACCCAGCTCATCTTTCCACCAGCCCTCAAAAAGCACGACTTTAAGCCTCTGGCCTTTGGCAACAAGCGCAAGCGATGGTACCGCCCTACCACGCTGCAGCAGCTGCTCGAAATCAAAAGCGTCTATCCCTCTGCAAAGATCATCGGTGGTAGCACAGAGACGCAGATCGAAGTCAAGTTTAAAGCTATGCAGTACACGGCCAGTGTGTTTGTGGGCGATATCGCTGAGCTGAGACAATACAAATTCGAAGATGATCACCTCGAGATTGGCGGCAATGTCACGCTTACAGACCTTGAGGCTCTCAGCAAAGAGGCCGTTGAGCATTACGGCAAGGAACGGGGCCAGCCTTTCGAGGCGATCTTCAAGCAGATACGGTATTTTGCTGGACGCCAGATCAGAAATGTCGGTACACCCGCAGGCAATTTGGCAACTGCAAGTCCCATCTCGGATCTAAATCCAGTCTTCGTCGCCACAAACGCCACGCTGGTGGCCAAATCTCTAGACGAGACGATCGAGATTCGAATGAGTGAGTTCTTCAAGGCATACCGTGTCACCGCTTTGCCGCCAGATGCGATAATCGCTGCGATCCGTATCCCTGTGTTTCAGCAGAAGGGGGAATATATGCGGGCATACAAGCAGGCGAAGAGGAAGGACGACGATATTGCGATCGTCAATGCAGCATTGCGGGTGCGACTTAGCCCGGAGAATATGGTAGAAGATACGAGTCTTGTGTACGGCGGCATGGCGCCGATCACGATCGGCGCGAAAAAGGCCATGCAGTATCTGCTTGGCAAGAAGTTTACGGATCCGAAAACGCTGGAGGGGGTCATGAACGCTTTGGAGCAAGACTTCGATCTGAGGTTCGGCGTACCTGGTGGCATGGCAACGTACCGGAAGAGTCTCGCGCTTGGCTTCTTCTACCGATTTTACCACGAGGTCTTGAGCGAGCTGAACCCTCCTGACGCCGAGATCGACCAAGACGTTCTGTTGGAGATTGAGCGCGAGATCTCAAAAGGCTACAAGGACCACACAGTTGGCGAAGCGTATGAGAAGAAGGTCATTGGCAAGGAACACCCGCATGTCGCCGCCTTGAAGCAGTGTACAGGCGAAGCACAATATACCGATGATATCCCGGTGCAGAAGAACGAGCTCTACGGCTGCATGGTACTCAGCACGAAGGCTCACGCCAAGATCTTGTCGGTGGATCATGCTCGAGCGCTGGATGTCCCCGGCGTTGTGGACTATGTCGACCATACCGATCTGCCGAACCCTGAAGCAAATTGGTGGGGCGCTCCGAATTGTGATGAGACGTTTTTCGCTGTCGATGAAGTCTTCACGGCTGGGCAGCCGATTGGTTTGGTACTGGGTACTTCGGCCAAGATCGCGGAGGCTGGCGCTCGGGCCGTCAAGGTGGATTATGAGGAGCTGCCGGCCATCTTTACGATTGAAGAGGCGATCGAGCATAGCAGTTATTTCGACCATTATCGTTATATCCACAACGGGGACGTCGAGGCCGCGTTCAATGATCCTGACAATGTCGTCCTCTCGGGAGTGGCGCGTATGGGCGGGCAAGAGCACTTCTATCTGGAGACCAACGCTTGCGTAGTTGTGCCGAAGCCGGAAGATGGCGAGATGGAGGTTTGGTCTGGTACGCAGAATCCTAGCGAGACGCAGGCGTATGTTGCGCAGGTGACCGGGGTGCAGGCGAACAAGATTGTTTCCAAAGTCAAGCGGATGGGTGGTGGGTTCGGCGGGAAGGAGACAAGGTCGATTCAGCTTGCTGGCATCTGCGCTACGGCGGCTAACAAGGTCAAGAAGCCTGTGCGGTGCATGCTCAACAGAGACGAGGACATCATGACGAGCGGGCAGAGACATCCCTTTCTGGGAAGGTGGAAGGTAGCTGTGACGAAAGAAGGCAAGTTGCAGGCGCTGGACGCGGATGTCTTTAACAACGGAGGCTGGAGCCAGGACCTCAGCGCTGCGGTGGTGGATCGCGCTCTCTCCCACATCGATGGCGTCTACAGAATCCCGGCTGTGCATGTGCGTGGCCGCATCTGCAAGACAAATACGGTGTCAAACACTGCGTTTCGTGGATTCGGAGGCCCGCAGGGGCTGTTCATCGCCGAGACGTATATGGAGGAGATAGCGGATCATCTTCAGATTCCGATTGAGAAGCTCCGACAGATCAACATGTACAAACCGAATGAGCCGACCCACTTCAAGCAAGAGCTCAAAGACTGGTATGTCCCGCTTATGTGGAAGCAGGTGCTCGAAGAGAGTCAGTATGAGCAGCGGCGGAAGGACATTGAGGAGTTCAACCAGAAGAGCAAATGGAAGAAAAGGGGTCTCAGCATCGTTCCCACGAAGTTCGGCATCTCGTTTACGGCACTCTTCCTGAACCAGGCCGGTGCGCTGGTTCACATCTACCACGATGGCTCGGTGCTAGTGGCTCACGGAGGCACGGAAATGGGCCAAGGCCTGCATACCAAGATGACCATGATCGCCGCGGAAGCTCTAGGCGTCCCACTAGATCAAGTCTTCATCTCCGAAACAGCAACCAACACGGTGGCCAACACCTCCTCGACCGCCGCCTCCGCCTCAAGCGACCTCAACGGCTACGCAATCTGGAACGCCTGCTCACAGCTCAACGAGCGCCTCGCACCCTTCCGAGAAAAACTAGGCCCGTCCGCTACAATGAAGCAACTAGCTCACGCCGCCTACTTCGACCGCGTCAACCTCTCTGCCAACGGCTTCTACCGCACCCCGGATATCGGCTACGTCTGGGGTCCCAACACAGGGCAGATGTTCTTCTACTTCACGCAAGGCGTTGCTGCTGCTGAGGTCGAAATCGATACCCTGACGGGCGACTGGACGTGTCGGCGCGCAGACGTCAAGATGGATGTCGGGAGGAGCATCAACCCTGCGATCGATTATGGACAGATTGAGGGGGCTTTTGTGCAGGGTATGGGATTGTTCACGATGGAAGAATCGCTTTGGCATCGCGCTAGTGGCCAGATCTTCACGAGGGGGCCCGGCGCGTATAAGATCCCGGGTTTCAGGGACGTGCCGCAGGAGCTCAATGTCAGTTTGCTTAAGGATGTCAACTGGGAGAACCTTCGGACGATCCAGCGGTCGAGAGGTGTGGGGGAGCCGCCACTGTTTCTGGGATCTTGTGTTTTCTTCGCTATAAGGGATGCATTGAAGGCCGCGAGGAGGGAGTGGGGGGTAGAGGATCTGTTGAGTTTGAGAAGTCCCGCGACCGTGGAGAGGATCAGGGTTAGTTGCGCGGATCCGATTGTGAGGCGTGCGTATGTTGAGCCTGAGGAGGGGGAGAAGAGCTTTTTTATTAGTATTTGAGGCTCCGGGGTTTCGGGGCCGCCTTTTACGCAGAGGTTTGCGTTTGCGGCACAGGGACGAGATATCGATGTTACCTGATACCAGATGCTACGACAGTACGTGGAATGAAGCTATTCAAGACTTCGGACGCGTGGCTGCTCTTTGACTTGCCTTCGCCGGCTTTTCCTGCTACCCACGCGGCATTAATCTAGCTAACTTGGTGTGTAATGAGGCAAGTGAGTAGGTCACTGCCGTCAAAGACTCTGGTTCCCGATCCGCAGCCGCCACACCAGAGCTAACAGTGTCTCTGTACTTCCAAAACAGGTCGCGCTCAAGACTGTCTACTGCCAACGAACTCTCACCCGTGCCAGTCTTCGACCCTCCATACTACCCAAGCAAGCAGGGTTTACCAGCGGGCGCGCACGCTTTGGGCTTGATTACCTATTCACTCGTTCCCTGGTTCCTGCGTTGGTGTAATAGACCGGCTTTCAGAGAAAAGGTGATGAATTCAAACTTAACATGCTCGATGGCGCAGTCGGCCGCGAAATCGTAGCCGCCGGCTGCTGTCGTGTACGCGTACGGAATATCGTCGCGGGTAGAGAGGCCCTAGCCTTCTTCGCCTTTCGTGACTTTTTTTTTGCGTCGAGGGGCGTTGATGTATTTCGCCGTTTCTGCTGTCCAGATTTGCGTGATGCTGAGGTCGCAGCCGATGCGGCGAAACGCGATGGCGAGTGCTCAGGCGAAGCTTGCGGTGCCGAATACCTAAGCAGCGGATGTATTGGGGGTATTTGGTCTGGGCTTCTGTGTTGTTAGAAAGCTCCAGTAGAGCAGCAGACTCGAGCTCGGTACTCTTTGACCTACAGGTTTGCACCTCCAGCTTAGAATAGCGTTTACACCGACACAATCATCGGGACTCGCAAGGCTTTTTGGGGGACAGCTCGTGCCAATGCTAAGTGCTATGCTATCCTCTACGAAGCTGGTATGCACGACGTAGAGGATCACGCTGTGGTCTGAATGGAGGGGAAGCAAAAGAATAGTCGTGCGTGGCACATCTGTTGATTATGAAGTAGAAGGAGTCTTGTTTACTGGCTCGCTACGGTTCTGCTATGCTACTGAAACCAGCTGCTAGCTGCTCAGTGAAAGATGGGTGGTGAAGAAGGCATTTGAAAGCGTCCGATGCGCGGGAGATTGTTGGATGATTCCTGGATCAGGGGTTCGTTCACGAATCGACTATACATACGGAGTCCCCATGAAGCCAAAGGAATGAAGCCAAAAACAGCCGACGTCCTAAGAGAAGATACCAGCAGCAGCCACCGCAGCGGCCGGAGCAACCAGAACCTTATACACATCTCTCACTGCCAGACCCGTAGGCGCAGCAGCGTTGTCGGTAGCGGATGAGCAGGCTCCAGTGGCAGATGGCAGCTTCTCAGCGCCTGCCGTGATAGGGTATTGTCCGTAGACGAATTGGGACCCGGTCGCGGTCACGGTCGTCTCGGTCGACGTACTTGTACCGTCGTAGGACAGCGAGACTCCGATTCTGCAGACGGCGCTGGAGGCGGCGCTATCGACTGAGCATGATTCACTGCCGCTGCCAGTAGCGCCGTCTGTGGACACGGCGGATGCCAAGATGAAATCGGTTGGTCCAACTGTGACAGTGATCTGCAGGGGTGGGGTCAGCAATGCGAATCTTGGGTCAGGTATGGGAGTCTTGCGTGGACGTACAGTCTGTGATGTGCTGGAGCAGACCTCGGCGTCGGTGCAGATTAGCTGGTAAGTAGTCTCACAGCTGTCGACGCCAATCACTGAAGCTACGAGGCCTGTGGTCAGAGCAGAAGTGCCTGCGAGAATAGTCGCCATGGGGGTATCTTGTGAGGTAGATGCCGACGTTGTTGTCTGAGCGGCGACACCAAGAGCGCCAGCGGCAAGGGCGAAGGCAAAGGCGTGCATGATGGTTTCTGGAAGCTGATTTTCAGAACGGTCTGTTGTTACTCGTTTGAACTCGGTTGGCACGATATGTGAGAGAATAAGAGTTGATTGACTGCAGCGATACAGAAAGGGAGGACCGTATTTGTACTCTCGACTTCACAGTGACCAGGGCAGTACTGGTTGCACTGCGCCGCAAAGCTGGACCGGTGAAGAATCCTTCATAATGTTGGACCAGTCGTTTTTGAGCGCTTGCCTCTTGTGTACTGATGGCGCTTCGCCGTCTTCACGGACGGGCTAAAGTGTGCAGAAGGATTGTAAATGGCAGGTTTCAGCAATAAGGACGTCACGCTCATCGCTTCGCCCCCAGCCTTGCTACTACACGTCTGGAATGTTCGCGACATGAGTAAGTACTATGAACCCAGCAGTCCGGCGGTTGAAAGCTGGACAATGAACAGAGGCTCAGGCTAGATGTGGTTTAGACAGTGACGTGATATTGTTTGTCTGGCAACAGCTGAATCTGTCGATTAGAAGGAGATGAAGTTGAGAATCCAGCTAGGAGCCACTCGTTCTATTCTTAGCGGCCACCCTTGCGAAAGTTGAACTTAGCCACTATGGCACTGCCACGAATCCTTGTGGCCAAGTCAGTCACAATCCATAGGTATTTCTGAATAGGCAAGCAGGCCACCTGGTCGTCACAGAATGCGATACCCGGTCGACTGGTCGACAAGAGCACAGTGGATATCATGCTATTCAAAGTGTCTGACTACAAGCAAGCGTGGGATCAGTACCACCTCAATCAGAGACAACACTCCTTTACCCTCAACAACGACGACATCGTTTCGACATCATGCGCGCCACCGCGCATGCGAGGAGAATGTATAGACACAGAGGTCGATGATCGGCTGCTCCATCTCCTGTCAGCAAACGGACGGTGTCGCAAGTCCGGCAGACCACACCTTGATGCCCATTAGCTTCTCCAAAACTAGCCTCGCGCCTTCTCAGCCTGCACATCAACCTGTTGCATCTCCCCAGCCTTATACCAACCGTTCTTGCTATTCATCTCGAACAGCGCCTCGATGTAGATCTCCGGCACATCGTCAAAATCGCCAGGTGCGCTGGTTGCTTCGATCGTAGGTGCGTGATCCTGAACCTCCTTATGACCGGGCTCAAACATTTCTGAGATACCCACGTAGTCATCGTCTTCATCACCTCCATCAAGCTCGAAGAGTGCAACTAGGCCTAGAAACTCATCTTCGCTATCGCCGTCGCGACCGAAAGGATCTCCCCCCCAACTGTTCTCGCACAGCCAGCAAGGCTCAGACTTACACGTCTTACAATGAAAGTGACCTTCCACCCTGAAGAATGAACCGCAGTCATTGCAGGCCAAGGTCGTCTTGTTGAAACCGCTGGCCCTTGTCTGAATGGGAGAGAACCTTGGCTGAAACTCTAAAGCTAAAGGGGCGCAGGCCGGCCTCGAAGGGCAAGGCATACAGAGTGCGGAGGACTGGCAGTCTTTGTTGATGTCGAGGAATTTTCCACACGGCGCACAGTAGATCAGGAATCGCTCTGGTCCCTTAGAGATGTATTTTCTAGACTCCGAGTCCGTATATTCGACGGGGACTCCGACATAGGTGCCTTGTAGGTACAACCCTTCCTGGACACCGCACTCCAGGCAAAAGCGAGAACAGTAAGACGAGTGTTTGCCATACGTGCGTGTGCGTTGAGTACCAGAGAAGGCGAAGGGAGGCAGAACCCGGAAACAATTGTAGCACGCGTAGCCATCTGCGATGATATTGTAGCTGGGACACACCCTCCTGCGGTCAACCGACATCAAGTTGTGTTTGTCCCAGAGTTGTGCCTCGAAAACGAAGTTCCCTTTCAAGGTAGAATCGCACGCTTGCGGATCCACGACTTCTCTGAACAGCCGGTTGACTCCGTTCAGGCGGATAGTAGACTGGTAGTCCAAGAAGCTCGCGATATGCAGATGGAGCTCGACTGGAAGAGTAAGAATGGGAGGAGCCGCAGCAGGAGATGGCTCGATTGGAAGAGCAAGAAGAGGAGGAGCCGCAGCAGGAGATGCAGCTTGCAAAGTCATGATCTAATCGTCTGTCAGCTAGGAAACTCAGGATATCGTAAAAGTAGAATAGAGGACCTACGCTTGCGTGGTTCGGTGGGTGGTATGGAGCGGTTGCGAGCGAGCGTCTTGTAGGAAGTAGCAGCGTTTCGTGTCGCGGGCGAATGAGTGTCTTGTACGGAGTAGCAGCGTTTCGTGTCGAGCGACGACGTTCAGAGCAAGGTCATGTCGCTGGTTTAGATGTCGCGAAGTCGTTCATGTAGGTCAGCTCAGGCGCTTGCGTTTTGGCAGAGCATGAAGCACCTTCTTAGTGAAGGCGTTGAAGTTATGAGTCCATGTTCGTGTCTTGCAGGACAATAGAACAGAGATCGAGTCGGCGACAATAGTCCAAGTCATGCGGCACGTACGGGTAGGTGCGGCTAGCAAGCCTTAGCAAAGTCAAATTCTTTCTACATTCACTTACATACTGTACATGACCACGCAGCCCGCCCGCTCTTGATCACATGTCTCTCCAAGGCTCGTGACAAGCAAACCCACATGTCTAATCAAGCAGCGCGTCTCTACGCCCTCCTTCGCTTAGCTCGGCATTCTTCACGCGCCATGTCATCAACGATTAAGCCTCCTACTGGGCCGCCTGAGCAGCCTGACCCCGAATACCGGCTTGCGGTGCCTGTGCATTACCACCCATTCTGCGACTCCTGCGTCGTGCGTTAGTTTAACAGTTCTCTTGTTCCATGAAGGAGGATGGCACTTACATGACTGTCCTGGAGAGGAACGAGATGCCAATCATGAACATCCAGCTCGGCACCTGACTGAAAGCCCAGATCACGTAGCCAGCCGGTACGGTAAGCCCGTATTTCGCCAACGGGCCGTCAAAAGGATGCCACCAGCCCTCGTACACCGAGATGTTCTTCCACTTGTCCTCCAAATGAAGGCTCGCAAGCTCGGTCGCGGTGACAGCCGTCATATTCAAGTTCCTCGTGCGCAGAGTGGTAGCAGGCGTCGTCTGGTCCGGCAGGGGCTGCGGCAGCAGAATCTGCATGACTTGAGGAGGCGACAGTGCCCAGCTCTGGCAGAACACACCCTCCGACTCGCAGTTCACCATGGCCAAGTTCGGAGGGTGGCTAGAGGCAGCGAGAAGCGGCACAGACTCGTTTATCGCCTTGTCAAATCTGCCGCAGCGCCCAAGGCAGGTCTTGTTGCCGCCTGTGACGAAAACCATCCATTCTTCTATACCAGGGCTCGCGGTCGCGGCGCCGGGTTTTAAGATGTCATGCCAGTTTTCAAGGGTGAGCTTCTCCATCTTCAGGTCGGCTATCACCGCTGCTCCACTCGCGACTGGGTCGGGGATATCGGAGGCTGCGGGAGGGGAGGGCACGGCGGAGGCGAGCGACGCGGTGGCCTGGTTGAACCATGACTTGACGTTGTCGAGGAAGGGGATCTGTTGTTGCGCGCTTGCAAGGGCTGGCAGAGCCAGCAGTAGTGAGGAGGTATGCATTTCGTGGAGTGTCGTCGGGTCAAAGTTGAGACAACGTTCGTCGGGCGAATGCTGTGAGTATTGTTTCGAGTGGTTATGACGGCACCATGCAGCTTGACCACATGCGCTTGGAGACAGGGGCTGGATGATTGTAGGTCGAGATGACTCGGTATGCTGATATCAAAGGAGACTGACTGGGTGTATGTGCGAGAACACGTGAATGATAAGATATCTAGGCGTCAAAATCGGAGGAGAAGCCAAAGGACGTTCACCTCAGGGTTACAACTTCATCTCATCTATTGGTGAGGCCCGTTCTAGAATAGCTCGAGCCAAGCGGGCACGTGATATGCCTGAACCACGTGATGCACTTGTAGGATTTCCCTCCCCTTCAACCACCACTTCTTTATCGACGCCTCCTTCTTCTTCTTCTCCACCAAGTGCGCTGAAATCTGACGACGTGAGTGGAATATACCCAGGATGTACTTCACACCTTTCAGCAACAATCAGACCTTCTCTGCCATGTCGCTTTGCCGCAGCTTACCGGCTGCAACCGGTCACTCGACCTTTCTATCACCTGCATGTACAGTCAAGGAAAAGGCCGATGGAAGTATCCAGTTCTCACCTCCTTCGACTGGCTTCTACAGGGGCAATGACAAGGCGTCGTTCGGTCCTGCGTAGGGGTCTAAAAGCTTCGGCATTGAATCATACCGCCCTCTTCGCGAGGTATCCGGGGTCTCCTGCAGGAGCAAGGTCCGTATAGTGGAAAGTGGGTCTTCGATCGGACGCTGAAGGCGACTGTATGCAGCTCTCGGCTCAACCTTTCCAACAGCTACCTTATCTTTCGATCGCTACTTGCAACAAGGCAGACTACCTAGCCCTCAGATCAGCCTCTCTGGTCAGCCGTGTTCTGCTGGAGTGAGTGCTCGAGAGCTTTTGCTCTCGCTATGTAACGACCGGCTTCTACGGAGAATCTGGATCTTCTCTGGTCACACAATCCGAGCGGACAACTTCAACATGGACCCTGCAAGTTTTGCTATCGGCATAGTCGGCCTTGCTGGACTATTAGAGGCATGCATATCTGGCTTCAATCGAGTAGAGACCGCACGGCATTATGGCAAGACCTCTGGCCGGTTGCAGATGCGATTCGAAAACCAGAAGTTCCACTTCGAGAAGTGGGCCGCTGAACAGCAGACGCGTGGGAACGACGAACAGCAGGCGCGTGGAAACGACGTCGATTGTGACCGTGGACGGGCACAGCGAGTGGAAGAGACTTTGCATTGGATCAAGGACTCGCTTTTGTCGATTGAAGAGTCTTTCAACAAACAGGGGAAGGCGACTTTGTCGGCGCCTGGAAATACGGCGCCGCGCTCTGCAGGCGTCAAGACTGAGAAACACTCCGTCAGGAGCAAGTTCAAGTGGTCTATGGGTGGGAAAGAAAGCTTGACGGAGCAAGTTGAAGGGTTCGAAGAGGCGATAAGACAACTCCATGAGCTGGTTCCATCAGTGGCCATAGGTGAGGAACTTCAGTTTACGATATAAGGTTATTTTTACTTATAACATTTGCAGATGCAGTGGTGGAGTCGTTCAAAAATTGGCTCAACGCAACTAGCTCCAAGTCGATATACGAACAGATTCTCAGTTGTCGCACAGACGAGACCTGCCGATGGATTTTTGGCCGACCAGAGTACACAGACTGGCTGAAGGCCGAGTCCACCCGGTCTACGCTATGGCTGCACGCACCTCCCGGTCTTGGCAAGTCCGTCTTGTCGGCTGCGATAGCGGAGCAGCTGGGGATGGACCGTCCTGCCGCTGTGCTCAGCTACTTTTGCTCTTCCGCAGAGGAGCAACTCAGACTTCCGTCGAATATCTTGCGTTCTTGTCTCACTCAGTTTCTGATGCTGAGACCCGAACTTTGTCGCATTGCGGACAGCATTAGGGTGAAAAGCGACTCACAAGTGGCGACAGATACTGAAATGTTCAGCCTCCTCGAGTCTGTGCTCAGCAAAGGTATTAATCTAATACTTATTCTTGACGGCTTCGATGAGTGCCATGTGTTTGAGAATGAGGTCCAAAAGCGATGCGACTTCAGCAGAGCGTCTTTCCTGAGTCGATTACGAGGGGCTTTTGCGGGCAATCGTAGCCGCCTGTTGATTGTCAGTCGTGATGAGAGCGACATCCGATCCGCTTTGAGCTGCTCCGAAGGACACGATGGCAAAGATGGTAAGATAGAGTACGGTATACGACCACAGGACGTTCAGGCAGACATTGATCGAATGTCGACACGGCAAATGGAGTTGAAACTTCCGGCAAGGTCGATCGAAATTCGTAATGATCTTTCCCGGCGTTTGGTCGAAAAGAGCGAGGGAATGTTTTTGTGGGTGCGTCTTCAGACTAAACAGCTGAATTCGACTATGAACGTCAGGAGGATGCAGCAGACTATTGAAAGAATGCCCCAAGATTTGAATCGAGCGTACGAGGAATCATGGGCACGGATACAATCCAGCGACCTGCGAGACCGTGCTATGCTAGTGCTCCGCTGGGCGACTTTCGCTGTGCGTCCGCTGACGGCGCTTGAAATGTTTGAAGCGACAGCGATTCACGGAGATGGAACTACCTTTGTACTTTCGGATGAATGGCTACCCGATCAATCGGTGACGATCGACCTCATTCGCAGAGAGCTTCTGGAGCCCTGTCAGCCATTTCTTGTAATCCAGAACGAGGGCCATGACGGTGCTACCGTTCAGATAGCTCACTTCTCAATGAAGACCTTCTTGACCGGTCGACTCATGGAGACGCGGTGCTGCAAGATGTCAGAAACGCATGAGAAGACGCTGGCAATGTCTTGCTTGGGATATCTTTCATTCGGTCTGCCATGGACTGACTTGGACGTTCCCGACACTGACTTGCGAAAACACCCGCTACTCGATTACGCTAGAGATCATTGGATGAGACACCTAGATTGCGAACATATCTCATTTAGAGAGGCTCAGATTTTGACTAGGCAGTTTTTCGATACCAGCAACACTCATTGGATCAAGTGGAGAGACGCCTTTGAGACACGTCTGGAGGAGAATCATCCCGCATACATTTTCGAGGGCGACCTGCCTTACAGGCCTGATCGGGCTGGCGACCGTGGCTACTATGCCTCTCTTTTCGGTTTGACCGACGCACTCCAGGACCTGCTCGACCATGACACCGCCGAGGCAAACCTGATTGGAGGGCGTCACGGCACGGCCTTGCAAGCCGCTTGTATAGATGGCCACTTGTTGGCCGCGCAGAAGCTCCTCCGCGCAGGTGCTGATGTCAACCTTCGGAGTGGCCTCCGAGGATCTGCATTGAACGCTGCAGCCGCCACGGGAAGAGAGGAACTCGCCTCATTGCTTCTCACGCATGGGGCAGACTTCACGATAAGAGACGACTGGGGCAGGAATGCGCTTTACACAGCCGCGTCTTATGGTAACGAGACTATAGTGCGGAAATTGATTGAGTTGGGAGCACCACTCGAGAAGAGCAACAGCGTTGGATGGACACCCCTCGATGTTGCATGCCTTGGCGGACACACGTCAATAGCAACATTGCTTGTAGATGCTGGGGCCAATCCCAATGTTACTGATGATGATGAGTGGACACCATTACACTCGGCCGCTGCTAAGGGACTCTCTGCAGCAGTGCAAGCGCTTCTAAGAGCTGGCGCCGATCCAAATGCTACCAACGAGCTTGGTTGGACACCGTTGAATTGGGCTGCGAACGAAGGACACAGTGGCGTAGTGGATGTACTTCTAGGGAGCGGAGCCGATGCTTCCATCAAGAGCAACATCGGTGATGCGCCCATTCATCTGGCTGCTATCAACGGGCACAACGAAGTCGTGAAACTGCTGCTAGAAAGTGGAGCGGATGCTTCTGTTCAGGACTATAGCGGTCACACGCCCATGCGCTTGGCTGCTGATAAAGAACACGATGCAATTATGGAAGTTTTATTGAAATTCGGTGCGAGCCCACACATCGCTGACACAAATGGAACGACACCACTCAGCTCAGCTGCTGCTAATGGACATGCTGCGACGGTAGAGATATTGTTGAAGTTCGGTGCGAGCCCACACATCGCTGACGCAAATGGACGGACACCTAGCTATTTCGCCGCTGACAACGGACATGCTACAACGGTAGAGATGTTGTTGAAGTTCGGTGCGAGCCCACACACCGCTGACTCAGATGGATGGACACCTATCGATCTAGCCGCTGAAAACGGACATGCTACAACAGTAGAGGTGTTGTTGAAGTTCGGTGCGAGCCCACACATCGCTGACGCAAATGGATGGACAGCACTCAGCTCAGCTGCTGCTAACGGACACACTGCGACGGCACAGGTCCTGCTCGATGCTGGCGCTAGTCCGCTTTGCCGCAGCAAAGTTGGCTGGACTCCCGTCTATGTTGCTGCTGCTAATGGCCATCTTGCCACGACAGAATTACTCACGAGAGCCGGAGCTGATAAGAACGGCAGAACCGATGAAGGCTTCACCGCACTTTTTTCAGCCGCCCACAACGGTCATCTACCCATGGTTAGATTTCTGCGAGGACAAGGAGCAAGGGAAAGTCGGTGCGGTCCGGACGACTGGGAGCCGCTTCAAGCGGCCTGCTCCCAGGGACATACAGACGTGGTACGATACTATCTGGCAGACACGCCTGATCGCCTTCCGTATGAAGGTGAAATGTGGCCCTTGATTCATCTCGCAGCTTATACAGATAGCTGCGATCTGATCGATCTACTTTTGTCCAGAGGTGCTGAGATTGACGTCGTTTCTTGTGAGTTACTTCAAACTTTGGTCCATGTTCCCGTCAGCTGCTAAGATGTCGTAGGTCTTCCTGCTATGACACCACTTCAGCGCGCCGTAAGTCAAGGCCGATCGGAGACTGTAAATCACCTTATTAGCAGGGGTGCCAACATTCATGCTCAAACCAAAGACGACAAAACGGCACTGCACTTCGCTGCTGAGTTTGCACGCTCAGGCATCGCGGCTGCGTTGCTCAGAGCTGGGTCGAGTGAACTCCGCCAGGACGGCGAGGGATGGACTCCGTTGAACGTCGCGTGCAGCAAAGGGCACGTTGAGACTGTAGAAGCATTATTGCTGGCCAGGGCCGACGTCCAGGTGAAGAACAGAGACGGCTTGACTCCACTCCAAATCGCGGTCGACAAGGGCTTCGCGAGCATTGTCCAGCTACTGCTGTCTCATGGGGCCGCTACCCAAGTCACTTGGCACGAGGAGACGCGGTCGTCGCTACTCCACATGGCAGTCGATAGAGGCCTTGTGAGCATTGTCCAGCTACTGCTGTTCTTTGGGGCCAATCCTCAAGTGAAGAACGACATAGGGCAGACTGCGGTAGATTATGCGATAGAGCGTGGCGATAACGAGATCATCCAGCTCATGAAAGCCCTTGTCCACAGGAGGCGCAATTGGCAGGGCGCGTCAACTCAGTCGTGCGACCACGCCACTAAATACCTACGGCGCAATACTATGAGGAGCAGCTGGCCAAGGGCACATCTAGAATCCGAGTTTGCAAGAACCCAAGATGGTCCTAGAGCCAGACGTCACAGCGCACTTGGACCGTTTTGAGATTTGCGGCTAGTGCTGAGTTGCCTTACCTCGCCGAGGATGAATCTACCATAGCCAAACATTGGATAGTACGGCGGCTACTACGCAAACGACCTGGATGGAGAGCTATACGCGATCTCAGGGCATACCAAGCTCGGCTCTTCAGTGCGCAGGTTTTCAATGCCCTTCGGAACTCGACTTACGGTCTAGCTCTGTGTTGCGATGTTCGCAAGCCACGATCTGAAAATCATGGACGAGAGGTCCTAAGTTTGGAATCGGCAGTGTCATCCTAAAGCTACTCAAGTTGGTAGCCTCACACTAGCAACCTCAGTGTATTCCTCAGCAACGACCCTCCCTTGACCATCAAACTTCTTCTTCGCACCCATCTCACAAATCGCAATACGATCTAGCACCACGTCTTCAGCCCAGACGAAGTCCTTGAACCTCTCCAATATTGCAGTTGCATCCATCTTAAGCGGAGCATTTGCATTCGGCCCATGACCTTGCGGTTCATCCTGCTCGCCTGGCCTTTCGTCTTTGATTTCAACGGTCCCAGGACTGTCTGTACCCGCCACCGGCTTGCCGACTCCTGCTGCTGACGGCGCAGCCTGCTCCGGCTCAGGAGTCTCTTGCTTAGCCTTCCATTTTGGAGGCGACCGTCGCTTCCTGCCTTTTGCGTAGATGGTGTTGACAATCGTGGCATGCAACTTCAGTTGCCTGTCGTCACTCACGAGGAAGCCTTTGTCGGAGAACAGCTTTTGCAGTGCGAGGCAAAATGGATATAAGCGCTCGGTTGAGTCTATAGGGGCGCTGTAGAGGATTGATGTCTTTGTTGGAGAGTGCATTGATACCAGTCCTTTAAGGTCCACTGAAAGTGGACTGGCTATTCGCTCGGACCGAGAGGCAGAGGCTTGGGTACCAGGGTCTGTTGGACGTTCGTCCACGTTCTCTTCACTGCTGGCTTCGTAATTGAGACGGTTTCCTTGTTCTGTGCTTTGGCAGCTCCGCAGCATGCTTGCGATGTCGAGATTTTCGAGCAACTCCTTGGCCTCCTTCAGCCTGGACTGATCAAGGCTCATGACCCCTAGCGTGCAGTGTAAAGCGCCCACCGGCCGGATAGCCTCGGGATGCACGACTGGCAGACTTGTCCCTGGCTCAGGACCATCGTCGTCACCTCCTCGCTGGAGACTATCATCCGCTGCAGGTTCTTTCGTGGCGACGATATCTTTGAATCGCTGCGAAGACGCCTCTAGCTTCGGTCCAGACTCTGATGTTACTAACGGCAAGCAGAGGAAGTGTGTTAAAGGAGGTTTCTTCGACGCGGTCGACTTAGGGCCGCTCTTGTTCCTGTATCGAGCCATAGCTCGGACGGTAGTGAAGATGCTAGATCGAGCGTGGAGCGTTTGGAGTCTTGCTAGTGGCACCACGGCTCTCATATAGCGCAGGTAGTGACCGATAGATGGAAGAAGTGGGTAACAAGTCGTGACTCACCAGCCTCCAAATCGGTTGGCGGCTGCTTGCATTCTTACGCTTAAATCACCTTCGATTTCTATTCTCAACCCAAGTCTTGCCCTCTGCTCTGCTAAGAGCAACATTTTGTTAGGTCGATATATGGTATCGTTCGATAATGGACGTGATGTTCACGACTGCGCACGGACTTCACCTCCCTCAGGCTCGGCCTTTGATCTTCCGGGCCTACGGTATCTCACCCCACTGCTCACCTCACCTCCTCCACCTGCACCGACGGCGAGAACGTTGGATGTCAGGTCGTTAACATGTCTCACGAATGTACTGTGCGAGTCGCTATTCTTCTCATTATGGGTTTGCGAGAGGAAAGAGGATGAGGAGTTTCCATCGTTCAGACTGTCCATAGTCCATCTCGGCCGCGCCTTTCATGCTTGCCCGCCTTCGGCCCTCGGGAGAGGTCTGCTAGGAAAGGCGGGTACGGCGAATGGTAGGCCACATCCATTGCATGCTCTTTCATCATAAAGTCTCCTCCTTCTTCACATTGCCCTACATCCTGGCCGTCAAAGCGCATTGTGAATAGCAGATCCCAGCAGAATGGCTCTCTCGAACGACGACGACGTCCCCACGTATACCATCCTTGAAGCCGACGGCCAACACCCTGGTACGCAACTCTCTTTCACCCATTCCAAGATATAATGTGGTCTAATGAATGCTTGGGATTCAGACTCTACCGTAGAGGACGTCGTTTTCAACGAATCGCCGACGCACTCGTACAAGGTCCGATTCATTCGGACAGCTCTCGCTCCTGTTGGAACGGCGTATCTTAAGCCATGGACCGACATACCCAAGGAGATTCGAGACGAGGTGCAAGGTCTGATGATCTTGAAGCTTTATTTGACTGCGGAAGATGTCGAGCTGTTTCCGAATCTTAAGGTGTATGTCATGTCGTTGCCACTTATGTACACACATGCGATGCTTATATGTCTGCCAGGGTTGTGAGGATGGGCGTCGGATACGATAGACTAGATAGGGAGGCACTTGGAAAGAAAGGAGTCACTGTCTGCAACGTACCGGGTGAGCCCACCCCACTCGGCATCTTCGTCAACGACCACACACTAATAGAGTATAGACTACGGCACAGAAGAGATAGCCGATCACGCCCTAGCTCTCGCTCTCTCCTTACGCCGAGGCCTCCTCCTGCACCACGACCTCCAGCGCGCGAGCCCCCCTGCACCCTACTGCCCCATCGACCACCCGCTAATCGCCCGCTCACGCGGCGCAACCTTTGGCATTCTGGGCCTCGGCCGCATTGGCACCGCCACAGCGCTCCGAGCCAAAGCCTTCGGCTTCAACGTCCTGTTCTACGACCCTTACCTCCCCAACGGCGTCGACAAATCCATCGGCTGTGAACGGACGAAAGACATCAAGGAGCTTTTCCGGAGGTCTTCGATCTTGTCTGTACATACGCCTGCTACGAGGGAGACGCGGGGGTTTGTTGATTATAGCTTGCTGTCGCTGCTTCCAAAGGCGGCGGTTTTTGTTAATACGGCTCGAGGGGAAATTGTGGATTTGGATGGTGTGGAGAGGGTGCTTAGAGAAGGGATTGTTAGTGGAGCGGGGTTGGATGTGCTGCCTGTGGAGCCGATACAGGAGCCGGCTCATCCGCTGATTCAGGCGTTCAGGCGGAAGGAGGAGTGGTTGACTGGAAGTATGACTGTTTCCACATTTCGAGATTGATCTCGGGGGTCTTTGTGCTGATGCGATGGAACAGGAATGATCTTGACATGCCACACTGCGTTCTTCTCGCCTAGTTCTGTCGAGGAGATCCGATCAAAGTCTGCGCAGACGATGCGTGAGGTGGTAAGTTCGAGTCGCCGTCCGGTCTTCTTTTCGCAGAGAGTTCGAAGCTGACTTGTTCTTTCCAGCTGATCGACAAGCTGCAAAGCAATGTCATCGCACCGGAGATGGAGTAGAAGCGAGGACGGCACTGTGTCGAGTTGTGTTCGTAGATCGTGTGCTTTGCATGTAGTATTCGACATGACAATTACCTTAGTGAGACGGCTTGGTCAGGCGAAGGCACTTGATCGATGTCGCCGGATCAACTGTTATTCCGGTGGACCGCCGGCTTGGCATTACTGGCCGTGCGAGCGAGGGTTGTTCCGTCTATCCAGCAACAACAACCAACCTGGACCTCCTCGACCACTCCAGTTACTCCATGGGCACGATGGTATCCCATGCGTCCGTTGCCTCCTGGAAGCGCCTCAGTCGCTCGAAAGTGTCTTCCACTCGCCCTCCATCATTCGCAGGCCTGTCAGAGGACACTGCAGCGGCGCAATGCCTTTCGCGATCGATGCGGCGATGGTTCCTCCGATGAGGTTCTTCCACCGCGCTGTTATAACGGCCCGGTCTTGTCGCCCACGAAGACAAGACCGGTAGCATCGGATGGACCGCAAGTCTGGTAGAGTACAAGTTAGGCTGCCATGGTCCCATCTCAACCATCTTCAACCCCTCTTCAACGTCTCACGTCGTGCCATCCCTCCAAAGCCCCACTACCCTCTCCGATCGCTCCGGCGTTCGGCTCAGTCAATACACATCTTCCCAATCATAGCACTCCAAGTAGTGTTCCCACTGCCCGTACATCCCTCCGCCACCGCCGATCATGGACAGACCTCAGTCGACCGACAAGGCGCGCATTCGTGCGCACAACCAAGAGAAGGACGCGGTCGAGCACGATGGCGGTCCCTTGCACTTCCCAGCCGAAGACGAGCTGGCGATCGACAAGAGTACGGCGCAAACAGTCGTGAACGCCAGAGCCGCGACGGAGAAAGAGCACAGCATGACGCTCCTCCAGGGTATCAGATTGTATCCCAAGGCCATCATGTGGAGTGTCATCATCTCGACGTGTATTGCTATGGAGGGATATGATATCTGCTTGATCAACAACGTGAGTCGATACCTCTCCCGAGTCTCGTCGCGGTGAGCGAGACTAACGTATAGTTCAGTTCTACGCCTTCCCGCAGTTCAACCAGAAGTATGGCACGTACGACGCGGCTAGCGATTCCTACCAAGTTTCTGCTGCATGGCAAGCCGGCCTCTCGAACGGTGCCAATGTAGGCGAGATTATCGGTCTCTTGATCAACGGCATCGTGTCGGAAAGATTCGGGTACAGGTACACGGTCATGGCCTCTTTACTGTGCATCGTCGGCTTCACGGCCATCTTCTTTACGGCGCCGAACGTGCAGGCTCTATTGGCAGCCGAGATCCTTTGCGGTGTTCCTTGGGGTATCTTCCAGACGCTGACGGTCACGTATGCTTCCGAGGTGTGCCCTGTCGCTCTACGCGGCTACCTGACCACCTACGTCAACTTCTGTTGGGGTCTGGGTCAGCTCATCGGTATTGGAGTGATTAAGTCGATGCTGGGCCGGGACGACGAATGGGCATACCGCATCCCCTACGCGCTACAGTGGATGTGGCCGCCCTTCCTTCTCTTGGGCATCGCTTTCGCGCCTGAATCGTAAGTAGAAGCCACTCCTTAGGCTCTCCACTAATACTGACCTCCCCCCTCCAGACCCTGGTGGCTAGTCCGCCACAACCGCCTCGCCGACGCCAGAAAATCCCTTCTCCGCCTCACCAGCCTTAACCGCGAAACCGACTTCAACGCTGACGAGACCATCGCAATGATGCAACACACGACGCAACTCGAAACCAAAATGACCACGGGCGCAACCTACCTCGACTGCTTCAAAGGCACCAACCTCCGGCGAACCGAAATCGTCTGTCTCGTCTGGGCAATTCAAAACCTCTCAGGCAACGCCTTTAGCAACTACAGCACGTACTTTCTCGAACAAGCCGGCCTCAGCAGCTCCCACTCATACAGCTTCGCCATGGGCCAGTACGCCATCAACATGCTCGGCGTCATCGGCGCCTGGCTACTCATGAGCCGCGGGTTAGGCCGCCGAACCCTCTACCTCTACGGCCTCTGCGGGCTCTGCACCATGCTCTTCATAATGGGCTGTCTAGGCTTCCTACCCGAGTCCCAGAAATCCACCGCAGGTCTCGCAACGGGCTCCCTCATGATCGTCTGGGCCCTCTTCTACCAACTCACAGTCGGCACCGTCTGCTACTCCCTCGTCTCCGAACTCTCCACTCGCCGCTTACAAATCAAAACGGTCGTCCTTGGCCGCGCAGCCTATATCATCGTCGGGATCATCACGTCGGTCGTAACGCCTTATATGCTGAACCCCACGGCATGGGACTGGGGGAATTTCACGGGGTTCTTTTGGGCGGGCTTGGCCGGGGGTTGTGTTGTTTATACTTATTTTCGCGTCCCGGAACCTAGGGGCCGGACGTTTGCCGAGTTGGATTTGTTGTTTGAGAGGAAGGTCGCGGCGAGGAAGTTTGAGGGGACCGAGGTGGATGTTTTTGATGAGACGGTTGGCGGGCTAGCGGTCGTGCGGGATGAGGCCGGCGGTGGTGGTGCTGCTGCTAAGGCATTCAATTGAAGGAAGGACCGAAAGGTATGAGAATTGGAAGGCAACGGGGAATGTTCTCGAGTTTCTGTGCATTTCAGCGAGGCGCTGGTGGTGTTTGGGTAGGACTGTCAATATACGTTTTCGGGAATTAGCTGCTGGTTTTGTCGTTCGTACGTTTTACATTGCTAACGCCACGCTGTTCATCTTTTGATACCTCAAACACGGAACTCCTCGCAAGAAAACACCAAACTCGCTATTAAGTGAGCAGACTTTGCCGACCACGACCGCTCTCTTTCTCTCTCTTCAAACCGCATCAACCCCACAAAGCCCAGGATACGGACACGCGGTAGTGGGCGCAACATGGATCTGCCAATACTTCTCCACATCCTTCTGCATCGCCTCCTTCCGCTCCTCACTCCTCGCATCCCGATCATACTCCGGATGCGTGACCTCCTCGGCCAAAATCCCCTTCCGATGCCCAGTAGCGAGAAAATGCATAAACTCGTGCGTCACCTTCACATACTGCTCCACGCCCTCCTTAACAGGGATCGTCGCGCCCGTCGTCCACGAAAGGAGCATGGGCTCGATGAGAGGGGCGTCGGTGATGGAAGGGTGCGTAGTTCCTTTCGAGGTCAGGAACCAAGCGAATTTATGTCTTTCGTCGAGGATCTTGGTGGCGATTTCTTTGACCACGTCGAAGTGCGGGCGGCCGTGGAAGATGGAGTGTTTCTTCGACCAGGAGTCCGAATGGACTATGAGGGTGGGGATGTTGATGTCGGAGTTGAGCGGGCCGGATTGCTTGCCCGGGTCGAGGATGATGGCGCCTTTGAAGGGTCGGGCTTCGTTGGGGGAGTTCTTGACGGCTTGCATGGCGAGCGTTGCGCCGTATGAGTGTCCGCTCATGATCATGAAGTCGAGGTTGAGACGGCCGCGCCATTCGGCTAGATCGGCGCCTTCGCCGCGGGGGTTGATTTTGGAAATGTGCGCGCCGGAGCCCGTGTTGATGGAGCGGAGGACGCGGATGGTTTCTTCGACTTCGGCTTGGCGCATGGCGAGTTGCATGGCTTTCATGTCTTCGATTGAGGGTTCCGGGTTGAGGTCTACGGCGTCGAAGTGCATGCGTTCTTTTTTTGTGCCGTCCGGCTTCATGATGAGGGAGCCTGGGCCGCTGCCGTCGCGGTGCTCGATGGCCGCTACAATGTAGCCTCGGGATGCAAGTTCGGCGGCATACTGGGTGTAGCCTGTCCGGCTGGACGCCATGCCATGTGAGAAAACGATGATGGGGAAGACGGGGAGGCCATAGTCGTCGGACGGGTGTTCGGTCTCAAAGTCCTGGTATCCTTTGACGGTACCGTGCAAGGGCACATCTACCTTGGCCGGTATCGTCGTACTACCCGCCAACGTCCACAACCCGAACGTGAAGAGGTTGTTAAAGAAGAAGCCGTTGATGTGAGCGAATCTAGCATAGCCTTCACCGTGCAGCGCGATTGGCTTCGGGACCCAGAGATGATTCGGTTCGTTGGATACAGAGCCCTTGACAGCCGGATAGTAAAGCGACAAAAACACCGTCTCGAGCTCAAAGGCCGGTTTGCCATCCGCCTTGAACACGGCGTCGTTGACCTTCCGCCCGTCACAGGGGACCTCGAGATCGATCGTGCCCACCTCGTGCGGCCCGGTATATGGCGGCAGCGCGGTGCTGAAGAGCGGCATGTCGAACAGCGTGCAGTATACGATGTACAGAGCCGCTATCGAGCAGAGAACGTAGCGAACGGTCCAGCGAGGACGAAGCACGGTTGGCAACGACAGCATCGTCGGATTATGTTCTCATTATCGTTATTGTCAGCCGGGCTACCCGGTACGTAATCTCTCAGCGGGCTCTCGATCCCGCTACTGCACGGGGGTTAGGTAGGTTACTGTATTCGTATCAGCGACTGGAGTCGTCGTTGTCATCATCCGTTGATCGGTTTCGTTGGCGCCGGGGCGCGCAAAAAGGGAGCAGGCGCGCCACAGGTTTGGGTGACGAAGTGCCCGGGCTGTCCGGCCCGCGGACCGGATGTTCGGCTAATCAATGGAAGGCTGTGGCTGGACGTCGCCTTGTCATTCTTCACTACCTCCTACACGCTTAATGACCTGTCGGTACTTCACTCCTTCAGGGTTCTGCCATTCGACAGCATCAATCTGTCAATAAGGCAGCAAGGCATGATAATAGGGACAGCCCAGGGCGCCCCGTTGCATCGCTGCCTCTATAGCAGCGTGCTCTTGTCAGGAGTATGGCATTACAGGAAGACTAGCCGACTAACTGAGATAGCTGCTCTATCGAACGATTTGCACCTGCTTTTCCTCTTCGCTACTCGCCCTACTAATCTCTTCCTGCTTCTCCTTGAGATTAGCTAGACAAGGAGCATTAAATAACACGCCCGTCCACGCTCCTTGCGCCGTGCCGGCCGCGATGACAATCCACAGGGCTATCACAGCGGTTCCGAAGATCGTCCCTAGTACCCTGAAGAAGAGTGAAGGCAGCTCCTCACCAATGAGCATCGTGGAAACCGAGTAAACTCCAAGAGGAAATGTGAAGCCCCACCAGCCCATGTTGAACGGAATGGGTCTTGACTTGTAGATGGCCGCCAGTGCGAAAGCGAACCATAGAAGGCCCCAACCCCACATGATAAGGGCGACGAAGAAGCCTAGAATGTAGGCAATCTGTCCTGCAAGAGGATCCAGGGTGTCGGTTCTTGGGAAGACTTGTTTGGCTGTCTTGCCAAGGTAGAGGATGGTATAGCCTCCGAAGCCGAGTGGTCCTAGAGGGAGGAACGCGCTGACGATGACCTCGCGAGGCGGGATCTTGTGTAGTGCCAAGCGCTGATAGTACATCACCAAAACGGTGAGTGCCATGGGCGCGGCCATTCCCCACATCACGTAGCTAGCGATGATTGTACCAAGCGCATGCTGCGGATTGGGTAAGATGTGGGCTACTTCGGATCCAGTACCGGCAGCTACTATAGTCGCTGCCAGCGGAAGCAATTGCGTGGCTGTGATACTATCCAGGGACCGTTGATGGCTGGCTGACATCAGTAAGACACCCAGAGTGATTGTAACCGCCACGGCGACAATACTGTCCAGCATCCAAAGCGCCCAGCCAAAATAGGCCGCCCACGTACCCCACGCAGGCACGCAAACAAATATCCACATCTCCACAATCGTCGCAAAGCCCATGGGAATCGTGCCAAGATACAAACTATTGGCCGAATCCTGGATCATCACCGTCCATATCTGCGGCCAGATGGTATAACGTAGAAAGCTAGCCGCGAAAGCCAGGCTGAAGAGCGCAACGTTGAGGACGAAGAAAATGATGCTGAGGTAGTATAGCCAGGAGGCTTTCCAAGGTATGGCGATGAAAATGTTGGCTACGATGCCCGTGCCCATGGTAACTGAAAACCATGATGGCGAGAAGTTGCGTACAATGCGACGCCAGCCGTGGTCGTCCTTGGAACGCTTGATGTTGCCTGTTGTGCGATTTTGGCTGGCGTCTGGTGCGGTCTGCCAGGCCTGAGGATCCGTGACTGTCGTCTCGTTTTCGCCGTGTCGTTCGTCTATCCGTTGGGCGGCTGTTGCGGTTACAGCGGGATTGTCCATCTTGTCGTACCCTCCCACCGTGGCCTTTGCGGAGCGTCTGAGCGACTGCAAAGTGTCGCGGCGACGCCTGTCCGTATTTGAGGGCCCATGTCCAACCTTATATATGAGTGATCAAGCCACAGCTTGGGGAAGCTTTCAAGGTTGGAGTAAATCATATCATGATGACTGTGCAGACTCGGCCAGCCGGCAGCGAGATTGGCCGCGATTCTCGGTGGAGTCGAAATGGACGCTTGGACACCTGTCGAGTGTCCTGACCTCACTTCGAGAAATTCGCTGCGATGTCTGCCGCATTCAACAAAGCCTTCAAGGCTGTCACATCTACCACTTCACGCCGCCCTCGACCGACGCCAACGCTGTCGACAGCATGCATACGGTTCACACCAGCATGTCGGCGCCCCTTCACCGCGTCTCGTCACTGCGCCATCGCGGTAGCGGAGATGAAAGAGAACGATCTCTCAAGCCTTAGGGTAGACCAGAGCCGCTTGATGAACGATATACACACCACATGCGAGTGGGGTAAAGGCGAGAGATGGGGCAAGTAAGTCACGACCACACTTTGCGGCCTTCCCTTTCCAATGATGAACAACCAAATATGCACACCCACAAAATATGAACATCTCGTTGTGAATGCTCAACATTTCTTAAGAACAGCCAACTGATCTATACCCACACTCCTCACGAATTCGTAATGCTATTGACATGGCGAGAAGCAATTGCTGACGAGGAGACCGTGATACAGCGCGGAGACAGAAACTGGCATGTCCCGCCTCTCCCTCTCGGACACGGACAAGCAGGCTCGTGACTGGTTTCATGAGACGTGTACCGGTCTCGGCTGTAAGGTAAATACTGATGCTATGGGTACGTTGCTCTCTCCTGCGCGGTTCCAACACTGTCTAACGCTTCGCCGTCTTCCAGGCAACCAATTCGCGATCCGTCCCGGCCTTTCGAACGATCGCCCACCGACATACGCTGGCAGTCATCTTGATACACAGCCCACCGGGGGCCGCTACGACGGCATACTAGGCGTCACAGCTGCAGTAGAAATGTTGAAAGTGCTGAACGACAATTGGGTCGAGACTAACTACCCTGTCGGCGTGGTGAACTGGACAAACGAGGAAGGCGCTCGCTTTCCCATGTCCATGGTCTCGTCTGGAGTCTGGGCCGGCTCTATCCCGCTTGAAAAAGCGCATGAACTGCGCTCCGTCATCCCAGCCAACGACCCTGCGACAATGAAAACCGAATTGCAACGTATCGGCTACCTCGGCGAGGTACCCTGCAGCTGGGAAGCTACACCAATGGCTGCACACTTCGAGCTGCACATCGAACAAGGCCCCATCCTCGAAGCAGAGGACCGGCGTGTCGGTGTCGTGCAAGGCGTGCAATCATACAAGTGGTTTACTCTCACTGTAAAAGGCAGGGACAGCCATACCGGCGCTACTTCGTTCCAGCACCGTGCCGATGCGCTACTCACGGCCTCGAAGATGATCCTCGCGAGCCACAAGATAGCTGCGAAGCACTCCGCTCTCGCTTCGACAGGCATCCTGGGTTTAAGGCCTGGGAGCACTAATACGGTGCCAGGCTTCGTGCAATTCTCGCTCGACATTCGTGCGCCTCAGGATGAAACTGTAAATGCAGTCGAGGCTGAATGTCGGGAGGCTTTTTCCTCGCTCGCCGCTGGTGAGAATGTCCTCTCCATCAATGACGGCTGCGCTCCTTCCAGTCGGACATGCTCAGTAGAGTGGCGGACGGACTTCACATCGCCGGCGACTCACTTTCATGACAACTGCATCGCCTGCGTGCAAGCCGCTGGCTCGGACCTATGCTCCGGCAGCTCGTCTTCTCAGGTACAAGGGAAGGACATTGGTGCCTGGGGTAAACTCATGACGTCTGGCGCCGGCCATGATAGCGTGTACGCCAACAAGCGGTGTCCGACGTCCATGATCTTTGTGCCATGTAGGGACGGAGTGAGCCATAACCCGACCGAATATTCAAACCCCGAAGCATGTGCGGACGGCGCGAATGTACTGCTGGGAGCTGTCGTGAGGTACGACAAAATGAGGGGAGAGCGTGGCACGTAACGGTACAACGGCAGACAGAGATTATTAAGAAACGAGAGCGTGACATTGATTGGAATGCAATCCTTATTTTCTGTATTGTTCTTGTCTGGCAGTCGTAGAGATCTCGGGTTATCTAGCTTGCACAGAGACTGTAGCCGTGCCCTTCGACTGAACCGACTTTCTCGCTACTCTCTTCAAAGCCTGCACAAGGCTGGTGATGAATTGCAGGCTACGCAATGCTCAACGACTGAGTTTCGTGGGCCCAGATAGATAGCTACGCCATCTACCAAAGTCCCTGTTTCTCCGTCGCCGGCACCGATGCAGCGACAGCATCGCCCCAGCCGCCGTCATCGCGCGAAGCCTCCTAAGCATCGGCGGAACCGCGGCCGCGACCGAAGCCACCACGGAAGTCGGGGCGGAAGCCCTCACCGCCCATGCCACCTTCCTTCTCGCCAGCGTCACGGCGGCGGTAGCTGTAACAATTTCAGTCAGTCTGTGCTCAAGATGGAATCCAGAGCGAACAAGATCTAGAACATACCCTCCCTCACGGTCACCACGCGGGCCACCACGGCCACCACCCCTCCTCTCGCCCTCACCACCCATCATACCCCGCGGCGGGGCATGGCTCCTGGCCTGCTTGACGTGCGTCTGCGGCACGATCTCGGCCGGCAAGTGCAGCCACTCGCGCAGGTAGTCCAGACCCTCGGGGGTGAGAGTGTAGTAGTACCATTGCCAGGAGAACTGGGTCTTGAGGTAGCCGCGCGACGTCAGCGACTGGCAGGCCTTGATGACGAAGAGGTTCTTCGTGTCGATCTCGTGGTGCTTGGGCAGGTTGAAGTCCTTCTTCGCGACGCACACGCCCTCGCGGAAGAGGTACTCGTGGATCTTCTTGCGGTCGGCCTTGGGGATCAGCCTGGATGGAACGGTGGAGGTTAGTAGACGTCGTCGCAGTGCGCGCACACTAGTGAGAGAGCAATTCTTACATCTTGGTGGTGTTGAGCTGGTGGTGTTAGTTGTCGAGATGCTGGGTGAGAGGATCTGCTGTTGGACACAAACTTCGCGATTCAATGTGGCTTCTCGCATGGAGTGCGCGCTAGCAAGAAGTCTTGGCAACCGGCACTCGGTTACTCCCGCGCCGACATTTCGAGCACGCCAAGCCCAGCGCCTTTTCGACTTTGGAGAAGTTTGAGGTCGACGACGTTTGGCCTGTTGACCACGCTCGAGCAGCATTGACAACGACACAGAAACCCACGACTAGGTGAAGAAAGGCAATTGGTATGACCCTCTGCGAACATATTGGATGAGGCCGTGTCGGAAGCACGAGTACAACGGGCGTAGGCTGACTTGGGCGTGAACAGTAACCTTCACCAAGTGCAATCATGGGGTACGGCCTATACAACTCTTCACTCCCCATCAGATGGCATTGAGCGCTGGCTAACATGATTGCAGTATCTCGCGTGACTCCCGTCACAAGCGCAGCGCCACTGGTGCTAAGCGCGCAACGTACCGCAAGAAGAGGTACGTCGCATAAACCGATCGCTTCTGCTTCCAGCCGTCTTCTGACGCCTAGAGCAGGGCCTTCGAGAAGGGCCGTCAGACCTCCAGCACACGTATCGGTCCCAAGCGCATCCATCTCGTCCGCACCCGCGGCGGCAACCGCAAGTTTCGCGGTCTGCGTCTCGAGTCCGGCAACTTCTCCTGGGGCAGTGAGGGTATCAGCCGCAAGTGCCGTGTCATCGCGGTCGCTTTCCACCCGTCGAACAACGAGCTGGTCCGTACCAACACCCTGACCAAGTCCGCCGTCGTCCAGGTCGATGCCGCGCCCTTCAGGCAGTGGTATGAGGCGCACTACGGCACGCCTATTGGCCGCAGACGCCAGCGTGCCACTGAGGGCGCCAAGGAGGAGGAGGTGAAGAAGAGCAAGAGCGTGACGGAGAAGCAGGCTGAGCGGACCAAGAAGATGGGCAAGGTCGAGCCGGCGGTCGAGAGGCAGTTCGAGGCGTCCCGCCTGTACGCGGTCGTTGCGAGCAGGCCTGGCCAGAGCGGTCGCTGCGATGGCTACATCCTGGAGGGCGAGGAGCTGGCTTTCTACCAGCGTGCTATCAGGCGGTAAAAGCGTACGAGCTGTGGTTGGCGTCAAGGATATCGGTGACGCTCTGCATGACCTACTGCGCTTCGCCTCAACATTCAATAGGCGCGCCGTAGGCAACAGCAAGTGTTGCAGTTCAAGAGTGCCGCTCTCGGGTTGACTAGCATAGTTCCGGCAAATGACATGTCTTCATAACGCCTGTGCGCTGACCTCTCGTTACCAAACCTCGTTCCACTTTCTCCCCTACATAGGAGTTCGACAGCCAGCGCAGCCACTCGGTTAGCTTTTGTGAACGGATCGACTGACTGACCGCATATCACAGACGCGCAGTTTTGCAGTCGCTCCCGCTACCGCCACCCAGGCCGAGGATGGCGACCTTCCCTTTACCTCTTCACTTCCATGTCCCCCGAATGCTTGGCTGTCGCATCCCTGCTTCGCCTTTGGTTGATTAACCGGCAGGCAGCTCACTGCTTCGTTCATCTGTAGGCTCACATGTCTCACTCGACCTACTTTCGACATGCAGTCTCTTCAACGAGCCGTAAGACTTGACACGGATCGCATGTCTACAATATCATCACTTTGCTGAGCACACGAGAAGGTACAGGTCGTCGGTATCATCGCCTTTTCCAGCAAGCCGTTGCCGATGCAATCTGACGCCGTACAGTCATCCACGAGAGGCCTTTCGACTTCGCTTCAAAGCTCACCAAACCACACAACGGTGCTGCAGCTCGATTTTCGTACTTTTCGACCACCTTGGCAAGAAAGATGTAAAGCTCAGTCTTAGAATGCAAATGCCTTGTTCGCCACGCCCACCTTTAAAGACAACCTAATATGTGCGGCTGCAACAGTCTTCCGACGGGCTCACCCAAGAAGACCCTAGCAAACCTCTAAGAAAGACACGAGCAAACGTGGACTTCAACCTCGACCCTCCCCGCTGTAAATTTACTCCTTATCCGGATCCTGCTGCTCTCTCGCAATGAACTCATCGGCATGCTGATCCAACGTCTTCATTGCCTTCACCTTGATTCTCGGAATGCTGTGTCAGAATGTTAGGATGCACAATTCCTGCGGTGGTGTTGGTGTTGATGTTGGTGGTCGTGGTGGTGGTGGTGATGATGAGGCGGGAGAGGAATGCCAGTGGAATGTGGCTTTCTTTCGAGTAAAGGGAACAGTAGTAGGTCAGCGGGTGATTGCGTTGGACCTTTGCGTCTACAGTCGATGAGAGTTCGAAGCATGTGAGGTCAATGACCAGGGCAGCTGATCTCAACAATGCCTGCGCCGACGTGATAGTGCACGACAACATGCATGCACCATGTACCTTAGCGTGAAAGAGGTACGAAGCAGTTCGAAGTACAATTCAGGCGATGAAACGCGCAGTGTAGCAAGCGGCTCGCTCGGCTCGCTAAAGAGCCTGTGCGGGTGCGCGTTACGCGCGCGATGTGTTGGCGGCAACAGGGCAGTTACAGGAGGAGGGGGAAAGATGCGGGCAGTCTTCATCTTGTCTTCGTTATTGTCACCGTCTCGCAGTATCGACTGCCAGTCTTTTACCGGTCGTCTCTGGTCGTTATGATTGTACAGTATCCGACGCTCTCACACCGACATCAGCAACACGCCGCGGGCATCTGGAGCGCCTTCCAAGGATTCAAGCACCGCCAAGGGCTGAACCGTGGCGCTGGAACGCGGCGAGTTTGTCATCGGCATACCTCAGGACGCCCGTGATATGTCAGATGCCTACAATCCTCCGCTCCAGCACAAGAGTCGTACTGCTCCTTGCTGTCGCCGCCGTCTTGTTGATCGGCATCCATCTGAGTAGCTTCTCGCCTCTGCGAAGATGGCGACACTCCACCATCGGGGTTTTTACCGCGACGCCGGACTCGGCTCCGAGCATTGCAGACCCGGACTCACCACCTTGCCAACAATTAGGCCGGCCTGATGATGTGGTGGTGGTGATGCGTACCGGCGCGACTGAGATCAAAGACAAGCTGCCGGTCCATCTCAACACGACCTTCCGCTGTTATCCAGACGTCCTCATCTTCTCGGACTATGCCGAGATCTTCGGGGGCCAACAAGTCCACGATGTGCTGGCCGACATCGACGACGACTTGAAGCGCAACAAGGACGATTTCGAACACTACCGACGGCTTCAGCGCCTAGGTAGGGACGGGCTGCAGGTCGACGAGCTGCACGGCGAGAGCTTTGAAAGCGGACCCATCGGCAAAAGCGACAATCCCGGATGGCGACTAGATAAGTGGAAGTTCCTACCGATGATCGCTCAGTCGTTAAGACTGCGCCCAGAGAAGAAGGTGTTTGTCTTTGTTGAACCCGACACGTATATCGTCTGGAGCAACATGGTCCGGTGGCTGGACAAGATCGACGCAACTAAGCCTCTATACTACGGCAGCGAGGTCCAGATCGGCCACGACGTCTTCGCGCACGGTGGTACAGGCTTCGTCATGACCAGGCCAGCGATGGAGGTCGGCGCACGCGAATATCAGGAGCACACCGACGAATGGCACCAACGTACCGCCATCCACTGGGCTGGCGACTGCATCCTCGGCACCGCTCTGACCAAAGCCGGCGTCCCGCTCCAGTGGTCCTGGCCCATGTTTCAAGGCGGCAAACCCGCCGATCTTAGCTGGCGAGACTCCAAAAGCGGCCGGCACCTCTGGTGCACACCCGCCCTCTCCTACCACCACCTGCAAACGCCCGAGATCGAAGATACCTGGGGCTGGGAACAACAGCACATCGCCCGCACACTCGTCAACCAGGACACCCGCTCCTTCTGGCACCACGACGACACGATCCTCCATCACAAGGACTTGTTCAACGACTACGTCCTGCCTAACATCAGCGCTTCGCGAACCGACTGGGACAACTTCTCCTTAGACCTCGTCCCGGATACCGAAGGCACCTCGCTGGATCACTGCCAGAAGCATTGCGACACGACAGAGAATTGCGTGCAATACTCTTTCGGCCCAAAGGGCTGCAGTACGTCTACGAATTTCTATTTGGGCGCTGTCAGCACTCAGGATATCGTCTCGGGATGGAAGGCCAATATGATTGATGCTTCAATGCGTCAAATGCCTAGTTGTCAAGGCCAGCGAGGCTGGATCCTCTGATCTGGAAATGCGTCCGCAAGCGTGTAGTGACTACATTGAAGATACCCCCCACCTGAACATATTAAGCATAGATCTATGCACATCGTTGAAAGACTTTTTCCTTTGGGTTTTCCTCCGGCACTGTGAGGTTTTGTGCTCGACTAACACAGGAAGGCACATGTGCCTTACTGACGCGATGCGCTTTGCCAGGCCAGAGCCAAGGAATGACAGATACGGGATAGAGTAGAAGCCTTCAGGCTCGTTAAAACTCCTGGCGAACATCATGACGGCAGGCAAGGTCGAAAGCAAGACAAGAACACTTCTTAATAATGATGAAGACGAAGGCTTTCTTCTCGTACCCCGGAACAATCATATCAACTTGCCAATCTGTCTCCTCCTCACCAGCAAAATCCAAAGCCCAATAAGCTGGCACCCTCCAGCCACCATGACAAGCCCACTAAACAGCTGCAAACCAAGCCAATTCGTCTCCCCCGGCGCCGCATTCACTTCCGCCAGCGCCCCTGCAATCGGGCTCCCGATCAAACTCGCTACACTCCCAATCGCCTGCGCCATCCCGAGCCTCGCACCCAACACTTTCGGATCCGGGCAGACAATGGGGAAAACGCTTGGTGGCAGCGGTATCAGCGCTCCGCTGAAAGCCCCGTAGAGCACGGCGAACGCGATGAAAGACCCTTCGCTTTCAACTCCAGCCCACGCTATACAGAGGATGCCGCTGATGAGCCCGCAAGCGATCCAGGGAATCATGACGCCGATTCTCGCCGCGGTGTAGCCGATGGCCAGCCGGCCTACAATCGATGCTGCTTGAGCAATGACGATCATGATGAGCGCCATACTCCGATCCAAGTCCAGGTACGTCTGGCCGTAAGCGGCGATATACACAAAAGGCACCATGTAGCCGAAGAAAAGGAAGAAATTGCTGAAAGAATAACTCCAGAAGAGTCCATCGCGCAGTGCTGTGGCGTCGAAGAGCTTGCGTGCCTGCCCGCCGCCGGAGCCAAGGTCGCCAATGTTAGTTGCGCGGTAGAGCATGAGGGGGAAGGAGAGGAGGTAGGCGCCCAGCATGAAGAAGGCCATGCAGCGGATTGTCCAGGCGAAACCTAGGTTGCCGATTAGGCGCTCGAACATGAGAGTGTAGATGATAGCGCCGGCGGGCGCGCCGCATGTGGTGAGCGCCATGGCGATGGAGCGGTGTTTCTTAAAGGACCGCCCGACGAGCGCGAGGCCAGGCAGATAGAGCAGGCCGTTGCCCAGCCCGACCATGATGCCTTGCGTGAGCATGATTTGCCAATAGGTATCGCAGAGGCTGAGGAGAAAGAAGGCGGTGGTTTCCACAAGCGCGCCGGTGAGTAGCATCAGGCGGAAAAAGCCCTTGTCGAAGAGCGGGCCGGTGAAGACGCCGATGACGATGAGGAGGAAGGTCGAGACTGTGCCTATCCAGGAAATGCTTGAGGCGGATTTGTTGGGGAGGTAGTCGAGTTGGTAGTAGGTTTGGAAGGAGCCGAAGGCGAATGGGAGGCCCCAGAGGTTGGCAAAGACGAGGAAGGAACCGACGACTTGGAGCCAGGCGCGCGTACCGCCATCTTGGATTGGGGGACTGCTCACTACTGGAGGCAGCGGCGGCGCCTCTTCGTCGGTAGCGTTGACGGGTGAAGTATCATCGTAGCTCGAGAAATTCTTCTGCTCCTTGCCAGACTCAGACATGTCTTAGCATTGGGGAGTACTGGGTGTATTCAGCCGCGTCAGAGTTCCTGTTGATGACTGTTGCTTCGGTGGCAATTGTTTCCGGCTCTGTATCCGTCCATCATGCGCCACGAACACACACGTAGGAAAGCAACACGGTGACCATGAACGGTAAAGAGGAGTAGAAGGTACTGCAAGTGTTTACCGTAGCCGCGGCTTAGCATTAGGTAATATTGAACCATTGCCGGCGAATCGAGCCGCCTTAGCCGTTGCAAAGTCCTGGCGTCGCTGGGCTGGCTTAGAGTACCCCGCGAAAGCGGGAAGGATTTCCTTTGAACTTCCATCAATCGAAGCCCGCATTGAACGAGGTATCAATCAAAGGCGGACTTAAGCCCTTCAATGGTCTTCCTTCCCTCTCTTGTGAAACTCAGGGAAGACTCACTCCTGGACGAACATTGGCAGCGCTACACAGCGAGTCATGTCGGCGGTTCACGAGCCTGATAATGTTGAAATGTAATGGAAGAGGCGAACGGGGACGACCCAATAATGTCCCGGCGATGGACCCGGATTCAGTGCCTGTGCTGATGAGTTGTTGGATTTTGTGCGATAGACGTTCTCCCGTGAGCACTTGAGAGCTTGTCCGGGCTGAGACGCGTGCAAGTCGTCCAAGCGTGTCGTCGTAGCTCAATGCTGTTGCTGAAGGCTGAGGTTTCAACTTGCAGGCATGTCGATGCATGTTCCTTCGAAGGCTCGTAGTGCTTGGGGAGCTCCGTCCAAGTGACGAGGTCGTGATTGCGAGAGCACTGCTCAATTGCCGGCCATGCGATCTCCTCCCACGTCGAGCTGCTTCGTTCAATACCTCGTAGCGATGCTGCCAGCCATCCGTCTGCCTTGCTAGGTATTCGGAGAGCTAGCTGGCCACTCCAACGCCTGTGCCTTCACAGATTCCTTCACAGAGTTCCTTCTAGCTCGGTCATTGCTTCATCTCACAGATCTCCATCAACTCCTTCCTGACAACCTCCACCCCACCCTCTTTCGCGCTTGCTGGTATACTCAGGCTCAACGTCTGAGTCCCATTCACGCCGTTACCCATCTTCTCATTCTGTCCTGCCCGGATCTGCTGCATCACTTTGGTCCACGCATCGTCATACGTTATCGCCTCTCCAGATCTGAACAGCTCGATCACGTATTTCCTAAGATTCTCCGACCAGCCTTCTTCGTCGAGGCGCTGCTTGAGCGTTTCTTGTATGCGCTTCACGCCGCCGTTCTGGAGGAGCGCCGTACTGATTTGTGACTGCAGGGTTGGTTCGTGACCTGAGCTCGTGCCGTTGACCTGGATCTTGCCCGCCATGCCGACTGTGCGACCGTACTGGCGAGGCCAAAGCGCTGTCGTGAGGTTGGCAGCAAGGCAGTAAGGTATAGCGTCGCAAGAGATGTGTACGCCTATCTCTAGCTGCGCCAGTGAGCTTCACCTCAGCTGCTCGTAGAGCCGGAATGGGAAAAGTGACGCTAATGCAGGTACATGTCTCGGCTTTCCTAAAGTGGCGTCAGAGCAAAGGATCTAATCATGCACTGGAAGAACATCTGCAAGGTTGACTTCAGCTGTTGATATGTTTCCGACTTGCATGTGACTCACCAATTCAAGCTACAATCATCAAATGCGATAAGTTGCTTCGTAGAGCACATCTCAATCAAAGAAAGTCTCCTGTCAATCATCCATATTGAGCCGACGTACCAGACCCTTACCGTTACCTTGGACATACAACGCCATTTCCAATGAAGCTCAAGTAGCAAAGTATCAACTCACCACCGTGACATCCGCTTCGCGATTCACGGAATTGCACATCACACAGACCTCCCAGACATGAACGACCTCTCATGGGAACGAGAAGACGACCGCGGCCACTTCAAGATCGCCACAAACCCCACCCTAGTCGACCACGACTTCATCAACCTCTCTTTCGCCTCTGAAGAGACATACTGGGCGAAACCCCTCCCACCCGACCAACTAGCCACCTTACTATCAAACTCCATCACCCTAGGCGTCTACGAGATCCAGCTCCAACCCAACATCCCCTCAGCCCGCAGCATATCAGAGCCCAGCTCCCCTCGCACACCCTCTTCAACCGTCCAAGAGCAATCGCCGCAGCAGCAGCAGCTCAAACAAATCGGCCTCGCCCGCTTCATCACAGACCACGTTACCACTGCCTACCTCACAGACGTCTACGTCGCGCCAGCTTACAGGAAGTATGGGCTAGGAAAGTGGTTGATCGCGTGCTGTGACGAGGTGATTGAGGCGCATCCGGCTTTGAGGCGAGCGCTGCTTGCGGCGAGTCCGGGGATCGGGAAGCCCTTCTATGAGCGAGAGATGGGGATGAGGGATGTAGTGGAGGAGAGCGGGCACGTGGCTATCATGTCGAAGAAGAGATTTAGGGTGCCGGGGGAGTGAGTTGTCGGAGGTTGATTGAGTGGAAAGTCTTTTCTGAGTTGGTAAGGCAGTGATGTTTTTGTACAGGCAATTGCGGGTATCGTTTTAAAAAAAAAGATCACAGTGTGTGACCTACGGACCTGAACGGTCCTGAACTATGAAGAGTGCGTGTTTACACGCCTCGTGCAACAAGATAATGCAAAAACGGCCTTGGCCAACAGACACGAAAAAGAAAACCCCATCCGGCCCCTTCTGTACAAGTGCTCCGTCCACCTCATGCCTTTTCGCGTCGTCGGCACTTACAAATCCTCCGCTTCAGAAATCGCCTATTTTACACATTACATTATCGACACTCAAGAACGCGACCTGCGCGAGCGAAAGACTCGCTTAGATCATGGGCCCACGTAGGCTAGGGTCGTAGTTGTCAAGCGAGCGCTTGTCCACGGTAGCAGCGGTGGTGTTCGTGCCGTTGATGTAGTCGACGGGGCCAGCGGGAGTGAAGAGGCCAAGGTTGACAGCCCAGGCCAAAGTATTGAATTCGGAGTAAAGGGTCTGGATGCGCCAGTTGTACTCCTCGTTCTCGGGCTCGGCGGGGACTAGGTCCAGGACGGCAATACCGACGACGGGCTGTGCAGTCGTGTCAGTGATTTGTCTTCATCTTAGAGCAGGGGGCGTTGGTCGAACTTACGATCATAGCCTGCTCAGTCGGCTGGCCGTTGGCAGAGCGGGACGTCGTCCAGCGGACGGTGACGCTACGGCAGCCGTGGAAGGTGTTGAGGCGCTCGAAGGGAATCTTTGGCTGCGAGCCCTGCCCGTCCATGAAAGCTTGACGACCGTCAAAGGTTGGGCCGGTGATGTTCTTGGGGAACTGGGCGCCGCGGTTCATGAGGATGTTGACGGCAGAGGCGTAGTCGACGAAGTCCTCGGTGAGCGCGGAGAGCGCGACGTCGTCGGAATAGTCTTGGATGAGCTGGCGGAAGACTTCGGCCATTTGGTCGGCTTCCTCGTCGGTCACGCAGTCGTTGTAGTCTTCTGAGGGGTATTCTGGGGAAGAGGTGCTGGTTGGTTCGACGGTGTAGGAGTACGTCTCAGTGACGCGGACGGTCTCGGTGGCGATCGAAGTCACGACAGCTGTGCATGTAGCCGGGAAGGTCAAAGTCGCGGCAGTGGTGGGGTGCTCTGCATGGACCCGACGACCGGGTCGACCAGGGCGACCGACGCGGCTGATGTCGTAGCCACGACCGTGCTGATTGTACTCTTTGGGGGCCTGGTCGGCGTTACACTCTGGAGCTGGAGCGGCAACAGCGGTGGCAACTAGTGCCGAAGCCGTGATGCACGCGGCTGTGAAACGCATCTTGGTATATATCGTTGGTTGTCGTTGGAGGCGAGAGTGGTTTTCCCTTAGCAGTGAAGATGCGTGAAGAGAAGGAGAGCGAGAAGGAGGTGTAGCTAGAAGAGTGATACCCAAGATTGCAGTGAACGAGTGTCTTGGTGGTCAAGGAGGGATGTAAAATACTCGTTCTTGAAGCCTGGACGGCAGCATGATTTATGCACGACCCAGCAGCCCATCCTGGCGTGAGTATGATGAGCATGGCTGGGTCAATACGAACCAAGAGTCCTAGGAAATTTCCAAGGCGCTTGCATAGAGGTCATGCAACAAGTTTAGCAACTTGTTCCTCCGCCGTCACGACCCCATCTACCTTGGCCTCGCCTGGGCAGCCTGTAGCGGCCTTTTTGGGAATGCTTTGATGTTCAAAGGACCCCAAAGCAGCATGCGCATGACGGGTAGCAAGCGAGTGGCTGTGATTATTCGCCGCTTAGGTTGCTGCACACGTGTCTCGGCAGGCTTGGCCCTTCCCAAGATAGTCTCAGAGAAGGCCTTGCGACTCTCTTATGCCGGGAGGTTCTTCGAACAGGAAGCGTTGGAGTTGCGCGGTTTGACATGGTACACTTTCTTGGCCGTTGTTCCGAGTGGCTGGTCGTCAAAGTCTAACTGGCGTTGCTGCGGCCAGCTCATGGCGGACGACCTTGGCAATTGCATCGCGAATGATGTCTTGGAATCCCAGCCATCTTGCCCGCTCGTGTCGTCCGACGAGTAATTTAGTCGCTCTGTATTGTGCTGTTCACTTTACGGAAGGATTCGCAGGAAACGAGCGTTTGTCTTGGCTGTCGACTGATTCCATGGCCAAGTGACCGAAAATAGCAAAAGTCTTGGGAACGCGCTGTCTTGGTGCCAACGCTTGGTCTGGAGCCGTGCCTCATCCGAAAGGGAGATTGGAAGGAGAAGACCGTTGGCAGGCCACCTCCGCCACTCCGCGACCATAGTGTGAATAATGATGGGTAGACGAGATGAGGTACGCGAGTGGGATGCCTCTCAAGCAGAAGGACTGAGGTGTAAGCCGCGAAGGGGAATGTAGAGCGGCACGGCAGTATGCGACAGTGACACCCGTGGACATCATACTGTATTCTTTCTCCGCGTCCTAGGAGCTGCCTGATACTCGAGCCTCTCATTGGTTCTAGCCGATATCTCCGAGACTACCTACCAACGTTGCTACCGTCCATAGAGGCACCTAGGTAACCTCAGTAAACAATGGTTCTAGTGACTCAGACGGCAAAGGCACTCCACTGCTGCCTAGGACCCGGCGACGATTAAGGAATACTATTAACCTCGTCTTGCATTCTTCCTGTCGCGGTGCTCCGTGAAAAGCAGACAAGACAAAAGATACTCGTAGCGTATGGGGGGGACCAACCGATGCTTCTCCCCGCCAACGAGATATCGTGTATGACCGCCGTCTCTACTTCGCCACCGCCATGGATTCTTCAAGGGAGGCTTCAGTGGCGGCACGAAATGCAAGAGCCTCCCGAAGACGCCGAGCCAGAAACCCGAGAAACAGTGAGCGCGCAACCCATACTACCTCTGGCCCAAGTCACAACAACACCCACACCACCAACCACGAGGCCGTTCCCAACGAGCCAATCGAAGAAGACGACCTCTGCCCCATCTGCCAACTCCTCCTCTACCGCCCAGTGAAAACCCACTGCAACCACGCCCTCTGCGAATCCTGCATGGCCCACTGGGCCGATGTCTCCGTCACCTCCCAAATGCCCATCGTAGACGTCGACGAGGAACCCGCGGACTTCAACGCCGTCAGCGGCGTCGAGGCCAGATGTCCCATGTGCCGAACCCTGACCTCCGCCTCACTAGACAGCCCACGAGCCGAGCAGCTCGCGACCAAGTACCCTCGGGCGTGGCAGAACCGACACGTTGAAGAACAGGCCGATCGGGGGAAAGGGACTTCTGGGGGTGAGATTCAGACCATCACGGTCTATATCGGTAATCGACATGTTTTGACCCAGGACGCCGAGGATGATAATGTGCATGAATGGACTTTTTTCGTGAAACCCTCGCGCACGGATATAGTGGAAGAAGTTCAGATCTTCCTTGTCTGTCCTCCCCAACCCCGACTCTCCTCATCAAAATCCTGCCCGTGCCGCTGACAGAACTCCATTTCTAGCACCCAACTTTTCGCCCAAACCGCGTAATCCGGCAAAGGCCCCCGTACTCAATTAAGCGCTACGGCTGGGGCTGGTTCACCATCCAAGCGAACGTACTGCTGAAAGCAGGTTACAGCTGGGTCTCGAACGACGCGGAGGACTCACCAGATGGCGCGGCGAAAGGCTTGCTGCCGCTAGAGTGGACGTTGGATTTCGATGGTTTTGGGGGTAAAGGGAGTATGGGTCGGTGTCGGTTAAAGGTAAGGAATGATTTGGATTGGGAGGATGTGGGGGACGAGGAGGTGCAGGATGAGGCGGAGACGAGGCGGTTGGTCAGGCAGTATGAGAGGGATGGGAGGTATGAGCCTCCAGTGGAGGAATGAACTGTACTGTCGCGGTTGCAACTTGATCATTGGGACTTGCCCTGGGTATATAAATTGTGATCAGAGGCAGTGCTAACATGTGCCAAATCGTACCTTACTAGCCTTCGAATTTCATGTGACCTTTCCCTTTCCCTTTCCTTCGTGTATTATCTGCGTAGCAGCTTCAGCTTCGTCCTCTTCGTCCTCTTCGTCGTCCTCATCTTCCTCATCCCAGCCAAAGAAAGTCCTGCCCGTCTCTGCTTTCTCCGCCACGCCAGCTTCCTCACTCGAGCCTGAACTCTCTCCATGCTGCTCCTCGTCGCTACCCAGCTCAGCATCGGCAGAGCTTTCACTTCCCGTACGCTCCATCACCATCGCGCTCTCCCTCATAGCCTTCAGCACCGCCTCCCTCGTCTTTTCCTCCGCTGCCTCTTTGCCCTCCACGTACTCCGCGTCAAGCCTCCCTCTCCCTTCTCCACTCCTCCCCGCTTTGAGCTCCTCTTCGCGCTTATCTGCCGCCTCTACAACAGCCTCCCACCTCTTCCGCTTCTCCTCCTTCTCCCGCTGCTCCATCTCCGGCTTAATAGCCAGGTACTCCGCTAACCGCTTCGCCTCATCCACCGTCCTCAGCCGCCTACCATCGAGATTCCGGTTCGAGCCGTTGGGGTTCTGCTGTGAATTGCGATTCTTGCGCGAGCTCATGCGCCCGCCGGCGGCCCGGAGCTGGGAGCCGAAACCGCCCTTGCCGCCGCATAGTCGGACGGAGAGTCGTAGGGGGAGGAAATTGTCGGACGGTGAGGTGAGGAGGACGGAGATGGGTTGAGTGGAGGAGGGGAGGAGTTGTTTGTTGGAGGTGGTGGTAATGAGGAGGGGCTGGTCGATGTGTGGAAGGCGGGCGTAGATGGCAGAGATGACGTCGCTTGTGGGAGTTGAGGCAGCGACGGGGAGGGAAAGCGTGCGAGGGAGGCCGAGGCCCGCGAACGAGGTGAGGAGGATGTTGACGGTCTTTGTCTGTGGGCGGTCCAGCATGGTCGGGGCGGCGTGCGCGGGTGTCGACGTCGACGTCGGTGTCGATGTGGAAGTCATGACTGCGGTGGCCATATTTCGCCTTTGTCTCCAGGCTATTTGGTCTGGCAGGTCAGATATTGTAAAGTGTCCAGTTGTCCAGGGGTGGTGTTGTGTTGCAGATGTTAAGATAACGTTGTCTGCGACTGACGACGAATTGTCCTCGTCGCTCGTGCATGTGCTCTATGGCTCCCGAGCTGCAACTGGCTTCTCGGGCCGAGAAATGTCGGAGCCGAGCGAGTTATGTCCGAGATGGCATTGCGCACTGCACGCGTACTTGATCACGCATGTACAGTGATCAATGCTCATCCTGAATTCAAAGACATCAATGCTGTCACCCCGACGTCCACAGCATCTGCACACATCGCGACTCTGTTGGCAAAGTACTCGAAAGTCTGGTACATGAAGACGTGAATGCCGCGCGTGGGACCGAAGATGCTCCCTACAGCTGAACGCCCTTTGCTTCTCCGACATCGACAATGCCTCCTACGGCAGCACCCTCGAATATACGCGCTTTCGTCCACTGGAGAGAGACGAACGTCTACGCAGGAGACGAGATAGAATGCATCATCACGTTCAAGAACATCGCCAAGCCCCCAGGTCAGGATGAAGACGAGAAGGCACAGGCGCCAGTCGCAAATGGTCTACCACGGACCAGGGGAGTAAAGGAAGCAGGATCTCAGGCACCTTCGGCGGCACACAGTAGGAACAGCTCGTTCGCTCAAAGTCGGCCCCAGCGACTGCGGACTCCATCAGCCCCGAGTACACGAGGCGGTTCTCTAGGTACGGGACACAGGCCAGCTCTTTCCCTCAGTGTAGTCAGCGCGGGATCGCGAGGTGGCCTGCACAGCGCACCACTGCCGGTCAGGACTCCCAACAGCGCAGTGACGCCCGGTAAAGGCCATGGCAGATCGCTCTCTATCATGTCACTCGGTAGCGATGTTGCTAGCGAAGGTAGGACCCCGTCCGCTGCGCAATCAGCGCAGAGGCCGGCGAGAGGACATGGCAGGAGTGCAAGTCTTCAGGTCGTTGCAAGACCGCCACCGCCTTCGAGTCCAGGAGTAGGTCCGACGTCATCACGGCAACCTTCGCCACTGTATGAAATTGACACACCACCTGCGCTTCCAGATGGGCAAGGGGAGCCACCGCCCATCCGGCCGCCTCGCAAAAGACCGGGGACAGTATCCGCCGGCAATACGCCTCATCTAGGGCGTCAGCCTAGCCACTCTCGAGGGGCCACTGAGGGCACAGGCATCCCAGACTTTCGTTTCCCAGCCAAGCCGCCGGGTTCCAAACCGCCCTCTCCGCAAGCTGAAATCCGACCTAAAGCGAGAAGGAGCCCCTGCACTATGCATGCAGCCCAGCACCGTTCCACCTCGCCCCGCCCACCCGAAGGTTGGTCTGCTGCTTTCGGCAACCTCAACCCCGTCACTCGCGTAATGTCCGAATCTTCGATTGGCGGCACGCCTCGTGCTAGCAGCGAGTTTTACAGCATGAGCAACCACAGCGACGAGACACTTACTTCTGAGACACCACAGCAAAATGGTCGCCTGCTTCCCAAAGCCGCCGCGCACTCCCGCCAATCTTCCCACCGAGGTGAGGCGACTTGGCACGCCAAGCGGGCCGAATCGGAAACACTCATGATGGGCTTCGCGCAAACCATGGGTTCTTTCACTCTCGACGGCAGCCTCGTAAACGCTGCCCCGTTTGAAGAAGTCAAGCGGAAAGGCGTACAAGGCGGTGGTGGCGTGGTTGGCCTCGAGCGCTCCAAACGCTCTTCTGGCATGTTCGGCGCCTTCAGCTGGGGCAACATCGGCGAATCCCTCGGCGGCTTACTAGGAGGTGATGAGATGAGCTCGATCGGGCAAATGAAAGCCGTGGCGGGCAGCAAGAGCGTTCCGCTGCTCAGCACTCCCCAGAGCCTGCTATTCGTGGATCTAAGGCTGGCACCAGGTGAGAGCAGGAGCTACAACTATCGCTTCCATCTCCCGCGGGGTCTGCCACCTAGCCACCGGGGCAGGGCAATGAAAGTAAAATACCATCTCGCGCTGGGCATCCAACGACCAGACGGGCAGACTGTCAGGCAGATCGAAGTGCCTTTTCGCGTACTAGGCAGCTACAACGCCCGGGGCGAGACGTTAGGTCACGACCTCATGTCTCCATACATCTTACTCAACGACGCGGCTCGCACGCAAAGCGTCGCACCCATATCGTCAGCGGACGCAATCTTCCCACGCTTCGAGCATCGCGATCAGAAGATGAAGAAGGAGCCCAAACAGGGGCTTGAAGACTTCCTTCGCTACACCGAACGGCTATTAGAGCACCAGCGAGTCACAGACGGCGAACTGCTCTCCCCCACCTCCCCCAACCCCTCCTCCTCCGCCGCATCATCATTCGAAAGAAGCCAGAGCAACGCCGACCTCGAACCAGTCAGCATCAAAGAAGGCATCGACCTTGCTATCCTCCGCTCCAATCTCGTCGATCAATCATCCCTTGCATCCAACCCCCGCCAACCAAACGAGTCGCAAAGCGTCAACCGCTTCAACATCGCCCGTTCCGGCCAACCAGTCGCCGTCCTCACCCTCCTCCGCCCAGCCTACAAACTCGGCGAGCCCGTCATCGGAACCATCGACCTCACTCATCCCCCTCCTGACTCTGCTCGCCAACCCCACGCAAACACCTACGCCGTCCTCATCGAGCTCGAAAGCGCCGAGCGCGTGGACCCCAGCCTCGCTCTCCGCAGCGGATCTAGTATACATCGCGTCACCCGCAAAATCCACGCCAGCAGCCCTCGAAACACCATCTTCGCTCGCCGAATCAGTTTTCATTTACCCGTTTCGCCCACGGCTACGCCTACGTTTGAGACTACGGGGGTTAGCCTGGTTTGGAGTCTTCGAGTGGAGTTTACGGTGCAGCGGCAGGTATTGTCGTCTTCGCAGACTGCAGGGAGGGAGGTCAGGGTGGAGAGCGTAGAGGAGGGTGGTGGTGGGGAGGAGATGCTGGAGCAGCTGGGTACGGATGAGAGGGGCACGGCGCTGATTGCTCGCGAGAGGTTGTTGGCAGAGACGTTTGAGGTTGCAGTGCCCGTGAGGATTTACGGCGCGCCTGCCGCTGTTGATGGTGCTGGGGAAGGGACAGAGGCCCTGGAGGTGTAGTCAAGGAAAGCAGGGTTTGGTGTCGTATGAGTAGTCGTTTGGTGTTTGGGTGATTGGCCGGGCATCCGTGCCTTTTTTCTCTATCAGCTATAAAGCGGTGCGTGCGAGCCGAATCAATATTTCAATTTGGTCCAGATCTCTCGTTGTTCTCGACCGCAGCTCTCGCTATCTCATCACGTTGCATTCTGCCACGGCGCGAAGGAAAGAATCATTGCGCCACTTGTCTATCCCGGTTGTGTGCACCAGCGTCACCGCATCGCCATTGTCGCCTTTCCTCCAGCCCTGGAGCCGCGCCGCGCCGGCGCTTAGGCTACTCTAACAGGGTGGCACAGCGCAAGCGGCGACAACCGCGTAGGTCGTTGGCCGCGGATGACTTCCATCCAGGTAGCTTTGGGAGAAGGCTAGGTAGTAGGCGAAGTTGTGGCGGTACCAGAACGTGAAGTAGGCAGTATAGTAGCAGTCGCCGTATCGATCATTGGCGGTTCTCGTGCGTTGACTTGAAGCTGAGACTGTCATCCAACGTGATTCAGCTTCATCGGCAACGTCTTGCCACTTCGACGTATGGCCATCAGAACTTCAGGACGAGTGCACGATGCGCGGCGTCGATTGCTGCACACTTTCGCGGTACCACATTTGCAGCTGTGGGCAGAGCTCTCGTCCCCATGTGATGTGAAAGACAACGCTCCCAAAGAGCTTTATAGCTCTCAAAAGGGGCGATAAGGTGAGCTGCCACTTTTTCGGCCGCAAAAGAAGACACCTCTTGTCCATCCGCTCATCCATGGGCGTCTCAATCCAGGCAATAAGAGCTCTTCGAGCCCAGACCTTCCTCGATACGCTCGTGTCGAGCCCTTGAAGGGAATCACAGGCTCCTTCAGGGCAGCTCAAACACCTCATGCTGCTTTTTCTTGTCTGCAAAATCACTGCTATCCTCCAGCTCAGAGCCTACAGGTTGGTCAGCCATCTCTGCCAACGGCGTGCCCATCATCTCGCTCCTCTTATTCTCCTCCGCTAGCTCATGGACCTGCTCGGACATGAGCTCGTGCTGCGGACGCACATGCTTGCTATCGAGCTCGGTGAGATACGCATCCGACTTCGATTCGGCCATGTAGGCATCTGCGGTTTCGATTTCGGGCTTCTGATCGGCATCGTCCTCCGCCATTCTTCTGCGGCGTCTTCGAGAACCCAGGATGCAGAAGAGTAGGATCCCCACCGCTGAAACAATTCCGACGGAAGCTCCAACAGCGATTCCTGCTATTGCACCAGAGCTAAGAGCCTCTCCGCCACCACCTCCGTTGTTCGACGGTGGTAGCACAGGCACAATGTTCTTTGTGGTGTTCTGATGTACCACCTGACCGATCGTCAGGCCCTGCCTCTCCCAGTCAACGAAGATGTACGCTTCTTGCAGGAAGGCTCGGCCGAGCGTATACTGGCTTTCGTTCGCCGCAACTCGGAGAGGGAAGTAGTTTGTGCTGGAGTTGTAGATCGGAATGCCTGCCTGTAGATCGAAGGCAGCGTAGTGGAAGACGATGTTGGTATTGATCGAGTCTGTTTCGGTGGTGTTTGGGCCAATAGTAAAGGTGATGGTTGGATTTGACTGCTGTAGCTGGTTATGTATCGTATCGTTGACGAGATAGAGACCCGTCACGCTGTCGTAGGTCAGACCGAATGCGGAAGCGAAGAGATCGCATAGAGATTGCGGAAGCCAAAGTTGCGATGTTGTGGAATCGATAGTGGCGATCAAGGGAGCCGGTTGTTGAAAGAGTGATACCGTTCCATCTATGGTGTTCTCCGCCAAAATATTCTGCACACTCACGCCGAGCGTTTGATTGTCCGCTCCACCGAGTGATATGGTAATGTTATCATCATTGCGGGATTGATCATACCCGCCGAGGATCAGACTGCCATAGTCAGCTGGCGAAGCGTATGCTGCGCCAGCCGCGTAACCTACTGTGAGGCTGGTGCTGAGGTTTTGAGTCTTTAATGTCTCCAATAAGCTAGGTACGTTCTCATTCTGCACCGTGAAGTTCGCCTGTGCTGTACCCAGGCCAAGGCTTCCTAGCCAGAGGTCGCCTGATGCGAACCCCGCGACGGTCTGCGCGTCCACCGTAGCAGATGAGTTGTTGTTCGATTCCGTTAATAGCTCCAGAGAGACGCGGTCAAGTCCGTATTGCCCGCTGATGTTGTCGAAAAGATTTTGCTCTGCGGCCAGATCGTAAATGCCGATCAAGTCCCACGTCGAAGACACGTTTGTCTGGAAGCCAGAACTCGCAGTGCCGTTGATGGCGTTTACTCCTCGAAGATCGCCGCAATCCCCCACGCCGGACAGTATCCCCTGGCATCCTTGAGGCAATGGCAGCCATACTTCCGAGCCCGAGGTCGATGGAAATACCCGGAAGGACTGCGCTGGGCTGCCGACGGTGAGTGCGAAGCTAGACCAGCTGCCATCGTCGCCGTCAAAAGTCCAACTAGGTGAAAGCTCCAGGGGTAGTGGAGTCGCGAAGTTGCTCATGTTCGACCACAGGTAGGCACGATGGCTGCCTCGATGAGACACCAGAAACAGGTAGAAGCAAAGGAGTATAGGGAAGCTTGGGTGTCATCAAGGTTAATGCCAGAATTGTTTCCGGGCTGCTCCAAGGGTCGAGTTCATGCTGACCTAGCTTGGTAGGGCCCCGTCCTTCACGCTGCAGGCACTTTACTATGTAAGGCCATGCGAGCCCCAAGTAAAACTCAATCGACTCTGCCCCCCCTTGTTCCAGTCGATTCCCTTCGGCAGGCTTCAGAGCAGCCAATGCATACTTAGCAGGTACAGTAGTATCCAGGTCATGACTGTCGCCGACCGTTCGCCCCGAAATGCCCAGCGTAGTAGCGTGTATTAGACTGACTACTGGTACGGCTAATCCGCGTCTGCTTCCTTCGCTTCCTTCGTTGCAGGATCGGTACCAATCTTTGGAGTAGTTTGTCGTGTTGCTCCTTGGCAAAAAGTTATATTGCTGTGGTCGCTGTATGTAAGCCGACAGTTTCTAGGCTAGTGCAGGATTAAGCACTGAACTTTAGTAGATACCTTAGGCTTCGTTCTATTTCTGCACCATCATTCCTGGGGGCCGATGTAACAATAGCAGCTTTCTCGGTTGGAGGGTACTCAGCTGTGGATGCATTTGTTTGAACCGACTTCTATGAGGGCATATGGCCGCCTGCGTCGTTATTGGAAGAATTCTGGTGATTACCATGCAGTGCTCAATGTAGCGAAGACCGAGGCTTTGTCGATAGCTCGGAAGACAGCCCGACAGTGGGTACGAGCACAGTGAGGGAGCTTGTTATAGCAATACGACTGTCCGTGCAGGCCCATAATAATCTAATGCTTCCTAAGATCCGCGCAGGATCGTAGGCTTATGGCTGATGAGAACCCTACAGCCCCTCAGGCCGTTCAGATGGTCGGAGCCAGAGGAGAGCCTTGCAGGTAGTCATCGAAGGCTCGGTGAAGCCACTGCGATCACTACTCTGGCACGTGTTTGGCACTCCCTCTGCGCTAGTCGTTTTGTTCCGTTTCAAAGACATCGGGGCCCCTTCGTCCTCGTAGTTTAGCATGACATTGGCACTGCACGGCAATAATGGCGGCGACAACATCGCTCGCCCCCGTGTGCGCGGAGTGCGTTTTTGGTGCCGTGTCTAGCACTGTACTGTCATACACCTCGCAAGTCATCCAGACTATCGAGGTCGACGTTACGCCCCATGTTCTCGTCTTGCTTAACGGCACGAGCATCACCACATCTCTGGAAAGCAACACCCATACCGAAGAGATCGTTGTTCCCACTGCCGCGATTGCAACAGACTCTACCACAACGACCGATGCAGCAAAGACCTTCAGCAATGTCGAGGATATCACGTGGACCGTAGGCGACGCGACGCTGACATATCCGAGCACGTACGTGCAGTATCTGTCCTTCGCCGGCGCTCCAGCAACAAGCGACGATGGGAAGACGTGTGCGCAACAAGCGCACGCCACAGAAGTCCAGCTCCCACCGTCGACGGATCAAGCTTCCTTCATCTTTCCGATCAACAATGCCACAGCTAGCACCATCCTCCCAAGCGCACTGCTGGACTATCTCTACGGCCTGGCAACTGTATCATCGCAATTCTACGGCCAGCCTCTCACAGCCTGCGCACCGCTGAGTGAGACCACGTTGCCAGCTTACACTCACACCCTGTCCCCTACATCGTATTTTACCCTCCCGACGACGGGTCCCGAGTCTACGACGAGCAGGCGATTTGAAGGTCCACGCTCCAGAGACCACCCTGGACCAATCGCCACATTTGCACCCGGAGCGCGGAATGGTACTTCTGAAATCGGCCAGAGGCCGGATCGGATGGGGTATGGGACTGGCGCGCGCGGTACAGGCGAAGGCGCCGCAGTCAGTACGTCAACTACGCCTGCAGAATACTCAGGACCTATTCCTTCGCCGGTAGCTAGTCTCGAGGCCACTAACGTTCACACGACCGCGTTCGTCATCGCACCGATAACCGGAAGAGCCATCGTGACTTCGGAGACGAGCTCCATCAAATCAATGACAGCTGAGCCGGTGATCGTGAAGCCGGACCCAGATACTCACAATGGCGGTGACGATAGCGATAGCAGTCAGCCACCAGGCAGTGAGAAAGGCAACCCGTCCCCCGGGGAGGACGACTCCTCTGGACACAACGACGCCCCTGGAAGCAAAGACCCTGCTGGGGATGACCATTCCTCTGGCCAAGGTCCGACCTCTGGTAAAAAAGGTAAGTCGTCCAACAATGGCGAGTCCTCAGCGAACGAGCATTCGTCTGGCAAGGACGACTCCTCCGGAAACAGCGACTTCCCTGGAAGCAAAGACTCTGATAACGATCAGTCCTCTGGCAGCGGCTCGTCACCTGGTAAAGGCACACCGTCTAACGACAGCGGGTCCTCCGACAACAGCGACTCCTCTAACCGTAACAATCACTCCGGCTACAATGACTCCTCCCCTGACGACTACTCTGGTCACGACCAGTCCTCTAAGACCGGTCAGTCCACTGATCAGAGCGGGTCCTCTGGCAACAGCGGCTCCTCCAGTAATAGCGATTCTTCCAGCAACAGCCACAATCATAGCGGTGGGTCGTCCGGCAACGACGAAACAACAGACAACGCAAGCACCTCCGGCAGCGGCCAGTCCTCTGGTCAGGGCGCGTCGTCCAGCAACAGCAAGTCCTCCAGCGGAAATAGCAATTCAGCCGGAAAGGGAGGTTCAGCCAAGTCTGCGGGACAGGATTCGAGCGATGCGAGCAATGACAACCAGAACGCCGATACTTCATCGAGCGCAGGGTCAAGTGGGGCGGACAATAACAAGGACAACAACAATAGTGAGATGCAGGACTCTAGTGATGGGCTGAACAGCAGCGGAGACAGTGCACAAGCTTTAGTCACCACTGATGGCCTGACCTTCACAGCCGTCCGAAGCGGAGAGGCGGTTGTGCTGAAAGACGCGTCGTCTACGGCTAGAGTACCGGTCGGTTCAGCCGTCACGTTTGAAGGTCAGACCGTCAGCGCTGTGTACGGTGGCGGCGCAGTTGCGGTAAATGGAGAGCAGCACAGCCTCAGCGCTCCGCAGACGCAAGCAACACGTACAGGAGCACCGGCGGCGGTTGTGACGGCCGCAGGCCACACTCTCAGCGTCGCCAAGGCCGGCAGCTCTGCAATTGTTCTGCTCGATGCTTTTTCGACCATGACCCTGCAAGATAGCGGCACAGCCACGTTTGAAGACCAGAGTGTTAGCGTGGCGTCTGATGGCAGCTTTGTGGTCGTGGGGACTCAGACGGTCGGCGTTGAGAGTGCAAAGACGACAGGATTGCAGGCGGTGTACGCAGACCAAGATCACACTATCATGGCGATGCAGGCAGGTGACGCAGTCGTCTTGAAGGGTGGCTTGTCGAGCATAACAGTGCAGGACGGCAGCACTACCACTTTCGAAGGCCAGGCCATCAGCGTAGCAGCCGACGGCCACAGCGTCGTCGTCGATGGATCTTCCACGCTGACGCTCACTGGAGGGATGGCGACCAATTCGGCAGGCTTGGGCGACTATATCAAGAGCGGGATCGGTGGACAAGACGGGACGACCAGTACTGGCACGAGTAGTCCAGCCACTTCAAGCTCGAGCGCTGGGTCTGGCTCGAGTGCTAGTTCTAGCTTCGTGGGTTATACGTCTGGGTCCGAGAGGGTTGCGGTGACATGGATGGGCGTGATGGCTGGGGTTTCCCTCTTCGCCTTCGCCTGCACAGCATAGCATAGTATAGTCTTGAATACTGGATAGATCATACACATCTTGTTCATCTTGAGCGAGCGTCGCCCGCGAGCACCATACCCGAAGCCGTTGGGTTCAATTATCGATCCGCATACTACAAGATCCGGTCAGCGAAAGACGGCCCTTGAGCTTCGCCACCACTAATAGCATCCCAACTCAAATCAACATCACCAGCCCTCCTTCTCCTCCTCTTTGGCATCTTCTCGTCCTTCAATCCGCCCTCAGCACTGGCACCCATAGCCCGCCACTTTGCTGGCGGCCGCACACCCTGCGCAGCCATCTGCTCCCACTTCTTCGCCCCCCTCCTTTCCCAACGAATCCTTCTATCCTCTGCCTCTACGTCGTTGGGCCGCCATTTAGACTTGAGGATCCGCCGAATAGCTTCGGGGGAGATTTTGAAGTGTTCGGCTAGCGTGGCATTGGTGTAAGCCGCCGGGTCAGAGGCGTGGAGAGCACGGATGCCTTCCATGGTGTCTGGCGAGAGGCGCTTGCGTGGCTGCCAGCCTGCTTCGCCGAATTTGTGTTTCAGAGCGCTTTTCTGGATCTGCCATTCCTCCTTTTTCGATCTGACGGCTTCGACTTCCTGCCTGGCGGAGTCTTTGCCGGACACCGTGTCGATTTGTTTCTTCAATTCTTTGCCTACTTTCTGGCCACCTTGCTTTCGCGCCTGCTGCTTTTTAAACTTCTCAAGAGCCTCCCTACGCCCTTTCATCGGATCCTCCAACTCGTCGATCTTCGCCATTACGCTATTGATCCGCAATTGATGCTCCCGCTCTTTCTTCTCAGCATCCGAAAAGGCCTTGTACGTGCCCGCCGCCTCTCTTCTCAGCTTCCTCGCAATTCTTGACGCAGCTCTATTCCCTGTTACAGCCCCAGCGGACCCATCTTCGTTTCTTTTTCCTCCCGTCTCAACGGCGGGCCCAATTAGCGGTGGCACCATCGCATCCTTCGCCTGCTGTGCTGTTGACGAGTCCAACCCCTGCGTTAAGACCCTGTCTACCGTACTCTCTTCCCTAGTCTCTGTGTCCAAGCCATCCTCTTTCCCGCTGACAGCACCACTAGCCGGCCGCATAATCTTTGCCCCAGCACTCGACTCCTCTATCACGCCCTCACCATCCCCAGCACCACCTCGACTTCCCCTCGAGATCGGCAACCCGGCATACCTGCCACCTTCAGGTAAACTCACACGAGAATCAAAAGGCACAGCTCCACCACCTTCAACCTCAACAACCTCAGGTTGCTGCTGAGAGCCAGGCCGGGTGCCGAAAGTGCGGTAGTGTTGGAAGAAGCGTTTGGCTCGCTGCTGGCGGATATTGATACCTGCGAAGTCGTTGATAAGGAGTTCCAGAGATTGGGTGGAGCAGCGGGAGCGGTACATGGCGAATATGTCGGGTTGCGTTTGAAGGGAAGATTGTGTTGTTGGAGGTGATGGATGTCAGGAAAGTCGGGAATGGGCGTGCTGGAGGTTTCCCCACTGGGACTAGCGTCATCACCTCTGGGTGCGGTCGCTGGAGACGACAAGACGGAAAGTGAGGTGGAGGAAGACGTGATGACTTTTCTGTTGTGCAAACTAAGCCACCTAAATAGTATTGCTTTACTCGTCGACTCGACGGATATCACCTCTACCGCCCGCCGGCCCTTCATGCGCCAACACTCACAGCACCAGCTCCGGAGCCATTAGCAAACATGAGCAAGCTCGCCGCCGCCTCCCTTCTCCTCCCCTCTTCCAACACCATCCTCTGTTTCCGGCCTGCAATGCCGCGCTCCACAAACCTGCTCGACGCGCCTTCGTCTACAAAGTCCACGCGATGGATCATGAAGCTCATCCCATCGTGCGTCTGACGCCACTCTTTCGACCGTACGTGATGCTGTGTCGTGCTTGCATAGGATTCCAGAGGCGGCAGCATCAAGACTGTGATATGCACGTCTGGAGTCTCTACGGGCACTTTGACCGGCCTATTAGGTCTCTCTTGGAGACTGGACGATGTCTCAGCCCCGTGAAGTTGGTCTCCGTTTCCCAACTCGTCATCGAGTGCGCGCAGATCGTCGTTGTGTTGGCCAAAGTCGCCCAAGAGCCAGCCAGAGTGCACTGCAGCAGCGACGACATCCGAGTCATCTGTATAAACTTCGGTTCCCCACAGCTGACCTTGTCTGCAGATGGCTTCGAGTGGGCTAGGCTCCTGACTTTTCTCTGTATTGTTGCTAGACGTGAAGTAGCAGCGCGGCACGCGCACAGTGTAGGTGCAGTTCTCCTTCTCCTCGAAGAGTGGGATCGGCTTCATTTTGCTCACATACTTGATCCGGGAGTTCAGCGGCAGATCGGAATTTGAGGGCTGAGAAAGCTCCGTCGTGTAGAGCTGCGAGCCAAGATGCTTCCTCGGCTTGCTTGACATGTCTTCCAACAGACGGGTATTGCTTACGCTAATTGTCGGCCTTCTCGACAGGGGCGCGGAGCGCGGCGTATGATGATGGTGATGATGTCCAGAATGCGCATGAGCTGCGTGATGATGATGGTGATGGTGATGGCCGGCGGCTGGATTGGACGGGAAGCGCAGCGTGTTGAAAGACCCCTGTTGGGGCTCGGACTCGTAGTGATGGTGGTGATGATGCGAGTGCAAATGATGGTGATGGTGATTTGGCGGATGCGACGTCTTTGTGCGTTTGATCCCTCCCTGCGTGTCTGGTGTCGCTCGGCCCTCTCTATCCAGCTTCTCCTCCTCTCTCGATCTCCGACCAGTCTTCCTGCCGCCTTTTCTGCCCGATCTCCAATCTTCGATATTGCCAACAGCCGTTCTCACCAGGTCGCCATCCTCGAGATGTTGAGCTGGACTGAGGCGTGATGGCGTCGTGGAGCCGTTTTGGCCAGCGGTTGGAGTAGTACTGCCAACTCCGCTTCCGAGCCCTGAGAACATGCGCCCAAACTCCATTTTAATTCCTGGATTGTTCCCTCCCGGACCAACATGTCGTGGCTGCGCGCCTTGGACAGCTTGCGGCAAAGGTGAGTTGCGACCCTTGCGGCCAATGTCAGGGCTTATAGCCAGTAATGACTTGGGCCCTGTATAACCATCGTTATCCTTCCGTTGCTCACGCTGCATAGCTTCCATGCGCTGATGCTCATCAAAGGTCATTGGTCGGTCAACGACAAAGCCATTGCGGGCGCGTACCCATGGCGGCGTGTCCGAGACCGGTGGGGATGACCTTGGCTCCTCGCGCCGCCAGTCGTGTGCTGAACGTGTCTCGATTGATTCCCGTGCAGTATCCGGCGCGTGATGGTATGCGGGCCGGAAGATACCGCTTTGCTCCTCGCGCAGCGGCGTGCTGAAGACACCAGTCTGATAGCGCATCGGGCCGTGGCGCATGTCGCGATCCAACTGAGGACTGTCAAACGCGTCGCGTTCTCGAGGCTGCGACGTAATGCCGTTTGGGAAGGGGTGCGCGTCGTGCCGTGGAGTCATATCACTCCGCGGAGGAAGACCAGGCTCGCCGAAATGACGGAAGGTCGTGAAGCGGCTCTCATTAGGCCTTTCGCGATTTGCGATGATTTCTTCCACCGTGCGCGCCCTGGCTGGCTCTGCTGGCTGGCTGTTAGGCCTGCCTTGTATTCCCAAACCACTACTTCCCTGCTCTTGCTCCAGCCGGAATGCTCTGAAGCTATGGGGCGACTCACGTGGGAATTGAGGAGACGCGAATATGCCATCTTTGCGCGACTCTTGCCCAGGTCGGTCGTTGAATGCCGACTGTGCCCTTTGCTCAGCCAACATGCTGCTCCCTGCGGGACTTGGCTCCCGTCGACCATAGCCTTCGCGCATACTGGACGATCTTGCTCTTGCCGGTGACGGTGGGCGCATGGAGGATGGGGTCGCTGATGGGCCCATGGCGGAGGAGCGTGGTGACTCTGGAGGCCTGCGATCGTCGCTGCCAAGTATAGAGGAGATCGACATGCCCGGGTTTGGTCGATGGGTAGCGAAGCTTGCTAAGTCACGAACGCCAGCAAATGGTGATGTGGTTGGAGGACCGCGCGGGGCGGAAGCAAGGTGATTGGCAGCGGTCGGGGGAGGCGGCATTTGGGGCGGAGACGGTGGAGGCATGTTGCGTGCCGGATAGAGAGGGGGAGGAGGGTGTGTCGTCGGATGCTCGAATGATGCTGCGCGACAAGGTAAGCTTTCTTCTGATGTCCAAGCGGAAAGCTCCTTACCTCGCGCATATTGCGGCGGGCTGGCGGCCGCGCCCAGGGAGCGGCGACGGGATGGCTCAAGGGGCAGCGCCATGCTTCCGGGTCCATTTAGGTGCGGCGGTGGCGGTGGAGGGGGTAATGACTGGCCAAGGTGCGGTGAGGCGTGAGGGTGGTGCAGCGGTGGAGGCGGCACGTGATGATTTGTTGGACCTGGAGCTACGAGCATTATTAGCGATGCGTTCATCCGATGCAGCGACGGGCTGCGGCTCGGGGCTAAGCTAGGCCAAACGGGCGCTAGTGATCCGGCGCCCTGGCGTCGCACCCTGGTCCTTCCACCTTGGCTTTGCGACGCCATGGCAGGCCAGGCGTTCGGTGTCTGCACTTTGCAGATGCTGACCGGCGGTAGGAGCTTGCCCGCAGCAAACACAATGTGCCAGACGGACTAGCGAGCTTGGTGCCCTCGAGCAAGAAGTGGCCGCAGACAACGATCCATTGCGCGACCATCGGCGCACGCAACACGCTAGCAGGCAGGTATCTGAACGGCCAAAACGTTTCCGTATCGCACGGTCAAGACCGGGCATGATTCTTTCTTCGCATGACATGGCATGACAGCTCCTATAGCCGTCTGCTGAGCTGTGTGCGACGATGAAGCGCTCTCCATGCCCCGATGTGGCAGTAATAAAAGTAGCCCAACATACCTTGTAGTGGCCATCCTCGCGCTGGGCCAAAGCTCTCTCTTCTCGCGTGTCCGCCGGACAAGAAAGGATCTCGTGACGTGTGAAAGGGATCAGAAAAAGGCATTTGCATCGGCGGCTGCGCTGTGTGAGGCTGCGTGAATGGGGGTGGGTAGGAGGTCGGTGGGAGGTGGTGAGGCGGAGGTCGATCGGCGGGACGGAAAGCCATCGTGTCGTATGATTTGGTGTTTCGCTGTGTCGCCCGTACTTCAAGTCGCTTCGGTTAGGATTGTGCGTGTTGTGGACAGCTAGGGCGGTCACATGGTGACGGGGGCGAGGCTACGTTGCCATGGCGGTATGATCGCGACGACGTCGAGGGTTGCGGCGGTCGGTGGGTGTGCTGCTGCTGCGAGCGACGGAGCTTCACGTCGTCTTCATGAATGAAAGCGATGCAGTAGACGTCGTGTAGGAAGGCAGATCTGTACCAAATGATCGACGGGGAAAAGAACGGACAGGAACGAGAGTCTGAGCGTGACACCTTCATGATCGTCGCTCCGCACCCGCTAGCGTGGAACGGTACCTGGCCAAAATCCCTGCAAGCCGAGACAAGGGCCGCCAATCACGACACCTCCCGCTGCGAGTCGTGCGTCGGTTGCGCATGTGCCTTCCTGCCCTACCTGATGTGTCTTGCGATAAGCTTATCACGTGTCTAAACATCTTTGCCCCTGGGATGCTCCTTTCGTTCCAACACCTCGACGGTGAACACAACGACTGCTACAAGTGATGCTGAGGCGGTGGAAGAGCGGACAATGCGGCCGAAAGCCTCGTCAACAACATCGAGCACTCGCCTCCGAACCGTTCCCAAGGGGGACGACCTGCGAGTCTGCATCGCCTTTTGGCTCTTCGGTACTTCGATATAGCCTCAACTCTCACGCAAAGCACCTCGCCGCCACTGACAAGCTTGTTCCTCCGCAGGTCTGATCAATAATATCTTCTACGTAATCATCCTGTCAGCCGCACTCGACCTCGTAGGCCCGTCCATCCCCAAAGCCACCGTCCTGCTTGCCTCCGTCATCCCTGGCCTGACGACTAAAGTCATCGTCCCCTATGTCATTCATCTCGTCCCTTACGCCTTGCGTATCATCATCTTCACCACGCTGTCAACATGCGGCATGCTCGTCGTGGCCCTCTCGCCTTCCGGTGCAGATGCAACGAGCGTGTCCGCTAAGATCGCGGGTATCGTGCTTGCCAACATCAGCTCGGGAGCAGGTGAGGTCAATTTCCTCGCGCTCACGCACTTCTATGGAGACCTGAGCTTGGCGGCGTGGAGCAGTGGCACGGGTGGTGCTGGCTTGCTGGGAGCGGGAGCGTATGCCGTGGCGACTACGACGTTGGGGTTCAGCGTGCGTGCTACGCTATTGGCGAGTGCGATCGTGCCGCTCGGCATGCTAGTGAGCTTCTTTGTCTTGCTGCCGTTGGGGCCTTTGAGGTTTCCTGATCGGGAAGAGGTAGAGGTCGCAGACGCACAGGAGCAGGACGAAGGTGCAATGCATCGTTCTGGCGAGCGAGAAGGCTTACTGGAGCAGCCGACAGGCGACGTCTCACCAGCGTACGCCCAGAGATACTCTCGCTTCCAGCGCGCATTGGGAGACCTCCACACCAGGCTTCTCAGAGCTCAGACGCTCGTCGTACCGTACATGCTACCGCTGTTCCTGGTCTTCGTGGCCGAATACACCATCAATCAAGGCGTAGCGCCTACTCTACTCTTCCCCCTGAAGCAGTCGCCGTTCGAGCACTTCCGTGCTTTCTACCCGACCTACAACGCCATCTATCAGCTCGGCGTCTTCATCTCCCGCTCCTCTCTACCCTTCCTCCGCATCCGCAGCCTATACGCTCCGGCTTTCCTCCAAGTGGCGAACTTATTCGCCCTCGCCGCCCACGCCCTCTGGCCTTTTATCCCGACTGTGTACTTCGTCTTTGCAATCGTCTTCTGGGAAGGCTTGCTCGGCGGCGTCGTCTACGTCAGCACATTTGCAGCGATACGGGAGGAGATCCCGGACGAAGACCGGGAGTTTAGCTTGGGCGCCGTCACCGTCAGCGACTCCGCTGGGATCTTCACGGCTGGCTTTCTCGGCTTGGCGATGGAAAGCCTACTGTGTTCATGGCAAGTGAAGCATGGGCGGGACTGGTGTCGGCAGCTCTAGGGGCCCTGACTTCACAAGTTGGCTTTTACTCCGTTCTTCACTCGCGTGTACTCGGTTGTTCACTCGCGTGGCCATATGGGAGGCACATCAGGAAGGAGCGCCCCGGTGCTTCTCCTTTCTCAAGACAAGAAGCGAAAGATTGACTCAATACTTCACCCTCGTGACCGCGAAGCAGACACAACAGGGGGGAGCACTCCTGCGTTCCTTCCTCAAGAGCTACATACGTGCCTTTCCACCAAGCAGTATAAGAGAAGTGATCTCAAGCTTCTTGCGCCCACTCTCGATCCTGGACATCACCAAGCTGCCACCATGTCGGACTCTGCCTCGCCGCCCTTCAACTACGGTGGCGATGAGACTGACCCGGAAGTGGTAGGACCCCGACCCAAGCGCATTAGACATAAGCCAATGTCCGCCGCCCAGCAAAAAGCAGCGCTGAGCAGTCTCCGCGCGAAGCTGGCCGAGCCCGCGCCGAAGCCGCCCGCCATCTCCGACACAGCAAGCAAGGCTCAAGCTCCCGTGTCGGCAGACGTCAAGCAAAAGAACCCCGAGCTCGACGCAGAGACGACGTCGCCCGACGAGGCGGCTCAGAGTGACGACGACGCTGCCAAGAGCGGTGACGAGGTTCGTTACAGCGCCTCACAAACCATTTTTTACCCCTGACACCAAGACTAACAAGACACATCGTAGCACAATGCCCCAGCGCAGACGCCAACAAACACCCCGAATAAAACCAAGAAGAAGGACAAAAGGGGCCTGCACGTAATCGACACGATGATCACGCCAGAAGTCCGCGCCATCCTGGACGCCGCAAAGCGCCTGCACGCTTTCAAAGACCTGAACGACGTCGTTGCCGGCGCAAAAGACCGGCTGCAGAAGAGTGGCGAGGTCAAGGCCGTCGAGGATCTAGAGGGGATGGAGAAGGCGTGGGCGGAGAGTAATCGGAGGTATTATGTGGAGATGGCGAAGTTTTTGCATCAGTATGGCGTTGCGCCGATGGGAAGTCTTCTGTAAAGAGGTGGTGCTGGAAGTCTTACTGGAATGGGTTGGATGGAATGGTTTGTGTCAAGCTGACTGGAAGAAGCTTGGAGGAGGCGGCGTGAAGCAGGCATGTCCTTCAAAAGCAAGCAAGCCATGCATGCAGCACGTAAGGCAAGGCATCATCAAGCGTCGGGAAACACGCGTAGCCAGGAGAAGCAATCAGAGAAGTTAGGGACATCACATGACGCCCTGCGCTTTAGCTTTTCTATTATCTCGCCCCTAACAACCCACGACCTGCGTCTCTTGACTCCTTCCCCCCTCGCCCAATGCTCTTCGCCCTCTGCACTGTCGTGCTCATTACCTCACGCAAGCCCACGAAACTCACGCTTCGGCGCGCCAAATAAAACACGACATCATAGATAAAAGCTCCCGCACAGCCCAATCAAAGGTCAATAAAGAAATAATACACGGGCAACACTCGCGCACTCGCGCCTCATCGCCTTTCAACCTAAGTCACAGAAGCAGTGATAGATACATGCGCGCGTGACTAAGAAGGTCAGACGTCCATGTCATGTTCATCCACGTTCATCCTCTCCTTATCCTCCATGTTTTTCTCTCTGCGCAAGGACTGTGTGAGTACAGTGCGGCGCGGCGTAGTGTGGAGTTAACGTGATAAAGCGAGCGTTTACGCAGTCTTTGTAGCAGCTAGTAGCTCGCTGGCGTGGGTTGCGAGCCGTCATGAGTGGCGGCTTCGTGGTATGGCACGGTAGGGTGCGGTATGGTATGGTGCGGCAGAGGACGGCGTTAGCCCAACGCGACGTGACGCCTCTGCTCTTACGTGCGCAGGGGTCCAAGTCAAGGCGGCTTGTCGCGCGTGCTGCGTAGGCGGAATGACTTGGGCACCAGGGTAGCAGTTCAACAGGACCGGAGCTTGGAGGGTGTGCGCGTGTCTGCGTGAATATCGAACGACGTAGCGAGCGGGACAGAGACACAGCGCGCGTGGAAGAATCTACAAAGGCGATTCCAACAAGCCAAAAAAAAGACAGTTCTTTCGTATTTTGCCTTTGAGGTCTTACATACGTTCCATGCCTTGAGGAGGGCTCTGTAGACTTTGATTTCACGTTTCACGTTTACATTAAGAACATTGACATTCAGAGGGTTTCCCCCCCGTCCGCTTAACAATGTCTGGAAGGCCAGGGTGGGGTTCGAACCCACCTTGACGCTGGAAGTAGAATTAGCCGTTCTTTGATAGGTTGGGGGGAGGGGGACAACGTTACCGCTAGGCCACTTTTTTAACGTGTCTGGCTTGACACGGGATGAAGAACTGACAGTGAGTATTTGCAGGGTGATGTTTGGGGCCGATTTTGCGCCGAGGGGATTGCTTGGAGGGGTTGGGATTTTTGGTTGAGGGGCTCGTGCTGTGGGCTCTGTGTGGTGTTGCGTTCAAGCTGGTACTTGGTGGGGGACTGCGACGGCCGGACCATTGGAAGGTGTGTCCGTTGAATGACCAGGAACTGATGGAGAGGGTCATTGTCCGCCCCATCTTGTCCACCCTGCTGGAGCCATACGGGACTCAGGTGTGCCATTGCACTCTCCCCTCTCCTTCGCCTCCCGGATGCACGACGCGGAATCCGGTATCGGAAGTCTTCAGTGCCATTAGAGGTTCAATGGGTGTACTCGCGCTCGTTCAAGTGAAGCTCGATGACGAAAGCCAGAACAAGAGGCAACGCGCACGCTCATCGAATAAATGGGCGGAAAGGACACAGACAGGCAGGGCAGCAGCGCAACACCTGACCGGCAGATAGGATGGATGCAAGGCCAAGTACAGTCAAGCGCCGCCAGCAAGCACATCATCATCACCCTCTTTCAACCCGCCACCGCCCCTCCCTCTCTCCCGGCCCCAAACCTCATCTGACACAGCTCAACAAATTCCCGCATTCCCTCAACCACCGCACTCTCCTCAGTACCTCCTTGACCCCTCCTCATCCGCTTCATTACCGACGCAGCCTCCTTATCCCCCTTCTCCCGCGTCCAAGCTCCATGCTGCCTATCACTCCCCCTCGACATCTGAGACCCAGCTCGAGCCCCCCGCCCACCTCGACCCGCGGGCCCTCTTCCCCGACCTCTACCCCGAAAATGCTGATACGAACTCTTAGCAGTCGGCACAGCCTCCCCCGGTAAAGGCTGCCAGGACCAGCTCCGCGCCTCGTCCGGACTGGGCTCAAGCGTCAGAGCGTAAGTAGCTTGTAGCTGGAGTCGCAGGAGGGGATAACGGCTGAGCAGGCGTTTGAGCTCCGGGTCGTTTTCGAAACCTTTGAAGTCGATTTTGGGGATGCGGTTCGTAGTGCCGGGTCGATCGCGGGGTTGTGACTGTGATGGGGGTTTGGAGGAGGAGGCGGCTGCTTCTGATGTGGTGTGGGTGGGAGTGTGGGATTTGTAGCAGGCGAGAGAGCAGGAGCGGAGGGTGCAGGTAGGGCATTTGTACTTCGAGGTCGGGGCGTGGCAGATGTCGCAGGGGAGGGCCATGGTGGATGTACCAGCCTGTGTTGCCTTGCTGATGGCGTGAAATAGGCGAATCTTGTTGTGTGCTATAAGGAGATGTCGAAGGAAGATATGAGGCTGCCGTGCTAGACAAGCGAATGGGCAAGTCAAGGTCAGATGTGGATCTTCTCAGAATTGCCAGCATGTGATGTGAGGACTGAAGTCGCAAAGTGAAAGTCGGGACGACGCGGAGCCGCGCGCGCCTCGCACCTGCATCCATCTCTACCTTATGAACTGCGGACTTCCAGATACACCTCCGAAGTGCCCTCCCTCCTCCGATCCTTCACCACCCGCCACGATGCCACCGCCTCACTACCGTCACCTCCTCCGTCTTGCACAAGGCCAAAACCCCCCCTCCCGCCTCTTCACCCCAACAACCCGCAACCTCCAAACCGCCACCGCCGACGCCCCCACCACCCTCCACAACCGCATGCGCCAACCTTCTGCGCAGAAAAACACCAACGTCCTCTACTACACCCTCTCGACCATCATCGGCACCGTCGCCCTCTCTTACGGCTCCGTGCCCCTTTACAAGACCATCTGCCAACAAACCGGCTGGGGCGGCCAACCCATCAAATCCTCCACGCACAGTCTCGACTCCGACGGCTCCTCCTCCAACCCAGACGCTATCGCCGAGAAACTCACCCCGATAACTACCTCCCGCCGCCTTCGTATTACCTTCGCAGGCTCTACGTCAGATATTTTGCCCTGGAAATTCACACCCCAGCAGCGCGAAGTGCGTGTGTTACCTGGCGAGACTGCGCTAGCCTTCTACACAGCGACAAACCATTCTCCTGACGATGTTATTGGAGTGGCAACGTACTCCGTCACGCCAGCACAGGTCGCGCCGTATTTCAGCAAGATCCAGTGTTTTTGCTTTGAAGAGCAGAGGTTAAATGCTGGAGAGACAGTGGACATGCCGGTGTTCTTCTATATTGATCCAGAGTTCTTGAAGGATCCGACGATGCAGCGAATTGATACGATCACATTGAATTATACTTTCTTTAGTGAGTCTAAGTCTGCTGGTCTATCTTGGGCAGAGGAAGATAGTTGGGCTGACAGATGGTTCTTGCAGAGGCGAAGTATGACAAGAATGGCCACCTCTCGCCGGTGCCCACGCCGTATTGAAAGCGCCGACACACTCACATCCACACTTACACCTTTTCTGTTAATCCGGCTCTGATCCAATTGCCCAGCTTACTGGTCATTCCCACTCCCTGGAATTCCTTCGGTCCCCCTCCCCAAATCCTCTCCTAACCGCTTGCCTCCAACCATCACCGGCGCACAGTCCTGCAGACAGAACACCATCCGCGCCCACTCGGTCGCGCTAGAATTTCGCCACGCGTGCATCGTGGCTCGCTGCACCATGACGTCCCCGCGTCCCATCTCCACCTCCTCACCGCTATCCAAGACGCTCGTTATCCGGCCTTCGATCACGATGCCGTAGTCGACGGATTGCGTGCGGTGCATCATGCATTCGTAGCCCGGGGCGAAGTCGACGTAGCGCAGGACTGTGCCGCCGCCCGAGACAAGGCCGAGTTTGCCGCCTGAGGCAGTCATTTTGGCGTCGTGGCTTGTGATGTCGGCGTTGTTGTTCAGGTCGGGAGGGAAGGAGGTTGTATAGCTGGGTGGGGCCGTGGTGTTAGTGGTTGACGAGGGGAGTGATCGAAGCATCCCGAAGGACGGTGGGAATGAAGGTGGAAGGGCTGTGGCTTACGCAACACTCATGCCCAATTTCCCTTCGTCATAGCTATGCCAGTCTACTGGTCGCGATGATTGCACGATTGCTTTGCCCGTGCTGTCATTGTGGCCTGTGAGGTAGGCTGTTGGGCCTGGAAGGGCGGGCGAGAGTTGGTTGGGGGAGGGTTTGCTGGTCATGGCGATGGTGGGTATTGGTAGGAGGGCCGGGACCGTGTGTGTTTCTGTGTGGTACGGTAGACTTTTGGAAAGTGTAGATGCACGAGTGGGATGAGGATAGGGGAAAGGGGACTGGTGTTCGGCTTCCGAACGACACGGGCTCTGATCTCGGACTTCTGCATTGGCGGACGTGGGGTGGGTGGTGGGGTGCCTTACGCCGGCTGCTGCGGGGTCCGATCTCTCTGAGATGCCCGTGTACGACGGGAGATTACTAATCAGCGATGGGATGGCTAGTGGATTGGACCAAGATCGACGGGGATCACCTCTCTTTCACATCAGCAGACCACCAGCCAGCAGACACACTTCCTACAAATCGTGTCGCCACTCTACAGACGACTGCCCACTACGTCCGAGCATCGAAATGGGCATCTCCATCTCGACTGGCCGACCGCATTACGATGGTGCTCGGACGGTCCCCAAACGCTGAACACTGGCCATGACGGCATCGACATCTAGTGGCTCTACTACCTTAGGTTGTGCGAGTAAGGTACCTATCGAGCAGCAATAGGACTATACTGTGTTTCCTTTTGTTTCAACTCTCTGTACAGCGACCTTCCGAGTTTCACTTCGATCTGTTGTGATCGCTCTTACCTTTCACTTTTTCCTCTTCCTCATTGCATATGGCTCTACCCCACTTCTTCCATCGCCATACCCCCAATACCCGCACGTACGTCGCCTCTGCTGTCACATGCCAATCCGCCTCTTTCGCTAATGACACACCAGTTACTGGGGCTATACCTTTGAAATCACACCCGAACATCTCACAGAAGAACAATGCAAACCTCTACGACAGTCCTACGACACGCTTGGCGAACAAGTGCTGAACCGTCTAAACGAAATCTCGCCACCGCCACGCAAAGATCTTCCGCGCGGTAACAGCCAGTTCGCGGCTCCCCGGGCGGAACCGAAGGATTCGATCAGCCAGCAGGAGCAGGAGAAGACGCCGCCGGCAAGAGACTTATACGCGCTTCTGCGCGAGCATAAAGAGAGCGATGCATTGCTCCAGCGATTCTGGAATGAGATCACGGCGGTGCCGGACTGGGTGGACTGGGAACACATACAACGAGGGCAGGACACCTTCTACCGCTATGGCGCAGCGAACTTTACAGGACTCGCGTATCAAAGCCTGCTAGGTGGTATGGGCGCAGCGAGGGTAGTAGAGACGCTGGCGCGCACAGGCGGCTTCTCCCCCAAAGTCGCCCGCACACGTCTATTCGAAACCACGCAGCACATCCTCCAATGCACCAAATCCCTCGAAAGCCTCCAGCCCGGCGGCGACGGCTTCGCCTCCACAGTACGCGTCCGCCTCCTCCATGCCGCCGTCCGCAACCGCATCATGACCCTCGCCAAATCCCGCCCGGAATACTACGACGTCGAAGCCTGGGGCGTCCCTATCAACGACCTCGACTCCATGGGCACCATCGCCACCTTCTCCGCCACCTTGATCTGGATGAGCCTCCCACGCCAAGGCATCTTCATGCGCGCCCAGGAAGTTGCCGATTACACCGCTCTCTGGCGCTACATCGCCTACCTCGTCGGCTGCCCCACGGACCCCTTCGCCACCCCAGAACAAGCAAAAGCCTGCATGGAAGCCCTTCTCATGTACGAAATCCACCCCACGCCGACCTCGCAAGTCCTCGCAAACAACATCATCACCTGCCTCGCCAACCGCCCCCCTGGAAACCCTTCAGCAGAATTCCTCTCCGCCTCCGCTCGCTGGTTGAACGGCCATGAGCTCTGCGATCAACTCAATCTCATGCGTCCAAGCGCTTACTACTACCTCCTCGTCGCCGGACAGTGTATCTTCTTCTGCTTCATCAACTACTCCAACCGCGCGATCCCTGCGTGGGACCGGAAGAAAATCGAACTCCTGAAGCGTGTCTTCTACAATTTGATCGTTCATGCGCAGTTTGGGTTGAAAGGGCAAGAAAGTGTTTTCGAGTTTAGACATGTGCCGGAGTACTCGACGCTTACGGGGCTAGGGGGCCCTGTGGGGGTGGAAGAGGGAGAGGGGGAGGGAGGCTCGTATACAGAATGGCAGAGTCAGAAGGCGCTTCTGTATACGGGTGGCGTTGTGGTGCTGGGGGCGGTGGTTGCATGGAGGGTTTTGGGGATTGCGGTGGGTTGGTGGTGGAGGTGAGGACGATCTATTGTTCATGTGGGTTTGTTGTGGGTATTGGATGCGCAATGTATATACCGTGCCTCGTCTAGATTTTAAGGTACCCAAGGTGCTCGTAGCCTTTCTCGCACGCGCACAGCACGCGCTGGGGGAAAAAGCTTGGCTTGGCCCGTCCAGGCGGGCAAGCCGGGCTAAGGAAAGCTCTCTCCCCGTTTCCCCAAGCTCCACTCCACCTCTAACAATCTGCTGGCACTGGAAGCGGGTGAGCTGAGATTTCGGAGCTTCACCCAGCTACCTAGGTACTTTGCCGGGTTGTTTTGCTCTCGTGCGTTGCGCTTGCAGGTCGTCGTTGTTCTACCCACCTTAACCCACATGTATGCTTTACGTCCTCTACCTTACCTACCTTGTGTTGCGTTACATTGCGTTACATCACACCACCTCGCCGTACCTTACGATGAACCGGGGAGATCAGACCGAAATATGACTACAGGCACTCCTGAGACCTCCTTGCCGTGTCGATGGTAAAGTTGCCTGCTGAAGGGTATCTAAGGACGACTAGACGCGCCAGTCTGCGCGAGCCGGTACGGACAGCTGGGAGAAGCATTGAGAGGAAGAAATACCCCAGAGGAGGCGCGCAGGACTGGGAGACTACCGCGTGCGAGGTGGAGAAGAGGTCTGAGGTGGGGGGCTTGCGGTAAGGCTCGGTGCTGGGCTGGGCAGGGCATGGCGCGGCGACTCTGTACGGCTTCGCGAAGATCTAGGCTGCGGGGTTACGGGACGGGCGTGAGAGGACAGCAGTACAGCCACGCCTAGCCGAGCCAGCGGGCGACTACGCGACTTTCTGGAGCGCGCGTCCTTGAGACTTGACGTACTCGTTCCGGCGGCGCGAGAGGGAGACGTAGGGAGGGTTGGTTCGACTGGGACGGCGCAGCACGCGATGCCGACTTCGGGTTCCGGGCGCGAGGGGAGACGGCATTCCCATCAGACGGGCGCGGTGGGTTTGGAGGGGAACGAGCAAGGTGTGAGGGGGAGCGATAAGGAGAATCATCAGAAAGGTAGTGAGAGGAGGGACAAGGCGAAGAGCAGTCAGTACTACGGCGCGGCGAAGCGAGCAAGTGCAGGCGCGTCAAGACGGGGAAGCGTGCAGCCGGGTGTAGAGGGTGTTCGGCGGCAGAGTGAAGCGGAGCGGCCGAGGGCCAAGGGGCGGGTGAATTCGGCACCTTTGATTGAGGTGCGGAGCACGGATGGGAGGAGCGGGGGTTTGCAGGTTACAGTGCTGGGTGGGCCGCGGCGGGCTGGTACGATGGTGGGAGATGAGATGGCGCCCCGGAATCCGACGGTGGAAGGCGCTGTGGATGAGGATGAAGCGGCAGGTGTGACGGGCGCGGTGAGGCAGTACCAGTCGTTTCAGAGCTCTCAGGTCTCGGAGCCACTCCCGGAGCTCAACATTGCCGTCATAGGCGCTGAAGGGGTCGGCAAGTCGACGTTTGTTCAAAAGGCGTTGGACTTGCCCACCTTGCCGCTTTCGCAGGCGGCGGAGCGAAAGGTATCGATTGAGGGCGGGTTGTATCTCGTTCGGTTACTGGAGCTGTCGGTCGACGACGTGTATGTCGACGATGACGATACGGTCGGTTGGTCGGACACCATTGAGGACAAGGTAATGCCGAAGATTGACGGAGCGATCGCCCTGTACGATGTGCAGGATAGAGAGAGCTTTGAGGATCTTCCGGAAGTGCTGAGTGAGTGTGGAAATCCTTCTTGAGATACGTGAAGCTTGACAAGCGCTAATGCTGATGCTATCAAACAGCCGCAATCCGTAAAGCAAGCTTACCGTCGTTGCTGGTCTCGGCCAAGTGCGATGTTCCTGCTGCTGAGCGCGAACTAGATCCATGCGTTATTGAGCAAAAGGCACGACGCTCCATTAGCGGCATAGGTACACTGCAGACATCTCAGACGGGTAATAAGGCTTGTCAGCAAGCCATGGCTGTGCTGTTTAGTGCCATCGTCTCTGCCGAGACAGGCAAGTCTGCACAGACAGTATACGCTCTAATATGCACCACTTACTGACAGTTGGCAGTAGACGAACACACATCAGCCACCCGCACGCGTTCACAAACTAATGCCGCTCGCCCTATCTCACCACGTCCTCTAAGTAGCCTTGGCGGGCACGCCCGCGCAAGCTCCGAATACACTGGCAGTCTTTATAAGGAAGGCCGGCATGCCAGGCATGATTCGAGCATTGCTGCCTTTGTGAAGGGTGATTCGCTTAGGGTGCCTGGCGAGTCGCCGGAGGACGTGCGCTGCTCGTTCCTCTTTGAGGAGTCAGCGAGCGATGATGGGTCACGCCAGTCTACGCCGTCATCTTTATCGGGAGGCACAGTCCCGCAGGTGATGAAGAGTCCGCCGAGAACTTCGATGCTGGCGGAGAATGGAGCGAACTTCGACGAATTGATCGATCGATTGCTAGCTCAGCCGGTCTCCAAGGCTGACAGTAAATTCTCGGCCGTTTTTCTCGCGCTGTACCGGAAGTTTGCTGCGCCGAGCAGGTTGCTGGAAGCTATCACCGAGCGCTTCGACCGGCTGGAGAAGAGCGACATGGCGCAGATGATGAAGACGGTGGCTCAACTACGCTACCTCGCTATTCTTGAGCAGTGGATCGGACAGTACCCAGGAGACTTTGCATACCCAAAGACGAAGCGGAGAATGCAGATGTTTGTGACTAAGACAGCTCAAGTCACCATCTTTACCGTGGCGGCTAAAGAAATATCAGGCCATCTGGAGATAGTACAGCAAGACGATGATACCGAATGGGCTTGCTGCGATAAAGACCGCGCGGCAGCGAGCGACCAGGACTCAGCTGGCTCGCGAACCAGCACCCTCCTTGACGACCCACGCTTCAGCTTCATGGACTCCCTAAGCGGCACCACTTTAGTTGACGACAGGACCTCCCAACCCAGCGAACCCCACCCAGGCAAACTAGTTACCTCGCTATCCGCCCCCTCCCTCTCCACCACCTCCCAAATCCTCGCCCACACCACTGCCGCCCAAAAAGCCGCCACCCTTTTCCCCCCTGCGCCACGTATCCCGCTAACCAAGCTTCAATGGCGCGCCCTCGAAGCCCACCCGGACGAAGTCCTCGCCAAAGACCTTACCCGCCTTGACGCCGTCCTGATCGCCTCCATCCGACCCCGCGACCTCGTCCGTCACGCCTCCACCGCCTCTCCCGCCGCCCGCGCCCCTTTCAAAAACCTCGCCAACGTCTCTCGCTACATCGACCACTTCAACCGTCTCGCCGCCGCAGTCAAAAACTACATCCTCCTCCGCGACAAGCCTAAACACCGCGCTCTCATGCTCGAGAAGTTCATGCGTGTCGGTCGCAAACTCCGTGAACTCAACAATTACAACGCCCTCGGCGCCGTTATCGCGGGGATCAATTCTTCCTGCGTCCAGCGCCTTGCGGCGACACGGGACTTGATTTCGCCCGCGGCCGGGAAGGACTTTGCGAGGCTGGAGTTGCTGATGAATCCTTCCAAGTCGCATGCGGCGTATCGGTTAGCGTGGGAGAATACTTCGACGGAGAGGATTCCTTATTTGCCGTTGCATTTAAGGGATCTGGCTAGTGCGGAGCAGGGGAGTGCTACGTTGTTGGCTTCCTCTGCTTCTTCGAGTGTGTTTGCGGCGGCGTCGTCGGCGCAAGGGGATCGGAAGACGGCGGCGGCGGCGGTGGCTATGGAGCCGAGGGTGAATTGGAGGAAGTTTGAGATTATGGGGGATGTGGTGGTGGGGTTGCAGAGGGCGCAGGGCGTGCCTTATCAGGGGCTAGGAGAGGCTGTCGGTGTCGGTACCGGTGCTGGTGGCTCAGCTTCGCCAGGGGTGAAGGAGTTGGTTTTGGATGTGCGGTTGGAGATGGATGAGGATGTATGTTTGACCCCTGCCCCTCCCCTTTTCATCGACACTCTTCCCGACACGTCGACAGCGCCTGTTTGAGGCTAACTCGTGTGCATAGATCCTCTACCAGCGCAGCATTCAGCTCGAGCCCGCGCCCGGCGCGTCAGGGCCTTCGGATCGGCTGAGGCGGTTTCTTGGGCGCTGAAATAGAGGGTCCACCGACGAGAACAAAAAGCGAGGAAAGGAAAAGGGAAAGGCGAAAGGCGAAAAGCGAGAAGCCGGGGGCTATGATTCAATCTTCCAGCGTAAATTACTGCACGGCGTACTTGTGGATAGCGTAAAGCGGGAAGAATCTCTTCGATATCAAAGGGAGGCGGCGGGAAGGGGGACCTGAAGGCATGGGGAAAGCCCGAGAAAATGGGAAAGGTGGGAAAACGGATCGGAATAAGTCGTCCAGTCGTCGTCGTGGGGACTCCATATCTCTGTCTATACCCATCTGCCCTTTTTCATCTCGATCGATCTGTGTGAGACGGACCAGAGGAGACTCAGACGTTGAAGAGGAAGACAGGGGAAAAGGGAGACAAGCGTCGTTGATCCCTATAGCCGTATCACTTCCTTCTTCTCTCTCTTTTCTTCTCCCTCGGCGTCATCAGCCTCTTCATTCTGGCCTACCATAAGTACAGTAAGGTGTGTACGTGCTGAATCGACCGTCTTACCTCCGTCAAGTCCTTGAGTTCAAGACGCTGTCGTGGGAAGTGGGCCGCGCCGCCCCGTGTCAGCGAACCCTGATCTATTTTGGACTGCCGGTGGTAGCTCCGTGCCTACCTACCTGAGGTGCCCTGATGTTCGTATCTTACCTCTCAGCTTTGCACACTGAATGCAACCTCGAACAAAGTCCAGCTGACCTTGTATTCTTCCATCCTTTCAGACTTCCACCATGGCTGGCTGCCCCTTGCATGTCGATCTTATGATCCACATGAGCATTATTAATACGAGCATGATCAGCTGAAAGCTACGTCGCGCTGCTCCTTCGACGCTACGTTGGCTACCTGAGGTATCGATCTCCAGACTCCGGCGTACGTGGATGTGGCATGCAACCTCACCATGGGACGTTGACTCGTATAATACCTTCAGTGCTACTGCAGGCGTACAGACTTCAGCCAGAACTTAGATGGTAACGTCTCGTGTTCAGTGAGATCGCGGATCGTCATCGTGCTGCCTGCGAGACAGCCCAAGGTGCGAGAAGTAGGTATAAGAGGTTCCATCTTGTCTCTCATCTGGCAGTTCATCCCAAGCAACTCACAAGCAACCAATCACTTTACTCATCAAACAACCCACCGAACCAATCTCCAGCTTTCAACGCCATCTTCAACCATCCAATCTCAAGCCAACCCACCTTCAGCATCACCCATCACCCATCAATCAACAGCAAGATGCAGTTCACCGCCATCCTCGCCGCCATGCTCGCCGTCACCGGCACCTCTCTCGCCGCTCCCGCCGCCGAAGCCAACAAGTCCATGATGGCCGCCGGCTCCACCTGGACCATGCAGAACTTCAAGCGCACCTGCGGGCCTCTGAAGAAGCAGTGCACCTACAGCTACAGCATCAACACCAACGACGGCTCCGCCGCGACCCCGTGCACCTACAAGGTCAACAGCGACCCGAGCGTCACGCCCGCCGCCCGGGCTGGGTACCAAAACCAGGTCTGCGGCGCTTTTACTATCGGTAGCTCTTGGTCTGGCCAATTCGGTGCCGGCAATGGTTTCCAGACTCTGTCTGTGGTCAAGGGGAAACAGATTATCTACCCGAGTTACACGGACGCGCAGCTCGACACGATGCAGGTGGTTAAGCCGGACCAGAGCTACACCCCTCAGAACCTTTCATAGATGACAGGTCTTCGCTTGGAGATGGGTGACGGATGGGAGGGTGGGCAGCGGAGAGGTTGCTGGATTGGAAGGGCTGATGTAGATCGAATTGACGTGTTACAGGATGAGTAGTGGCAAAGTACAGTATGTGTTGTAGTCTTTAGTCGATCATTGCCTCATTCTCCCCTATTTGAACCATGTCACTGCTCGACCTTCTCAAACTGGCATTCCAGATTGTATTATATCGCGTTCATGTTTGCATTCTCAATCAGAAGTTCTTGAAGATGTCGAGTGGTCCAACCAAGCAAGAGTACGTCTACTTTAGATAGTATTCTACCTTAGATAGTACTCTACCTCAGGCCATCCTCACGATAGCTCAGCGCAAGCTACTGCAGGTACGGATGGATGACACGTCAGAGCTGGCCACTCGACTATGGCCATGCCAGCAGGCAGCATACGGAGGGAAAAACCAGCCTACGAACCTTTTTCTTGCACTGCTCCTTCTCAATCCACAGCACATCACCAAGCAAAAAAAAACGAGCCCGGTCGCCGCCAAAATGACATCCACAAGCAGCTCCTCCACAGCAGCAGCAGCCGACATCTCCAACTCCAGCTCCAACTCCAACTCGCGAACCCAAAGCGAAGCCCGCGCCGCCGTCTTCGCCTCCCTGCAATCCGCCGGCTCAGCCTACGACACGCGCTTCCAACAAAAAGCCACGGACCTGCACACAAACGCCCTCGCCATCGCGGCGCAAGAAAATGAAGTGAAAACCCACTCTGCCGCGCTGGCGAAGGAGAGCGTGAAGTGGGAAAAGGAAGTGGAGAAGGCGACGAAGGGTTTGAGGGAGTTCGGGGATGTGCAGAATTGGGCGGAGGTCATAGAGAGGGAATTCTTGGTGCTGGAGGAGACTTTGAGGTTGGTGGAGGGGGAGGTTGTGGTGGAGAGTGCTAGTGGGGGGAGTGGGTGGAGGTGAAGGGGTCTTCCTTGAATGGCGGGACGGTAGGGGTTGGTGAAGGAGGAGGGTTAATGGGGATGGTGAGCTGTTTAGTGTAGTGGATGTCCACATCATGAGGTGAGGTGGTGAAATACTAGGAACCTGGTCTTCTTCGACTTAGCAGACTCGAAGCAGTCAATCAACGGCGTGGATAACGCAGTTATCATGTAGTGAGCACGGCAAGACATGTAGGCTCCGCCTGTCGCAGTAACAATGTACGTAGCATGGTAGGTAGGTTCAGAGAAGTCAATGCTGTCAAATGGATGGACTTCCATTCAGCCCCAACGCAACACCACGCTCGGCGTATAAATATACCAAGGTACTTCAAGCGGAGAAATGCGCTCATAGCAATCGTGAGAATCTTGCCAAGTCTTCAGGACTTCACAAGGGATGCAAAACATTACAACCTCGCTTCTTAATCCAGACATGAGAGGCGCTCGTGCATGAAAGTGGGAGGCGCTCAAGGACATCCATGGATGCAGCTGTGGTATGCGCTCATAGCTCTGATCTGCGCGCATGGTCGTCGCAGCTACGCCTCTCAACATAGAACCAACCCCCAACACAATAAGTCAATTCGCTTGACATGGTCATCGTACCTGCTATCATTTCAACTCAAGAGTTTCAGTCAAGCTCAGTCAAATGAACCAAAGCTCCCACCGCAGGACTCCAGTACATGCATGTCAGCGAAGGACGATCAAATTTCCCATGTTTCCAGGCAGGCATGGTAGGTAGGTAGCGAGCGGGGTCTGTAATCGCAATGTCAATTATTCCTACAGACCTACCGGAACAGTAGAAAGCAAACAGAGCTACGTCCACTACCTTAGACACACCATCCCATGCAGCTGGACCGTCGCGAAGGGGGGGACCCAGGCGACAGGAGTGAATTTGTATTGGAAAGAGGCCTGTTTTCAGGACATTAGACATGAGTAGCGAAATGCCTCTCTGCCCGAAGCTCGAGGATCGTGTATTATCGCCGCGCTCGTCGCCGAGACTTCCCTACTGTGTACGAGTCTTGCAGGGAAAAGAAGGAGAAGACCGCCGATTGTGCGCCAAGCCCGGGCTCCTCCCAATGCAGATGCTTGTTGCAAATTGCTTTCACTATGCGGGCGCTTCACAGGACTCAAAGGCTTTGCCTTGCGCGTTGTTTCTGCAGCGAGGGCTGGTATAGATCCGCAGACTCGTGGTCATCCCGGGCGGGGATGGGGTCCCCAATGCCCTTTGTTTTTCCCTCTTTTCTCCTCTCCCGCGCGCAAAACGCGACTCCTTGACTAGCCAACTGACTGTTCCGACCTGCCCGCGCCCCGATCCACCATAACGTACTCATTACTCCCGCTGTACTCTCTTCGCGGCGTCTCAGGCAACGCACCAGGCATGCCTGCCATCAGCGTCTTGGTGTCCTCGCGGCTGGGTTGTGGTCGGCCTCCTGCTGGCGGCCAGTCAGCTGCGTGTGTTTGTTGATGTTGTGCTGGTGTTTGACTTGCTCCAGCGTGATTGGTGGTGTTGGTGGTGGGTTCTGCCGAGTTGCTGCTGCTGCGCGGCGCGCCGCTGTTGGCTTGGGCTCGGGATGGAGAGTCGCCTCGGGCTTGGGCGAGGCGCTGTTCGGTTTCGCGGAGCTTGGCTTCGAGCTTTTCTAGCTCGGTGGAGGCGGTGGTGACGGTTTGTTGTCTGTCGGGATGGGTTAAAAGGGTGATGCGATGGAGTGGTCGTGGGGAGCGGGTGCATGGGAGACGCACTTCTGTTGCACGTTCTCGGCCAGCTGGCCTACGGCAGGCCCTTCGCCTAGGCCGAACATGGAGTCCAGGTCGGCAGAGAAATTCTGCACGAGGGTGCTGTGGAGGCTGTCAGCAATGTCCTTGTGTTGGCGGAGCCGGACCCGCTTACGACTCGGGGCGGAGACTGCCAGTGCCCGTATTTTGCTCTTCCGCCATGACTGCGAGGGTATGTTGCGGTGTTGATGAGTATGAGGGGTGGGGGTGTCTCCTTCGATACAGTGGGTGGTGGACAGAGGGGCGCAGGCAGTGAGATGAGGGGGGAGGAGAGAGGGTGGTGAGGTGGACAGGCAAGAGAGGGGCAGGTCCGGGTGTTTGTTGTTATTTCACGTCAATATAGGAGCATGTGAGTGAAGTGGGCGAGGGTCAGGAATGGTCGAGGTGATGATCTACTCCGGGGAAGAAGGGCTCATGCGGACGCCGTTGAAGTGGGAAAGGGAAGGGGAAAGGGTCCCGTGGCTAAATCTTAATCACTTCCGCCGCCCGCCTCGCGAAAGGGGAGAGGACAGGTAAATGGACTTGGAGCTTCCCCTCGTGCTGACGCAAGAGAAAGTGCAGGTGCGCGTGAACACGTGAGAGCGTGACGATCTGACGTTACGGGTACAGAGTCAATGGTGCATGCGTCTGCAGCGCCAGTGTCTTACATACAATGGAAGTACAGTATTTACTTGTAGTAACTACTACTGTCCGTATTACTGCTGGTCGGCTGCTGACATGAATGAAATCCGAAGGTTCCATTCGGTTGTTGACAGCTCCTCATCCAGACTAGTGGCAGGTATAGGGAGGACCCGGTCACCGTCCCGACTACCGACAACGGGAGGAACCTGATTTGCCCCTGGACGGCTCTTACATAAGGTATTGGCCTGAGGTGTCAACGGCGGCTGCAAGTGTGCTCGGTGGACGGGAGTGTCGTCGCAATCTGCGTCTGCGTGTAACTTGGCGACGACGACGACGACGACGACGACGACGACGACGACGACGACGGACAAACGGCGACTGCCCCACTGCAACACAGGCTTGGCTGACGAGAGTGCTCACCCTTCGACACTTCGTATTCGATCACGCATCATGTCTGCCTGATTATCTCGACCCGACAGTCGACCAGCGCACGCGACATTGAGATACCTTATCATGCGCTCTACAGCTGGCTCCATTCACTCACCCTCCGCCGCTGCCTGGCGCCTTCCGTCAGACGCCCATGCTCTCTTACACCCCACTCGAGTCGCTCCTGCTCTTCCAGGCCCTGCGCGCTGAGGCTGGCCAGCCCGAGACTTTCAGCTTCGCGCGTATCTCGGAGCATCTGAAGAAGATTGCACTGGTTCGCGATGATCCGTCCTACAGTGAAGCCCGGCTCGGTCCCAAGGCGCTACGGGACTGCTACCTCGGGCTCGTCAAGGAGGAGGCGAGGAAAGACATGGAGGACGAACGCGAAAAGGCGAACGGGACAACCAACGGAGACATCAGTCCGGCTTCTCGCAAACGCAAGGCACCGAGCCCAGCAATACCAACGGTGCAGGAAGCTGCCCAGTTTCCGCACCTGATCCCGCGACTAGTCGAGCGATTGTATCAGTCCTACCGCGCCAATACGGTCAAGCAGATTCGCGAGCATGAGCGGCAGTACGACGCCCTCTCCCGCGAGGTCAGCGAGATCGAGGACGGGAAGTGGGATGACCGACTGCAGGACCAACAGTGTGCTCCTACCTCTGCCACGCACAGTCCTAGGCCTTCCACGATCGCGCACACCCAGCCAAATATACCTCAGCCAGTCCAGGCACCTTCAACAGCATCTCCAACGGCCGGCTCGACGTCGCAACAACAGCAGGCTGACCCGAAGGTGCCGGCCAAGAAGTACTCCCAAGCCACGATCGATGCTGTGATGAACCATGGCCCGGAGCCGCAGAATAGCCCAGGCGGGCATCGTAGGACCTCGTCTAATACCAAGTTGCCTCCTTTATCTGAGATGGCACCGCACTCACCTCGCTATGGCATACCAGCCCAGGTGCCGCCAATGGCCCCTCAGATGCCACCGCATATACAGCAGCGTCCGCAGCATCCGCACTACGTGCAGTCGCCACCGCAGATGCACCAGCCGTCTTATGGACCGCCTGCCCACTCGCATCCGGTGCAAAGCCCACAACTACAAAGTGCAATGTCGAGGCCCTCTTCCTCCCCACGACCAATCCTGCCGCCACCACCTGGTATGCATTTGGCGTCTCAAAGTCCAGGGCCATATTCTGGACCGCATCATGCTCAAGCCCAACATATGGCGCATCCGCATCCGCATCAGCAGTATCCGCAATCACAGCGGTCTTCAGTCAGCCGGCCTCCTCCAGATCACCGACCACCCCCTGGATATCAGCCTCAGGCACCGCACACGCCGCAGTACTACTCACCTTCACACGCTCCTCATCAACCGTATCAAAATCCCCGTATGCCGTACCAAGCACCGCCTGGTTCTCACCCACCTGCCTACGCTCCGTCGCCAGTATCTCAGCTCCAGCGTCCCGGCCGTGAACTTCCGCCATTCGCAGTGGACTCTGTACAACACGGCACAGCTGTAAGGCAGCCATACGTGCAGCAGCAGCATCAACAGACGCCGCGTCCGCCGGGGCAATTGATGGCGCAGACGACTTCAAGACCTCCCTACTCACAGCCGCACTACCCTCCGCAAGCTCCCGCAACAGGCCCAAGGCCGCAACCGCAATCGAAACTCATGTCGGGTATCTTGGCCAGCTTGGCCACGCCCCCGCGTCATCTGCGCGCACAGCACCGACCACTGTGGAAGAATGACGGCAGTCCTGCGCCGTCGCGACGGCCACCCGAGCCCTTGCAGCCAGAAGTTGAGCCTATGAGCCCCGTACGGGAGAGATCGAAGCCGCAACCCCCGGCTGGAAAATCCAACGATGCCAGCAATGATCGCCTGCCTCAGCAACCGATGATGATCCAGCCGAAAGGGGGATGGGAACGCCACTGGGAGAAGCAGAGGCTGCTGGAGGAGCAAAAGCTCAAGGAGCGGCAGGAGGCTGTGAAGCAGGAGGTGGAGCGGCACCGCGAGCAGCAGAGGCAGCAGAGGCAGCAGCAGAAACAGCAGAAAAAGCAGGTGGCGCAGCAGAAGCAGCCACAGCAGAAGCAACAGATGCCCCTGGTGCCGCCGATTCCTCCGATGGCGCAAAGGCCGATACGCGGTGGGAGCCCCGGTAGTACCCCGTCTTCTACCGCCGCCGAGATGCCGAACGCGAGAACGCGCAGCCAGTCCGTCAGTACGACTGCTGGTACCAGTGTAGCTGGCGATCGCCGTGGAAGCAGAGCTGATGTCAAGATGGAACCTTCAACACCAGCTGAGGCGCACGACTCACCTGAGCTGCTGCACGAGCCCTCTGCAACATCCAACTCAGGCCCCATGACAAGGAAACGCCGCGGAACGTTACAATCAAACCCCCAAACCGCCTCCAAGCGCAAACGCCAGCACTCGCCACCCCCGGGCGAGCAAGAGACTCAAGATGACGCCACTCCACCACCATCCCATCGCCCCAACACCATCCTCGCCACCCGCAACTTTGCCAAAGTCGCCTCGGCCATTATGAACGACATCACGAGCCACAAACACGCCTCCTACTTCGCCAGCGGCGTCCGCGACAAAGACGCTAACGGCTACAGCGAAATCATCAAACAGCCCCAACATCTGAAATCGATCCGCGCGGCCATCACAGCCGGCACCCGCGCCGTCGCCGCAGCCTCATCTTCTTCCTCAGCAACAGCAACAAACAACACGGACTCCCCATCTACCTCCTTGCCAACAACCCCAGCCATCCTCTCCACCTCCAAAGCTTCCGACGGCTCCACTGTCGTCGAGCTGGAGGCCTCCACAGACCTCATGCCGCCCAAAGCTATTGTAAATGCTGCGCAGTTGGAGAAGGAGGTGTATCGGATGTTTGCGAATGCGGTCATGTTTAACCCTGGGGAGGATGGGTTGGTGGCGGACACGAGGGAGATGTTTGGGGATGTCGAGGCGGGGATGAGGGCGTGGAGGGGAGCGGAGAGGGAATGAGGCGTAGGGAATGAGTCGTAGGATACGCGGGGTCTCGATGTCTGCTGGCTGGCTGTAGGGTCTGGGTCGGGGGAGGAAAACGACGATAAGAGCTGGAGGAGGCCCAAGGGGAAGAAGAAGGAAAGTGTGGATCTAGATGTAGGTATAGGGTATGAGTGTACGTTTAGCGCCAATTTCTTCTAACGTACACCACAAAATAGCGAAAGCAAGAAAGCAGAATGATCGGCAGCAGTAACGTCCAGCTGTAGTTGACTCGCATACCTTGGGGGCTGGTCATTTGCTGTTCTACTAACCTGCCGTTTCACGGCTCAAGTACAGAGGTCACCCACTCAGGGAGGCACGTTAGTCCAAGTCCAGGGCAATAATAAGAAATTGAGACCTCATACAAACGACAACAAGACGGTGAAATCGCCTAGGAAGGCAGTCTCGTCAGGTCAACCCGTAGGAGTGAGTGTTATGCATGTGCTCTCATTGTTATTCCCGAGTAGTTGAGAGGTTACGGAGGTACCTTACTATGTCTCCCGAGCAGCTATCCTTATGCAGTGGCGGCAGACGCCGACTATCCGTGGAAGAGGTAGTCGGCTTGAATTAATTCAAGTAGTGGCCCAACAGCTTCCCGTTGCTAAGGTTCTCTGAGGTAGCGGAGACTCTGTACTATTTTACCAGCATAGACCATCTCCACTCTGAGGTACCTATGGTACATTTTTACCTTCCAAGTCAAGACCCTTGTGGATGGAGGCTTGTCGGCTTCGCCGAAGCGGCCGTCTATTGTGGTCGGCCGCGTCGGCCGCTTCGGATTGCATCCATGCCCTGGATGTCAGTGATCCTACCGTACGTACGGGTAAGGTACCTTACTAGCTTTCGCGTGTACATGTATTGTATACTCGATTTTGAACCTCTGATCAATCAGAGCGCAGCAACGCAGCAATCAGTGACCTCATAGACCTGCGGCACCCCATCAGACGAAACGAGACCTCATTTCACGTGACATACTACGAGTCCTGTGGAGAGATTCCGCCCCGCCGTGACCCCCAACGCCGAGCCCCCACCCAAGCCTCCCAAGCTTCCTGCCAAACTCTGCCCACCTCGAGACGACACCGCGCTTGCTCTATTGAGGTTCCCGCTCAGGCACGTGGAGACCCTGCCCAGGCTTTGATCGCAGACAGCACACGCCCTACTACTACACAGGAGTCTGTATCTCTGCATCCCACTCGGAGTACCGTAAGGAGACGTGGACATGAGACGAAAGGAACGCTACGTCGGGTGGGATAGGGAGCTTAGAGGTGCGCTGAACCTAGACGAGACGTGGAGAAGACGGTATCCTGGACTCTTACGATGTGGTGTTGTCGCTGTTACTTCGGCTGAGGCGAGAAGTGCCAACTGCCGCACAAGGTAGAACATGGGGATGCGGCGTATGCACCGCACTATGCAGCTTGCCGGCAGACCTCCTGCTGCTGCTGCTGCTGGCCGACGACCTGGTGATCTGCGGTACGACCACACTGGGTGATTTACAGAGATACCTAGGTACACTTCAGGACTACGAGAATACGACACTTCATCTTCGTTCGTCTCGTACTTTATTGGGTGCTCTGAGCCGACGACACGATATTCACAAGGCTTCGGTGATCTCGCGGAACAGACCCTTGGACAGGATGCAAGATCGGAAAGCCCAAAGGCGGAAACCCTTCAACCCTACACCGCTAGGTACCTAAAGGACCCAAGACCACGAAGAAAAGTTTCCACTTTGCTTCGGTCTCTTATCTCCCCTTCGCTACCCTGTCTTGAGGACTCCTTCGCGTCCTTGGCAGCGTCTTGGCCCTGTAGGGCCGGTACCTCCACCCTCACGCTATACCGCCACGAGCTCTCGGAAACCGCACCACGCGCACGCCTTCCCCGCTGGAGCCCCCATCGTTCATAGTTTCACGCGTGCCCTTTGTGGAGAACCCCGGCGCGGATCTCCTGCTGTGGAGCTCAATGCACGATGGAGACGCCCACCCGTTCGTGTGCCCAGGCCGTCTTTATCCGCGTTATTGCAACGGCAGTGTGAATGTGCGGGTGGATGTAGCGTTGCATGGATAAGGTACCAGCTGTGGAAGCACCGTAAGAGGGCCAGGCATATATATGTAGGTCTGCTGTCGCGCTCTCTTCTGGTCAGATTCTGAGGTCTACATTTTATACATTTCCTTCGTCTGCTTTACATTGTTGTCAAAGTCAAGAGGCTTGACTGCAGCAGCTTCCCCTTGGCACTTCCACGCCGTCTCTCTTCCAAGCTTCGCGGACAAGGTCTGCACGAACCACAAGCCAAGATGATCTTCTGGCAGCAGAAGAAAGATGATGCACCGAAGGAGATCTTGAACTGGAGGCTATGGTATGGCGTTCTGGGTAAGTCACAACACGCAACGAGCACAATGAGCCTGGGCTGGTCCTGACACGTCGTGATTTAGTCTTCGGCCTCATGGGTGCCGCCCGTGGCATCGACGAAGGGCTCATCGGCACGTCCGCCGAACAAGACAGCTTCATCGAACTCTTCGGCCTCGAAGACGGCAGCGAGAAGGACCAGGCGGATCGACTTTCGAACATCACCTCGATGGTCCAGATGGGTAGCATCCTCGGCGCCATCATCGCCTTCTACCTCACGGACAAGATCGGTCGTCTGTGGGCTACTCGCCAGCTATGCATGCTCTGGATCGGCGGGATTGTCATCTTCCTGTGCTCCGCAACGAACGGCAGTCTCGGCATGCTCTACGCCGGCCGTTTCATCGCAGGCGTCGGCATCGGGCAAACCACCGTCGTCGCACCCACCTACCTCGCGGAAACCGCACCTCGCTGGATCCGCGGCCTATGCGTCTGCGCCTTCTCAGGTTCCGTCTACCTAGGCATCATGCTGGCCTACTTCGCCTCTTGGGGCTCCTCGATTCACATCAGCGACTCCACACAGCTGCAATGGGTGATCCCTAACATGCTCCACATCTACTTCGCCTTCATCATCCTCACCCTCTCCTTCTTCGCCATCGAATCTCCCCGCTGGCTCGTCAAAGTCGGCAAGCACGAGCGCGCCACCGCCAACCTCGCCAAACTCCGCAACCTCGCCCCGGAGCACTGGTACGTGCAATCCGAACTCCTCGACATCAACGACCAGCTCGACCGCGAACGCGAAGCCACCCTCGGCGCCGGCTGGATCGGCCCCATCAAAGAACTCCTCACCCTCCCCTCGAACCGCTACCGCCTCATGCTCTCCGTCATGTCGCAAATCCTCGGCCAATGGTCGGGAGCCAACAGCATCACAATCTACGCGCCAAAATACTTTGAAATGATGGGCACGACGGGACAAAACGAGAAACTCTTCGCGACCGCCATCTTCGGCGTCGTCAAGTTCGTCTCGAGCATCATCTGCGCCCTCTTCCTCATCGACCTCGTCGGCCGCAAACGCAGCTTGATCTCCGGAATCTCACTCCAGCTCTTCGCCATGCTATACATGGCCATCTTCCTAGTCATCGACACGGGCGTCGCCGACGAAAACAGCGTTCAAACCTCGAGCGAGAAGAGTGCTGCAACAGGCGCTATCGTCATGATTTACGTCTCCGGTTTCGGCTGGGCGATGGGCTGGAATAGTATCCAGTACCTGATCAACTCGGAAATCTACCCCTTACGGCTCCGGGCGATCGGGGGCTCGTTTGCCATGACGTTTCACTTTGTGAATCAATATGGAAACAGCAAGGCTGTGCCTGAAATGGTGAGTTTCCGACTGTTCCCCCCCTCTCCCATCAGCCCTCAAAAGCAAATGTAGGGAAATTTCAAGATCGATTGCTGACTTTGTTCTTTCTCTCTCTAGTTCCTCGCCATGACTCACGGCGGCACCATGTTCTTCTTCTCCATCGTAACGCTCCTCGGACTCTGCTGGGTCTGGTTCTTCCTGCCCGAACTCAGCGGGAAATCCCTCGAATCCATCGACCATATTTTCGAAATGCCCTGGTACCTTATTGGCCGGAAGGGCAAGGACCTTACCGAAGGCATGGGCGGTGCGATTGAGACTTACGGTGGTGTGAACAAGGAGAAGATGGAGGTTGTGGAGGATGTTAGGGAGGTCGGGGATCGAGAGGCGGGAAGGGCTTGATTGAAAAGGGGAGGGAGGTTTCGCAAGATATACCTACCTATTTTGGAACTTTTTGATCATGTTGGAAGTGAAGTATAGATGATGGTTGAGTGTAACATCTATGGCTATCTAGCTGCAGCATTGACTTACTCCTTCCTTTTTTTTCAAATTGGCTTCACAACAGCTTTATATCCATTTCGCTCCATGCACATCATGCGCAGCCTGCGGCCTCGCCAACCCCTCCATAACAACCGCACTCGTCCGATCCGGCCTCTCCGGCTTCCTCATACTCCGCCCTCTCCAAGAAGAAGCCAGTCCACTCGGCACAGCCCCAAGCCGCAAATCCTTCTCCGCCCTCCCACGCATCCAGACCAAAAACCCCCAGCAAACCCCATGAACCAAAACCAACGCCGTACAAGCCCACGTCAAAGCAATAAACTTGCCCCCCTTATCCCCCCGGATCCCCACATCGCCACCCATGAAATTGATGAATTTCGCTGCGCCCATCGCGATGCCGTGGGTAACTGCGCTGGCGAGGAAGAGGAAGAAGAAGGCGGGTAGAGTGGCTAGGCAGTTGAAGAGAGCGAGTTTGCGGGAAGGGAGGATGAGGCCGGTGATGCTGAGGCTGAGGGCTATGCCTGTGCTGATTATGCCGGCCCAGTAGATTATGCGGATTAAGGACATGGGGTCCAGGGGGGAGTGTGTGGTGCAAGTGTCGACGTGGGCGTGGATTTGGGTGTTGTGGAGGTTGGGGTTGGTGGGATCGGTGGTGGTGGTGAGGGTGGTGAGGGTGACGTTTGTGCCGTTGTGGTATTGGTAGGTGCCTTTGCAGGTGCTGCTGACGTGGATATCGTAGAAGTCGCTGAGGGCGAGGTCGGCGAGGACGTCCGCGTAGGCGTTGTTGATGGCGGCGATGACTTTGGTTTGAAGGGAGCCGATGGCGCTGGTGATGTGGCTGGCGGCGGCGGATTCGAATGCGGAGGCTTTGCTGGTGATGGCCGAGTGGATGGCGGTTTCTTTGCTGGTTATAGCGGAGTGGACGTTGCTGGCTGCGGCGCCGACTTCGGAGGTCAGGTGGCCGCTGAGGTCGGTGAGATCGCTGAGGTCGCGGGGTGCGATTGTGATGAGGGAGGTTGGTGCCGCGAGTGTAGTTGAAGGTATTGTGCTGACGGTGGTGGCCGCGACGGTCGGCTCTGTGATGTCACGCTTGAGGTCCAGGGTGACAGAGCTTATCTTGTTATCGACCTTTTGGATAATGTTCTGTCCGATGCGCGAGGTGTTAAGCCGGAGTACGAAGTATTCCTCATGGAAACCCGGTTTGTTGCCCGCGAAGACGCAGAGGAAGGATAGGATGAAGGCGACGATGATGATGACGACCGGAAGGATGGCAAGATAGCGAGCGGCGCCTGGCCCTTTTCGCGATCTTAAAGTGTCAGCAGTCGCGGTCGTGTTGTCGGCCTTGCGGGACTTTTGGAACTTCCGAGCCAGCGAAAGTACGGCGAACCACATTTCGACGGTTCTTTTTCTGTGAGTTCTTGAAAGTACGTAAGGGTGTGCCTTTGAGCGATTGTGTAGATTGCAACGAAGCGCACAGCGCTGGATGTCAAGTAAGCGAAAGTGTATTAAGAGAACACAAACCTGCGTTGGGGCAAAGAGAGAATGTGTTTGACGATAAGGAGAGTTTGGGGGTTTATTCACTAAGGAAAAGGTGGTTCAGAACAAGTGAAAACAACCGTGAAGATTCGAGATCGACAATGAAGCGCCACCGTCATGCAGGACAAAGGCGGCAGGCGTAGTGAATAACGACGTCCTATTGTTCCGCCGGGTCTGAGACAAAGCCGGGCGACTTGCTGTGTGAGCCAAGTTTGAGATTGCTGTCGGAGCCAGAATTAGCGTCATGCGGGAGGCTTTGTTCGACATATTGTGGAAGTGAGAGCCTGTGACCTGGATGGTGTCATGATTCGACGGTGGTGAGTCGTGATCTTCTCCCGGCGGAATTGGTGGTGTGCAGCCGCCGGTCTCCTATCCCCATGCTGTCCGAGGTGATGTCGAAATAGAAGACAGCGCGAGCCCGAAATTCCCAACTCACCTCAGAATTCTGAACCGTGATTGGCCGCAAAGGCGCTTGCGCAACCTCACTTCCGACCATTCCCCTGTTTCCAGTTCCCTATCGACGACAAACGATCCTCTACCATATACAATGTCATACAGCCGTTTGAAGAGCCACAATTACATACATCTGCCCCGACATGCCCGCGTAGAGTAACAGCATTCCGATTCCTGCCGGACCATAAGCGCTGATCAGGACGCTGCAGCTGACATCCAGCGTGACAGCTCTTCTTCAAATACTACTCTGCCGCCCGCGATCGTTAGATGCCCGCAATCGTTCGACTGCAACAAAGGTAGGATCCTTTCACAGCAAACAACCAGCAAACAACCAAGGCATGCCCTACACACCTCTCTCTCTCCTCTCAATCCTTCACATACACATCTCCCACATCTATCATCCCATCCCGTCCCACACATCCATTTTATCATCTCAATACCCAATGACCCTCATCAAACCAAACCCAACCGTAACAATAACCGCATAAGCCAAAATCGAACTCGGCACACCTCTCGTCAAGAAATGCCCCACCTTCAAATACCTTCGCCCCGTCTGCGGATCCTCCATCATAATCGCCGTCATATTCGGGAACCCACTGGTCGGCAAACCCATCGCCGCCGACGCCATCAGCACACTCGACATGACCAGAAGGTTAGGATGGGGTTCGGCCATGGCGGCGCCGACTTCGCGGACTAAGGGAAGCACGATGAGGGCGGCGACGGTGTGGGAGATGAAGGTCGCGATGACGGCGATCAAGGCCGCGAAGGTGCAGGTGAGGGCGTAGAGGGAGAGGTCGCCGACGCGGGCAGTGAGGGCTGTGGCGAGGGTGGTGAGGAGGCCGGAGGAGGAGACAGCTTTGCCGAGGGCGAGGCCGCCGGCGGCGAGGATGATGATGGTCCAGAGGAAGTTGTTGAAGTCTTCTTTGGTGAGGATGCCGGTGCCGAAGAAGAGGATGATGGGCAGGAGGGCGATGACGCCCATGTCGCCGAAGAAGGGCTCGAGTTGGTGGGAGAGGCACCAGAGGAGGATGGTGACGAGGGTGGTGGCTGAGATGAAGTATTGGATGCCTGTGAAGCGGTCTTTCATGGGGCGGATGGGGACGATGGTGGTGTTGCGGCCCGGGTGGAAGGTGATGAGGAGGAGGACCCAGATGAGGAGGAGACTAATGATGCAGACGGGGAGGGCGATGAAGAACCAGATGCCCCAGCCTGGTTGGGGTTCCATGTTCTGGAGGGCGATGAGATTTTGCGGCGAGGCGATGGGCGAGGCTGCACCGCCCATATTGGAGGCCAGAGCGATGCCGAGGAGCAGGGCTTTGGACATGTCGCTGTCCGATGGGAGGTTGCGGAGGATGGGCTGGGGAGCGCGCGCAGGTCAGTGGGAACGTGCTCGTCACATGTTTGACGGAAGAGGGGGAAGAACCAACCTGGACGATACTAAAGCAAAGCACCGGCGCGGCCACATTACTGATCCACATGCTCGCAAACATTGCAACCCCCATACTCGTCAGCAACACCGTCCTCGGCCTCGTTCCCGCCTTACTCAGCACAAAGGTCGCCATCATCTTCGCAATGTTGTATTTGCTGAGCGCAGCGGCGATGGTAAAGCCGCCAAGCAGCAGCATGATGACGGGCGTCCACATGGCGGCGAAGACGTACCTGGCCGCCTGCTTACTGTCAAGGCGGGCGTGAGGTGGTTGATCGGACTTGGCGACGTTGAGGAGGACGACCAGAAAAGGGACAAGGAGGGAAGTGACGAAGAGCGGGATGGCCTAGAACGAGTGAAGGAAATGATTAGTCTTTGGGTTCATCGGCTCGCAAATCTCGTGTGTCGCAGCCAGCTTTTTGAAAAGGAGACGTATATGGTCGCACTCCCGTCCATCGCCAATGCAAACCAACCCATACCGAGAGACCCTTCCCCTTTCCCAGACCATGACGTGAAAGGAACGAACATACCTCAGTAGCCCAAAGCGCGCTCACCAAAATCACCATAGCTAGACAGTTCTGCTGCGCATCATCCTCCATGAACCTGACACCTAGCAGCACGGCAAAGACAGCCAGACACAGGATCAGCACCCAGAAAGTACTGCTGAGCAAGAACTTGGGGCACCTATATCGGCCAACAGGTGTTTGGACCTAACGCAAAGCTCTGGTCAGCAATCCGATGTCCCGACCACTCGCGCCTTGAACAACGTGCAAACCTGCCCAAAGAAGGCAGGAAACCAGAAAAGTAAAAAGAAAGACCCACCTCCTTAGTAGCTCCCTCAGCCTCGTCCCCCTGCAGCCTCCCCTCCCCTTGTCCACCGCCACCGTCATCCCCCAACATCGTCCCCCGAATCCCCAAATTCGCCGCCTGCGCCTTGCGCTCAATCCCAATCATCTCTCTCCACACGGTATTCCGCTCCCACACAACATGCTCCCTCAAATGCAACCTCAGCGCCCTCCGCGCCGCCTCAACATCCCCCTGACTGACCATGCCCGCGTAAGCCTGCTCGATCTCCGCAAGCCGCTGATTGAGCGACTCAAGCGTTGCGGGGAGAAAGGGGTAAGCGGGTTCGATGTGCGAGGAGATGTAGGAGCTCTTCAGAGCGCGATCGAGGGTCTTGTCGTATTTCTTGAGGACTTTGGTGAAGCCGGTACGGTTGAGTTGGATGTAAGAGCGGAGCTCACAGACGGAGACGTAGAGGTTTGTGAGGCGTTTTTTGAGCGTGATGCCTTCGCTATAGAGGGCGTCGAGGGCTTCGGAGTCGAAGTCATTGAAGGCTGTGGAGGGGCGGCGGCGGAGGGAGTTTGCGGAGTGCCGATCGGAGGAGAGAAGGTCGTTCGGGGCGGCGAGAGAGTCGCGGCGGTGGGTGTTGCTGCTCCGGGCAGGGCGGGAGAGGCTGTCATGGCTTTGGGTTAGGTTGGTGGATTCCGTAATGGGGTGATGTTCTTCTTCGCTGTCATCGTCATGGGGCTCGGTCTCCTCGGGGATGCCGCGTTCGAGGGTGCCGGCAGTGCTGGTTCGTCTGCGGGCCTTGTTACTCGCTCCACCAGCCCCGCTGTTACCAATTTGAAAGCTCTTGAAAATGCTCTGCTGGCGTGCTCTCGCCCATAGACTCTGTCTCCTCAACCCGCCACCCTCGCCCATCGCTTCGCCCGCCGCGTGTTCCGCCTGAAACTCCTCGACATCCTTCATCAGCCCATCCACCTCGCCATGAATCTCTAACTCCTTCAGCTGGTAGAATGAGCAGATCTTGTCCAACTCGTCGTCCAGCTTCCTCGTAAACACGGTGTCAGGATCGTCCGAATACGCGCCGGCGCCGCTAGAGGTATGCAGGAGCGGCGAGTTCTCCGCATCCTGGGGCTGGCCGTCACCATCAAGCTTGGAGGACGCGAGCGATTGATGATGATGGTGGTGATGTTGCTTCTCCAACTGGTAGATGAGCTTCTTAAGGTTGGAGTAGGAAATATAGTGGGACGACCAGTCCGGGACGGCGTTGAACTGGATGCTATGAGAGAACTTCATGGCGCTCTCGCTGTCCCGTTCGAGCAACTGATAAAGCTTCTCCCGTCTCTTGATTCGCTCTCTGCTGTCGGCCTGCAAGCCAGAGGTATATGTCGCTTCGTGCTGACCGTCCAAGGCCGGCGGCGGCAAGGGCTCAAGCTCGACGTCGGTGGTGGTGTGGCCGATCAGCGGCTCTAGGTCGTCTGTTCTGGCTGGGTCACGAGAGCGGAAAAGATGCTGCCTCCATGTTCCCCTCGCTCTGCCGGCCAGATTTGCTACCACCGAAGCCTCATGAACCGAATCTCCTCCGCCGTCTTCTGGCCTGTGATCGTATGCTGTTGCTGCTATGGTCCACTCTCTTCGCCCGTGTATACCAACGCGACTCTATTCGCTGTCTACAGTCGCCCGGCTGATGAGGTGATCGCAAACTAAGCAGCGGGCAGCGGCCGCAAAGCCCGCTGACACGGGGACAGGGCCGACCCGCCGGGCCAAGCGCAACGTCGTCCGGCGGGCTTTGAACGGCCTGAACGAAGACGTGTCCGCACCTTCCTATTTCATCTCACCATTCCAGAGCCTCACACTTGTTGTCTCTCCAGCCAGATGAGACGTGTCAGGCACAAGCAGTCAGAGCTGTAGCGAAAATCAATGGCTAGAAGCGCAAAGATACATGTCCCTCATTAGCTCGGGTACATTCACTCAAGTCCGACTTCGGCTATCGGTCGCCGCTATCCTATTCAGGCAGTAGGCGTCTGTACTCTACCTTGCACCGCGTATCACAGGAGCTGTATTTGAATCTAAAGTTCCAGTCATCTCGCTATAGTCTCGAAAACTGCAACTCAGAGTAAGCCTTCACACCTTTCCATTCCTCTCTACCTTATCTTAGACTGACAGGTCACCACCGGACTTGTCTCTTTCTATCCCCAATTTTGAATAACACTTTTTCCACATTATCCCCTGCCCCACTCGTTCACGCACAAAAGAATGTCAGACCCCCAACCCCTCCTCCACATCTCCGCCACGGAAGCCCGCGCCTACGCAATCCGCGTCCTAGCCGCCCACGACGTCCCCACCCACCACGCGACAACCATCGCCCACGCCCTCGTATCCGCCGACATCCGCGGCGTCGACACGCACGGCCTCAACCGGCTCCCCAGCTACCTCTCCCGCATCCGCGCCGGCGTGCTCTCCCCAACCGCCGAGCCCACCCTCACCACCCCAACCCCCGTCGTCGCCCACATCGACGCCCACAACGCCTTCGGCTTCGTCGCCGCCGACCTCGGCATGCGCCATGCCTGCTCCGTCGCGGAAACGTACGGTATAGCTCTCGTCAGCATCTCGCATTCCAACCACTTCGGCATGTCCGCGTGGCTCGTCCAGCGCGCTCTCGACGCCGGCATGATGTCGCTTGTCTTCACTAATAGCAGTCCCGCCTTACCTCCACACGGCGGTAAAGAGAAACTCTTAGGCGTCAGTCCCATTGCCGCAGGCGCCCCTGGCAGCGGTAAAGCCGGCCAGCCGGATTTCATCCTTGATATGGCGCCGTCGGTCGCTGCGAGGGGTAAAGTCTACAAAGCGCTACGCCGCGGCGAGACGATTCCTGAAGGCTGGGCTCTGGACGCCGAAGGCCGCGCAACGACGGATGCTGCGGAAGCGCTCAAAGGCGTTATGCTGCCGATGGGCGGTCCCAAGGGCTCCGGTCTGGCGATCATGATGGATGTGTTTTCCGGTGTTCTGTCTGGCAGTGCGTTCGCGGGGGGTGTGACGAACCCTTATGATGCGAGTCGGCCGGCGGATGTGGGGCATTTCATTGTGGCGATGAAGCCGGATTTGTTCATGTCGGGGGAGGAGTTTCGGGGGAGGATGGGCGTGTCGTATGAACGTGTAACGGGTGGTGAAAGGGCGCAGGGAGTTGAGAGGATTTTCTATCCCGGGGAGAGGGAGGAGGTGGTCAGGGGGGAGAGGGAGAGGGAGGGGATTCCGTTTGTGGAGGCGGAGGTCAGGGCATTGGATGCGGAGGCTGAGATGGTGGGGGTGGAGGGGTTGAAGATCAGCGGAAAGGTTTAAGCACGTCGGGATGACGGCTGTCAAGGTCGTCGCTTTAGGATGGTTGAAAATTGTCACTCAAGGTAGTTTCCATTGCTTTCATGCAGCTTTTTCAGGGCTGGCGATCTGCAAGAGATCCTCTGGTTGGAGAGATTTGTTGGACGAGCGAGAAGAGACAACGAAGAAGAGATGAGGCTCTTTGCAACCCGACAACGAGAAGAATTGTGTGCAATGAGGGAGCCAGGAAAGGCTGGTGGATGGCACAAGGGATTTTTATATTTGGCTTCTTCAGTAAAGGCCTTGAGACAAAGGCCTCAAATCACTGGAAGATTTTAGTTGAGCGTTCGGATTTTTACTTGGGGACCACGTCGTCTCTTAAAAATGTATCGTGTTCTGATTGCTTATAAGTTGTATGATAAGATTCCCTTGGTAGCTTCCTTGGGTAGGTGTCTCTCGAATGGAAGACGCGACAGGCGCGCTCAAACAGGAAGTTGTGGGGAAACATGGAGCTTGGGCCCCCTGTGAGGTCAGCAGTGCTGATGTGCAGTGTCCGGCATCATGTTGGCTGCCATTCGTCTGGCATCTACGACCCATCTACACCAACTGCACTGCACAACAACAAACACCACCACTACCACTACCATCGAGCGAAACACCCACCACCAAAATGTCCGCCCCCTCAACCACCCGCCTCCTCCTCCGCCGCACCACCCGCACCCTTCTCACCCGACCCACCACCCGCACCCCCCTCCAAACCCGCCAACAACTCCCGCGCGCCGCTCCAGCCACACTATCAAGACCTTTCACGCAACCCACCCGGCGCCGAGCAGGCCTAATGCCACACACCGACGAACCAAGCCCTTCGAACCCGGAACCCGACACTCACAAAATCTCCATCCCAACCGAAATCAGCAACGACGAGTACCACGAGCACGCGGACCGCTACCTAGAGAGCGTGCACGAGCGGGCCGAGCAGCTGGCGGAGAATCGAGAAGACGTGGATGTCGAGTACAGCGTAAGCCCTTCCCTCCGCCCTCCCCCCGTTAACTCCTCCAAACCCAACAACAGACCTTCAACTCAGCCCAGCTAACACTCTCCCCTCTCCCACACGCGTAGGCCGGCGTAATGAACATAACACTCCCACCTGCCGGAACCTACGTGCTTAACAAGCAGCCCCCGAACAAACAAATCTGGCTTTCGTCGCCTATCTCAGGGCCGAAGCGGTTTGACTGGGTGGTTGCGAATGAGAGTATGCAGCATAAAGAGGGGGGCGGAGCGGGGGATTGGGTGTATTTGCGGGATGGGACGAGTTTGACGGGGCTTTTGAGGCGGGAGTGTGGGATTAGTGTGGATATTGATGGAGATGCCGAGGCGTTGAAGAAGCCTGGGATTGGGGTTGTAGAGTAAGACCGGATTCGGGGGCTGGCGGCGGAAGGGAACAGAGGATGGTTATGAGAGGCACGGACGGCTAGGGGGTGGGGTAGGGAATGTAGGGGACGAAGACGTCCAGAATACTTTCGGCGGGGTGATCTCGTGCGAAGCGTGGGGATTCTGCACGACTACTGGAGTAAACCATTTCGCGCTCTACGTAGCAACCCAGAAGCTTTTCTCGCTAACGACGAGCTCTTACTTTCGTCACTCCATCATCGCTTCAGGTCTGTCGAGCGTTTGAAGCCTCATCTACGCTCTCCTCCATCTTTGCGCCACCCTGACACTCCTCCTTCCTTGTGCCTCAACTTTCCATCGCACAAAGCCTAAGCGCGCGACTTCTTGCGGTCGCTGTGGCATACCTAGCCTCGACCACGGCTTACGACGCTCACAGCCGTGTTGTCTTCACTTTGCCTCCAAGCACGCGTTAGGAGCACAGCCTTCCTTGTCCTTCGTGTTGCGATGTAGGCGCGTCAACTACCCTCTCAACGTGGCTTTTTGTTTCTCACGGCGCCATGTCTTGTCTCTGCCCCAGCTCTGCTGTACCGTGCTGTTCTGCGCTTCGAACTTCCTGGACATGCCCTGCCCGCTGTTTCGGCAGCTCACCAGTCCCGGGTTACAACGCGAGAGCAGCAGAGCTCACGTGAGGAGAGTCCCGATGTAGACGTAGAACGCTGGAAAGAGAGAAGCTTCACAGAGCCCCTCGAGCGATTCCACCTGCATGCCATGTCCGCATCATCCGCACGCTCGGCTAGCAATTGCCGCCCTCCTCATCGAATCCCCGCAAGCCTTCTTCAGCATCTCACCCATTCACGCCGCCACAGCCACCTGCGACTGCTGCTGCTGCTGCTGCAATCCTACCTCCTCCTCCTCCCCACCCTTTCCCCCCTCAGCCTCTGGCTGCGGCAAATCCTCAACCTCAAAAACCACCCTTATAATCAAACTACAGCTCGGACAAACCGCGATATCCGTCTCCCCTTCTCTCAGGTCATCGAGTGCGACTTCAAAGCGGTCGCCGCAAGGGCAGGGGTAGTGGTAGATTTGCAGCGTGGGGTCGTAGGTCATGTCTTCGATTTCGATTTCGTCGTAGATGGAGTCTTCGGTGGCCATTTTAGAGTTTTTCTCTCTGAGGAAGGGGTGGGAGGAGGATCTGTTTCGGGCGGGAGGGAAGATTGAGGGTTGGTTGTCGGTAGGTTGGTTTGACGGGGGATGGGTTTGAGTGACGTTAAAAGCTGGGAGACTTTTCTTTCTGCGACCTAAGGCATGTGAAGGTGGAAGGGTGGAGTGGGGGGATGAGTCAGCCGGAGAACTGTGGCGACGATCAACCACACGTCGCTTCCGTCCTCTTGTCTCCCGTTCAGTGCTTCGGGCCTACGGTTTACCAGGAATACGGAGGTCAGATGCCTTCTTGACGGCCACAGATTTCGCGCGCGCGCAGACAGCGTGAATCAGCGACGGTATGCGTATGTCTTCGCACGTACTATCGCGAGTTCTGAAGCCTCTCGGTCGGCTGAAAGGATCGGAAGACGACGAGCGTAGGCTTGAAAGTGACGTAGCTGCTACATGTAAGTTGAACGACTCCAATGCTACGTTCTAGAGCTCGTTCTTGTCCTCTCTCTTCCCTCCCTTAAAGATACCCTACCTCCAGCAAACCACAAACACCACCCCACCGCCACCCGGAAGACTCAAACCAGACCACCTTTCCCCCCTCCCACCTCACCGAAGATGCCCAAATCCGCCTGCTTCGATGTCCTAGGCACCTGCTTCGACTTCAACCCGGCCATAGAGACCATAGCAGACCACCTCCAACCCCAGCTAACCCGCCTCAAACTCGACCCCACAACCCTCTTCTTCTCCTGGTTCTACGCCGCCCAGCGCGACTTCACCTACACCTCCGTCGCCGGCACCTACACACCCATCGCGCAGATCCTCAAACACACCTTCCGACGCGCCTGCGCCATCGTCGGAATCCCGAAGGACACGATAGCCGACGACACTGTGACCGCTGTAATGCAGGCGATGCTGCGACTGCCCCCGCGAGAAGGGCTGAAAGCGTGTTTCGATGGTTTGAGAGAGGCCGGGTGGGATGTCTATGGGGTCACGAATGGAGGGAAGGAGACGAGTTTGAAGTATTATAAGCTTGCGGATATCGAGCTGGATACCGCGCATCTCCTCTCTTGCGATGATATTAATGTCGCGAAGCCTGATGTTAAAGTGTATGAGGTAGCCAACGAGCACTTGACATCGCGAGGGGTGGGAAAGAAGGGTGATGGGGAGAGGTGGTTTGTAGCGGCGCACGCGTGGGATCTGCTTGCGGCGAGGAAAGCGGGGTTTCGGACGGCGTGGCTGGGGTTTGAAGAGCATGATCCGGTGACGGAGGTTTTCGGCGAGTTCGATTTGTATGCGGAGGGGATGCGGGAATTGTTGGAGAAGATGCGGGGTTTGTGAAGGAGGTAAAGGTTAAAGGAGAGACTTTCAAATGATGTATCAATTGAATACCTCGTCCATATGCTCAGCTCCCTTGAGGACCTCGCTATCCTTCGACGCTCTACATACAAGTTGACGTTGCTACGACCAGCCTACATCAAGCGGTCGTAGCTAACAGATCAGCTCGCGGTTCCGTCCACGTACCATTACTCTGCCACACGCCTGCGTTGGTGAAGTCTCCAGAGACGCCACGCGACACAAATGCAAAGCGGAAGTATTCGACAAAGCGGTCTCGGTGAACCTCTTCTCCCGCGGATCTTGCTATCTCATCAGCCCCCTCGCCCTCAGCGTGTGCTTCGTGTCTAGTCCAAGTCCAACGAAGACTGCTGTTAAAGGCGTCAACCTCCTCATGCCAACGTCTCGAACGCTCGACGTCGTTGACCAAGATTGAGATGCCGTCGTACATGATACCAGTCCTTTCCTCCCTGACAGGCAGATGACCAAGGTCAAAGGTAATATTCTGCACCCCTGCCTCCATCACCGAAACAGGAGGGAGGAGACTTCCTCGAGGGGCGCCCTGTAGCAACGCCGCGGGCGTTTCAAGAACACTAGCGAAACCCCATCGTGCCGTGCCATTGATGAACAAGCCGAGAAGCAGGCCTTGATACACAAGCGAAGAGCGGTTCTGAAACGACGTGCCAGGCAAAAGGAGCAAGGCAAGAATATAATGATGGAGGCGTAAGCTTTCGCCGGGGAGAACAGCCATAGCGAGGACCGACAGCGTGAAGATGGCGTAGATTACGAGGTAGCGCGGCATGCGTCCTTCCTGACGAAAGGACCACGCTTGACTGATGGCGATGAGAAGGATGATGAGCACGATGCTCAACAGCGTCGGAATGGCCCCGGGCTGCGATGCAAGGTCGTTAGGCGTGAGACGTTGCAGTGGCAGGCGATCGAAAGTGACGTTGTTGAGAGCGCCAACCCAGGCGGGTCCGAGCCATAGTATCGTCTTCTCCACCTGCGCTTCGAGGTCTAAGAGTGACCTCTTGGCAATATACCGGTAGATGACCCAGGCGCAGAAAGCTGCTGGCAGGAAGCGACCGAAGGATATGCTCAAGATGTCGTAGTAATTGAAAGGGCTAGGTGGGTCAGATACGAAACTGACGTGGAAGAACAGTATGACGAAGATAGACCAGAAGAAGGTTGTCGGGTTGGTTGTGAAGAGAGACAACAGGGTGGTGTAGAAAACCGAAATCGGGAGGAGTGACCATCGAGGATCCTTACACCCTCCGCCTGACGAGCTGGACGTAGCGAGGAAGGCAAAGGATTGTGGGAAGTAAGACTTGAAAGCAGTAGAGTAGAGGCCATTGCGATTCGACGACTCGAAAGCCGGCAGTTCACCCAAAAGCGACAAGGTACCACAGCCACCTGTACTCGCTCGGAACAAGCCTGCATGGATGGCCGAAGCGCAAACAAACGAATCGCCACGATACGTTGCGTTGGCCACGATTCCTTGCAAAACCCGTTGGCGAGAGGGCCCTCCGATCACGACTGGCTCATACGCGATTTGCTCATCGCCTACCGTATAAGGGCTCAAGAAAAACTCCTCTTGACAGCCCGAGGGACAGCGAAATGCCAGTTGCGAGTCAGAGAACGGGCGACAAAGGTCGCCGTTTATCGAACAACTTTGCGCGCTTTCCCATAATCTGGAAGTACACTCCAGGTTCACGCGCTTGCCGTACTCTTCTGATGATTTGGAAGCATTCGAGCTGCGCCGTAGAATGATTGAGCAATGGGCGAACCAGAGAACGTAAACAGCAACCAAGAGCATGACTTTCTGGCGCGCTCTAGGCGCATACCTCTCCAGCAGCTCTAGAGGTATTCGTTGGATGTTGGCAAACACTGGCGTGATCCTGTACATCTTCGGCGGAGAGGGACCTTTGACCCATGTCTTTGTTGAGTTCCATGCCTCCTGCATTGAATAGGGGACTCTACTCGAAGAACCCCTTTGCCAACGCGGTATTGCCATTGACTCATCGTCAACGATGAAGCTCGAGGAGCCGGAAGCTGTACTGGGTGCTGTGCTGCGGCGAGACTCGTCTGTCTTCCTGAGCTCCTCCGTTGAGGCTCGTGCGGAGACGAAGCCATTGGCCTCTTCGAGATCAAATCCCTCCTCTTCATGCCGGCGCATCGCCATCAAATTTGCCTTCAAGTATTTCTACAAGGCGTCGGTAAAAGTTCTTTCTTCCATGGGAGCGCTTGATTCGTGGGAAGCGTTGGGTTCGGACATTTGGCATTGATCGAAGGGGAAAGGTTGGTGGCAAGGTCGTAGCGTTAGGTGAAAGTGTTTGTGGTACCTGAGCACCTTAGGTGACGGCCCAGTAACAGAGTACGGTCGGCTAAAGCTTACATCCTGCACAACCCATCTTACAGTCTTAGTCTTACGGCGCTGGTGGTCGCTCTTACGTAAATGCTACAAAGCGAACGATCCTTTGCTGTAATGTGACAATACCTTATACGGCGCATAATACGCATGTGCCTTGCGCGCGCCTCATGTTCTTTACTCAACATCGACAGTCGCCTAAACGACACCCTTTTCAGCAAACCAAAGCCCAGCTCGGTGCTCGACCGACCGCGAGCTAGTCATTTTTACCTCACGAACCTGGCAACGCTGCTCGATACGCACTCGTACAAAACTTCGTGCCGAGACTTGCAAGAACACAGGGAAGAAATCCATAGCTTACTAAGGTACTCGCCCGATACGAGCATAGATACAATTGAAAAAATCTACGAGTCACGCAAATCCAGCCGTATAGCTGCAAACCTTCGACTCCGACGCCTCCTTACGGAAGACAGCACCGCTGCCTCCTAGAGCCGCAGCACAGACCTACAAAAGCCACAAGGAACACCCGAGCAAGGCTTACTAAGGTAGCCATAGCACGATGGCGACGTCTTTCCCGCGCCACGCTCCTCCTTGTCTGTGGCCAACAAAAAAAAGAAACCTATACTTTGCAGAATACGACTCTTTGGGAAGCAAGTAAACCATGTCCGATCCGAAGTCCATCTTCCTCGTCTCCGGAGTATACTGGGGCCCCTTTTCTGATGCCCGAAGCCAAGAGCTGAGCATAGCGTTCGTGAATCGCGGGCCTGTGCTCCAAAATACCTTACTGTCGAGTACGGAAAGATGAGATTCTTGTTCCGCGGCTCCAGTTGCTGCAGCATGAAGCCCATGAAAAGGTGCCGCGTGCGGGTCGCTACCAACTCATTGTTGACTGCGAATAGCGAACAATGGTTAAGATTAGAACGGCCAAAGCGATTCGAACGGCGGCCTGTCCGAGGGAGAGTTTTTAGGAAAGAAAGTAGAAATTTGGGAGTTTTTCCCCGTCCATCCTATCCATGCTCCTCCCCGCACCTGTAAGAAGATGAATGCATCACCGACTGAAATCCACCACCACTCTCCGAGCAACCTCACTTCCGACCGCAGCGGCATAATCCGCTATCACGCTCCTCATCCCGCCCTCCTCCGTCTCCGAACCTTTCCCCGTATCTGTCTCTACCCCCGTCTCCGACTCGGCCTCCTCCTCACTCCAAGCCACAAGCTCCCTCATCTCATGCACGCCCACCCGCGGACCAAGATAGACCTTCAGACCCCCGAGATCGAGACGCGAGGACGAAGTCAAACCTGGCATACCCAGAGTCCGGAGGGAAAGGCCAGAGTTAGAGGCTTCTAGGGGTGTTGACAGTCTGAATTCCTCCCCCTCCTCCGCCTGCTCTTCTCCTAGCGCCTCGTCGTCAGCGAAGTCCAGACTAGAGCCAGCAGCCTCCCTCTTTCCCCTCTCCCTCTCCCTCTCCCCACTCAAGCCCTTCCCCGCCGTGAATTTCTCCACCCCCTCATCCAAGGGCCGCCACCCAAACCCTCCGCCCCTCGGTTTCAATACCTGCTGCGGCCGATACTCCGCTTTATACCGCATCTTCGCACACCCTTCGATATAATACCCCATGTAGTAGAATCCATACCCTTCCTCCAAAGCCAAAGCGACTTCGCGCAGGGCACTGAGTTTGCCAAAGGAGTAGGCGGCGAAGTCGGAGTGATAGAGGAAGTAGACGCCGCTGACGGCGTGAGGGAGGAGGTCGAGGACGGAGAGGGCGATGAGGCGGTTGTTGAGGCGGTAGCAGTGGTGGAAGGTTCCGAGCTTTTTGCCGGTGGGGGCGGTGGTGTCCGGGTTGTTGTTGTTGGGGCTGGTGTGGGAGTGCAGCGGGGAGACGCAGAGGAAGCGTGTGAAGCCTTGGCGAGTGATTTCGGAAGGTGGGTCGTGGTGGACGTGGGTTTGGTAGTTGGAGAAGAGGGCGAATTTCTCTTCCGTGAAGGTGGCGGGCTCAAGAGTGGTGGTGAAGGTGTGAGTTGGGAATATGGCTGGGTCGGTGTGGGTGGTTTCCGAGGCGTGGACGGTTGTGAGGAGGTCGAACGTGGATTCTTTTTTCTTTGAGCTGGGGAACTGGGTGAGCGGATGTCATGGGAGAGTGAGTGGTTTTGACGTACGCTTTACTTTTGGGGTTTTTGATGGCGAACTCTTTAAGGTAAGCTTCACCTAAGACGTAGCGGTTCCATCTGTGGAGCGCTTGCCGTTGGTCCCTACTGCTCTTGAATTCGGCGGCTGGTAGTCTGCTTGGTCAGCGCTGGGACTGTGCCTTGGGATGTGCTGAAAGCCTACCTGATCGTGTAATGCGGGCAGCAGGATCGTGCGGCGTCCGGTAGATAGAACAGAGTCCCCGACCGTCTCCATCCTCGATCTACCAACATTTGGTAATGAGTTGGACATAGCGATTTAGATCTTGCGTAGTACGAGGCGCCTGCGGATGGCTGCTGTCAGGAAAGATATTGCGGTAGACGTAGGTGAATTTTTGCAACGATGCTGTTGTGGCAACAAAGAGATATGAAGGAAAGCAACAAAAGCGGATGAAAAGGATGAGAAGAATAGACAGCGGAGTCGCATACGAGAACTGGGAGTGCGCTGACTTGAGTCTGGTGCCTTGCAATATCCGCAGTCGCTATGCTGGTACCCTATGGAGAGACAAGAATACTTAGCCTATGATTCTCAAGCACGCCGCCGTCGCTAGTCACGCGTCCGCCGGCGTGGTATAGCGGTTCTATGCCAAGACTATATCTGTGTGCGGAGTCCCTAACGATGTACCCGGAACAGGCTGGCAGACTGAAGACGCGTAGCACAAACACGAGCACGCGCTCGATGCTGAGCTAGCGATTGGATCCTGGGAGGCACAGCTTACCTATGGGCGTAAGGAGGGACAGTGCAGTACATGCAACATGCTCGTCGTCGACGTCGTCGTCGCTGCTCTGCTGCATGATGATGGGGCGGACCGGCCGGTGAGGGCTACCTGGGTAAGACGCGGTAGCTTATCAGGAGCTTCAAGAGGCCGACGTGGGATTCAACACCGTCTTATCTGTTTATCCCGGCTGGTTCGTGGATGTTCGTCTGTTGTGCGATGAGCAAGACGTCGTAAAACTCAGAGATGACCCTTGTGCGGCTGTCAAGTCCTGTTGTGTTGTTCAGTGTCGCAGCTCATCTGCTGGTGAATGATGATCCAGTGCAGTCAAGGGAACATCAGATGGAGGTGAAGTTCCCATGTAAAGCCATTCCCAACATAACGGCGGAACAGGCAGTACGGTAAGGTAGGTAGTTAAGGTATCGCACTTTGGCCAAGTCGGTCTAAAGATGAGCACGTGCTTCGCGGTGGTTTCAGCAGCGAGGCTTATTTCAGCCTTTCACCCACACTACCGCTACCGTGCACTCTCGCGGGCCTCGACCCCCATCACCCACACCCATTCCCCCCTCTCCTTCTTGCCTCAACCTCACCCTCCCCCACCACCATGCTGAACCCGCAGAATCTCCCTCGACTCTACCAGCGGCTCGACACTCGCCCCCAACCCCGGCGTAAACGGAATTGAGAGTGGACGAAAAAGGACGGAAATCCGACGTGTACCTCACGTAACCTTACCCGTGCGTGCGCTGGAAGATCAGGACTCCACGACCTCAGGCAGCGGCTGTTATAACTGTACCTTCTCGTCTTGCGAGATCGGCTCCGCCCTCCCTTCTTTCTCCCAGATCATCGTGTCTCCAACACCGACGGTCGAAGCAGGAATAATCCATTGAGACCACCACCAACCTCCGAGTCCCCGCGCTCTCTACCAACCCCCGGCTCCACCCAACGTTCAAGCTCTTCTCCAGACCATGGCCCAGGACAAACCCAAAGCCCCCGAGCGCTCCATGGAAGCCCGCGTAGGCCGCGACAACCAACGGTACGTCCCTCCCCCCTCTCCCCCCAAACCACCCACCTCCAAAACTAACACACCAAACCCCCCCCAGCTACGGCCCCTCCGGCGAACGCCTCGTAGCCGGCGTCGTCCCACTCTCCCCCAACCGCACACAAGTCCTCCTAATCCAATCCTCAACCACCACCACAAAAAAAGGCTGGGTCCTCCCCAAAGGCGGCTGGGAACTCGACGAACCGCTCTGCACAGACGCCGCGACGCGCGAAGCCTGGGAGGAAGCGGGAATCGAATGCGAAATCACGCGCGATCTAGGGGAGATTGAGGAGCAGAGGACGGAGGCGCAGATAGTCAAGTTGCGGGAGAAGTATGGGGTGGAGGCGCCGCGGGCGCGGTATAGGTTTTATGAGGTGAGGGTGAGGGAGGAGAAGGGGTGGTGGCCGGAGCAGTGGAAGAGGGAGAGGAGGTGGATGGGGTATGCGGAGGCGAGGGAGTGTTTGAGGGAGAGGCCCGAGTTGTTGGAGGCGTTGGAGAGGAGTGGGATTGTTAAGGGGGAGAGGTGAATTGGGGTGGGAAGGGGGGTTTCTGTCAATGTTTGATCAAGGAGACATTAGGGGCGCTTGACACTAAACATGTCCGAAGAGGTCTTGAAAGACCTTGAGCGCCAGTGGCACCGCCGTGTAACTCACCGACCGCTTGCTTCTTCCCAACAGGGATGGAAGGGCATTCATGACGGTCTAGTCACTCAATCGTCGCAAGCAGATAGACGATATTCCGCTTGGCTCCGTGGGGCTTACTACTCTCCCGTGATGGCTTCAAAGGCTGTGGAAAAAAAGCAAAGTCCCTTGCGCTCTGCGCTACAACATTGCTACATGAAGAAAGGCGCTGTATAAAAGAAAAAACCCCAGTCCACGCCGGCGGTTTCTTCAATAGCCCACTGTCGTGATCTGATCGTACGTATGCCTTTGGCTCCCATAGCCCCAGAACGCCCGATGAAAAGCACTTCAAAGCAAACATGCACGCCTCGGAAGCACTGTCGAGCATCCTCTCTTCTCTCCCTGGCGGGTGGTCGGGTATTCACTCCCTCACGCAAGCAGGCAAGCAGGTAAGCAGGTAAGCAGGCAAGCAAGCAAGCAAGCAAGCAAGCCAGCAGACCAACAATGTCTACTCACTCCTCAGCATACTCTCAACCAACTCCCCCAGCGGCCCAAACCACTCCCCCCTCCTCCCTCCCGCACTCGCACCCCTCCCCCCCTCGTCCGCCAATCCAAACTCCTCAACAAAAAGCACAAAATGCTTAAACCCCGTATTCAAATGCGCCTCCAACCCCAAACCCCTCACAACCCCGTAATGATGACAGTATACATGCGCATAGATCCGATACAGTCTCTTGAAAATCGTGCGTACGGTCTTGTCGAAGTCGGCGGGGAAGGGGATGCCTGGGTGGGTGGGGAAGAGGGTGGACGTGGAGAGGTGCGTGGAGGTCCAGGTGAGGAGATTGGCGATGTAGGTTGGGGCGGGGAGGCGGGTGGGTTTAGGGTAGGTGGGGGGGTCGTGCCAGAGGTATTCGAATTCGTCTGTGGCTTTCATTTCGGGGCAGGTGGTTGGGGAGCAGAATTCGGTTATGGCGCCGTAGAGGAGGTTGAGTTGGTTGTAGAAGTCGACGACTGGTGTTTGGTGAATTTACCGTCTCGTTAGCCTGGAGTGCTTATCGTTGTGTACGTATGTTGTATGTTCGGATAGCTCACCATTGACCGCAAGCCATTCATCACGATCCTCGCCCTCAGGCAGCTGCACTACTTTCCGCAAACTGCCCGATCCGAGCGTCGCTTCGGCAAATTGTTTCAGCTGCCAGCTGTTGGTGCCCTTGGCGCGCTTTTGCGGCTGGAACGAGGCGTGCGTGCGATTGCGGGCATTGCTGTTACTGTGTGTTAACAAGTCGCTCTTTCCACCATCATCGGGCAGCCAGCCCCAAGGCAGACCCCGAGGCCCGCGAAGTGCTTCGTGCGTGCGGTCCTCCTGTCGCATGGGGATGTGAGAGACGAAGGGTAGTGGTGGGTGTTGTGGGTGGGTGTGGTCCTCCGTTGTTGTTGTGGGGGTTGTTGTTGTCGTTGGCGGCGAGTGGAAGACGTTCTGGATGTGGCGTTGGAGGGGCGATTGGTAGACACACTTCGGGCTTTCCGGGTAGACGAAGTGGAGGCAGGACTCTGACTCGGCGAGGACGTTGGTGTGAAGGGCGGGCAGAGGCTGGGGGCACTGGCTGTAGGGCTGCGGGGGGGAGTTGGGGACGAACATGGTCTGGATGAAGGAGGTCATGCTGACACTCGTTCCGGCCCTGCGTAAGGGTGTCTTGTGGGAGGGAGAGAGGTCTTGTAGGTTGCGAGAGATTGCTGCGCATTCCTCGTCGTCAGCGTGGTGATTGGTGGTGTTGCTTGCGGGAGGGGGGGAGGCTTACACTTCTTGGTTGTTCAGGGCAGTCGGGCGGCTTGGAGTAGCGGGCGGTTTGGACGAATGGGACCGACAACGAGTGGACGGAATTGAAGTAAAACACGGTGATACTGCTGTTTGCTATGATAGTGAAGTCTGGTATGAAGGGTCTGGGGGGGAAAGACCGCGAAACGTCAAACGCCAAGCGGGGGAGAGTAAACAAGATACCGCTTCTGGCGGGCGGTGATCACCAGTAACTCCAGCTTTTGACGTCAATGTCAACACCCTATGGGCGGGCTCCAAAACATCTATACCGTATACAACCAAACGTCATCGAGATCACAGCACCCTACACCAGCGACCAAGTACATGAAAAACCTCTTTCTCAGGCATTCTCAGAACTCCATTCACAACCCCCTGGAACCCGAAAATCGCATCCACTCCCACCTAGCCTCCGCCCCAGGCATAGCAGACCGCTTCCACTCCACCCCCACCCCCCATAAGGACCGAGCTGAGATACTAGCGCCCCCAAGATTCTTTCGCCGAGTATCTTGAACAGCCTACCTTTTTCACAAGAACATCCCAACCCAAGCCTTATGACAGACGTGGAATCACCAAGCAAGCGCCGCAGCCGCCTCGTGCCACGACCGCAGAACCAATCGCAGACTTAAAACATAGCATCCCACACCATCGTGATCGCCTTAACTTTCCCTTCCCAGAGAGACAAAAACCAAACATGTCTTCACGCCTGGAAAAGGTTCGCAAACAGCACTTTCCTTCTTTTGCCCGTCCGCCGCTCGAACCAACCTCCAGCAAGCCAACAATTCAGGCATAGACAGTAAAGACTAGACCCCCACCTTTATCACGCACACACAAATCCCCTTTCTCTTCCATTCGCGAAATTTCCTCATCGAAAGCCTGCCGAAAGCCCCGCGACTCTTGCCCAACCTCCTACCAGCAATCTGAGGTTTTAGGGGAAGGATAATCAGCTAGCGAAGAACTATCGGAGGAAAGACAGTATTTCTAGATTCAGCAGATGTAGGTAGTGTACTTCCAAAGGCTCTACGTAGTCAATCATAAATACCATATATACCAGAACGGGAAGGGAAGTCGAGGGGGGAGGCCTTGAGTATTTCCTACTTACCAATGCTTCCCCCCAACTGCTCGTTCCCTTTCGCTATTGCGCACCACCCTCGAGAGGTCCCGTTACCATCCTGCCCTTCCCTCAGACAAGAGCGATGAAAAGGGGTCGGGAAGAGGACGGGAAGAGGAAAAGGCTAGGAAGCAAGGGGCCGTGGGCTGTGGTCTGTGAGAACTTGGCTCAAAGAGTAGCCAGCCGATGAGGAGGAAACACAACGTGGAAGCGAAATGCTCCAAGCGGGTTTTGGGAGAATGGGTTTCTGGTCACTACGATGGACTACCTACAGAGCCAAAGCAAGTCGATCCCGGCACGCTTGGTGGCTAGCCGCGACTCCTTACTCGCTTTTTATTCCCCAGGTTTCAGAGTCCCACCCACGAGTCCCTCACGCCCCCGCTGACTAACCTAATTTTTTCTTTCCATCTTATGATCGCGTGTCTCCAGTCGGAACAGGCACGCAGTCACTGCTAGCAAGTCGGTGCATGTAGTGCTGACTTGGTGGAGAGACTGTTTGCCTTACGGTTCTGGAGTGAGGGATGGGAAGCTGCCTCAGTCCGAGTGATTGGGATCAGAGTCCGAAGACGACTCCGACTCAACAGTGATCTCGTCGTCGACCTCATCTTCCGGACCTTGAGCCTTCGCGGGCTGGCGGACAGGAAGGTTCGAGACGCTGCCTGGAGGCTTCTGCTCTTGCTTTGAGGACTCTGGGAAAACCACTTTCTGGGGAACCTGGATGTGATGAGTGCTTGTCAAACGGGTGTTTCGGCTTGCGTAAGGAGGGGACAAAGAGACTTACGGATTTGACCTTCGCGAATTTGTTGCTGCTGTTGTCGCTGCCCTGGGCATTGTAGTTGAACGCAAAGCGATTTGCCGGCTGACGGGCGGGGGCGGGTTGGCGGGAGGGGCCAGGACTGTTAGTGACAGTCGAAGGAGCGCGACTGGTCGCCGTGGAGGTTGTGGAGGTCGACGGCGAGACAGCACGCCGCTGGCTGGCAGCCAGATGAGGTGGAATGGCAGCCCCGGAAGCTCGGTTGGTCACTGTCGAGGCTGTAGAAGTCGATGGCGAGACAGCGCGCCGCTGGCCAGCCATTGAATGTGGTGGGACTGCAGTTTTGCCGAGTCCGGCGTTGACGACCGAAGACCATGCCACACCACCTTGGCCGTAAGTCTGCGGGACGCTGACAGTGGAGGCCGGGACCGAAGGATCGACCCTAACGCCGCCGCTCACGGAGCTGGGGAAAGCGGTGGAGGAAGGAGCGCCGCCAAGGGAAGTGCCGGCAAAAGTGCCGGCGAGGGTGCCGCAATCGTCGTCGTCGTAGTCCTCGTCGTCGTCGCTGTTACCGCTGATCTCGCTCTCCTCGCTGTCTTCGCTGTCGTAAGCGCCGGGTTCAGCGGGCTCGGCGTTCACCTGCTCCTCCATGCACTTCCAGCATTTCTTTCCAACGTTGTCAGCAAAAGCGTCTTGTTTCGGAAAGAAGCCAGACATCTTACCGCGTTATCACGAGCGCGACGCTGGTTCTTGGAGAACTTGTCCAGACCCTTCGTAATCCCGCACATGCGGCACTCCAGCTCAACTACCTGGCCGCCGGTGCAGCCAATGCAAACGATGTACTTGATCGCCACAGCATTGAAAGCGCCGTCTTTGTGGATCTTCATTTTGAGCTCACTCTGCTGCTTCTTGCTGAAAGCCGTGGAGGCCTTGACTTTATCGCAACGGACGCATTTGATTCTGTGACGGTCAGCAATGTCTGAGTGATGAGCTGACAGGGGAGCTGGCTTGGGGTGCTCACTTGGGTGGGAGCGGTATCTTCCTGTGCACGGTGTTAGCATTCGCTCTCTACGCAGACCTCCCAATAAAGCAGGTACTCACTCAACTGCTGCGTTGCTGTACCCGTCGCCGTAGAAGCCGACCTGCATCTTTGGAGCCATAATGCGGAGCGCCTTGTGAAGCTCGGTAACGAGAGGGGAGCAGCGAAAGGAGAGTGGCGACTGCGGTGAGCGAATGCCTTTTGACTGATGCCGCAAGGGTGCTGCGCCGAAGGGAAAGAGGATGAAGAGTATGGTGGATGAAGTCTGAAAGTGAAAAGATTGTTTGCACGAAGAAGCAAGTTGAAGCTCAACGCGGAAGTAAAGGGTGAATCCGGCGGCTGTAAGAGGAACCGAGAAGGTACGACCCACGCACATGCCAGCTCCTGCGCGCTTGCCTTCCGAGGCTTTCTGAAATTTGCATATGATGACTGGAGTCGAATCGAAGCTCGACAACGCGCGACGACCTAACGTTTCAGAGGGAGAACGACGGAGAATGAAGTGTGCCGGCCCCCTTGAGAAGCGGAGTTCAGAGCAATCGTGCCTTCCATATTGGGAAACAGAAGGCAAAATTCCGAACCGCCTACCTGTGATCTATCCATAGCGTAACAGAGAGCAACAAAAGCGGCCAATGCTGTCGCAACAATCCTTACCATTATACAGTAGAGCTTGACCTACCTGGATGCAAGAGGAAGGCCAACGTACATCGGTCTTGCGCTGATAAAATGCACCTACCGATTCGTCCTGGAGCATACTAAATTCAGTGTTTTCCGTCGGAAGGTCTCTGATAGTCAAGGGAGCAAGCCAAAGTAAGCCACGTTGGAGCAGGAGCAAGTCGAGAGGAGTGAAGAGCTGGAATACAAAAGGTCGCCCCTCGACCGGAACCCGCTAATGCAAGAAAAGTAATATCGTCGAATCGAATCGAATCTTGTGAAATCCCCGCCCCTCACCGTGGGTACGCTTGCGAATGCTCGTAAACCACACGCGCAAGCGCTGCCGTCCCCGAGATCCGCGCAACACGGTCTAGAATCTTTTGGTCTCTAACAGGTGTATAGTGTTACAGGTTGCGGTTGTACATGTGGAGAGAGGGAGGGAAGGATCTGTGTTCGGGTTGTGTGGGCTGCTGAGTTTAAGCCGTGGACTCCTTGAGGAAGGTGATGATATCGTTCCTGTCCTTGCCCTTCTTCAGACCACCGAAAGCCATCTTGGTGCCGGGAATGTACTTCTTGGGGTTTTCGAGGTACTCAAACTGCGTGGATTGGTTAGCTGCTGGTTATGCTTGACTGTTTGCCCCCAAGACCCTCAATTGGCTACGCACCAGAGTGTCCTCTTCCCACTTGATCCCCTTCTGCTTGTTCGCGTCGGTGTATGAGAAGCCCTCGACGGAGCCGGTGTGGCGGCCGAACAGACCGTGGAGGTTAGGGCCGATCTTGTTGCCCTCCTCAGCCTTCAGGTTGTGGCACTGTTGGCATCTCGTCTTAAACAGGTTCGCGCCCTTCTTAGAGTCACCTGTGATGGCTGTCAGTCTGTTTGTCTCGGTTGTGTCGAGGTGGCGCATCGGCCACTGAGGAACGTCAAGCGTTCAGAAGCGCATGCAGATGCCCCCAACGCTCGCCCATGCTCGTAATTGACGAGCTGAGCGCCTGAAGAGGCCTGGGTGGCCGTAGACTCTGCGTGCACCTCGTCCGCGACAGACGTCCTTGAGCGATGCGCCAGACGGTCCCAACGTACCCTCGGCGAAGCTGTCGTTCTTGCCCATTGTGCTAGTTTATCGAGGTGGATGTCGAGGTACTAGTCGAAGTGATGAATAGCTGTGGGATAGAGTGTCGAGAAGTGTAGAAGTAGAGGAGTATGTGAATTCGTTGCTCTGTTGATGGTGATCAAGAGGAAAAAGTTGAAGGCCGGATGCAACCCGGACTGCACTCTCCTGCCAACCCTGCGCAAAGACCTGCGCGGCCGAACCAATCAGAAGACGGCTAATGACCTCGGGAGATTTCGGAATCGAGTGGCACTCCCGCAATCTGCCCGATTCTGCGCCACACGCCTTTGGGCAGTGGCGAGTTCTTTGTCGTCCATGATCCTCTCTCTGTCCTCTAGTCAGCAGTTCTTCCAGTACCATCTCTCTACGAATGGTGATATCAACGCTGTCAGCGGCATCGTTTACTGTCGATTCGCCTCCACGTGCTATCTGTAAGATGGCCAAACTCAATCTGACTTCGTCCCCAGCGACACCACGCTAGCGTGCTATCCGTACCTCCGAGAGGCGGGCAGACGAGATCGTGCCAGACAACGAAGACCTCACGTGCAGCTACAACATTCCTCCACGCTCGGTCCTCCGCGGACTCTAAGAGAGTCGTTGACCAGCACATTACCGCTCCTTCCTGTTAGACACATCACATGATGACCGCCGTGACGGCTCCTCCCGCGAAGACTTGGCTCGTCGTCGGCGCTTCACGCGGCATTGGGCATGAGTTCGCACGGCAGCTCCTCGAGCGTGGCGATAGCGTTTATGCCACTGTTCGAAAGCCTGGTGCTGAGCATATGGCAGCCTTCTGGTCAGACAAAGACGTCGACAGCAGCCGCTGCACGGTGCTAGATTGTGACGTGCTCAGCGAAAAGAGCATTGATGTAGGCACATCGCCCGCTGTAACAGTACTGCCATATTGACAACAGTCTTCAAGAGCTGTATCGAGACGCTTCGAAAAGTACCAGGTCTCCATTTGGATTATGTCGTCGTCAACGCTGGTGTCCTCAAGTATCCAAATGTAGGCTGTTGCTCGTCACCGTGTTGATTGAAAGCTGACCACCCGATAGCGCGCAACGGAGCTGTAGGGCCGCCACGTTAATCCGCTTCTCTACATACTGCTCAGCACTGCTAATCATCTTGCTGCCAGTTCTTATGATGACTTTGCCTTCCATCTCCATACCAACACCATAGGCCCTATCATCTGCGCGCAAAGGCTTCTAAACTCTGGCATCTCCATCGGCACCACCATCTTCATCTCAAGCGATTCAGGCTCCACGCAGAACTTCCGCGAAAAGGAAGACGGGTTTTCAGCTTACAGCGCGTCCAAAGCCGCGCTAAATCAAATGGCACGGCACATGGCTGCTGAACTGAAACGCAAGAAAAGCGAGACGGTTATCCTACTGCTGCATCCGGGCGAAGTCATGACCGATATGGCGAATGTTGACTTGGGTTGGGAAGTCGAGGGCCAGATGACGCCGGCGGAAAGCGTCTCCGCTTGCTTGAAGACGATCGAGACGAAAGGACTCGACGAAAGTGGCACGTTTTGGACATGGGACAACAAGGTGAGTCCCACCGTCGACATAACTCGCTCCGGCTGTGCGTTAATCAACTACCAGCCGTACCCGTGGTAAGCAAGGAAAGCAACCGCAGCATCCGCCTAGCCTTCCAGCGCGGGCAGCTTTGACTGCGGCTGCCGAATCATAATAGGCACCTCAAAGGAATTTTCCAGCGTCTCAAGAACCCTCACCGTCTCAAACCCAAACCGGTGATACAACGCCACCCCCTCCGGCGTAGCCTCCAAATATACCGGTAATCCCTGCGCATCCGCCTGCTCCAACCCCCATCGGAGTAGCGCCGCAGCAACGCCTTGACGCTGAAACTCCGGATCCACTCCCAGCGCCGCAAGATCTATAAAACCAATCCCAAATATCAGCCACACGAGAAGCCAAAAGGAATTCCTACTCTCACTTCTCAAAACCAGAGAACGAGGTTCAAACGAAAAGAAAAGAAGAAAGAAACTTACACCAAAACCCCGAATCCCCCTCCCACACCCTCTCCCTCTCCCGATCCAGCTGCGCAAGAAACCCCCTATGCACCTCCCCATCCATACAAGCCGGCAGCTGCTCCCCCTCGGGCTCAATACTCCCTTGCTCCGCAAACGCCCCCGGCGCCATCCACGCCGCATACCCCACCAACCTCTCCGGCGCTTCGCTGAGCACAGCTTTAAAAGACAGTAAGTTACCTCCCTCGAGTTTTCCTGCTTTCCGCGCTATGCGCCAGTGCTGGAATTCAGAGGCCGGGGTCAGGTGGGCTTTGGCTGCGGGCCAGATGGCGGCGCGGAGAGGGCTGGCGGCGAAGGCGGCGTTGCCGCAGGCGATTATTGCGGAGGCGTCTGGGGGGAGGGCGGGGAGGATGAGGAATTTGGGGTTTGAGTCCCGAGTGGGGTTGGTGGGTTGCATGGTTGGTACTGTGCTGTTCTTTGGCTTGGGAGGCGTGGGGAGGGGGCTGGTGCTGGAGAGGAAATTCTTGATGTGTACTTCTATGTCTGCCGAGTCTAAGATACGTTTCGTTTCGGGTGATGCTTTCGTTACGGAAATTGTTGTCTGTCAGAGCGGGCGTTTCTTTTTTCAAGGTATACGACAGACTCTTATCTTGTTGCCTGATTAGGTAGGTACCTCGTATTCAGAAGCCTGAGGTACGTCCACACCTGCATGCTAGGTTCCTGCTACCCTAGCGGCAAGGTCAGGTATTAGTCATTTACGGTATTCGATTACGGTATGCCCCAGGTTATGTCCCGAGGTCTGGTATAGTACATGCTTTATAAACTGGGTGGAGGCCGCAGCATTTCGACTGCGGCCTCGACCGTCCAGACGTTACGCTATAGCTGCTGGTTAACCGCTTAGGCATCTACATACGGTAGTCGCCCGGCTTCGCAAAGGAGTTCTCGCTCAGCCTCGCCTTCTTCGCTTTCACGACCGTTTTGCAGCGACCCAATCAGCTTGTACCTCGCCCCACCTAGACTTGTAGGTGTCCAAATTGTGTTTAACGGGTGCGAAAGAGGCAGTGCTCGGACTTAAGTTCGCAAACCACGCTTTTACTTGCAAGACAGCTTGAAGATACCTAAGATAAGACAGTAATCCGTACAGCACCTGCAGCATGTACCTACCTGAGGTAAAGTATACAGGTAAGGCAATGAGCTCCGTGGCCGCCTGTTCCAACGCCGACGCCGAAGAAGGCCGTCAAAAGAACGAAATGGGAGCCGAGGCAGTGCTGGTACGCAATGAATGATGGACGTCCTTCCATTTCATCAACCACGTAGCCTGCCAGCCCTGCATACCGCGGATGCCTTGAGGTATCTACACTCGCCGGTCTTCGGAGAAGGCAGTGCTAGGAGTTCCGATATGCGTGCAAGCAAGAACACTCAACTCCGCAGCGCTCTTGCCTGACGCCGAGAAAACGGGTATGGACTAGGACGTTGGCATTGGTGCATGACTGCGAGAGCAACGAGAGCGAGGTCATATGTCATCAAGGTACCGAGCAGTAGAAAGTCACGATAGCACATGTAAGTCAAGAACTACTCATCCGCTGGGTATCTTGCTGCTGTTTCGAAGAAAGACACAGTCGCACAAAGGCAATGCTGCCCAGCCTTTCTCGTGCTGGGACTGAACACAAGCTACAAGTTGATGTACAAAAGGTAGGCGAATGAGGGGCGGATGTTGAGTCCCGTCCGAGGCGCGAGGGTTCTTTATCGTGTAGCTTTGTGTCTACCTTGTGTACGTGCGTACCTCTGTACTTTGTGAAGCTCACGTGTGTTTTCGGGTGGTTCTGTGGGTGTAGAAGTCTTTCATGTTGGTTGTGTGCAGAAACCTCTTGATGGTGGTGATGGTGCTGCTGCTGCAGACTAATGTCGGACCTTTTCCACTGTACATGCAGGATGAGAGTTCGGCACGACCGGAGGACAGTTGTATGCAGGTGATCCTTTGGCGGGCGAGCCGCGAGTATCAGGTAAGCAGCGATGGGTCCCTCTTTCTCGTAAGGGTAAACTCTAAGAGTGAGGTGAATAAATTAAATTCTCCGTCGTGGCGTTTCATGATCGTGGAATGATGGTGTCGATGCTGTTGTTGGATTTGTCCGTTGTTACCGCTGTTGAGGTCGCGGTCCATGTCTCTGTCAGCTTTTTGCTGTACGTAGTGAGGATGGCGTCGTGTGAGGTGACCGTCTGCTGCGCTCCGCCACGCTGTGCACGCGCGGGCATGTCAGATTGTATGCCCGTCACTCCGCCTACCTTTCATACAGCAGACAGCATGTACCTACGCTGCTGTGCAGACGTCCATTTCGGTAGAGGTGTCTGTATTGCGTGTCGGTCGCAGGCCGAAGTGATTGGTGTACCTGAGTATCCTGCAGGCGATCAGAGATGGAGGTGGAGCTGGAGGAAGCAAACTGCCCCAACCGGCGTGGTCGGAGGGAAAGAGCGGTGAAAGCACACGCGACCTCTGGGAGCTTATTATTGCCGGGAGGATGCAGACATCGCGGACGAGATGCAGGCACGGCCACAGCGTGACCAATTACTGTACGAAGTACCTATTCACTGCACCTGCCTCAACGGCCATGTGCGATGGCCGCGCCTCTGCCGCCCTCCCGCCCGACTAGCTGCAGCGACTCCACCACCTGCATGTCTGCCCGCCGCCCCACCGCCGCCGTCGTCCACCAGCGGCGAAAAAGAGAAAGAGAAAGAGACTCAGACTCGGCCGGGGTTTCGACGTCAGACCATTCGGGCCACTGCAGCTATCCGCCGTAGTCGTGGGCTGTAGCAGTGGCATGCCGTTGAACCTGTGGAGTAAAGGTAGGTATCGCATCACATCACCCATTCGCTTGCCAACACTGCCCCTCTCCGCCTCTTCGACCTCATCTCTTATACTCGTCCTGCTTCACCTGCTCACACTGGGCCAATGTATGCGCCTCGGCAGAGACTGAATGGCTTCATACTACCCATACGAGACCTCCGAGTCACGACCTCCCCCTCCTCGACAACGACCCCAGGACGTGCCTTCACGAAGTGATGTTTACATGAAACCCTCGGTGGAGTACAGCGCTAGCTCGGCAAGCGCGAGAGTCGGTGAAGACGCTCGCACTCAGCACGACCGGCGGCACGCCCGCCGCAGCTACGATTCAAGAAACGACTACCCACCTCCACCCCCGCCGGACAATGGACGCCCCAGTCGGCCGCAGAGGCCGACGACATGGCGGAGATACTCTTGGCCCCCGTCGCCGACTGTGGAGGATGAGGCGGTCTCGCTCGCGAAGGAGGCAGGCACGCAGCTGATATTGAAGGAGATCGGTAAGGATGAGGCACGATCACGCGGGACGATCGACCAGGAACCCGTGGTAGAGGAGGTCCCAGGGATAATCGATCGAGCGGGGCGGAAGGCTGCCGCCGTGGCCTTGGACTCCAAGAAGGAGGCAAAGTCCACACGTCCGCCGACGCCACCGATCAGTGATGAGGAGCGTTCACGGAGAGCGCGGAGACGGCCCTCGAAGATCAACACTGATGTCGATAATGGCGCGCCCGACTTTGCCCAGCGGACTTCCTCGCCTTACGCCTTTACACGACCGAGCAAGATGCAGAGAGACGTATCATCTAGTGATCGTTTCCTGTCGCCGGACGTCCTGACACCACCTGCAAGCGGTACAGCACGTCGTCAATCTCGATACTCCGTCTCCTCGAAGCCCTCATCGCCACGCCGGGATTCCGCTCGCCTCAGTCCGAATGCAAGGAGAGGTAATGACTACTTTGCTGCCGGGTACAATTCGAATGACAACGCTATCATGGATGATGATGGTAATACGAGTGACTCGGCGTCTCGTGATAGCCGTCGCCAGACTACAAGGCCGCCGTCGAGAGGTCAAGATTACAGTACCAGCCCAAGGACTTCTATCATTGACTTTGCCGCCGCACCGACTGACAGCTCCCGGCCGCCCCGAAGGCAGCATCTGGAGGCCAGAAGAAACACCGATACAGCGAGTACATTACCGAAGCTACGTATGGATAAGACACGTCGCGCTTCGCCACTCATGACGGGAAGCGCCCTGAGCGACTTTGAAGACTCCGCTATCTACTCAGCACCGGGAACGCCTGGAGCAGACTTAGGCGCGTCGCGATCAAGGGACTCCAGCACCTTCGTATCTCGAGGAGTGTCGCCAGCCTCTGCTGTCTCCGCAAGATCAACAGCTTCATATAACGATCCTTCCCCATCCAATCCCAAGAGGTATAGTGCGGACATGTCGGACCGAGCTTCTGTCGACGGATCTCCAAAGTCCTCGAGTAGCTCGAGACCTCCTTCGCCGTCTCCACGGACGTCGGGAGAATCTCCACGCCTCCCTAGGACAGACGTCGACTGGAGTGCGTTGCTTGCAGCAAACGCCGCTCGGCGTAACAGACCTACTCAGCCTTCCCGCCTAGCATCGTCTATGAGGCAAGAAAGCATGTCCGACGTGCGACCTCCCCCGCTGAGCTCAACAGGAAGGCGAGTAAGTGGGCTGCCGTATCCAATGGAAGACGGTCCTAGCACACCATCGGCATACATGCCACCCGAGCGGGAGCAACACTACTTCGCTACAAGCAAAGCCACACTTAGCGCGCCGTTCCAAGAAGCAAAGACGTTGTCTCGTGCGACTTCGCCTGCACCTAATGGAGCATCACGCGCGACGAAACTGGCTCGGCCGCCGCTGCAGACTAGGCATTCTGTGGCGAATACTTCATCCGCTGAAGAACGACCTCGTTTTGAGTCCAGGCCCGCGGTGCCCGATACTTCTCAGGCTGAAGAACGACCTCGTGTTGAACCCCGGCACAAGTCCTTTAGCGCGTCGCCTGATGTCAAACGGGAATTGGCCGCTTTGCTCAAGAAAGGCTTGCCAGACTGCAGGCGACCTGATGCCGTGGCAGGGTACGACGATTGGTACACAGTAATTGGCGCACCAGCCCTCACGTTTTGCCCCGACTGCGTCGAGCAAGTTTTTGATCGAACCATCTACAGGCCTACGGTCCGACGAATGCCGCAACTCAACTACACCGCAAAAGTCAAGTGTGCCCTCGGCGCATCCGCTTGGATGCGGCTCGCCTGGCTACTCACACTTCAACAACAACGCACCGACCTCAAGCTCCTCAAAGACCTAGCAGAAATCGACGAAACTCACGAACCCTGCCCCGGCGCCCGCGAAGCCGTACGCTCCTGGTACGGCCTCCGCGACGACGAAGGCCTCTTCGTCCGCGCCTTCCACATCTGTCCCACCGACGTAGCCAAAACCACACGCCTCCTCCCCACCCTCACCAACTTCTTCGTCCGCCTCCCCGCGCGCGTCATCTCCACCACCAAACGCCCCTGCGCCCTCGCTACAACCAGCAACCGCTTCCCCGCCTACCTCGACGGCCTCCTCGCCGTCCACGACAAAGCCTCCACTTCCCGCCACCTTCCGGACCCCAACCCCCTTATCGACCTTATCGAGCGCAAAACCCGCCTCCGCGACTGCCCGCGCGATACTCTACTCCAGAACGCCCTGTGGCACTACCACCCGAAAATCCCCTCTTTCACCGTCTGCGAGGACTGCTTCGACGCGGTCATCGAGCCGGAAATCAAAAGAGGCTCGGATTTCGCTAGCCGCTTCTCTCGCACTTTACAGCCCGTTCGCGGCGGCGGGGCTGGAGACGTTTTAGGCGCTAGCTGCCAGCTCTACTCGACCCGCATGCGCACGGTTTTCCGCCGCGCCCTGCAGGATCGCGATCTAGCGTATTTGGCCCGCAAGGCTGGGGAGCGAAGGTCTGCGGAGCTGAGACTGCAGGAGCGGTATCGGGAGGTTTTGAGAAGGGCAAGGCGGGTGTCGTCGAATGGCGGTGGTGGTGGTGGGGGAAGTGGAAGCGAGGATGATGAGAGGTTGTTGTTGGAGAGGGATTTACGCAGGATTTCCGAGGAGTGGCGGGGGAAGTGGGAGTGAGGTGGGTGAGTGAGCTCTGGATCACGGGACGAGCTGGATGATTGTTGAGGTTACTACTGCTGCTGCTGCTGCTGCTGCTCATACGTATTTGTAGACCTGTGATACCCTCTGTCTCTCTCTCTCTCTCCCTCTCTCTCTCTCTTCTTCCCATCCTGCCTCCCTCCACCCCTCTTCCCGACCTGCCTTGCACAGAAACGCTCTCTCAGGGTCAGCCAGGTGAGCGCCGCAGGCATTTCTCAAAGCAAGTCATGTACATCACGCTCACACGCTCAAGAGAAGCCGGAGACAAATCCTCCGAGAGATTCAGTTGACCATAGGACGGATAGAGGAAGGGGGAAGAAGGTAAAAGGAACTTGGCCTGACAGGCACAGAAACTTCCACATAGCTGTAAAGCTAGTCTGTAAGACACCCCCGCTAATGGGTTTGAAACAAACAACAACGCTCCTACGGGTAAGATAGGTAGGTACTTTCTTTCCTCTATCTCCGAAGTCCCATCTCACTAGTCTCTGCTATTGAATACCCCTCAAGATCCCCGGGAGATTCAAATAATCCTCCCATACTTCTAAATACAAATAAACGTTCGACCAATGTAGGATCGAAAGAAACGCGAAGGGTATCTCTAACAAGCAAAACGGAAACAGCAATTAGCAATCAGCAATAGCAAAGTTTACCCCCGGATCCGACGATGTTCGCTCCAAGGTCTTTCAGCTGTTCAGAGAGCAAAGGAAAGGATCCAACGCTCAGAAGGTAAGGTATCTCCAAAGATGCTCTCCCCAACTCCAAAGAATCCATTCGATTAATGTCGAAGTAGACAGCAAGCCACAGCAAAAAGCAAAAGGCGCTCGGTACGCTAGATCGGGGAAGTAGATGGACAGTAGGAAAAGAGACTGGAGGTCTCCACAAGGGGAAATTAGAAAAGGGAAATCTCAAGGATCGTGTGTGCGTTCACCGCTTTTCGTGGATGGTGAGGGGTTTTTGCTCCGGCTTTGCGTCGCTCGGTCTGTGAGGTCGCGAGGTCGCGGGGTGGCGATTCCGAGAGGTGGCGAGCTCGCCTCAATCTTCATCGTCGCCCCAGCGCCCTCCAGCCAAGTGGCCTATTCCCTCCCAGAGTTCCGCCCAGGCGCTTTTGCTGGGCTGTGGAGTGCGAGGAGGTTGCTGGAGTTGCTTTGCTGAGACTGGAGCTGAGGCCTGGAGACTCTCTGCTTCCGTTTCTTCTCCTTCAGCTTCCTCTTCGCCGTCAGTATCGGAGGAGTCATCCTCCACTGCAAGGTCAGCGGAGGGACTGGGCGTCTGTGTCGCGGCGTCGGATCGGCTTGCGGTGGGGTGCTGCGTAGACTGAGGTGATTCATTGCTGGTGTTTGCAGTTTCGAGCTGGTGATTTCTAACGGAGGACGCGGGTGCGAGAGACTCCTCTCCTTGCTTGGTGCTTTGTTCGTTGCTGTCGTTGTTGCTGTTGTTCTCCTTGAGATAGGAAGCGGGCTCGTTATCGGGGCGGTAGTAGTAAGAGTAAGAAGGGGCGGCAGATTCATGTTGTTCTCGCTGATCAGACGCTGCGCGCGCGGTCCGCGACTCGCCCTCTCTTTCCTTTACCCCATCCACGCCGCCCGCTTCCTCCTCCTCCTCCTCCATCCCGCGCCCCAGCCGTTGTAAGGTGACCTTGCCCACCTTTCCACCCTCACCCTCCCTGACCACCTCTAGCCTCCAGCCATGCCCCGGAGATGCCGTCTTATCGGTTTGAATTCTTGAATCTCCATCACCCGCGGCTGCAACGCCGTAAGCGCTCAAGCGGCTCTTCAACCTCGCATCAACATCGCACCAGTCACGACGCCAGCATGCCGTCGCCTGCCGCAGATCCTCACGCTTAGGCTCCACGCCATCGGCTGACGAGGGCTCCAGGCTCTGCACATCCACCTCCAGCGCTTCCATCTGAAGTTTCAAGTAAAGGAGCTCGCTATGTCCAAACCCCAGCTCGGACTTCAAGCCTTCGTTCTCACACCTTAGCGTCTCTATTGCCTGCTCGTGCTCCGCCAGCTGCTCGACATGCGAATCGTTGAGGTCTTTGAGCTCGGAGTGGCGCCTGCGCAGCTCTTCCTGCGCTTTCGTAAGGCCGGTGAGAACTTGGCGGGCGTCATCGAGTTGTCGGTCGACCACGACGACCATTGCGTCGTCATTCTTGTTCGCCGACGGTTCGGCGATCTCTGCGTCCTGGCGCGGCTGGCCAGCAGCTTCGCCGATCCCCGACCCCATTACGCTGCCCTCCTCGTCTTCCTCCATGAACACACCTGAGTCCTCCAAACCGGGCGTCGACCCATATTTCCGCCCTTGCAGCTCCGAAATCTCTCGCTCCATCTCGCCCAGCTTTCGAGCCACAACTCCAACAACAGCGCGTTGCTCTGACTCACCTCCGCGCATCAATTGCGACTGTAGCCGTCCGAGCCGCACAAGCAGGGCCTGCGTCTCGACACTCGGCGCGCTGTAACCGTCTCTGCTCACCCTTTTACCCGCGCTCTCCCCCACAGACCGCGCATCATCAGTGAAGTAATCGCTAAACGGCGAGTCCTGCAATCGCGGAGTCTCGAACTGCAAGAAGCTCCGCTCCTTCGCCGCAGGCGTCATCAGCCCCGCGGCAGTACCATTTGAAGGCCCTACCATTGTCAAGGGTACGGCAGGAGGTGCAGAGGCGGAGGCGTAGGAAGAGAATCTGCTTAGAGGGCTGCGGCCGCATTCGCTTCCTGGCGGTGATGAATTGCTTGGGGTGGATCGGAAGCGGGCGCTCTGGGCGCGGCGGTGAGCGCGGCGGGCGGTGGACAGAACAGGGCCAATGGGTGTATAAGTGCTCTTGGCGTCGCGACGGTGTCGGGGGCGCTCGCGGTGGTGGTATCGGGAGGACGGGCCAGGAAAATGCCAAGACGTTGGGTCTGAAGAAGAGGACGGTATGGAGAGCGAAGGGCAGGGGGAAGGGGAGGCGGGGGAGGGGGAGGGGGCGTCGGCGAGGTCCGGCGTCATGATGGTGACCCGTGACTGGACCTCGAGTGGCTGGCTGCCTGCAAGCCCGCGCCTGGCTGCGAATGCGACGGCAGACGGCAGCGAGGTGGGCAAGTGGGCTGGGAGGACTCGGAGGAGGGAAGGAGAGTTTGCGGGTGCCGCTGGCAGGATCGAGTCGGGTGGCTCGGGCGAATTCGATGTGGGGCTGTTGCGCGTGGGTAGTGGGGCTGTAGAGGGCTGACAGGGAAGTGGGGCGGGAGCATGCGGCTTGGAGAAATTTGGACAGGCTGACTGTACATCTTCGATAGGTCATATCACACCTGCACCTAATGTCAGACTGATCAGCGAAGATTCGGAGAAGGAGTCGAGCATCAAGTCGTCAAGGTCTACATGTGCGCGCAGTTCGTGTTTACGACCTCGCCGCGGCCCGTCGCTTAACGATAGGAGAAGATGGCTGCAAAGGTAAGACTACTGCACCCTGTCATTATCGAACGACAGGAGACGGAAGAGTCAGCTGACATTATACAGATTGCTGTGCAGCCGTCGCTGGACCATGTAAAATCCATTGTGGAAGAAGGGAAGAAGCTGCCAAACCCCCCAAATCTGGTGCCTCTTACCGCCTCCATCTCCTCTGAATTCCTAACCCCCTCCGCTATCTACCTCAAGATCGCCGCCAAGTAAGTCAGTCCATCGCCACGCCCCTGGACGCCCTCACTCACACCTCCGTCCGCAGTGCGAAGACGGGGCACTCCTTCCTCTTTGAGTCCGCTGCCACCACCGAGACCATCGGCCGCTACTCTTTCATTGGCGCTGATCCCCGGAAGACGCTGGTCTCAGGCCCCAAACATGGCCTCGAGGCCGATCCACTCCCCCGACTGGATGCAGAGCTGAGCAAGTACCGCGTCGCCGCCGTTCCGAGCCTGCGCTTGCCGCCCATGACTGGCGGAGCGGTCGGGTATGTGGGATATGACTGCGTCAAGTATTTCGAGCCGCGGACGCGTCGAGATGACATGAAGGATGTGCTGGAGGTACCTGAAAGCTTGTTCATGCTGTACGACACCATCGTCGCCGTGGACCATTTCTTTCAAAAGGTCCTCGTCATCACCTATCTGCATGTCCCGCCCCCGGATGCCCCATCAACTGCCCTTGCCGAAGCCTACGACACTGGCCGGAAGACCATCGCCGACACTCTGCACATCCTGCAGAATGCGCCGCTCCGTCTGCCTGAGCAAGGACCTGTCAGCCTCGAGCAGCAATACGCCTCTAACATCGGCCAAGCCGGCTACGAAGCCCACGTCAACACTCTCAAACAACACATCCTCACCGGCGACATCATCCAAGCCGTGCCCTCGCAACGCATCGCGCGTCCCACCGACCTCCACCCCTTCAACATCTACCGCCACCTACGCACCGTCAACCCCTCCCCCTACCTTTTTTACATCAACTGCAGCACCTTCCAAATCATCGGCGCCTCCCCCGAGCTCCTCGCCAAAGCCGACCCGCTCACCCACCGTATCATCACCCATCCCATCGCCGGCACCGTCACCCGCGGCGCCACTCCGGCCGAAGACACCGCCCTCGCCAACACTCTCAGCTCTAGCCTCAAAGACCGCGCCGAACACATCATGCTCGTCGACCTCGCCCGCAACGACATCAACCGCGTTTGCGACCCCCTCACCACCCGCGTCGACCAACTCATGGTCGTGCAGAAATTCTCTCACGTCCAGCACCTCGTCTCAGAAGTCTCCGGCCTACTCCGTCCAGGCCTCACCCGCTTCGACGCTTTTCGCTCGATCTTCCCCGCGGGCACCGTTTCCGGCGCACCCAAGATCCGTGCTATGCAGCTCATCGCCGCCCTCGAGCGCGAGAAACGCGGCGTCTATGCCGGCGCTGTTGGGTATTTTGGCTACGCCTCTTTGGACCCCTTTACGGGCGAAGAAGAAGAAGGCGCGATGGATACTTGCATTGCGCTGCGCACGATGGTGTTTAAAGACCACACTGCGTATTTGCAGGCCGGGGGTGGGATTGTCTGGGATTCGGTGCCGCAAGAGGAGTATGAGGAGACCATGAATAAGGCTCGAGGGGGTATGAGAGGCATTGAGGGAGCGGAGAGGGGTGTTTCGGAAGGGTTTGGAGGAGTGAATGAGGGAAAGGGGGTTGAGGGAGGAGTTGATGGGAGGAGAAAGGTGGACTTGGGCTCCGGGTAGATGGGTCGGGGGCGAGTTCTTGGAGGCTAGCTAGGTACCTTAAGAGGCGCTGTAGAAAGGCGACGTAGAGACAGAGACGTGATCAACCGGACTTAGCAGACTGATGTTCTGTCCTCGTTCGACACCGGCGACACCAACCAGCTGTTTCCCGAGTGAGAGCGGCTCGCGGTGGTTCCAGAAACTTTTCTGTTCATGCTGGCGCGGGAGTAGGTGCTCAACACATGCGCGAAAGGCGCGCGGAATCTTCACAGTCGACCAGGACTCAGGACCCTCCACGCGAACAGATTGAGCTTGTAGTTTGGGCTGAAGCCCGAACGCGGCTGCGGATACGAGTATGCGGTTGCAGATGCGCTCTATCGATTTCGCGAACTGGCATCGCTTGAACGTTGTCTGTGGTCGCGATCTGCCTAGGGACGCAGAGAGCAGAGATTTGGTTTTGGATGTTAGCGATGGCGTCACGGGGCTGACGCGAGGTGAAGTAAGGGAGGACAGCAATCCGCTCCGGACGGAGCGTCCGGATAATACTTAGGTCTGGAAACACGTCGATACGACGGAGACCTGGAGGCGTAGATACCGCGAGATCGCGTAGGCTTCTCCCAGGAGCTTAAGGTCACCATTGCCAACCTTTCCCGCTTCACTTGGCTTTACTGGCAGAGCCCACTCCCCCCCGAAGAAGGCGAAGAGAGAGAGTGACTGGGCGCAAGATCTCAAACGTTTTGTGGCGCATTGTGAATTGAGTCCCTTAGTGTCTCTCACAGGTCTGATGTTTGACGTTGTCTTAGTTGTCAATGTAGAGCACCGAGACGATGGAACACAACGAGGGTGAAGTCCAGCGCACGGCGTCGCCTCGGCCGATCTCGATATGACGCCATAGCTCGGCACTTGCACGCTTTGTTTAATCAGCATGAGCATCCATGGACTGAATGCTTCTCTCGACTCGTCCATTACCTACTCACTTCGACTTCACACACCGCCATCTCACGGACCCCTTCTCGATAAATCTACACTTGACTTTGCAGAGAACGATCATGGCAAGCAAGTCAGCAGCGCGGACCTTCACGAAGGCTCTCCCTCGTCCCGCCACCTCAACCAGCACGGCGAACCGATGCCAAAGACTCGCCACATCGCAGAGCGCTAGATACTTCTCCGACGCACCACGACAATCATCTCTTTCCTCATCTGCTCGGCGACACAGACCTACAATCGCGCCGCTAAGCCAACCTGCTTTGCGCCAGACACCCCCAGCGGCCCGGACAATTTTCATCCAGACCGAAGACACCCCCAACGCCGACGCGCTCAAATTCAAACCGAACCACCAAGTCCTCCCCGATGACTTCAAATCCTCATTTCTCGAATATCTCTCTCCGCGCTCCACCCTCGCGCCCCCGCACCCCTCACCGCTAGCCTCGCAACTCCTCCAAGTCGAAGGCGTAACCAGCGTCTTCTACGGCCGCGACTATATAACCGTTACGAAGGACAGCGCCACACCCTGGCCGCACGTCAAACCCGAAGTCTTCAGCCTCATCACCGAAGCGGTCACAAACGGCCAGCAAATCGTCAACACCGTGGCCGGCAAAGCCGAAGAAGGCCAAGAGAGCGGCATGGGCGACGCAGAAGCTACCTATGACCCGGAAGACGAAGAAATCGTCGGCATGATTCAAGAGCTCCTCGAAACACGCATCCGCCCTGCCATTCAAGAAGACGGCGGCGATATTGAGTTTCTCGGCTTTCAGGACGGACAGGTCCTGCTGAAGCTCCGAGGTGCCTGTCGCACGTGCGATAGCAGTACCGTCACGCTCAAGAACGGTATTGAGAGCATGCTGATGCACTATATTGAGGAGGTCAAGGGGGTGCAGCAGGTGCTGGACCAAGAGGAAGAAGTGGCCATGAAGGAGTTTGCTAAGTTTGAGGAGAAGTTAAAGGCGCAGAAGGGCCCTGATGCTGTTGCTGGGACGATTGGGAAGGGATCTCTGGATACGGTGGAGGCGTGAGAAGACTTCTTGGTGAATGAGATCGGAGTGGATACGGCGCTTGATGTGTAATGATTGTGTGTCTTGCGGACCTATATATATATATGCCGGCAAATACCCTGCAAAGCTCGGCATCGAAATCTTTCATACTATGATAACTGCGTAGGTAGGAGCGTCACGGCTTCCTGGTTCAACGCTCGATCGATGCATCGGCGCGCTCACCTCTTTCCGATCCCAACATCCTCATCATTACCGACCACACTGACAGTCATGATTTTCCCACCTGGCGCTAGCCTTCTGGCCAGCGCTCCCCCTCTTTTAGGCATCTACGGGCCAGACCTACCGTTTCGCAGCACGGCTGGCTGTTCGACGTTGTAGGATACTTTTGTTGTTCTCCTTATAAATACCCATAATCTTACGAAGTCGCCGAAGGTTCGGCCACGTTGGAGGCTTATCCCCGTTCGTTTCATCACAGACCTCAGTGAGACGAACATGAGTTGTGGCAGTGCGAGTCGTCGAGTTCCGTTTTTGCTTGTTGCGGACGAGTGTAGACTGGACTTAAATTGACCATTTGGTATATGTAGGGAGGAATGAGGACTAGATGTTCAGTCAACCATTGGCCGTTATGCTAAGTCAAGCAGCATTGTGGAATGTTTCGAGAATGCCCCGATTGGCCGTCGCAGGGGGAATTGCCGTGCCCTAGAAACTCTCCGGATGTGCTTTTAATCAACCCACGACCTCATGCCTTCATGCCTTCAGCTGCACTTTGGTGCCTGCAATTGTGCACTACACGCGCCCGTTTGGTACAACACGCTGCATTTGACTGGTGTCATGTTGGAGCAGGAGAGCTCGCCAACATGCCTCTTTCCTTCCTTTCAGAGACGCGTTTGCAGGCGAGTCTATCAGTCTGAGAACCCAAGGTCGATCTGAATTCTTGCCGTCACCTCGAAGCACGCAAGCCTCTGAAACAATAGCGTCAGAAGAAGGCGGATTGCCAAGCGTCCATCTCATCTCATCTCATCGCATTCGCAACGACTCCACTCCCTTCATGGCGCAAGAAGAAGAGCGCCTCCAACTTGATGCCGCCGCCTCATCATTGATGATGAATGATGATGGCTTCAAGTGCCGACAAGACGGGCTTAGCCTAAGCCATGCACGAGCCCGAGTCCTACCCATGCGTTTGTTTCACCAGTCTCCGCCCTGCCGCCCACTGCCCCCCTGCGGAGGCCGCCGATCTCTCACTGGTCTTGGGCTTCACGAGCGGAAGCTAGAGACGATTTCAGGCGAGAGTAATCTACAGCGAACGTCGCGCCGAAAGCCCCGGATACCTTAAAAGATACACATGGGTGCCTGGATTGCCTTGCGGGCGTTACCCTGACATCCTCTTGCCTGCCGCGTCCCCCACGCCGGCCTCCGTCCATGTCCTGCATGCATGCCTGCGCCTGCACCAGCAGCGACAGCGTTTCCCGAAGCCCATGTGGTGATGAGTTGTCTACTTCTCGTGCACCCTCCCGTCCGAGGCCTACATGTCACCTTTCTTAATCATTACAGTAGAACGTGTGGGCGGGAAGAAGCCGCCTAGGTCTGCCAGCAGCTGCTTTTCGTTGTTGCCAGGGCCCTCACCATAGTTTCGAAAGCTCGCGGGGATACGCCTTCACGTTTGGTGGAGCGGAGGCGGTTTCGCGCGGACCGGCTACGACAGGAATGCGGTGCCTTGTGTCATGAGTTAGGGGAGAAACATATAGGCGGCCCTGGGTTTGGGGACTGGCTAACGTTGTTGCTGTTGGACATTGGCTCTGCTTCTCGCTCCTGCTACGCCGCCGACGCGCTTCTGAGCTCTGCGCCGCGATGCATACGCGCCACTGATCCTTGGTCTAACACCAGCAGCCAGAGGAAAGTCTAGGCGGCATGCAGAGAAGGGCTGACAGCCCCTCGAGTTTCCAACCGCCGGAGGCTGCAGGAGCGAGGCAGTCTGCTGTCCCCAAGCCTGCATACCGCCTCTTTCCTGCCGTCGAGCCCACGCCGCCAGCTTCTCCAGCATCGTTGCAGAAAGCTGCGCTGGCGCGGTCAGAATCTCAACGTCGCCGGTCGGTCTCTCTGGACGATAGTACTCGCAGTACTGCCAAAACACAGCAAAGCGGGCGACGGACCGACCAGCTTGCAGCGAGGAGAGGCCGTAATGACAACAACTCTGACTTGAAGCCGCTGTCGACTGTCGAAGAGCTGTCATTGGATTCGCCAACGGTGCCTGCTCAGAGCACGCTCAAAGCAGCTACAACAGGGCCGGATGAAGGAGGCCATGGAAGATCGAGCAGCGCACCGATCGAAGCGCTTCTGGGAAAGCAAGAGAAACGAGGGAGACTGCAGCAATTGTGGTCGAACAAAACGGCACTTGCTTCGACAGAGTCGCTGCAGGGGTTTGGGCTCCGTCTGGGCTCTGATGAGCGCCAAAATCCCGCGCTCGGGCGAGGACCCAAGCGTAAGCTGAGCTTACGTCTGAACACCCAGCACGACGAAGACAGCCCTCCACCACCGCCGCCACCCAAGTCACCGCGTCATCGTCATTCAAGGGAATCGTCTGCCGCATCTGAGTTGCCTCGAGCACACTCGCGAAATTCGTCCACTCACTCTCAACCGTCCAGCAGAGGCCAAACCCCTGCGTCAGTCGCTCAGCCTGTCCCCTGCACGACAGTAAAGCCAACGTTCGTACAGCACATCTCGAAAGCCTCGCATAGTGCTTCTATGCGGATGCCGCCTACGGCTCTTGAATCGCGGGAGTCTCCTTCCAATCCTTCGTCCGCTAGGAGCGAGACGGTACGGCCGGATCACGGCCGCTTACGCATGTTCAGGTCCAAGAAGCCAGCGCCGCTATCCTTTCTAAGCCAGCCGCCGGCAGCTTCGACGTCATCTCTACCGCCAGGTGTGGGCAAAAATGACTGGAACATGAGCGCGTCGACTATGAGAGAAGGTGAGAAGACGCCGAAAGTTTCGGCGCTTTTATCTGATGCCCAATGCGGGCCTGACGGTCAAACGATATCGAGAGCGCGAGATGAGAATGGAGACGTTCCTCTGCCGACACCGCAGAAGGACAGCTTGGGCGCGACAAAGCCGCCAACGGAACGACAAGGCGCTCGTGACAGGAACATTGTTACTGATTCTAAATTGCCTCCGCCTGCCCCGTTTAAGATCGTACGCAAAGCTGCACCTCAGCAAGCGCTCTCGATGGAGAACTTGCGGTTTGAGCCCACGGGTCGTGATCCACCACCGAGTCCGAGGTCCCCTGTGCCTCCGCCCAAAGACTCCATCAGCGAGACGAATCGCACGCCTGAGTTGCCGATGCGCGCGGCCAGCCCAGAGCCGACGTCGCTGAGGAAGACTATCATCGACCGACCGACCCCTGAGCTGCCTTTCCGTGCCGGCACACCCGATCTGTCGGCGCGATCAGACGCTCTACCGGACCCTGCCCACATCATTCGAGATCTCGCTAAGCAGATCGAAGCGCTTCACGCCAGATATGCTAGTCTACGGTCCGATCGGCAGAAGTTATCTACCGGCATTGTGTCCAGTCTGAAAGATCAGAAAGCCGGGCCAGAGTACTGTAACACCCTCCTCGACCAACACCTTTCGCTTGCTGCCATAAATGGCTCGATGGACATTTGCTTTGCGAAACTGAAGTCTCTCGACTGCCGCAAGGAAGATGCTATGACGACTATCATCGCACAGCGCGAGGCGGCGCAGAAAGAGGCCACGGCTAGGCAAATTGAAGATAAGGTCAGAAAGCTGGGCTCCGCCAAACCTGCCATGTCTTTGCATTCGTCGACACATGGTCGATCATCACCAGGGCCTGGCGTGGAGGGCGTGAAGGCGCAACATCCGTCTAGCAAGCTGAGAAAGGATTCGGCTCATCCTCAAGATCTGTACGAAACAACACGGGCGAAGACCAGTACGGAGCGTGAATGCTCGTCGAGCAGCGTGAGTACCGACAAGCGAACCACCATCATTAGAACCCCGCCGTCACCAATCTCAGTGTTCGTCGAACCTCCTCCAGCAACAGCCACATCTGATAGCTCAGCCTCCCACCTCACCCTTGACGAGACCGACTCAGACACACTCGCTCACTCCCGCAAAATCCGCATCAAAGGGGCCAAAGCGGCTCAGATTCTCGGCCTCTTGTGTGAAGTCGCCAGCGCTCAACAGGAGCCGCCCCCGCCGCTGGAGAGCCCTACCATCACTTTACCTGACGAACTCGATCGAGGAAGGAAGACTTCCACGCCCTTGCAGCACTCCGTAGGGCCAAGTATCGAAGTGCAGATTCCGTCGTCGAGATTAAGCGTACTGCCCGTATTCGCGCTGCAGAGTCCTGCACTCGCGACTGGAGAAGGGTGGCCAATGCCGCCCTTGCCGGCGGCAAATGCAGACATGTTGGGACCGAGCAGATCTGCTACCGCATCGCCATCGTCATCGCCATCACGCGCAGAAGCTACTTGCGGCTGCAGAAACAACCGCACGGCGGAAGCCGGCGAGCCGCAGTCCAAGACACCAGCTAGCAACCCTTCTTCGCCGATAATTTCGAGCGAGACGCACAGCCGTGCTGGCACTGCTGCTGAGTCCTCCGAAGCCGACGAGACAGCTTTCGCAACCCCACGCGAGCAGCCCGAAAGCCGTACATTGGAGAAACCACTCCCAGCCAGCCCGACCAAAGACCGCGAAGCACCACCGCCCATCGGCCTCAAGAGCGCGCAAAGAGGGCAGGTCCAAACATTTCAAGTCTTTGTCGACGAGGAGATTTTGGATTACTATCATAACGCTAGTGAAAGGCTGTCTCTTGAGGAATAAGTGAATAGTAAGTAGTTGGTTAGTTGAGCGATTGCGTGTAAGAACTAGTATGTAGCTGCTGGCACGCTGCTAAGGCGTTTGTTTGTTTGTTTGTGATTGGAGGGGGCATTCTGGTAGATGTATTTAGGGTCTTTGCATAGCGGTAACGGCAGGGATGACCGAACATATATGCTTGATGGGTCGGTAGGAGTGTAAGATAACGAGAGTGTGTAGGGAAGTTTCGAACAGCGGCTTTGGTGCTGAAGTTCCAATATGCTAAATTATGACCTTTCGAAACCGCGGCTATACGCCACCTCGGGCTCACGTAACGCCACGACTCGTTTCTTGACTTGTCCGCCAAAATGCCCATTGCGCGCACCCTCTAGAACCTTTCTCCCCCTCCAAAAAACTCCCAAAGTACGCCCCATTTCGCCTTTTCCCCGTGCTTTACCTCCCCCGCGTCTGCGCACTCGTCTCCCCCGTCCCCGTAAGCCTCAACACCCTCCCTACAGCCCTGACCCCATTCTTCACACTCTCACTCCCATGACTGCCCCTCCCCCGCCTCTTCCCAATACTCGGCTCCAACGGCCCCGTTTTGGGCGGCCACTCGCCATCGTCCTTCCACCCTTGCACCAGCGCCGCAATCAGCGTGAGCAGGTTGATCGGCACCGAAGGCGTGCGCGATTGTAGAATGATTTTCGTGTAGATCTCGTTGTACATGCTCGGGGTTATGCGGCGGCGGATAGGGTGGTTGGGGAGGATTGGCGTGGCGATGGGTAGGAGGACGGAGGATTGAGGGACTGTTGATGAGGGGGAAGGGGGAGGCGGGTGGGCGGTGGTGGCTGGGGGTCGCTTGTGGAACTTGTCTGGCGTTGTGGCTGCGCTGGAGGCTGCTAGGGCCGCAGTGGTTGTGGAAGAGGTGGAGGTTCGAGACTCGGATTCTTCGGAGTCCACGGAATATGATGAGCCGGGGAGGGTCTGTTGTGGCTCGACGTCGTTCCGCCGCTGCTGCTGTTTGCCCGCTTGTAGCTCGCGGACTTGCGCAGCGGTGTGCGCTCCGCACCAGGCATCGCGTCTGCTCATCCAGTGCGCGAGCCCTTCATTCCATCCCATCTCCACCTCTAAATCCTTCTGCCGTTTCCGCTTCCGCGCCGTCCTTCGATCCTGTATTTGCGGGCCCACGCTCTCGGGCCCTTCAAAGCGGTAGGTCCCTGTCTTCTTACTGCTCTTGCCGCTGCTCTTGCTGCTAGCCGACACTACGCTCTCGTTGTCCGAACCGTCGGAGTCCGAACTGCATTCGCGCTGGCGCCATTCCTGCGCGAGAAGCCCTCTCTCGCTTTCTTGCCGGTCATGATCATGAGGGCCGTGGAAATGGAAGCGGAAGCCTGCAACCGTGTCCTCTGCTGCCTCCGGTATTGCATGTCCGGTCTGCCCCGTCGATTTGTACGAAGGGAGGGTAGGGTAGTCCCAATCGCTCCGCACGCACTCTTTCAAGATCCGCCGCGCCTCCCGCAACTCCTGCTGCTGCTCTTGACTGCGATGTCCATGTCCCAAAAGCGTCATGATCGTAATGACACGCCCGTCCGCAAGAAAGTGCAATCTCCTCCCTCTCCTCTTCCTCCTCTTTCGGACCCGGCCAGTCCGAGATCTCAACCGAAGCCGTCGCGTGCACAAGCTAAAGTGTCTTACGTGGAGGGGAGACCGCACCTTCCAGATCGAGCGGAATTTCGTCGCGACGTCACCTGCATAGATCTTCCATCCGCGTCAAGCATGGTCAATAGTGAGCTGAGATGAAAGGTCTGGTGTGGGCGTGAAGATCCAAAGCCGGAGTGAGGTTGGCAAGCACAGCGCATCGAGGTGTCTGCGACGTCATGAGGGCAGGTCACCCAACTAATAAAGTACCCTAAGGTTCGGCCCTTTTGCCCCTCCGCTGTCCAACCACACAACTACCGCCACATCTCCATTGCTCGCTGTGCTCGGTCATCTGGAACGCCGTCTGAGAGTCCGATGAGCAGCAAGATGCGGGGATCGTGAAGCTGTTCGTATGAGCTGGCCTACTCCGTTGTTCAATTACTGCATGCTTCTTCGTGCACCTCTTTTGATCCATATCCCACGTGACTGGAAGGCGTCGAGGCTATGAATATGCCTCGGGGATGCTAGTGGACCAATACTCATATGATGCATTGTCTACGGTATGTATTGTCAGAGGCCAACAACAGGTGTAGGTATTTTCAATGACACCCTCTAAACAATGCAGACTAACGATCAAAAAGAAAAGGAAATAAGTAAGGTATTGAATCTCGCTCGATACTCTCACATTGCAGTCCACTCTCAACGCTCACTCCTCCATCACTCGATCAACCCTCTCCGGTGACCAACTCTTTTTTCCCTACCAACATCTTCAAGCGCCACCGGAAACCACTTCTCTCTTCTCTCGCCTAAGCCACAAGATGCACCATCTCGGATCCGATGCTCTCCGCAACCTAGGAAGCGACGTCTTCACGTCTACTTGCTCCTCTCCGCCCTACTCGTACTGGCTGCACATGCTTTGAGGCGGGTTTTCTTGACCCACGAACTTGACCGCCATCTTTTGCGGCCCTTTGTGCCAGCTACTAGGGCCATGAGTTGGTTGTAAAGGTAATAGTGTGTGCGGCTCCATAGGCAATGGCGGAAGGGGTTTGTGTGGACAGGAAGACTTTTGGGGCCTTTGCCGGACTCCGATAGAAGCCAGTGCTATCGACACGGTCTCTCGGAATCATTCTAGTTTCGGGTCTTTCGCTGGCGGCATAGGCATCCCGCTCGCGTCGTCGTAGGAACTTCCAGCAGACAAATCTGCGGCTTTCGCGAGACCACCGGCATTGCAACCGAGGATCGCGCTGGAAGCATGATACGGGCGGGCGAGGCTGCAAAAGAGCCGCTACCCGCTGTGCAAAGTTCCCTCGATATAGCCCTCCCATTCGCAGAGCCGGATGCATCGTATCTGGCGCACGGCGAATGGAGGCGTAGTAGAAGACCGTGTCCGCATCTTGCAAGCACATAGCGACGGCCGGACGATTTTGACGCTGATCTGAAAGCATACAGGAAATTGACGGGTTGAGCATAGAGCGTCGTGTGTTTCGCGCTCGCGAGGTTGCAAAGACTACTGATAAAGTCTAAGGTACTGTGTCTGCCACTACGACCTGGCGAACCAGCTTCGTAACACGGCCAGGCGTCGTGGGAGAGAGCCGAGATCCAGCAAGTGAATGAGATGGTTTAACAAGAACAGTCGTTCTGCTTCAAGTCTGCTACAATGGCATTTCTAGACACCAACCCTTGAATACATGGGGTCGCAAGGCCCTGGAAGATCCAGCTCTAGCAGTGATCTTGATCTAGAATTCCGCTGGCTAGGTATATAGCCCTCCTTAGGACGGAATTCTGAGGGTCTGTAGTGCTTAAGGTACGCGACCTTTCATGGAATCTTGAGACGGGACACTAAGTACTCGAGCACAAACCCGTTCTGCACAAGTTTAAGAAACCTCATTCAATACAAAAGCAAAAGGGAAAGCGAAAAGAGTAGGGTATCACACATCAACCAACCGACCGACCAACCTCAACCAGCGAGACTTCTCCCCCGCCTTCCACCTTCCTTCCGTCTCTGCATACTAATAGTCTGCCTCGGTCTCTCATGCCTCTCCCTCGCCGCGGGCCTCCTCTTCCCACCCAGCACCCAAGCATTCATAGGCCGCCTCGCACCGACAAACTTGCCCTCGGGCGAGAAGACCTCCACCTCAGGCAACAGCTGCTGCTCTCCCGCGTCCATGCCGAGTGAGGACAGAGCGTCAGCGGTGAAGAGCGAGTCGGAGCGTTTGCGTACTTGGCAGACGAGCTCGATCCAGCCTACGCTCTCAATGAGGATGTCGACGGAGTAGACGACGAAGGGCAAATTGGCTGTTTTCTGCTTGCCCGCTGCGGGATCTGTGAGGGGCCCGGAGCGGCGTTTGGTGACATCCGCTTGCAGCTTGAAGGTGCCGGCGCTCTGCATGGCTTGCTTGGCGGCTTCCGTGGCGATAGAGGAGACGGTTCCCGTGTAGGCTTCGCCTTCACGGCCTTTGCTCTCTGCAGAGTGTATGCCGGTCTGGATGGCGATGGACTTGTGATTGCCGGTAACATGCGGCTCGAATGCCGGAGGGACGAAAGGGTAGGCCAGTATGACGGGTGCATCTTCGCCGCCCTTGTGACTTATGCGTATCAGGCCACCGAGTAGGAGACTCTGGCCAGGACGAATGGTCTGCTGCTCTGGTACTACGCGAGACTTCATGACCAGAGTTTTCTGATACTCGGGCTTGACGTGAGAGTCTAGGCTGCTGCGGAGGACGCCAGGGAGGTCGACGAGCTCGCCTTTACCGTTGCCAAAGGGGATGCGAATTGGCGAGGCAGTCGTACCTGGTAGGGAGCTTACCAGTGGCATGCTGGGATACTGTGTCTCGGGTTGCGCTGGTGGAAGGAGTGATCCGTCGACGTCCTCATCGTAGGGCTCGTCGTCTTGCTCGTCCCCATCCTGATGGTACTGCAGCTCTGTTTCTTGAAGTTTATGCTGCCGGGCATTCGCGATGCCATCCGTCTCCTCCCCTGGGGCGTGCTCGCCTATAGAGGTTGGAACTGCGTGCGAGACTTCGTCATCATTGTCCTTCTCCACCGGCCTGTCGATGGCAGTGTCCTCTTGCTGCGCTCTCCCTTTCGGAAAGACAACTTCGAACAGCGCACTCTTTCCCACGTTCACCTTACCCACCATCCAACCAGCCCCACCTCTTTTCCAGATCTCTTCCTTGACAGTCTTCGTCCACCAACCACGCTTCGCTGAAACACATCTGACATTACCCAGTCGCACCTGCCTTCCCGTTCGACCGAGAGCTTCACGCAACACCTCTTGTAGATATGGCATCAGAGTATCAACTTGCTCCTTCTTCGGCGCCAGTAGGTCTGAGCGTGTGATGATAAAGCTGACCTCTGCCACCCTGCCCTTCAAATAGCGTATACTCTTACTCCGCCGATTCTTTGTACGCAGTCTCGGTAGATCGAGAGCATGCTGCAGATTCGGAATGAGTGACATAGGAAAGTCTGCGGCGTCCAAGACGTGGTAGATATGATTGTGCTTATGCGGGCTCTCTTCGACGATCGCTTGAATGCTCTGCATCGATGGATGGGCGATGGACTGCCCACGCGACTGGTATAGAAGGTTATGGCAGCGGTCGCAGATAGGCACGGAGGTTGAAGCTGCGAAGGATGTATGTCGCTGTTCTTCCTTGCTGTCAGCAGCAGCTATAGGCTCCTCAAGGGCGCCTCGTCGTAGCGCCGCTTCAAAGACCTCATTCTCCTCCGTCTTCGACTCCTTCTGTACCGCCTTGCGTGCTCTTTTGGGGCTGTAGAAGCCAGCGCTCTCTGGCTCGACAGTCTGGCTGTGGGCGCCGCATCCTGGACAGACGTTCGGTAGCGTTCGTGTCCATTCGAGTCGATCAGCTTGAGGAGATGGCGATGGCGCTTCCACGTCTCTTTCCTCCGCTCGCCCTTGTACAGGTTCTTGCTGCCATCGTGAGGCGATGCTAGAAAAGCTGTGTTTGTATCTCTCTCTTCCACCCCATCTCCAAGGAGAAGGAGCGTCTTGCACGCAATTCGTGCCGGCTTTGGCAAGCTCACGGCATACTGGGAAATACGATGTGTTTGCTGCAAAGCTTCGCGGCAGAGTCGAGAGCCGCTTCAGCATCAGCAATGGTGGGATGGAGTGCGATCTGAGTACCTGAACAAAGGTAGGGACGAATCGAACGCAACTTCAACAACGAATTCCATGTTGCATGTGAAAGACAGCTTAAAGCGCTAGTAGGCGGTCTCGCGGCCGTTGCCGAAGCGAGACGGCGCGGGTGGCGAAAGTCGAGTAAATGAACTTCACTTCTCTCTCTCCCGCCGAGCGCAGTCCGACTAGTCACCCCATGCGGCACATAGGTTGTCTCGTAGAGATATTTGCAACTTTAGCCAATGCATGCTACAAGCGAACTGATACATGACAATACCCATGGCAGTTTCGCGAGGTAGCACATTTGAAGAACATTATCGATTAAAAACCACTGACGAGCGCCACGTCACTGCAGAAATCACGCTCACGTCTTAAGGGGCTCTTGGTAGCCGCGTCTATTCTACATTCGCCAGCTCGCCCTGCCGTGATGTGCAATCTCGGTAGTATTCTGCTGCTTGGTGGCCCTGCCTGTTCCGCGACATTGACACTTTGAAAAGTGATGTGGCCATAGTGCTGTCGGCAGTATGTTCAGTCTGAACGGACACTTGGGAGGGGCCAGGCTGTCTTCTGGGCGCGATGGGATGCTTCGACCGGTTCGGAGCGATGGACATTTCAAGGTCTAAACTCGTACATGGCTCTCGAAATGCACGTACAGAAATAAGTACTGGACATGATGCAAAGAACCGCGAAGCAACTCAAGCTCGACGTGCTCCCAAAACAGTCGTCGAAATTTCAATGTCCAAAGTCCATAGGTATTGGCTTGACTGGCTCATTCATAACTTGAAGCCGCCTATAGATCCTCCCCCTATCACAGCTTGCTTTCAAGCAACACTGAGCTGCGAACAACGTCTCGCAATTCCCGAGCATCTCCAGCCATCCTCGGCGCACTCCCACCATCCGTGCCATTCCTTCCCCACGCCCATTTCTCAGCCAGCACAGGGTCCAGAATCCCCTCCATCGAGTCCAGCACCAGGTCGCCGATGATAGGCAGGAACTTCCAAGCGTGAGCAGAGCCTCCCGTGGCGATATGTAAGTTGTGGATGCGCGGGTGCGGCGAAATGATGAAGTCTGCCGTGGGCGCTTGCGAGAGCCTGTTGTTTGATTAGTCAGGTCTACTTTCGAGGTTCTTCGAAATGTGTTCGGACCTACCAACACAGCTTTGTTCTATCGAACGGTCGGTTCGCAAGGGATGGCATGATCTCTCTTAGACCGTCTCTTAGCGCCGCCTCAGCATCTTCCGGTATGAAGTCCTGCGGATTCGCGACTGTGGTTCTAGGGTAAGATATCACGGAACGCCTAGCCTTGTCTTCTGGATGCTGAATGGTCACGGTGTTGCGGTAGCCTGGTGAGCGACGAAGTACTTTCACCTCTCCATTGTACGGCGGGAAGACCTTATGTCCTGTTGACAGATTCGTCGCGATTGACATTCCCTTCCACTTTCGCTCCTCGCTTTCAGTCACCTTGAGCCACGCCATCTCGATGGCGGAAACCGTCATGAGATCTTGCAGGTCGACGAGACTAGGTGACCATGCACCGGCAGCGATTAAGACTCGGTCTGCAATAAGCACTGAACCGTCGTCAAGCATGACCCCTGTGGCAGTCTTGCCTGCGTCTCCGGTGAGGATCCTTTGCACCGGTGGACCGCAGACGAATGAGATATTTTCGAAGGCTAAGCAGCGCTCGTAGTACACACAAATGGTTTCCTTGGCATCGATAAAGGCATCCTCGAAGTTACAGTATCTCTGGTTCCAACGACGACCAGGTCCGAGTTCGGCGATCGGTGGCAACGCAGCGTCGTCGCCGTGAAGATGATGGAAGACGTTCTCCGCACTGGGCATCTCAATCACTACATGCGACTTTCCGCCTGCGTTCGCCTTGACATTTGCCAAACCTTGCTCCCAGATGTCTCGAAAGCGTCCGGGGTCACCTTCGCACACAAAGGTCATACCTTGCTTGAAGTAGTACGGTAAGAGGTCAGTATCACTCTCTATCTTTTCTTGAGCCTCTCGCGCCAAGCGCGCGTATATCGGGTCCGCATAATCTGGTATTGTGTGGATCAAGTTGGCTCACAGAGCTAGCCCGTGGCGGCCGTTACTCACCAGCTCGAATACAGCGAGTGGTATCTTCGCTACTGCCATCTTCTACAGGTGGGGTAAATCTGTCGACTACTGCGACCCTGGTGTGAGGTCTCCGACGGACGATAGCCAAGGCAGTAGAGAGACCAAAGACTCCAGCGCCGACGATGATGACTGATTCTGTGGGCGTGTTGTGCGGCATCTTAGAATTCGCATTCAGGCTGAAAGGCAAGCAGGACGTGTACTTGGTGGTTCTGGCAAAGGAACTTCTAGGCCCTTTGGCTACGGTTTGAGGTCATTGAATGGTCTGAAAGCGCGAAATGACAGTATGGAGAAGCCTCCGATCTGTTTTCACGTATCTTGCTATCGTCGACGGGCGACGGACGGCCAGCGGCCAGGTCGTCTCGGCTCCTGAGTGGTCAGGCATGTCGTTCTTTATCACCGTTCTCAAGCGAGAGTCTCTTTCATCAACGAGCTGACTGTTGGCAGAGCCAGGAACGCCGTATGAGCTCGTGATGGAAGACATGGTGGGTGCCTGACTGTACCTCGTGTATTTCCAGAATGTCACCTGACACACATGTGAAAGCGGAAGTTCGTCTTGAAACGCGCTAGCAGCGAGGCTCTGCGGCGCTGCGGCAGCTTCCAGATTCGCCCTGCATCTTGCGCGGCGTGCCAGGCGATCCGTGTGAGATTAGAGGTGAGGATCGTTTTGAGGTTGAGACACGTGCGCAACTTTATCCAGCGTTTCGACTGCGACATACACTGACTCCGGGACATCAGTGCTGGAGGAACGAAGCCGGCGAGCGACGTCCTTGCGATCATGACCCAATGAAGATTGAAGGCCCTTGAGCATAATCCAAGGGATTCCAGCCCTCCACTCCACAGCTTACAACGAAGCGCGCAACCTGCCCGAGATGCCCGGCATGCAGTTCCCGTACCCTCGAAAGTCCTCGATGCCCACGCCATACACTACACCTCGAACATCGTCACATACCCGCAGGCGCAATCTGCGCGCTCTTGCGCCATACCTTCTCGGCGGGATCACGCTGATATGGCTCCTCATCTACCTGTTTAGCGGATCTACCACCGATCCAGCAACATACCGCCCACCGGGAACACCAGAAGCGGTCATAGTGACAACTCTGTCACCCAAAATGAGCGAGAGCTACAGGCGAAATATCAAGGAGAACAGGCAGGACTATGCGAGCAGACATGGCTATGCGACATTCTTTCCAAATACCACAGACTATGATCTGATGCCGAACAGCCCTGAGAGCTGGAGCACAATACCGTCCTTACGGCATGCGATGACGCTCTACCCTCACACACCGTGGCTGTTCTATCTTACGAACACTGCGCTGATCATGAACCCGAAGGAGAGTCTGACCGACAAGGTCACAGCGCCACGCAAGCTCGAGTCTCTCATGATCACCGACAAGCCAGTCGTCCCACCGGACAGCGTCATCAAAACATTTTCTCATGTCCGAGGCGAGCGCATAGACTTCGTTCTGTCTCAGGACAGAGAGGGTTTGGCAGGAGGCAGCATCCTGATCAGAACGGGCGAATGGGCAAAATACTTCTTGGATGCATGGTACGATCCGCTATATCGGAGTTATAACTTTCAGAAGGCGGAGGGCCATGCTTTAGAGCACATTGTGCAGTGGCATGGGACAGTGTTGGCGAAGCTGGCGCTGGTGCCGCAGAGGATCTTGAATTCGTATACCAGGGAGACAGGAGGAGGCAGCTCAGAAGGTAAGCAAACTCTGTTCCATAATCTCGAGATCGAGTCTAACGTATTTGCTCCAAGGTCTCTACCAAGAAGGCGACTTTGTGGCCAACTTCCACGGCTGTCAGCGTGATAGCTCGAGGGACTGCGAGGAGGAGATGGATCCGCTGATGGCTCGATGGCGAGAACTACGAGATCAGGAGAGGAAGCGATAGCGTCGCTCCCTTGATGAGAGAACATAGAGGGGACTGGCTAGCCGGGCTGGCTAGCTAGGCAATGATTTTTGACCGGGACATGGCGTTGCCGTCTGCCGCGACGAAGCATTGCTTGGCGCATGGCGCGCGAGGGTTAAGCATCAGGCCAAACATACCTAGGTAGTCCAGTGGGTGTTCGGCTATTGAAACCACTTATAGGGAACACGTCTAAGAAGCATATCTGAACGCGCGTCTAAGAGACGCGCCATGTACTGACTTCCGGAGGTGTGACACTCGTTGGGTACATGTACGAAGTACGTACTTCTACCTAAGCACCGTACCTGCGTACCTCAATCTCAAATTACCTCGCGTTTATCTCACGAACGAGGCTTATTCTATTTCGGCATCTCCGCTGCGCGCTCTGGTTGGATGAGGGCAGTGGTCGGCACGCGAGCCGGACCCTAATAGCACTAGGCGCAAGGTAGGTGGCGCATGGCGGCGCATTTTGGCATTCAGTGTTCCATTGCACTCGCACCTGCTTCAGGGCAAGCGCGTCAACACTCACTAGACGTCCAACGAGGTACTGAGCGACCGCGCGTTTACACTCTCGACACGCTCTCTTCCGCCGTATACCACTACTGTCCTTTCCAGACCTTCGCTTTGATTGTCGTTATCGAGTGCTTTGGTTATGGTTGCTTTCAACCTTGGCGCGGCGGTTCTGTTCGCCAGCGCACTGGGTCGCGGTGCGCAGGCGGCGATAGTTCGCGGAGTGAATCTCGGCGGGTGGTTGGTACGACATGCACTTCGAATCCCGATCTTAGTCCCGACTTGCATGCTGACCGTATACACATGTAGGTAACCGAGCCATGGGTGCGTCTTTCCGCGGAACCAGTCATCGATCGTTGCCCGCGGCGCAAGACAGACTGACAACAAATCCTAGATGACCCCTTCGCTATTCAAGGCGACCGACACAGAAGACGAGTGGCATCTCTGCAACGAACTCGGCAAAGACAAGTGCCGAGAGACGCTCGAAGACCACTGGTCAACATTCTACACGCGCGATGATCTCGTCGCCATCAAGCGAGCCGGTCTTACTTCTGTCCGGATCCCCTTGGGTTATTGGGCGGTGGACCTGCTCGACTACGAACCTTACGTCTCTGGACAGTACCCTTACCTCGTTCGCGCCGTGCAATGGGCGAACGACCTGGGCCTTCACGTCTTCCTTGATATTCACGGCGCGCCGGGTTCGCAGAATGGATGGGAGGAGACGGGATTGGTTGGCCCTGTTGATTTCACGGCAAACCAGACGAACGCGGATCGAACGATTAAGGTGCTTCGGAATTTGACAGAAGAGTTTTCGAAAGATCACTATGGTGGTGTCGTGACGAGTAAGTTGATGTAAAAGTTGATGCAGCTAGAGCTTCAGCTGAGATCATTCAGACATCGAGCTACTGAACGAGCCTTTGCTCAGCATGGACGATCTGAAGCTATTCTATACGCCAGCCGCCCAAGTCGTCAATGTCACCGGCATCAACGTGACAATCCACGGTGAGTGCAATGTATGCCTTGACGCAGTCCAGTCCTGACAAATGTAGATGGATTCTACAACCCACATTCCTGGGCCAACTACGACCCAAACGATGAGAGTGCGACTGCTCCAGCGGACAAACTCGTAGTTGACACACATCAATTTTGGGCGTTCCCACCACTTGACAATCTCACCAAAGAGGAGACCTTTGAGCAAATCTGCCAGTTCGGCCAGCAGATCAGGAACAGCAGCGCCATCCCATACACATTAGTCGGCGAGTGGAGCCTAAGCACCGGCAAGTGACCCACGCTATTCGCGAACCCCATCGACGCTGGCTAACTGAGAACCAGGCATCACGGCCAACACAACCGGCAACACCGAATACGACCAAGACAAACGAACGTGGTTTCGCAAGCTCTTCGAGGCCCAAAACGCCGCCTTCACGCCCTACGGCGCCGGCCAGTCCTCCATCGGCTGGTACTTCTGGTCTTGGAAGCTGGAATACGACATCGACGCCTGGTCTTACCGGCGAGGCCTCTCCGACGGCTATATCCCCTCCAACATCAGCGATCCCTCAACCTACGAGTTCCCGATCAAGGACAACGGCTGTATCGACACGGACCACGCGTATCAGGCTAAAGCCACGGCGACTTTCTCGACCTACTCGGCTTCAGCCACTTCTGATGGATCGGAATCATCGAGCGGATCGGGCTCGGGAAGCTCATCCGACTCTGGGTCGGGAGGCGACTCTAGTTCGGCGTCCACGACCGATTCCTCCAGTTCTTCATCTACCTCGACTCCGGGGTCAGGCGCTGCAAGCTTTTCCGGGAAGAACAACGCACTGTCAGGGCTGGTTTACCTGGCTGTTGCGCCTCTTGCGTTCTTCAGTTTTTTCCTTTAAACAGTTTTCAGTAGTCAAGGGCCGCTTCCAGCGCCGTCGTTGTTTCGGAGCGACAGAGTGGGGCGAACTGCATGGTAGTGTTCTTAAAATTGCTTTGCGCTGTTTGATATGCGCGCGCTCGTACGCGTGGTGGGATATGCAGGGCATGGCGTACGAAGGGGTCATAAGGCGCCCGGAACGATGACGAAAAAGATTATTGGATGCTACGATGGGAATAGGGGCATGTAATTGAGTCTATGAGTCAGCAGAAGGCTACAGTAATTTTCCACGAACGTCTGCTGTATTCTCCCTTATCTTCTTTGCCCATTTCCGGCCGCTGTGAGCTTTCGAGGGCGATGTTCTAGAGGGTGAATAGCTACAGCGCTCAGACTAAGGAGGTGGGTCGGGTTTGGGTGAGGTGTTTCCATGTGGAGTCGGCGACTTTTCTGGTGACTGCAGCTTTCCGTCTCTCCGAACATTTCGAGAGCGGCTTCTTTCGCGTTGCAGTCGACCTCCTCTGCGCGGCGATGCGTCGTAGGTCGAATTTCTCAGCGAGGAATGCGATGGATTGATATACCCTTGGCGCCCGTACAGCTCCCAGCCGTGCCGGTCAGGCATGCCAATGCCAAATTGAGCTTCGCCGACTGCAGGAGGTGGCGGATTTGCTTAGTCGAGGGTTCGAAGCTATCGATCACTCCTTTAAAGGGCGTCTCGCAAGCGTACATTGCCGACGTGTAAGATAGGGCAAATCCGATTCTCTCAGCCGCCTTTCCTAGCAAACCTCGCCAAAGCCGGGCCCAGCTCTGCGGCTTTCTTCCCTTCCTTCGCCTCCTTAGCCCTCTTCCTCTGCTCCTCCCGCAGCTCCATCACCCGCGTCTTATGCTCGTCAATGACATTCTTATTGCCCTTCTTTCTCAGATACTTTCGCAAGCTGCTGTTCTTCCCACGACCGCGATTCTTTAGGTCTTCCACTCTCTGCTTCTCCGCAGCCGCGCCGGTCAAGCGGTCAAGATCTTTTTCCTCCTGCCGTCGCTGGTTAGATGCCGTGTCGAGCGTGCCGATGAAGTGGGGATTTAAGCTGATCATTTCCGGCTGCAGCTTGTTGAGAAGGCTCTTGACCTCGGCCTCCTGTCGCTGCTTGGTGTTTTCGTAAGGGTTGACTTCCAGTGCGTCGAAATTGGGCTCGCCTGCACCTGGTACGATGATGGACGAAAAGCCCCTGTCATGCCCGACGCCGAGCACGTCTTCAAAGGGACACCATTTCACACGCTCAATGTGCTGGCCTTCGCCACCCCAGGCCATGTAGGGCGACTTTACCTTGACCTGCTCGACATCCGAGCGGTTCTTCGAAAAGAGATCTTTCCAGATCGTTGACTGAGTACCCCACCCTACTGCTGTGAGATTGCGGTCACTAATCGCGACACTGGAGCCCGGCTGGCGTAGGAAATACTCATGCACGGGCTTGAAATTCCGGACGTCCCATACAGCCATTTTCGCGTCCTGGCCTGTGGACACCATGTAACGACCTTCTCTGTCCATTGCTAGGGAGCGCACGGGTCCGCGATGACAGAGCATCTTCACAAGCGGGGTTGTGCTGTTGGGCGACCAGAGAGAGACTGTCCCGTTCTGGTGCCCCACGTGCAAGACGGCATTGTATGGGTTTTGGCCAAAGGCGGTAGGCGTGCCTTGCTTCGTACTCATTTGCATGACCAGCTTCCCTGTCGAAGTGTCCTGCCACTTCAGCCATCCCGCATTGCCGATAGTGGCGAGCAAGTAATGGTAAGGCAGGAACTCCATGTGCGTAGCTTCGATATGCTGATCCAGATTGTGGATCTCGACGCCGTGATGGTCGTAGATGTAGACGTTCCGCTTTTGGGCCACAGCAAAATACTGATTGTTGTGCAGCCATTTCGCATCGCGAACCGTCTCCCCTAGATGTAGTTCGCAGCCCAGCTTGCCGCTCCTCCAGTCCATCGTGGCAACGTGACCTTTTCGCCCGGCGAGGAGAAGGTCCTTGCCATTGCGGGTGTAATCGCATGCGTACGGCCCCAGGCCTTCCAACTTCAACTCAAAGCCCTTCTTCGCTGTCTCGACCGCAACATCGGTCTTGATGTCGTCTTGCCGTACCTTGTACGTACGCTCGAGCTCGCCTTCGGGTTCTAAGAAGCCAGACTGGTTCTCGAGTAATATCTCCGCATCCTTGGCTTTCAGCGCAGCATCTTTGTTCCGCTCTTCCAGTGCTCTCAGATTGCCACGTAGCTTCTTGTCTCTGATGCTCTTCGTGTCAACGCTCTTCCCACGGCCATACTGCCGGCTCGCCTCTAACTGCCTCTTCTTCGCCTCCGCATCTTCGCGGCTCACTTTAGCCGTTGGGGGCCCTCTACTCCTCCGCTGCACCTTGACCTGCCCATTTGCCTTGACGAGGTCGTTCGTCTCCAAGGCGTCCATGCTACCCGTCGCTGCAGCAACTTCTGTTAGCCATGCGCGACACGTTCACATGTGACATGGACCTTGAACTTTCTCAGGAAAATCCTCGCTTTACCTTCCGCGTGCCAGCCAGCGTCGGTGCTTCGGTGCCTCGGCACTTGCGGCTAAACAGCCGGGCTAGCTCGCCTCGAGGCGAAGTGCGATCGAAGAAGATCCAAGCTCCAGGCGAAATCGGCCTCCAACTGGAGCAAGGCTGGGGAAAAACACCTCTGTCAAACGCAACGACTCTGCTTTCACTGCATTGCACATCGAGACCCACAGACCACTCCTCAATCTCATCTACCCACCTCCAACATGCTGTCCAAGACTGCTCTACAACGCGCCGTGGCTGCGCCGCGCATCACCGCAGCTGGCAAGCAGTCGATCCGCGCTGCTTCCGCCTGGTCGCAGGTATGTACTCATATCTCCAGTCACGCAGAATGGCAACCCGAGTTGACCAGGATCTAGGTTCCGCAAGGCCCGCCAGATGCCATCCTGGGTATTACAGAAGCATTCAAGAAAGACTCGAACCCGAAAAAGGTTGGTGCCCAGGATCGAGGAGATCTCAAACGAGCTTCACTGACTGAGGGAGATCAATCTGGGAGTTGGCGCATACCGCGATGATGCCGGCAAGCCATACGTCCTTCCATCTGTCCAGCAGGCAGAGCAGACTGTCGTCCAGCAGAACCTCGACAAGGAGTACGCGGGCATCACCGGTGTCCCCGACTTCACCAAAGCTGCCGCGCTCCTTGCCTACGGGCCCGACTCCACACCTCTCAAGGAGGGCCGTGTCTGCATCACGCAATCCATCTCTGGCACTGGCGCCCTGAGGATAGGTGGCGCTTTCCTGCAACGCTTCTACCCCGGCGCAAAGACAATCTACATCCCTACCCCATCATGGGCGAACCACAAAGCAGTTTTCCTGGACAGCGGTCTGGAGGTCAAACAATACCGGTACTACAACAAGGACACCATTGGTCTAGACTTTGACGGCATGGTGGAGGACATCAAGAACATGCCCAAGGGCAGCATGGTCCTCCTGCACGCCTGCGCGCACAACCCGACTGGTGTGGACCCGACGGAGCAACAGTGGAAAGCCATCTCTGACGCTGTCAAGGAGGGCGGTCACTACCCCTTCTTCGACATGGCATACCAGGGTTTCGCATCGGGCAACACGGACAAGGACGCGTTCGCGCTCCGCTACTTCTTGAAAGAGGGCCACCTCCCGTGTCTTGCCCAGTCGTTCGCCAAGAACATGGGTCTATACGGCGAGCGCGTGGGTGCCTTCTCCGTCGTCGCCTCATCTACCGAAGAGAAGGCCCGCCTCGACTCGCAAATCAAGATCCTAGTCCGCCCGTTGTACTCAAATCCGCCCGTCCACGGGGCGCGCATCGCCTCCACGATTCTCAACGACCCGAAGCTGAACCAGCAGTGGCTGGGCGAGGTCGAAGGCATGGCCGGCCGGATCATCAAGATGAGGGCGCTGTTGAAGGAGAACCTGGAGAAGATGGGCAGCAAGCACAAGTGGGACCACATTACCGACCAGATCGGTATGTTCGCCTACACTGGGCTGAACGCGGAGCAGATGACGAAGCTGGCTGAGGAGCACTCTGTCTACGCTACCAAGGATGGTCGGATCAGCGTTGCCGGTATTACGACAGACAATGTCGGGAGGCTGGCTGAGGCGATCTACAAGGTGAAAGGTTAAAGCGCTCAAGCGCCGTGTGGACGTGAAAGGAGTCTGGAATACAACAACGGCGCTTTGATCAAGCCCGAAGCCGTCAGCAGCGATGCGGTAGTGTGTACGATAGCAGCACGGGAAGAGTTCTGAGCAGGTGCCTTTACGTAAGGCTTGATAGAGTCGCAGCAGCATAGCATTTCGCAAGCGACCCGTTTGACTTTCGCATCCGTACGCCCTCGTCTACATTGCTACAGACCGTCTTGCCGCGTAACAACACGATAAGCGTTTAAATACTCACACGCAAACACGCCAACACTAAAGGAAGGCCTATCGTGCCAAGCAGTACGGTACTAGCTCCATGCACGTACGGTACATGCACAATGACATCAAAATCTCAAATGGAACCCAACCCGGAAAACAGACAAATACGCCGACAACAAAAGATTATCGTCTATACCAGCAAACCAGGTAAAGTATAATTCCCCGATGCTTCTACCACCCCTTCCATTATCCTTCTTCCACGGCTTCTTCTTCTTCGCTTCTCCGTCGTTTCTCTGCAGGGCATAACTTAACTTACTTACCTGAGGTACTGTACGTGTACATGGCTCGGGTTACCTCACATCCACGCGGTAAGTTTTCCTAGCTGCCAAAAAGCTGCAGAAGCCTGAATACCTTGCGGGAAAATGTCGCGATCCACGTGTGCTGCTGCTGTTGGCGAAGGTTTTTTGTTTTGGTGCTGGTGATCGTGGTATTATCAATGGTGGACCTTTTTCCTGTGGTGATGATAGGTGATGATGTGATGTGTAGGGTTTCGAACCAACTGTGCTGCTGAGCACGTAAAGCGGGCGGTGGGATTCATTGTTGTTCGTTACAGCCCTGAGGTAGCTCACGGGATGTGTGCGAACGTTTATCCATTTAATGATGAAGGCAGTCAGGGATTGTATAAGGTAGGTAGTGTCTGCGGCGGGCCACTTTGGTGCGTCGACTTCTGCCTGTCGGGTGGTCGCTGACGGTGACGTCCAGATACTCGCTCTCTCTCTCATATGAAAACTTTACATGGAATGGAGCGGTCTTACCGTTTCCCATCGACCCCCTTCATCGCCCGTGACGACGTTCCAGCCCTTTCTTCGGCAGACAGCAGACAGGTGGCGTACGCCCGATCCGCGCTTGTTGAACCCTGAGTCCGATTAGGTTGTTCGTGGGGGGGATCCAATCGGCGGGACCTGTGGGACAGCAGGTGTGACGTCGCTTTTGCGTGAGGAGATTTTATATGTAGTCAACGGCTCTGATCTGTGGTGGTTAAGAGTAGAGCACGAGACCTGCTGAAGAGAGTGATTGCGTGCTGAAGGGTTAAGGGTGATTAGGTTGCTGGGCACATGAGGTAGGTAGAACATGAATGCAGTGATGCTGCAGTACTGAAACGTATGACGATGGGTTTGCCCGAGTCCTGGAAAGAAGGGAAGGTGCATGCGGACGGGTTGGAGGAGTCTCAACAAGGAAAACGCGGAATGCGGTACCTTGGCCTGCACACTCGGCCAGATGTCCGTGCAGTACTACTACCTACGTACCCTAGGTACGTACCTTGCTTAGGTTGTGAGATAGAGTAAGGACACTTGTTGCGCCCTCTATCATCAGCCTGGGCGCCGTCGTTGGTCTGTTATTTTATTACTGCCTGTCCCTAACCCTGCCGCCGAGATTGTAATTATTCTCTTCAACCTCCGCTCCTGTCGGTCATCCACAGCACTTGAGCGGCAGATTACTGGGAAGCGCGATCAAGGTGAGCATCCCTCATGGTCGTTTCCGCTGTCGATGGTAAAGCATCCCCACTCACTCACCCACCTTCTTACCACCTAGCAGTAGTGAGTGAAAATAGCCGACAGTGGTTACTGCTGTACGTACTACGGTCTACCTGCTTTTCCGTCTCCTCTTGGACTGTCAGGATCCTTTGTACATGCAGTTCGTCGTACCCGTCCCTACATCCGCATTGGCATCCTACTAGCTCGACCCTGTCGTCGGCCTTCTCGGGAGATCGTCAGTCCAAGGGTCTGAGCATTCTGAGGAAGAAAACAGCAACACAGTCTGACATCATCGCTCTTTGGCACTCACAGCCTAGCCGCGTACCTGAGAGCCACATAGCCAGCACACACGGCTTGCGCGCACCCACACGAACGATTCCGAAACCGACCATATACCCTTCCCATCGCTGCGAAACAGATACCGATCTGCAGGGCCGGCAAGCCACATAGCGCAGGTGCCGCCTGAGCAGATCCAGCAAACATGCCTGCGACAACACAAGCGCAGGATGTCAGGGTACGCACTACACCAGTCTGTCCGCTTGGGCAGTTTGAGCTTTGCGGCATGGCAGAGGCAGCGAGCAGTGTCGAAGCGGCGGCAAGTTGCCAGTGAGCACGCCGCACCACGCCTCTCCACAGACCACAGCTCAAGCAGAACCCAGCGACGGCGCGGTCGGCCTCGCCCGGCAGGTCTAGATACAGTACAGGTACTGACGGCTCGATCTTACAGTCCGAGGATGGTTCCGCCGTGTCCCCCGATTTTGGGGACATTATCGACTCCACGACGTTTGAGCAGGTGAGAGGACACATGGGCTTCACTGCCGGAAGAGGAAGGAACGACCTGCTAACCGCAGCAGATTCTCGAAATGGACGACGATGAGGAGGAGCGTGAGTTCAGCAAGAGTATAGTCTACGACTTCTTCACGCAAGCCGAGAGCACGTTTCAGAAGATGGACTCGAATTTGTACCGCCCTCCTCTCATCAACCCATCGTCAACGCAAAAGTCTTGGTGCTGACGGGTGACTGTAGAGAGAAGAAGGACCTTGCACAGCTCTCCGCCCTGGGCCACTTCCTAAAAGGCTCGTCTGCTACCCTCGGGCTTACTAAGGTCAAGGATAGCTGCGAAAAGATTCAGCATTTCGGCGCGCATAAAGATGAGACCGGCAACGAGGACCTACCCGAAGACGAAAAGTGCCTTGCGAACTGTAAAGAAACCATTGCGCAGGCGAAGACGGAGTTTAAAGAGGTAGAGGTTGCGTTGCGGAAGTTCTATAGAGATGAGGGTTCCTAGACCGCGGGCGAGAACTCTCTCGATGTGTGTGGGCAAGGGGCGGTGGGTTAAAGCCAGCCAAAGCCTCCTGAAGAAGGGGCGGTCGAGTGGACAGAGATGACCATGTCCGCTCCCGCCGTCGACAAGGACAAGGACCCGCTCCGTGCTCGGGCAGCAGATGGATCTTGGGTTGATGATCCCTATTGACTACTGTTCTCGGGTTGCTTGAGATGGCGACGGCATAGCGTTCGAGCAGTATCCTATACTGACTACCATTGACTGATACCCTCATGTATCATACTTGCTACGTCGAGGCTCTGATTGCTGTATTTAGGTGCTACTACAGGGTTGCCTAGCTGCTGTTACGACCACGTATCCTTTCCGGGCAGTGATGCCCAGCTGCTGCCGTCCCTATGCCCTCCTCGCTCTGTCTCAGCATCCGTCGCCAAGGGTAACCTACCTTTCACTCGCGCCCGCATCAATGCCCACCACCAGTCATAAGAGCGAGGTCCTCGTCCGACGTCAAGTAGACCTCACCCCCAGCCGTCTCCGCCGCTTTCTTACCCTCCTCAACAGTCGAGACGTGAATGACTTTCAAACCGCCACTCCCACCCCCACTATCCCCACCACCCCCGCTCTCCAAGCTCTCAGCCTCCTCTTCCGCCGGGAACTCCTCCTCCTCCTCCTTATCAGTCTCCGACAGAACCTCAGGGCTACAAACCCTACGGCCATCATCCCCATCATCGTCTCCGCACGCCATGGCCTGCTGCGCTGCGTGCCTGAGGAGCAAACGCCACGGCTCAGATGTCAAGGTGGTCAACGTGGACAAAGTCGCGGCCAAGCTTCCTTCGTCGACTGCATCGTCCTTGCGTTGTACCTCCTCCCCCTCTTTACCCGCCTCATCGGCTTTTGCGGCATCGGTGTTCGGCAGCTTCGTTCTTGCTTTCCGTCGCGCTTGGTAGGCTTTCTTCTTCTCCTTCTCCTTCTCTTTCTTCGCACTCAACTTCCGCCTCCCCTCCTCCTCCTGCTCCTTCCCCTCCCTCACTCTCGACGCCGCAATCCCTCTCCTCCTCCTCCTCTTCGCCTTCTTCCCCTCCCCCGTCTCCCCGGCCTCACAAAACCACCTAACCTCCACCCCCGACCCCGCAAACCCAAAAAACCTCCTCAGCACTCCTTCCTCCACAAACCACACCACACCCCGCTCCCTCCAAACCCCCAAAACCCTCACCCTCACCCCCCTAACCTCCACAAACCTCTGCCCCGCATCCATCACCCTTCCAACCCCCTCCTCATCCACGACAATCCCCAACAAATGCCGCGTCTTCCCCGGCCTATCCGGCCCACCGGGATCCGCAAGCAGCGCACAAGACATCGTCATCGGCATCGCCTCCTGCCCAACGACCGCGCAGCTCTTCTCTCCCTCCTGCCGCCGCAAAACCGCCGTTCGCAGCGCTTCACTGCATTTTTCGAGATAGGGTTTTTCTTTTTGGAAAACGCGGCTACGCGAGGGGAATTTGATCTTGCCTTCGGCGGCGAAGGCGCGGACGGTGAGGCCTTTGCGCTCGAGGTCGTGGCGGAGGCCTTTTGTTTCCTGGGCTGGGGTCAGGGTGGGGTGAGCGGAAAGAATTTTTCTCCTCGCTTATTGAAAAGGTGGAAAGGGTGGATGGGCGATAGAAGAGCAGAGCGTTAGATGGTCCGGGAAAAACAAAAAGGGACATGATTCGGAAGAAAGAAAAAGGGAAATGAAAAAAAAAATCCCTCTTACTTTCCCATCCTCCATAGCAAAAAGTTCAACTTCGTCGTTCACGCGTCTGCCGTGGAAGGACTCGGACATGACATTGCAGATTCTGCGAACCTGGTCATGCATCTTCGGCGTGCGCTGGTACGTGGCGAGGTCGCAGGGCACGAGCGTGATGGGGGAGACCGTGTACTCGCGGTTGCTGTGGTGGTTGAGAAAGGAACGGCGCTGGGAGCGATAGGATTTGAGGAGCCAGTACTGATCTTGGATGAGGTGGCCGTCGGCCGTGAGGGTGCTGGGGGCGGATGTGATGGCGTTGGTGGTGTCGTTGGTGGTGATGAGGGCGTCGGAGTCGGGGCGGTCGGTGCGGTCCATGATGCTGTTTGCTGTATGATTCTGTTCTGTATCGCTGTCGCTGCTGCCGCCTAGCAGGAAGAGGAACATCTCGCTGTTGGGGATGTTAGATGTGAAAAGATTCTTGCGAGTGAAATCAATCGAACAAACGAAGATATGAGCCGCAGCGTGGCGATCAAGCTTGGACCTTCGTAACGTCACTACACATCAAACGTCGACGTTGCCTCTGCAAACGGGACCAGTGTTTCAATGACATGAAGCATTTGGCTGAAGATGGGCCACTTTGAGAGTACAGTGAGAAAAGCAGTGCTTCGAACATGTAGTTTTGTGGGAATGCTACCTACCACCCAGCCACGCCGATGCAGCCGGGCGGATTGAACGCCATGCTCTCCACATTCAGTACCATAACGACCGCTTACGAGGAGACAACAAGGTCCTTCTTGAGCGTACCCATGAATTGCCTCTTCTCCTCTGGAGTCTGGTACGCGCCGTGACCGAACTTGCTTGAGGTATCGATCCACTTGAGCTCGATCTTCTCGAGCGCACGGCGCGCAGTGTGCGTGAACATGGACTTGCGGAGCGTCATGACCCGCTTCTTGACACCAGGAACGGAGCCCTTGAGCAGGACAAAGTCGTTGTTGACCTCGCCGTAGCGGACGAAGCCACCCATCCTGTGAGTTTGTGTCAGTAGATGTTGGTGTCATGTAGATTTGCGGAACAACGTACGGCGTAATCTTCTTCTTGCTGACATCGAAGTCGGTGCAAGCATTGCCCTCGTCGGTGCCCTTGCCAATGCGGTAGATTTTGTGGTTGACAGAGGTACGGTGGTGGTAACCCATTTGACCAGCACGAGCAACAGTCCATTGCACGTGCGACGGGTGCCAGGCGCCGATACAAGCGACCTTACGAAGACCCTTGTGCGTCTTGCGCGGTAGCTTCTTGGTACCCCATCGGCTCGTCACACCCTGGAAACCGTGACCCTTGGTGACAGCGATGCAGTCGATCATCTCGTCCTGCTCGAAGATGCTGTCAATCTCGACCGGCTTCTCGAAGAGACCGTGGCCGTAGTCGACCTTGTCGGGAATGGAGCCGCCGTTGATCTGGATCTCCATCAGGTGCGCCTTCTTCTGCTTGAGCGGCGTCTTGCCGATTTGGGTGTGGGCGAGGACACGGACGACGGTGCAGTACTTCTTCATGCGCTCGAGGTCGCGAGTGATGTTCTTGCCGCTCTCCTCGGCGTGCTTCTTGGCATATCGGGTAAAGGCCTTCTTCTTGCTCTTGTACCAGTTCTTGTAGAACCGCCTCTTGAGCTCGTCCGAAAGGTGCTCAGCCCACACAGTGGTCAACGAGCGCAGGCCGCGGGGGGTCTCGATGTAGCCAACGAGGCCAACGACCATGATCTGTGAAAATGTACGGATCAGCGCATGCCATGAATGGTATTGGCGCCAAGTCTCGTACCGGAGGAGTTTCGATGACCGTGGCGGCCTCGACGATCTCCTTCTTGTGCAGCTTTGCACCAGGGCGGTCAAGGTCGCGCACGATGGTGGTCATGCCGGCCTTGTAGCCCATGGAGGCCGTGAGGTGGACGGCCTTCTTCGGGTCATCCTTTGGGAAGCTGTCCATTGTCAGACTCTCTTTCGACAACACATGGACAATCTGATATCGCACCTCTTCACCTTTCCCCTGTGGCGGGCCGCGCGCTTCCGCGGCAAGAAAGCCAGCGAACCATGGCGAGGCGCCTCGAACTGTTGGTCGTTAGTATTTGTGTGGACGAGCAATTCGGGTCTCGGTGGTCGTGGGCGGTGGAGATGGGCGCGATGCGTACCTTCCTGTGACTGTGTAGGAGTTAGCAAGATTACTTCGTGTTGCGTAGGCGAGTGTAGGTACTCACGACATCCTTGGGTTAGTTGAGCCTTGAGGTGGTTGTCAAAGAGTTAATTGTCTCGCAAAGCTCTGCTCTAAAACGACGTGCGAATTGGAGAGTCTTGGCTTTTCGTTCGGCGTCTGATTCCGCCGTGCGAAGGCGCGCGCCGACCCGCTCCCCGTCTGCCAATCGCAAACGAGCGGTCACTGGCTCTGGACAGGGAGGCCAGCTGTCTGAAGAAGGTCAAGACATCGACATCCTTCCGATCGCGTTGTTTACCAGTTCACTTCGCAGCGCGCTCTCCTTTGGTCACTCAATTGCCTGAACACCGTCGCCCTCACTACACACCCTTTCTTTAGCTCCGGACTCGGATCGCAAAGAGCGCCGGACAGCTCTCCCATCCCGACTCCGCTTGGCAGTAAGTCGAGAGCATACCCGGACTGCATCAAGAGTTGCACATTGGCATCTGGCACACTATGGGCGAGGGAACACAGGAGTCGTTGTGCTCAATGACATGTTCGGAACGGGGCAGAGATGGGACAGGGAAGGGTCACGCGCTAACCTGCCCCTTTCGACAGACACTTCGGCAACATGTCCTCACTACGATTCTTGGACTTGGTCAAGCCATTCACGCCTCTGTAAGCAGCAACAAGCCGCCTGGAAACCTCACGAGATAGGCGCTGACGCCTAGTGAAGCATCCCAGAGGTTCAGGTTCCTGAAACGAAGGTGCCCTTCCAACAGAGGATAATATGGACGAGCGTTACCTTGATCATTTTCTTGGTCATGAGCCAGATGCCCTTGTACGGCATTGTGTCTTCAGGTCAGCCATAACACATTTCTGAAGAGACACTCGGCACTGACATCAGCTCAGACACCTCTGATCCACTGTACTGGCTACGCATGATGATGGCCAGCAATCGAGGAACACTTATGGAGCTTGGTATCACGCCTATCATCTCCTCTGGCATGGTATTCCAGCTACTGGCCGGCACCCACTTGATCGACGTCAATCTGGACCTGAAGTCCGACCGCGAACTCTACCAGACCGCACAGAAGCTCCTGGCGATCATTCTTTCCTTCGGTCAAGCTTGCGTCTATGTTTTGACGGGCCTCTACGGGCCGCCAGCGGACCTCGGTGCCGGTATCTGTGTGCTTCTGGTCGTTCAGCTTCTCACTGCTGCACTAATTGTCATTCTGCTCGACGAGCTCCTGCAGAAGGGATATGGCCTCGGCAGTGGTATCTCGCTCTTCATTGCGACCAACATCTGCGAGTCTATCGTCTGGCGCGCTTTCTCTCCGACTACGATCGACAATGGACGTGGCCCAGAGTTCGAGGGTGCCATCATTGCTCTCGTCCATCTGCTTGTCACGTGGCCGAACAAGCAGCTTGCATTGCGTGAAGCGTTCTACAGGCAGCACGCACCGAATGTCATGAACTTGCTGGCTACTATCGCCGTTTTCTCCGCTGTCATCTACTTGCAGGGTATGTATGGCGAGTCGCAACTAAAGACAGACATGTGCTGACGTCTGATTACAGGCTTCCGCGTCGAGATCCCAGTCAAGTCCTCTCGCCAACGTGGCATGCGAGGTTCTTATCCCGTCCGCCTGTTCTACACTTCCAACATGCCGATCATGCTCCAATCTGCCCTCTCTTCCAACGTCTTCCTGGTCAGTCAAATGCTCTACAACAAGCTTCCGGACAACCTCCTCGTCCGCATGATCGGTGTTTGGGAAGCTCGTGAGAACAGTCCCCAGGTGCTTCCGGCTAGCGGTCTGGTATACTACATGAGCCCGCCGCTCAACCTCAAGGATGCTCTCATGGACCCGTTGCACACCGCAGTCTTCACTGCATACATGTTGCTTGCCTGCGCTGCCTTCAGCAAGACATGGATCGAGGTTTCCGGCTCAAGCCCAAGGGACGTTGCAAAGCAGCTGAAGGAGCAAGGTCTGGTCATGGCTGGACACCGCGACGAGTCCATGTACCGCGAGCTCAAGCGTGTCATCCCGACTGCTGCCGCCTTTGGTGGTGCTTGCATCGGTGCCTTGTCGATCACCAGTGACCTGATGGGCGCCTTGGGCAGCGGTACTGGTATCTTGATGGCGGTCACGTAAGTGAAACCTCTACGCCCTATATCTAACAGCTTCAGAGGCTAACTATGACGTAGGATCATCTACGGCTACTTCGAAATCGCCGCCAAGGAGGGCGACATGGCTGGGTTGAAGGGCATGGTAATGGGCTAGTATGGCTCTGTCACTCCAATAAGGGTCTGATTGGAGGTGCAAAAGATAAGCAGTCTTGTACTAAAAGTGGAACGTGACGCGTGATTTGCATGTTACCTACTCGAGGAGGCAGTGCTCAGCTCTTGGACAACGGACGTCAAAATGTAGACCGAGAGCGATAGTGTATAGGTAGCAAGGCAACAACATGCAACTTCAGGCCCATATTGCCGCCGGAGCTGCACGATGTTGATGTGGACGTGATGGTCTCAGCCCACGTAGTGTTGAGCCATTCAAAGTCCTGTTCATGTGATCGCGACGGTGAGTCGGGGCTACAACCAAGAAGAGGCTGCTGCGACTTCTCCCCTGTCGTAACAGCTTACAGCCTGGCATCAATCGATGAACAAAACTCGAACGATGCGTAACTTTTCAAATGGCCGTGGCCGTCTAATGCCACATGCATCTTCCAAATGGCGCAATGACCTCATCCTCCCGTATTGGGCGAACTTACCAAAGAGCGGTCGAGGCCGATCGGCATGCACGCAGCCGCTCCATACCACATCTGTTCATTGCACCTCTACAAGTGCACTTCACCGGGTTCCTGGATCGACGGTTAAGAAGCATTTACAGCCAAGCGTTTCTTGAGCTTGCTGAGAACAGGCTTTGCAAAGTCCGTCTGCTCTCCACTGCTGCACAGCTAAATGCATTGATCAGCGAAGATGAGATGCTCGATCGGACGTCACAGATGCGACGCCATGTATAAGGAAAAAGGCCTGCTGCTCGCTCGAAGGTAAGTCTTTCCTGGCTTTGCAGCTTTGCGCTTCCTGTTCTGAGCGATATGCGATTCTTTCTTCTATCTGCGGCCCTCGGGCTGTTGGCGACCTCCAACGCCCTCACCTGGCAGCAACCCTTCGGCCACAACTTGTTTGGCTCGTTCTTTGGCTTGCCAGGCCAAGACGCTGAGTACGACTACGTGATAGTAGGCGGCGGGTTAGCTGGGCTGGTGGCTGCAGAGCGTCTGGCTGAGAACGGCACCTTCTCTGTCGCCGTGGTGGAGGCCGGGAGCTTCTATGAGTTTAGTAACAGCAACAAGAGCCAGATACCATGGTACTCAGAGAGCTCTGTCGCCCCCACATTGGACGGCTATGTTAACAAGATGATCGACTGGGATTTGATTACTGAGCCTCAACCGGTCTGTAGGATGGGATGGGATATGGTCTTTGATGGGTCCTTCAGCTGACGCATCACAGCAACTCAACAACAGACAAATTCACTATGCCCAGGGCAAATGCCTCGGCGGGTCTTCAGCGCGAAACCAGATGATCTACGACCGAGGATCAAAGGGCAGCTACGATCTCTGGGCCAAGCAAGTCGGAGACCACAGCTTCAAATGGGATAACATTCTGCCCTTCTTCAAGCGCAGCATGCATTTTAACCCACCCAACGTCGGCCTTAGAGGCGCCAACGCTACGCCGAGCTACGATCTCGGCGCCTACTCTCCTGACGGCGGGCCGTTGCAGATATCGTATCCGAACTTCGCTATGCCTTTTGGCGTTTATGGCGTGCCTGCGATGCGGGCGGCTGGGTTTCCGCAAGCCAAGGGGTTCAGCAATGGAGAGCTGCATGGTGTTGACCATAATGTGAGTCATACAAGAGGCCTTGTCTGGAAGCTTTACAGTGTCTGATTGTGATACAGCCGTTCTCCATCGACCCTGTGCACCAACTGCGATCGTCTTCCGAGGCTACGTTCTTGGACTATGCCATCACCAACGGTCTGCCATTAACAGTCTACCCTATGACACAAGCAATGCGCATCTTATTTAACGGCACTTGCGCGACAGGCGTACGCGTGCACAGCTCCGGCATGGACTGGAGTGTCAGAGCGCGCAAAGAGGTCATTCTCAGCGCAGGAGTCTTCCACTCTCCCCAGCTGCTCATGGTCAGCGGCGTCGGTCCAGCCTCCACTCTCCGAGGACACAACATTAGCGTCGTCAAAGACCTCCCAGGCGTCGGCCAGAACATGCACGACTCGTGCGCCATCGGCGGCGTAATGCACAAAACCAACATCACGAACCCAGCCATCACCCAAGCCGTAATGAACGACTACATCAACAACGGCACGGGCATCCTAACCAACTCCGGCGGCGACGTCCTGGCCTTCGAGAAACTACCTCCGGCCTTCCGCTCAAAGCTCAGCAACACCACGCTCGAAGCCCTCTCCCAATGGCCTGAAGACTGGCCCGACATGGAATTCCTCCCCCTCAACCGCGGCGGCCCCACCGACGCCGCCGGTGCCGAAGTCTCCATGCTAATGGTCGCCACCATCTCCCGCGGCAACATGACGATCCGCTCGCGCAGCATGCTCGACAAACCCCTCATCAACACCAACTGGCTCCTCGATCCCGCTGACCAGGAACTCGCCGTGCAAGCCTACCGCCGCGCGCGAGAGATCTGGACGTATTTCCCTGCGACAGGCGTGGATGTTGGGGAGGAGCAGGCGCCTGGTGCGAATGTCACGACGGATGCGCAGTTGTTAGAGTATATCAAAGAACAGGGCGTTTCGGCGATTCATCATGGCAGTTCGACGAACATGATGGGGAGGGCTGATGAGGCGATGGCGGTGGTGGATTCGCATGGGAAGGTGTTTGGATTGCAGGGGCTCAGGGTGATTGATTCGTCTTCGTTTCGGTTTACGCCGCCAGGGCATACGCAGGCTACGACGTGTGAGTTGCTACTTTCGTTGGTTTGGGATCTTCAGGGGTTGTATGTGCTGACTTGAAGTTCTTAGATTGCCACGCTGAGAAATTGGTGGATGATGTGTTGCGAGGCTTGTGAACCCCTCGCGAATGTTTGACCTGCTCGAATGAACCTGGCTTGATTACCCATTCTTGACGGATTTGGCACGAGCGCTGATGGTCGGACAATGGCTATGCTCAGGACTGTGATAGCCTACCAGGTACGTATATACAAGCTGCGTTGAGCCCACGCTCATGCGTTAGAAGCTTTGCCGTCCATATTGGCATCGACTGGACGGCTTTTAGTCTTCACCACCGGCACCACTCCTCTGCTTCTTCTTCTCTCTCGCCATGCTGCTACTCTAAAGACCGTTGCCTTTTTCCCTCGCTTGCTTTCCCTTGGCCCCAGCCGGACTTGCCACGGTACTGCTTCCAGCGATACCGTCGCCACCGCCCGCACTCTGTCGTTCCTTCCCTTTCCGGCTGACTTTTGCCTCTTCGCCAGGTTTAGTGGGAAGAGGGGTGAGGTCCGTTTTGTAGTCAATGTACTTCGCCTCGTCTTCGGATGTGAAGCCCGCGATCACGTTCTGGAAATGTAGACGAGTCTGCGTGATGGACTAAGATCGTTGTATTCAGCATCAAGTACGGAAACGGGGCATCACAGAACGCTAGCTAGTAGGAAGCCCGTACCTCGCAACGTTGGAACGACATCCAAGAGAGCCTTTCATAACTCTGCAATGTCTCCGCTGCATCCATGCGGGTTTTGAGGGAGCTGTATGACTCCGGACTTTTGGCCGCCTTGCCTGTGATTCGAGAGGAAGCTGTGACGGTGGGCGGCATGGTGGCGGAGGAGGGGCCTCGAGCAGTTGCTCTAGGATATCGGTCCATCATCGTGTACAGCTCTCTCTCTTTGCGTTTCGGTGTCGGGGCTTTTATTTTCGCTATCGGCACCTCACGAATCCATATGTACGTCGCCGACAATCGTATGCAGGCGAGGACTGGGTCCCATGGTTGGGGATGTGACAGCTCAGCTTTCCGCCCTGCTTGACCGGGCTCTGTACCAAGACGTCGCGCTGCAGTCGTGCATTCAGCGCTCGCCAGTAGAGATTGGGAGGCGCAAGTGAAGGTAATGATGTAAAAGCTAACAAGGTGCTGTATACAACTGCTGCACAGTAGGAAGCTTAATTTTTAATTGGAGCTCGGGAAAGCCACGGCGAAGGCGCCACAACCATTGAAGCGACGACGGGCCTGCAGATCTGTTACCGCCGCGTGTCGGGGACGACGGAGGAGAGGACAAAGGTCGCACAATAATCAGAGGAGCATCCTGACTTTTCTTGAGCCGCAAGAGGAATCACGGGAGTGGTCAACGGTTCCATTTCGTCTGTCGCGCCGAGTCACATGTCCGCTCTCGCAAGCAACGCTGGGCCAGGAAACACGTCTAGAGCGATTGGGAAGGGACACAAGACAGCACACAGAATTGATTGCAAGGGCAGTGTCCAGGGCAGGCGTATAATGATCCGGAGGGGGTGAAGAATCAAGATTCAGGCCTTTCGCACTCTGGTACATCTCGAGCTGCCGGTCAGCTGAGACATCACACCGACGGAGACGTGATTGCAAACGCAACACACGACGATGCCTCGGAGATGGAATCCATGCTCCTACCTCCCACGTCGGCTTCAGATCGTCGCCTCGCTCACAGCCTTCGTCCTCCTCTGCATCCTCTTCCTCGGCACCTCGAGCTCCGATGCCACCGTCGACCCTTACATTGACCAGGTCCCCTTCGGCCCACGACTACAGGCCGGCGCCCATCAAGTCGTCGACAGCCTGCCCAAGCTCCCAAAGGAGCTGCCGTATGTCAACACACCGCAATGGCTGAATCCATTCCGCGGCCCAGCGCACACGCCTCCGCCAGAGCAGGCCAACAGCTCCAGTGGGGACACCAGATGGTATAGCGACTTCAAATGGCGGAATCCCTTTTCGAGCTCCGTCACCCTAGACGAGGAGCGCGCTCTCCTGCCACCCTTGAAAGAACGCCCTCCGGTCTATACCTACGTTGATAGTGCAGGACGGACAAAGGACGAGAAGAGCAAGGCCGCGGAACAAGAGCTGCTGCTCATCTGGCGACGAGCGTGGTGGGCGTCAGGCTTTAAGCCGATCGTGCTGAGCAGAGAAGAGGCAATCAAGAACCCGCATTACTCCACTGTGCAGGCGCTGGAGCTGGAGCCGGAGCTTGAGATGGAGCTAATGCGGTGGCTCGCTTGGGGCAGAATGGGAACGGGCATTCTCTGCAATTGGCTTGCCGTGCCGATGGCAGCCTACGACGATGCTTTGCTCGGCTTTCTCAGGCGAGGAGAATATCCAACTCTGACTCGCTACGACGGGCTGGAAAACGGACTGTTCGTGGGCACCAAGGACGACGTCCAGAAGACGATCAAAGCTGTCGTCTCTTTGCCGGCCATCACACGTGTCAAGTCCTTAGTCGAGGCTGTACCAGATGGTACCTTCGAGGTCGACAATGAACATAGCGGCGTAGCATTCTACAGCACCAGCACCATCGCGGCCAAGTACAACGCCATCAAAGTCAAACTTGACAAGGCGGAAACCCTGCCGGATGGGCTCGCTATGTTACCACCGCTGATCAACAGTCACCTGCACATGACATGGCAGAACACATTTACTTCAGGCATCGCCGTGCTGAAGCCGCTGCCGGCACATACCACAAGCCTGATCGAGCCTGCAATCGACATCGCCCGAAACCTGTCTCAGTGCCCGGAATCCCCAATACCCGCGAGCTGTCCACCAAACCGGCCGAAATGCAAGCCTTGCGTAAGCAGTCAGATGGTCATCACCACGCCACCAGTCTTCCGAAACACTAGCACCTTATTCACGATCGCCACCGTGCCACACCCCTACACCCTCAACGCCCTTCTCCACGGCCGCGATCAACTCGACACGCGCTTCATCCGCCGCGAAACCGTCCGCGACAACTGGATGCTAGCCGCCACAAAAGAACTTCTAGGCACCGGCCTCTCCTCCTACGCGCGGCTTGTCTACCTCAAAGACGCCGTAGCCTCTCCCTTCGGCTCCTCCCGCTCCCTCTGGCTTAACGCTGAAACACCTCGTCACGCCGACAACACCCAAGACCGCGACGAACTGGACTTTCTCTTCGGCTTCAAGATCCCCCGCGATCCTATGCCCAATGGCCAAAGCGAAACCCCGGTCCCCGGCCCTGAACGCCGCCCTCCACGCCCTAAAACGGAATTCGGCGATGGGCCCAGTCTATCAAAGGAAGAACTGGCGAAAGAGAAGAAACTCTTAGATAAAGCTAGGCTCTTTATCTCTAAAGCCGAGCGCGGCAAAGGCAGAAAGTCCGGCAAAAAGGGTCAGAAGGATCCTTTTACGAGTACTAAGGATGTCGTGGAGGCTTGGAATCTGGCAGATGCGGAGTCCTGGAAGTTTGTACGAGCGTGGAATGCGAGGAGACGAGTTGAAAGGCGGAGCTGGGAGGCTGAGGAGGAGGCGTTCCTGGGCAAGGGGGTCATTGATCGATGGATGGATAAGATTATTTAAGTTTAGAAGCGAGGGCCGTCACTAACTTGGGGCTGTGGAGGTTTGCGATTTCCAGCGTTGGTGTTGTGGCGTGCTGGGCGATGGTTGGATGGCTATCTGGGGACTATCTACCTCATGTATAGTAGGGATATCTCTTTTCAATCTGTAAAAGTCGTTCTACAAGCTTGGCGTGTCGATCCGGCGATGACGCCGACTTTGGGGTATAAGAGCAGGGTCGCTTGATCGATTGCTAACCCTGCGGCGGGCGTCTGAACATCGCTTTTGCTGTTCCAGCTTCCTTTTGAATCCCAAGGCATTCCTGACGTCTTTCTACTAACCGCTCTGTCAACTGCGCTTAGCCAATTGGAAGAGCCTCTAGCCTGGCAAACGTCGTCTTGCGGCACAAACGCCTTCTATCTGCGGCGTGGAGATCATAGTCGGAAAGACTCGGGGGAGCTCTCACTCCTTGAAGTTGCCAAGTGCTTCTTCAACGATTCCATAAGCCCATTCTAGACACTTGGTCATACTCTGCTGGGCTTCTGACGACGTCCCAGAGATCCCGAGCTCTTTTAGCTTCTCGTCGTTATACTCCCCCTCCACGTCGCCGCCTTTGAACATGAAGGCGTGGTCTTGTTTGTAATTAGGCCAGACGACGTTTTGGACGTAGTTGGGTGGATCTTCCTGCATATTATTAGGATCAAAGAAGAGGAGCGGTGAGAAGATTCTACTTACCCAAAAGCCTTGTAGCGTCACATAACCGCTTCTAGCCTCCCTCCTCCGCCTAGCCGTCTCAAACTCCGTTTTCAAAAAAAGCTTCACATCGAACAACTCCCGAATTCCCTCCATCTCCTCGGAGTAGAGCAAGAATCCATCAATAATCGCCACAGGCGGCACGTTCTGAAACATCCACCTCGAAGCCTTCCACGTCAAATCGTCAATGACCGCGTGATCTACATCAACCTGTTGGCCGATGGAATTCTTGTCTTCTTTCGATACCAGATCCGAGGGTGGTAGGCCGTGCTGCTTGATGTGTCTCAGGGCGCTCTCGAAGGCTGAAAGGTCCAGGGCGTCGAGGCAGTCCCAGTCTGCGACGCCGGTGGCGTGTTGGGGGATCGAGGCGTCGGGTTTGTAGAAGTCGTCTTCGTGGAGGATGAAGGCGTTGGGGAGGACGTCGCGGAGGAGACGGGCTAGGGTTGTTTTGCCGGAGGAGGAGGGGCCGGATATGCCTACTAGAATTGCGTTCTGCGAGGGCATGGTGGGTATGCGTTTATGTACAGTATGTATGAACGTAGTAAGGCCTCTCTTTGGTGGTTTCGTAAGTGGCGATTAGATCTTTGTACGTACTCCTTCCCGATGGTGGCAGAGCGACTCTATGATGACATGGTACATATGTATTTTAGTATGTGGTAGTCATTGCAGATTCACTCCTAGTCATTGTTGCTTCATGCGAGTCCGAGAAGGTAAATAAGGTAGTTCATTGATTGCTTCAGTCTCACTGCACACGCGAGAGGAAGCCGAAAGCCGACGTTTAGATAAGCACGGGCCAACTGAGCTAGCAGCCACGTCAAAAAGCCAGCTTCCAACCTTCGTGCCTGAGTCTTGGTGCATGCAACAACCTCCGACACCATCCAACACTCTCTCTCGACTCGACGCGCTACAACACAGCCTCAACTCTCATAGATAGCAGCTCGGACGTCACTCTCCAGTCGCTAGAGTGCGACTGCGACTGCACTAGACACGAAGTGAAGACGAGCGCGCGCGCGTCGACATGGCGCAACCCGACATCTCTCAGATTCTTGCGGCCCTAGGTGAGTCCCCGCGTACACGGAGATCTGTACTCATGCAGGTCATTGACACATTGTACAGCCCAGCAGCAACCACCGGCGACGCCTCAACCGTCCGCAACACCCGCGCAACCACCTCCGCAACCCCCCCAAGGCTACCCTCACATGGGCGCGGTTCCTGCCCAGCCTCCGAGTGCAGGGCCACCGCAAGCAGCGCCCTATCTACCTCAGCCCTCCAACAGCGGAAGCCTCGACTTGAGCGCCATTCAGCCAATCAACAGCGGATCAGTCAGCATAGCCGACGCAATCGCCAAAGCCAAGAGCATTGCAGCGGACAGGGGGGTACAGTCTTTTGATCCGCGCTCAGCCACACCACGCGAAGACCCTCGTCTAGCAGGTCGTGGATACCAACAGTCACGCTCGAGGTCGCGCTCTCCTCTGAGATACAATACCAACCCTTACCGCGATGAGCGACGCGAGGATCCCAGACGCGGAGGCTACCGGCGCTCGCCGTCACCCGATACCAGCTTCCGTGGTGCACGTGACCCACCTGCAAACTACCGTCAGGATGACGGAGAGACGGAGACAGTACGCGTCAAGTCTGCGCTCGTCGGCTTGATCATAGGCAGAAACGGGGAGAATCTGCGCCGCATCGAGCAAGAGTCCGGTGCGCGTGTGCAGTTCTTGCAGGCGAAGGATTCGCGTGTGTCGGAGCGTGAAGCCACGATCAGTGGTTCTTTGCGCGCAAGGGAGACTTGCAAGTCTGCTATCTTCTCTACAATCGAGGAGAATGGCGGCCAGAATGTGCCACAGGACAAGGGCGCATACACTGCGGGCATGCCCGGCCGGGCCAAAGTCAATCTGCCTGCTCTCCGTGAAGGTGAGAACAGCACGCAGATCATGGTGCCAGACAAGACCGTGGGTCTTATCATCGGGCGCGGCGGTGAGACGATCAAGGATTTACAAGAGCGCAGCGGCTGCCACGTCAACATCTTGGGTGAGAATAAGAGTCTCAACGGCCTGCGTCCTGTGAACTTGATCGGTAGCGACCGCGCCACCGCCACAGCGAAGGAGCTGATTCTGGAGATTGTTGAGTCCGACAATCAAGGTCAGAGCGTTGGTGGCGTTAGCGGTGGCAGCAGGTCAGGCTCAAACGCTATGCCTCCGTCCCGCGACCGCGGCTATGGCAACTACAACGACCGCCAAGGGGCCGGAGGTGGAGGTGGGGCCGGAGGTGGCCGTGATCACATCGAGAAGACGATCTATGTCCCTTCGGAAGCCGTAGGCATGATCATTGGGAAAGGCGGCGAGACTATCAAGGACATGCAGCGCACCAGTGGCTGCAAGATCAACGTCAACCAGCCTTCTCGTCCGGACGTGACGCGCAAGATCGACCTTGCTGGCACATCTAGAAGTATGGCGGATGCTGAACGTGTCATCTGGGAAAAGGTGGAGACGGTCAGACAGCGTGATTCTGCTGCAGGCCGCTCGCATGGTCGGGATTCGAGCGGACCGCCGCCGCCGATGGGAGGATATGATGGGTACTCACAGCCGCAAGCACAGCCGCCCATGTCCGGATACGGGCAGTACATGCCACCAGCTCAAGGCCAAGCGCCACCGCAGATGCCGGCGTTCCAGATGCCGACGCCGGTGCAGCAGTCGACGCCTGTTCAGCAGCCTGGAAGTGAAGGTCAAGGTGATCCGTATGCTGCGTGGGGTGGCCAAGCCAGCTTCATGGCCTGGTACGCGCAGCAGATGGCCAACATGCAGGGTGGTCAGGGTGCTCCCGGCACCCAGTAAGCCCTCGCCTTTGCCAATGTAACGACGAACGACGTGCAGACGACGTGAGGAATTGTCGAAGTGCCGTAAAGGTTTACCCGATGCCTGGATCGACTGATGAACCCTGTACCGTCTCCTCGCCAAAGGCTATTGACTACGCGTGTGGGTGTGGTGATCCGCCCGCCATCTCTGGATCGCCTGATTTGTGCTGTCTCTTGTCAAACACAGGACTGATGACTACTCCGTTTCGGTTTCATCAGTGGTGACACGCGCCTTGAGCTTGACTTCTTCGGCCTTTGACTCCCTGTCTTTCTCTCTCCCCGCGTCTTGGAAGACCGTCATACTGTCACTGGATCATCAATGCCACCCGCTCCTGCAATGCACTGCTGTGCTCTGCTCTGTGAAGGTGTGGTCTTCATTCGCGCCTATTAACGAGCCCTCGTCTTCTGATGGTATCTACAAGTCCGGTCATGATGGTGCTGAGATGACTCTTGCGTGCAACTGGCGCTGGGAAGTCTACATGCGTTTGTGGCCGCAGCTGATATCTTGCGCGCCCCTCACAAATGTCGTCCGCACCTGCAATGACTATAGAGCCGTCGATGGTCTGTCCAAGCGTGTCGTCCAGTGCTGTCTGCAGCCATCCCGTGAGGCTCGAGTTGTCTGCCTCAGCAGTGGTCTACGGCATGATTCCTTAGGCTCAAGCGATGTTGCCGTCATATGCGTCCTTGTGCTGCCGCTCTTCGGGACAGGCAAAGACTTTGCCGCAGCGACTTCGATGGGAGCAGTGGCTCTTCAAGCGACGAGACGAAAGCTACCTGAGAAAGGGTGCTCTCGCGTGCCTTTTGCTGTTCTTGTAGCTAGCTTTACTCTACTTCTCAGAAACCGTGATTTCAATTTCATCCTCGCCTGACAAGTTGACCAGCATCAACCGCACTTGGGCATGGTAGATTTATATAGGCTGGGGGAAAAGGAAATAGCGCCTGAGTACTGAATGGCAAAGGTGCGGCTGTAATGCTTTTTCCCATGGTTTCCTCTCTGTACCCCGAGTCATCACACTCACGGTTCGTATGACCAAGGCATCTAAGAGTCGCACGCGACATCAAGAAACTCAATCTAGCATCTCTTCGTAGCGTCCCTGCCGCCTTGGGACCAAAACCCGAAATGAGAAGCAAACAAGCCTTGCGAGGCCTACAACGCCTACAGCGCTAGACGAGGAGAAACTGCTGTCATGCGATTACTCTCGTATGGGTTGTAAGGGTGACGAAATTGCACGACTGGATTGGCTGCATCAAGGGAAGCTTGGTGGTACATCTCTCGATGACGACTACCTTATTGGAGGGGGGAGGGGGGTGAGAGAAATTGAGAGAAATTTATATTTGCCGGGGCTGATAGAGCCCACGTGAATCCGGATGGTCTGACAGGGCTTGAACTCCAACGGTGGGAAAGTAGAGCAGCCTGATAAAAGGGTGAGGTGGACGTCTTAGGTGTGGTTTTCCTCTCTTTCTTTGAAGGATTTTTTTCAGGAGGGCGTTGACTTGGAGTCAAGGAACGCTGATAACAATGATTTCTTGAGGGCGTGCCGTCATCATAAATCAAGATCTACCAACATCATGGACACCTTGGCACCCTCCCCGCCCGCCCTCTCACGATCCACCTTCCCTCCGTAACCTCGCCATCGTCGCCCTACCAGCACTCGACCCATTTCCCTTCCCAATCTCCCCCGTAATCCAATCCCCAATTCGACTCACCTCCTCCAAACTCACCCCAGTCTCGGCCCCCAAAGACCTCATCAAATACACCAAATCCTCCGTCGCCACATTTCCCGTCGCACCAGGACTATACGGACAACCGCCCAAACCCCCAACCGCACAATCAAAAGTCCTCACGCCGTGCTCCAGGGACACCAACGTATTCACCAAGGCCTGCCCGAACGTATCGTGGAAATGCATGGCGAGGTCCTCGGTCAGCACGCCGGCTTCTTTGAGGGTTTGGAGGAGTTTGCGTGTGGTTGGGGCCGTGCCCATGCCGGTTGTGTCGGCTACGCTGATTTCCGTTGCGCCCATTTCGAGGAGTTTGATGGCGAGGTCGGCGACGGTGTGGGGGTTTGTGTCTGGGCCTTCAAAGGGGCAGCCCAGGGCGACGGAGATGTAGGCGCGGACTGGGTGACCGGCTGCGCGGCTTGAGGTCATGAGGGGGGCGAAGCGGTCGAGGCTTTCTTGGATTGTGCAGTTGGTGTTTTTCTTGCTGAAGGATTCGGTTGCGGCTAGGAAGATGGAGGCTTCGTGTTTTTGGGTGGGGGCTGAGGTGTTGGTTCGACGTGCTTGGGTCATGCTGTCTACGCCGGATGTGGACGAGGACATGGCGTTGGGGTCCATGGAGGATGTGTTTAGAGCTGGGCCGCTGTCTTGTGGGTCGGGGGAGGGCGGGGGCGTCGGGTATCCGCTAGAGGAAGGCATATTCGGGGACGGAGGAGGAGTTGGGTATCCGCTAGAGGAGTTCGAATTGTTCATGGTCTTAAGCATGTTGTCTAGGCCTTTGCTGTTGGGGAGGAGCCATTGGTAGGTGATTGGATGTGGAGACGTCGGTGGGTTGGACAGTATGCTCGACAAGACCTGGTCTGATGCAGCCATCTACCACGGATACTCAGTACACTCTTGACCACCAACGTCGCAAGGCTGACATGCTATGCGGCGTAGTTTGCCTATACATACCTGAGGTACCCATTTCGGCGCCACGAATGATCCCGCCTCTATCGTCTCCAACCCCGTCCTCGCGAGCCTCCTTACGAGTTCCGTCTTGGTCTCTGCCGGTATACTCTGCTTCTCATTCTGTAGCCCATCTCTCGGGCCCACCTCGACTAGACGCACATGATCTGCCAATGGACGGTTGGAGCTCGAAAAGGTGCGTTTGGAAAGGTGCCGGTAGGCTCGACGGCGGACGGTGGCGGAGGATAACAAGGACATGGTGATCGGTATGCCTGGCAGGAGGCAACTTGCTGTCGTGTCGATAATGAACAGGTTCTCGCTACACTCGAGCGATGTTCGTCCACTGTCGGTATCTCCTACAGTACGAAGTAGCTTATGAGGTACCTCCGTAGCGGGGCTCCGCATTGATGTCGACCTGGGGATGCGGAGAAGCCGGTATCGGCCTGCCAGGCACACACCAGAGAAGCTAAGGTACCATAAGTGCACTCGAAACGTGCATCAGAACACGCACATACAATGCCTCATATGGTCTTCATCGCGTATAGGTAGGTATAAGCTCGACCACACGTTCAATCAACCACAAAGATCGTAGAGAGGACGTTATCTGAAACTTCAGATGACACTTCATTCCAATTCACAAATCTATACAACCCCCACAGCCACCCCATGCCACTTCAAGCTCGAAAGCTCCTTCAAACCCCTCGACACACCACTAAGCCTCATCCACACTCTCATCACCATCCTCAGCATAGCTAACCCTCTGACTCTTCGCCCGCCTGCCCTCCATCTTCCTACTCGCAGCCCTTTTAACAGCCGGACTCACGGGCTTGACATCCTCATCGTCTTCCTCGTCCTCAAAATCCAAATCCACCTGCTCCTCCGCCTCCTCCTCACTCGGACTCGGCGTCGGCACCGCCGCCTCCTCAACAGGAACCTCCTGCTTCTTCCTCCCACCCCTCTTCCGCGCCGGAGCCGCCGCTTTCCCACTAGCCTCGCCAGAAACCTGCAAAGTCTTCTCGGCTTTCGCCGCAAGTTTCGCAGCGTCGGCGTCAGCCTTCGCAGCCTTCCTCGCGGCCTGCGTAGCCTCCTTCTTCTTCATCGCAGCCTTGGCTTTCTTGGTCGCGGGCGTAGCATCGGCATCGCTGTCGTTTTCCTCCTTCACACTGCCGCCGTCGCCGCCATTGGCTCCCGCCGCTTTCTCCGCTTCGCGTGCGGCGTAGAGCTCAGCTGCTTTGTTCTTCTTCGCCTCCTTACTCTTCCCCGCAGCGGCGTCTTCGGGATCCTTCTTCTTCACCTCTCGCTTCTTAGGTCGCAACCACTCTTCCATGCCAGGCGGCCAGTAGACCCTTCCATCCGGCCCACCCATGCCGACCTCCTCGTCCTTGATCAGCTCTGGTTCCGGCTCCTCCGGGTCCGTCTTCTTCTTCTTCTTGTTCATAGCCGCGAGCGCGGCTTTGTTGTCGTCAAGTCGCGCATACGGCATCACGTCGGTAAAAGTTTCGAAACCAGGAAGTTTAAAGTTGCGCATGAGCTCGAAGACCGCTTGCTCCTTGTCCTTCGCCTCGATCATGAGGTCCATGTCCTGCGCACACGGCGGCAGCGTCATCGGGCGAGGGTTGTGCTTGCGTCGCTGTCTGGGCGTGACGGCCGGTGGCGTGGGCTCAGAGTAATGCATTTTCTGTGTGATGCCTTTGCGGTCCCAGGTCGCTTTGATGCGAGGGTAGAGATCCATGACGTCCTTGGTGCCCTCGCGGATTTGACTACCATCGAAGAGGATGTTGTGGTGATGGTAGTCTAGGACGAAAGGGATGTTGAGTTCTTCACAGATGGGTAGCAGGTCGTGAAGAGTATAGCAGACGTCGTCGTTCTCCAACACCAGTCTGTTCTTGACGCTCTGGCTCAGACCGGCGTAATTTTCCTTGAATCTCTTCACGGTATCCTCTTTTCCGTCGAAGACTCCGCCCATATGCAGAATCATGACCGCGTCCCTATCCTGCTGCTCTGGTAGCTTGAGCAGACTGAGCAGCTCGTCGTGGTACTCTAGATCCCGCATCGCGTTGTCGATGACCTGTTTCCTCGGACTACCTAATTGCGTAAATTGACCAGGGTGCGTCGTGACTCTGTGGCCCAGCTCCGCAATGACTCTACCAGCTTCCGCCAGGGCTTCAGATGCAAAAGGAGCAAGTCTGTATCCGTACTCCGGATGCGAGGCGAAAGGGAACATCTCGCTGCTCAGGCGCAGGAACTTGATGTTGTACCGTTCGTTCCACCTGACCATCTTAATGATGTCTTTGACATTGGCCACACAGATAGCCTCTAGATACCGTTTTCCAAGCTCGATATCAGCCGGTTTAGAGCGATCTGGCTTGTTCTTCGTCGGATGCTCTGGCTCATCGGGGTTCTGCAGCGGATGGCGATGCTCTAAGATAGACTGAATGCGACATGTGCGTGACGAGAAGACAGGCGGGTTGGAGGAGCGAAGATAGGTGTTCAAGCAGGCATAGCCTAGCCGGCCTTTCCATGGTAAAGGCAAGTAGTCGCTATTGACCGGTGGCGGTCTCTTCAATGCCTCTTGCACCTCTTCTGGGTCGGCTTCTTCATCGCCTTCTGCCTCTGGATCGGCAGCGTTGTCGGTATCCGCATTATTCTTGGCTTTCAGCGCTGCGGCTGGCTTCGCAGGTGCTTCCGCTTCGACCTCACCGCCCTCGTCTTCCTGCTTGATCTTCTTGCCCCGCCCTCTCTTCACCGGCGCACCCTTGGCGTTAGCTGCGGCATCTACCACAGCACTGACGACCTCTTCCGCCTCCTGTACATCTTTCACGGCCCCGTTCGCCACCTTCTTCCCTTTTGCCTGAGCTCTGCCCTTCTTCGGCTTCGGCGCCTCCACCACAGCCGGCGCATCGCTCAGCGGACTCTCGGACCTCGCCACCCCATTCTCCTGCTTCACAGCAGGAGGGCCGACGACAAGGGCATGGCCCACCGTCTCGTCCGGCGAAGCCTCCTTTGCATTCGGCGCATCCATAATCTCGCCGTTGACATCTGGATTGACCGTCGCGGGAGTCGTTGCCGCCGCCGCCGTCGCCGCCGTGCTAGCCTTACGAGAAGATGCTCTCCGCTTCAACGGAGGCGCATCGCCGTCACCATTGACCAACGCTCCAGGCTGAGCGGAGGCCTTCCTTTTCGTCGCCGCCATGATGGATATTCCGCGCAAAGAAGCGCAACGGTGCGAGGGCTGTGCGGATGGCAAAGCAAGACGAGACGACTGTCCAGGAATGAAAAGACTGCCTCTTTGGAAAACGCGCGAAAGCATCTACTGCTACACGGCTGTTGGACGTGTAGAACGAAAGGTGAAAGAAAGGACACTCTTGACCCTACCTAGGTACCTAACCTCTCGAGCAACAGGACTTCTTCTCCTCCGGCACGGTCCCTGACACGCCCCACGCGAAGTGCAGGAGGATGCTGTCATCGACCACACGCGATCGAGTGGGTGCACGGGCGCGCACGCGACGTGAGATCGAGCAAGGATCGCAGATCCACCTGATGTTCCGAGATCCGACCCGATCCAGATCTGTTGACTAAGAGGTACGCCTCAGGCAGCCATCCATGGCAAACGACGGGACCTCACTGCACTGCACCGGTGGACTTGACACGAGGGGACGCCAATGAAGGTGATATGCGAGAAATGTAAGGTATCTGTTCGAAATGCCTGCGAAGCAACCAGGGTCTAGTGCCCCCAGATGCTAAGGTACGGTAGCTTTACCTTGATTTAGGAATTAGTAGAGATGCTTCATACACCCCTATTAGCGTAGGCAGCCTTCGTATCGTCCAACACCGCGTTCAGGAGTTGCCATTACTACCCTCGTTCTATCCTACAGAGCGAATATCTTTCGCCATCCTACAAACGTTCGCACCAAAATGGGGTATCAAGAAAAGAACCTCGTTGGCCAGTTGCACGAGGCCCATGAGGAATCCAACGCCTCGCTTTCATCGCAAAGCAACAAACACACGCAGACACCCAACAAGCAACGCAGCAAACTTCAAGCATTCACACTCTCCAACAAACCCGTCTGTTCTACTCAAGGCACTTTCCCCCTTAGCCACTCTCCGCGGGCATCCGACTCCGCCTGAAAAACCTCAAGCGCTTCTAGCCACTCTCAGTCGGCATCTGACTCTGCCTCAAGAAACTCAAGCGCTTTTTCAGCTGCGCCGTACTCATACTACTGTAATCCGTCTGCTGCTGCTGTTGCGCGCTCGGCCTCCCGCGGCCCGTAGGCGTCTGAACATCACGCGCCCTATCTTCAGCGGCTCCACCGCTGCGGAAGAAGCTGATGCGGCGCGTGAGACTCGTGTCGCGCAGACGGCTGCGGCTGCGTTGGCGGGAGTGCGAGCGCCCGTTATCGCCGTTGAGATCAGTCTTAGAACTCGAGCGGCGGTTCAGCCAGGGGATCGAGGAGCGACGGCCTTGGCGGGGTCGCTGCTCTTCTTCTTGCGGAGGCTGGCGCTGCGCGTCTGCAGCTTGCTGGGCTCCTTGCTGTTGGGCGCCGGCCGCCGTTGCGAGTTGTTGATGGAGCGCCAGAGACGACTGTCTGGCCGAAGGGCCCCGGATGCTAGGTTCCGGAGTCGGCTCGCTCATCAGTCCACCGCTTTGCGGGAACAGCTGGGTGAGCTCGGGCTCGAAAGTGGCCTCGAACCTCGGGACGATCTCTGCTTTGGTCGCTAAGTAAGCCGATCGACGGAAGAGACCCAGGCAGCGTCGTATGGCCAATGCATGGTCCAGTAGGGCGATCTTCAACGCGCTCTGCATTGTGTCGAGCTGCACCTCGTCCTTCTTGGCTTCGTTCTGCGCTGCAAGATCCTCCTGCGACGGCGTCGCTGGCGTTTCTGAAGCGGGCAATAGGCTCCGGTACCTGGCAACACTACTGTCCGAGTTCGGGTCTACCGAGAGCAACAGATCCTCCGCTAGACGATTCATCGCTCCCTCGTCCTCGCCGCTAGAGATGCGCTTTTCTAGAGCGAGGAGTTCCTGCGTCTTTCTCGTAGTACGCTCAACGGCCGCCTGGATGGGCGACAGATTGACCGTCTCACTCTTGACAATTTCGCTGCGACGCAGAATGGTCGGAAACGGCTCAGCGGTCGTGTAGATAACCTTCTCGACTTGCTGGTCGGTGATGGGCACGTCGTGTGCAGGGTGTCGAGTTGCAGTCGCAAAGCGCCAAGGATTCGAAAGCAAAGCGTACTCACGCGCTGATTGCGAGACCTTGGTCCGCTGGTAGACGGGGTGATGAATATCCTTATGAGGGCTGACCGCGAAAACCTGCAGGAATTGCCCTTCCGCATACGAGTCCATCTTTGCTGAGCGTGAAATATGCGCCGAAGGATGAAGCTGCTGCAAGCGGTCCTCGAAGGTGGACAGCCGGTCACTCTGCTGGCCTTCAAAGATGAAGTCTTTGTCACGCAGACTGCTGGGAAAGCCGAGGCCTCTGTACAAGACACGGAAGTAGCGCCGGCCCGCACGCTCGCCTTTAGCGATCCGCTCGTGGATGCTGGCCATGGCCCGCTGGGTGCGTGCAAGCTTGGAAAAGTCGTAGACATTATACTCGTACTGGTGAGCCAGCTCCTTGTAGGCGTCCAGTGCGCGATGCCAGCAGGACCCTTGCTCGAAGTGCTGGCACATCTCAAAGTACAGGAATTCCTTCCGATCGAAAGCTGTCTGCGCGGCCATCTTCGGCTCCCACATCTCGTTGACGGCCACTGATGGGTCCCAGTCATACTTGTCAGCATGTAGGCGCAAGGCGAGCCCAGCTTCCGTGTGATTGCCAGCGGCCGCTTGCAGCCCTACCAACTGGTGAACGTAGCGGACATACGCGTCATCGCTTCGTACGTCTTTGAGAAACTCCATTAAATTCAGCGTGTCCATGATGCGAGAAGCTTCGTTGGTCATGCTGCCACGATGCACATTGGCGAGCATACCCAGCAGGTCCTCGATCCTCCTAAACATGTCGACCACGGCGTTGAACAGCTCATCTTCGGTACTACCTTGAAGTGGCTTGAACTGCTCCAACATCTCGTTGATGAACGTCTTCTGTAGGTACGACTCCGTCATGGTCCTGTTGCGACATATCTTGTCAAGACAGTCGATCATGGCCGTCTGAATAACACTGAGTTCCTGGTCGAGCTCCCATGAACTGATGATCATGGTACGTAGCACCTCGATCGCCACGGTGCGCAGGCTAGCGTGCACACTGAGACAAAGCTCAACGATGGGTGAAACAAGCTCGGGCACGAACTGCACCTGATAACCACCGGTCTTCTCAAAGCCATGCAGCTTCCGGCTGTCCTCGTCGGTCTCCCATCCAATGGATTCCCACGTACGGCGCAGCAGTTTCGCGCCTAGCTCGCGCACATCCCCTGCAATCTTCCAGATGGCTCTCCGCTTCTGCTCAGGGAAGGTCTCCATCGCCAGGGCGGGACTGTTGACAGCAACGAACAACGTGTCGAAGAACGTGCGCCAAAGGGTGATATCGAAGTCCAAGGCCTCAGCCGCATCTGCGCCGAACATGTCCGGGAGTGAGTCGACAAGGATCTCTGAAACCCGCTCCAAAGCTGTCATGGCGAATCGGTGATGGCTGACGTGCAAGCTCACCCAAGTGCGAGGGAATGCTTCGCAGCGGAGCACGCTCTGCCCGACTTGCAACGCTTGCATGAGCACACCATGAATATCGACCTGGCTCGCGTCAAAGTAGAGGCTTGCTTGCGTCGTGAGCGCAGCAGCAAGTAGTGCAGACATTTCCAGCATCGCTTCGTCGACGTCCGTCTCGACTGGCGTCTTCTTCATTGGAAACGGATAGCTCGTTGGGAACAGCATACTAAATGTTCGCTTGGGCTCTCTCTTGACCTTCTGCAAAGCTGTGTAGGATCCGACCAGCTTAGGAACGTACTGGCAGCTGTCTTCGCCGAATTCCTCCGTCTGGACTGCAACAACGCTGCAGCAAAGACGGACTTGGTCTCGCCATTGCTCCGTCACCTCGGACGTCTCCCCCCAATACGGCGCCAGCCAGCGAAAGGTGTTGGCAACCAGGGTCGTGCGTACCTCAGGCGACTTGAAAACATCCAAACGACTGAGATTGAGGACCAGAATGAGCTTGTAGAGTATCATCTTGCCCTGCGCGTCCGAGCAAGCGTCCAGCAGATCCGTTGCGATCTCGAGGACCTCCGTCGGGCTCATGACTGTCTGCAATTCAGGCAACCAGGTGTGGAAGTGTTGTATGGCCAGTGTCTGTGTCCCCAGCAAGACGGGCATTGGGTTGCGCATCAACGCCATGAGCGCAACGAACAGATTTTGAAGATCTTGTACGAAATTTTCATGGCGCAAAGTGATTTCGCCATTGGTGACTACTTCTGCATGCTCTGCGGGCTGCTTCGTGGTCTCAATGATGAGCTTGAGCACCTGGTCTCCGACCTTCAGCGTGGCGCGTAGCTTGCGCGAGGCGTCCATACCCAGTGGATTGGTTAACAGGCGCTGGTAGGCTCGGGCCAGACATTGGCTCGCATACTGCCAGTGGTGTCTTGTCTTGGCGTAGTCCTCAATCACGTCATGCAAATTGAAGCGCCTGTCGCGCGCGACACTGAGTACAATCACGAAGTTGTAGAAGATCAGGTCCTCATAAGTCTCGCTGTTAGCGTACTCGTGCAGGATCTCGAAGAGCGCTTGGAGGACTTCGCTGAGCAGCTTCACGATTTCAATCTCTGGCACGAACGCGAAGCGTTCCAAGAGCTCGACCAGCCTCTGACCGTAAAGATCACGCCAAGAGAGCAAGCCCAGTAGGGTTGGATCTTGAGAGTGCTCTGTACTGCATAAGTATGTGCGGATCGAAATTGTTGCCGCGTTCTGCTGCAAGACGTCGCCCTTGTTGTACCAAGGTGGAAGAGCCAGGTAGGCACCCTTGCCACCGATGATGCTGGAAGAGTATTCGTCGTAGACGTACAAAGCCACTTGGTGGTCGCCGTCTCTTACGAAGGCGTCAGACTCCCAGAGTGGTACCCAGGCCAGGGCGAAGGGAAAGTTTGGTGAGTCAGCGATGCTCATTACGATGTGACTACCGGGCACGTCCTCGGGCGGTATCGCGAGTCTGATCGTCTGATTCCAGCCTTCGCCTCGCTCGACGCCAGTGGTCCGCCAAGCAGTGTGACCTTGATGATTGGAGGCCGTGAAGATGCAGTCTTCGATCCGCTCTCCGTCTCCTTTCCGTGCCTCGATTGTAAGCTGGAGGTTTGCCAGATTGGTCTGGCAACGTTGGCTGAGCGGCACGTTGCCGAACTTTGAATGAGCAAGATGAGCATGGCGAGGTATGAGTGGCTCACTCAGAGTCACGTAGATGTCGCTTCGACTTTGGGTGGGCACGCCAGAGAACCCTACCTTGGGTGTCATGTGCACGTCGTACAAGAGTGTTGGGGTGTTGCGAATGAGGTTATCAAGGTCTGAAGAGGCAAACGCGGTCGTGAAGACGTCGCAGCGCTTCACCAAAGAGAGGCGAGTGTAGCCGCCAGTTGGGCTGCGCAGGAGCTCCCTCACAACCTCGCACCAGTCTTCGCTCCCGTCACTTCGATCTTCAGACGGTGTGGTCGGGGCCCAGATCGCAACGTGTCGTTCAAGCTCAGACTGGTTACGAACAAGCTTGCCAACATCGATTGCTCCTGCACCGATAGTGCGCTTGACGGTCTTTGGGTCGTTGGATACTGGCGTTTCAGAGCGTGAGCCACTGGATCGCGTCACGTCGGAATATTCAGACATCGATGTCTCTGGTCTACCCATTTCCGAAGGTGTGCGACTGTGATCACGTTTACGTTGACTTCCGAACACGCTACGTCTGCCACGCACACTCGAGTGCTTCTGCGCGTTCGTGGCTACTGACGAATTCAGCTGATGGCCCATTCCAGCTTGGCCGAGAATACCAGTCCGGATCGGCTCGTCCTTGAGAAGCTTGAAGACAACATACAATGCCGTCGTGTCGGCCCCAAGACCTATATCAGGGGCGCACAGATTGACAAACAGAGTCTTAGTCTGGTCTTCTGGCGTCTGGGCCGGACTTTCTGGCACCGGGATGGAGATGGCGTATACTTCGCTAAGCGGCGTTGCCTTCCCTCCAAACGGCTTTGAGAACAGACACATTTGGAGTGTAGCCGGCTCGTTGTGCTCGCAGACCAGGTTGCGTACGTCGACCAAAACATGGTAGAGCATGTTGCGATCCTGCGCAGGTTTTGGCGGCCTGTTCAGTATGCTCATATTGGATTGCAACTTGGTCATCTCGATCACCGAGTCGTCCGCAGTCAGTATGCGGCCTTTCTCTGTTGGGCTGCGCACAATCACTTCGTCGCTGAGCATCTTGTTACCGGCGACCAGATCCCATACTGTGTCTTCGCGCAGCTTGTTGAGCTCCTTCATGGTCATGACATCGTGCATCAGCTGCTTCCTGCTCGTGTCCACGCGCTTGATCAAATCTTGCACTTTTGATAGCTGGCTGTAGCCTCTTGCTAGCAGCAGCTCGTGCAATCGGGTGTCGTGCCACTCGCGCAGGCACGAAGCAATCTCGTCCACCAGTGGCTCCTCAGCCGATTGGCCCGTTTCGTCACCGACGCGCAGCAACGGTACAGGTGCAGGAGGCTTTGGAGCGTTCGGATCGCGAGGGAGAGGCTCCTGCGATGTAAGATCAGGCTTAGGCTTCTTCGTGATATCGCGCGCGCTCCTCTTGCGGCTCAAAGCCCTGCTCAGGCGCCGCGCGTATTGTGCCTGACTCTTTCGCCTTTCGCGCCCATTGCCATCTTCACTCCGACCACTATCACTGTGCGGTGCGCCGGCTACACCATTGATCTTGTTGTCTTCCATCACCTCACGAACCTCTACACAGTTTCTCGGGAAGATGCCCGTGAAGACCCGTGCATCCAGCTGCTCCCCTCTCTCGCTCGTGAGTCCCGCCAGCAAGGACGGGAAGCCCACCAGGTACCCTCTATACCAATCTCCATCGCTGCCGCCCTGCTCGATGATGTACAAGCAATCGCCGACTTGCAGGGGAAGGTCGTCAGGGTGCGAAGCTCGGAAAGGATACGTGCATATTGCGAAGGCGACCGACGGCAAAGGCCTCCACGGCATGGCGCTGGCGGATGACGAGACTCTTGGCTGTAGTTCTGTTCGGGCGGTCTTGAAACAGGCCTAGTCAGCTCAGGTCATGCTCGACACTGTGTGCTGCGAGCTGTGGTCGTCGAGGTTCGAAGGTTGGCGCGTCGAGGTTCGAGGCTGGAGTTCTGAAGCGAGCGTAGTCCAAGGCCGCCGCGGCCAGGTTGATGAAGTATGTATTGTACAATGAATGTCGAACGAATATATTGCGCGCATTACACGCGTTGTGCGTGCTCAGTGTGGTGGTGCTCTTCAACAAATTAGATGCGTGATTGATCTGCAGCCAATCCGATGGGGATCAGCTATTCCGAGCTAATGCATTGACGCTTGGGCCGTACACGGTACAGACGAGGCGCGACGAAGCAGACAAATCGTCCCATTCCTGCTTTCATGGACGACTTCATACGAGGGAGAGCTACAGCACCGGATGTGACTGAGACGCTCTCCACGCGACGCGATGTTGATCCCCCTATATCATGGCATATATAGCTCTTCGATGCCGAAATCTAAACGAAGCAGCGGGAACAAGGTTCCGGCTCGACTGGCAACGATCCGGCATACGATCAAGCTCCAACCCGGGGAAGGACTCAAAGGAGGCGTGTTCGAAGAATTGCGGGTACTTCACCCTACATGTACAGTCCACAGCATACTGTCAATGGTTGCGTGACCCGGGTCTGTACCGACCATGTGTTCCTTAAAGCGACGTCGAACACTAAGGTAGCATTCACCGACCAGCGATCCGCCCCATACGGAATAATTGGACCCCGGACCAGAACTGGACTGCCCTTGCAGACCCGGCCGCTGCCCGCTGCAAGTGGACGTCACGACGTAAAGCTCATCACCGTCGATCCCTTTCGTCTGCACTTTTGCGCAGACCCATGACTGTCTCGTGGTTCTAAAAGAAAGAGTAAAGGCAAGCATGAGTTCCTTGCCACGCAAGTCGAAGTCCACGTCCGCGTGCGGCAAGGTGAGTTGCTCCACCTGCTACATACTACCACGTTCTCCGCACGAGAGCTGTCAGGTACGCTGTAACCCCGACAGTCTGCCGTTGCATCATGCTTGATACGCCCGCTATTGTATTGCCGTTATCCGGCGGAGGATCCATGCGGAGCAACGAGGGCATGAAGGTATAACAAGGCCAAGCTCTGCAGGACGAAGCTTGAAGGCTAGACTTATAATTTTTCTTCATTCATCTTTCGACATGCTGCTACGCTCTACGGCTGCCATGCTAGCAGCCGCTCTTTCAACGACGTCGGCACAGGAGGTCATCAGCCTCGTAGGCAGCGGTTGGACGCTCTCCAATCCAGATCTGAACATCTCTGTGCCCGCTCATTTGCCCTCCCAAGCCCATCTTGACCTTTATGCCAACCATGTCATTGGCGATCCATACTATGGCTTGAACGATTTCAATCTCCGCTGGGTAGCGTGGAGCAATTGGACTTACACCAGCGCGCCAATATCCGGTCTCTCAAGCAATGCAAGCTCTACCTGGCTACGTTTCGATGGTCTGGACACCTTCACGGACATCGAATTCTGTGGCCAGCATGTGGCGAGCACGAACAATCAATTCAGACAATACTGGTTTGACATCACGTCTATTCTTGCCGATTCTGCCTGCGCTGCGGAGAAGGATAGAGTCTTGAGCATCGACTTTGGCTCCGCGCCCAAAATTGCGGATGCCATTGCTAATGAGCCAGATTCAGAGACTTGGCCGAGCGACGTACAGCAAATCTACGAGTTTACCAACAGGTACGGCATAGACGAGCGAGCCCTCGGCGGCATAAGACGATGGCTAATCGTTACGCTCTTTGTTCTGCAGGTGGTTCATTCGTAAAGAGCAGTCTGACTTTGGATGGGACTGGGGCCCAGCATTTGCACCGGCTGGTCCGTGGCAGCCGGCATATGTCGTGCAGCTAGGCATGGAACAAGTGCACGTCCGCAACACTTTGATCGATATCTACAGAGCGGGCCAGCTGCCTCTTACGATCCCAGATCAAAGTCAGCCATGGATCGTCAACGCAAGCCTTGATTACTTCGGGCGTACACCCGACGGGGCCGGGCTACGGTACACTCTCGCGGATATGAAAAACAACACGATTCGCAGCGGCGAGATGAACAACGTCAATACCACGGATTCAACCGTGACTGGCGAAGTCATGATTGAGGACGGCACTGTCGATCTATGGTGGCCAAGCGGAACGGGCGAGCAGAATCTGTACTACATTACCATTGAGCTTGTGTCAGCCTCGAACAGCACTCTATCTTGCATCACAAAACGAGTAGGCTTCCGGACCATCGTCTTGAATGAATATCCTATCTCCGAAGCGCAGCTGGCGCAGGGTATCGCTCCTGGCAACAATTGGCACTTTGAGATCAACGGCCACGAGTTTTACGCCAAGGGTAGCAACTTCATTCCACCGGATGCCTTTTGGCCTCGTGTCACGCGTGAGAGAATCAATACGCTCTTTGACAGTGTCATTGAGGGAAACCAGAGTAAGTCTTGGACGATGTTGTATTGCATTCGTCACCTGGCTAACTGCTTCGTCTGCAAGACATGCTCCGCGTCTGGAGTAGTGGCGCCTACAGCCCGGACTTCATGTACGATCTTGCTGACAGCAAAGGCATTCTGTGCGTACCATAAATAGCTCTGATGAGCATAAACTTGGATCATCACAGCGGCTGACTCTATTGCTCACCCGTCCAGATTGTGGTCCGAGTTCGAATTCGGCGATGCCCTCTACCCAGTCAATCCAGAATTCCTTGCAAACGTTGACAGCGAGGCGCGGTATCAGGTTCGGCGGGTCAACCATCATCGTGAATACCGGACACGTCTAGTTGAATAATTCCAAGACTAACTTTTAGCAGCATCACTTGCGCTGTGGGCTGGAGGCAACGAGCTTGAGAATCTTGAGCTGATACTTCTCAACGAATCTGCCCCGGAAGAGTTCCCTCGATACCAGGCGGAGTACGAGACGTTGTTCCTCAACACGCTCCTGCCGGCTGTATTCGAGAACAGCCGAAGCATTTCGTACTCACCAAGCTCGACAAGTAACGGCTGGGCATCCCTTAACTTCAGTAGCCCAATCCCTATCGTTGAGCGCTATTACAATCTGACGGAAGGGTCGATCTACGGGTATGCACGCCCTTAACGAGGCCGAAGGTTTTATTCGATTGGCTGACGTGTCGGCAGCGAAACGGATTTCTACAACTATGACCCTAGCGTGCTGTACAACGACTCCGCGTATCCGGTGGGGCGCTTCAGCAACGAGTTCGGCTATCACAGTGCGTGTATACTCCATAGTGGTACTTGTGTCTCTGTATGGGCTGCGCTGATCATACCGCCCCATTCTCTAGGTATGCCGAGCATCCAATCATGGAGGAGCCAGATTTCTGAAGCAGACCTCCGCTTCAACAGCTCGGTCGTCACCTTGCGCGACCACCACAATCCACCAGGCGGTCTGAACACCAGCAATTACGACACTTCCAATGTTGGCCAAGGGCAAATGACAGAGGCTGTAGAGCTTTGGTATCCCATCCCACACAAGACAGATCCTGTGGCCAATTACAGCGCTTGGTGCCACGCTACCCAGATTTTCCAAGCCGTGAGTCGCAAGAGACGTGTGTGAACACATCATGTCTCAGCTGAAATTCCTTGCAGGACCTCTACCGCTCCGAGATCTTCTTCTACAGGCGAGGCTCTGGCCTGCCGGAAAGGTGCGCGCGTGATTCTTCTGGCTCTTTGGAAAGGATTATATCTAATACTGATGCGACGTAGGCAACTTGGAAGCCTATACTGGCAGTTAGAAGATATCTGGGTAGCGCCCACCTGGGCAGGTAAGTCCTCATGTGTCATTTCATCTAGACAACAATTGCTGACTTCCTCTGCAGGCATTGAGTATGATGGCAGATGGAAAATATTGCGTACAAATCCACCCGACAGCCGCGATCGAATGAGACATACGCTGACCCCGTATTGAAGACTACATTGCCAAGGATGCCTATCAGCCTCTCGTCATCGTAGGTTGAATGCTTCTCTGGCGACATGATCAGCGCACTGACTTCTACAGGCTCCGTATTACAACATCACGACTGGCAATCTCAGTGTCTGGGTGACCAGCGATCTGTGAGCGGCTCCCTCAGCGAGCAAAAGAGACGTTCTAACGTTATCCTCTAGGTGGGAGTCGTCCAGGGGAACTGCGAGATTCACGTGGTACGACTGGGAAGGGAACAAGCTGCCCATCAACGCCACTTCATCAACCGACTTCGAGGTCGGCGCAATCAACAGTACAGAGGTCCTTCAAACATTCACTACGACAGCTCTGCAAGGCTACGACGCCTCCAACGTCGTCCTGCACATGGAAATGCAAGCTCAGGGTCGTTTGCCAAACACAAACATTACACGTACCTTCCGGCATGACAACTGGCTGCACCCTACAGCTCTACGCTCAGCTAACCTTGTTGATCCTGGACTGGACCTCAGCTTCTCAAACAACACTGGGAACTTTACCGTGACGGCGACGAGTGGCGTCGCGGCTTGGGTGTGGCTTGATTATCCTGCTGGTGCAGTGGTGGCTTTCGACTCGAACGGCTTCTGGCTGGCTGCGAATAGCTCTAGGGAGGTTGCGTATACGGTCAAGAGTGATAGCACGAATGGCGAGTGGTTGGGAGGTGTCAATGTGCAGTCGCTGTGGAACCAGACATTGTCGTATTAGAAGGGTAGAAGAAAGCCGCTGGCTCGTAAATTCGGGTCGTAGCGGCAAGAAGGATTACTTTGCCAATAAATCGATCCCGATCAACATCTTTTGCAACATGAGACAGTTGACCTATTTTGCCGAGACCGCGGACTGTGATCATTAACTTTCGGATGTTTGTCGTTTTACGGTTCGACCGGCCAGCAGCTGTTCTGCTTGGGGAGCCTTCAAGTGTGACAAACGAACGGGATTGTTTGATCCGGAAGGCAACGAGCAACCATGTTGGGGACGCAAAGGGACATCAGACTGGAAGAAGGATGACCTTGTACTGCCATGTAAGGCAGTCAAATGCCTGTTGATTACTCAGCGAAGGTGGGTTGGCGTTTCAGATACGGCACCTGACGGAGCTCACTTACTCCATGTGAACAAGGTACTTCTCATGCTGTCCAACATCGCGACTAGAAGGTAACTATCATCCGCGATCGACCAGCAAGTGGCAAGCTACCATGACGGCAGCAGCGACCGTGAAAACTCGGATCCTGATCATCTCTGATACGCACTGTGCGAGCCTCACAAGCAGTGATGGCTCTACCAGAGCGCCGCGGCCGCCTTTCGTGTTGCCTCTGCCCAAAGCGGACCTCCTCATCCACTGTGGCGACTTGACATACACTGGAGAGATGAGCGAGTACCAGCAGACGCTTGAAATGCTTAGGGAGATCGATGCGCCCGTTAAGCTGATCATTGCTGGCAATCACGTAAGCGTGAAGACTTGACGACTAGTAGAACCCGTGATTGACCTTCTCCCATCTCGTTACAGGATCTTTCGCTTGACAGAGACTTTGTCTTCGGCCATCATGAACAGAACGGCTTGACTGAAGAGCAGGCGGAGTTCAAATGGAAGCAGGCTCGAGATCTCTGGACCGCTTCCGACGGCCGAGCTAAGATGGAGGGTGTCACCTTCCTCGATGAAGGCGTACATCAGATTGAGCTTCCTAACGGAGCCTCTGTCAACGTCTACGCTAGCGCGTACACTCCCGAGTTCTGTGACTGGGGATTCCCGTACGAGCGGGACGAGGACTGCTTCAACACTCCAGGGAGGAAGCTGTCGGATGCGAAATGCATCAGCCGCTATCCTGTACCTGATCCTGTCTCTCAAGCACCCGTCGACATCATGATCACACATGGACCGCCTTGGGCTCGTTTAGATAGAACCAGTAAGGGCGATCTGGCTGGCTGTCCTCACCTCCTCCGTGCTGTCATGCGGGCTCGGCCACTCATACATTGCTTCGGCCACATACACGAGGGCTGGGGCGCAGAAGTTGTCAATTGGTCACCTGATGCCGAGTCAGCGACTGCCGAAGCGACGTCTTGCGCTGAATGGACAGGTGGCAAATGGGAATCTGGAATTGCTCTTGATGGCGGGATCGAGAGAGTATCTACGGATGCTACGGCAGCGAGCGAATTGCATGCGGCCTACTTAGATCTATCGCCAAGTGGATGGGCAATAGGTCAAGGGAAACAAACAGCAATGGTGAACGCTGCCATCATGGATGTCTCCTACGAGCCGGTCAATGCTCCGTGGTTGATCGACATCGACCTGCCATCAGGAGCTCTCGAACCTTCAGTACGGCAATAAGTCGCATGGCGAGTAAGATTGACACCACGCTTACCGGGAGATCACAATTGCCGGGATAGAGAAACACCACGGCCCAACTTCAGCAGACTGGCATTTTCTGCCGTCGCTTGATTACGTCTTTTCTGCGTGTGATCTACTGCACGCCACCATTCAGCTTACAACACTGCTGGTGTACTCGAATTGCAGCCCGATAGGTATTGCAATTAGTCTTGCATTCCTAAGCACTTCTGTCCCGAATATTGAAGGCATATCATGGATGGCACTTCCATCGAAGACATCACATCTTCTCCACATCGCGCCTGTGCGCTGCTTCTCACACTCTCCTGGAATTGGACCAGACTTCACAATTACCTCGGCAACTCCTTTGTTGCACGTATGGTGCCCCAAAAAGCGACTCAGCAAGTGTGAAGACGATGTCACGCAGCGTGCCAGCAACGCCAGCATGTTCGCCAATGCGATAACATAGTCAGACGGCTTGCCTTTTGATCGTCGACGCTTATACCACGGAGATCGCGTCAGACACTGTGATTAGCCAACAAGGATGCCAGAGCCTCACGCAAGAATGAATGGCCAAGAGCGACCACCGACTAGTGAGTGGATAGCCAAGACGAGAAGGCACGCCTGTTCCTTACCGCACGGCCCGCGCCCGGGACAAAGACGATCTATGAGTTGCCGAGCATGTCAACCCTGAACTCTCCCCGCATTCTCAGACTTCACCTTGAGTCGACCTAGGTACACCAGTACTTTGTAGTTCCACGTTAGTCCTCCGTAGACTTGTCCAAGCAAACCAAGTTGTCAAGATCGACTCTGTTACCCCACGCCTCGGTTGAGGAAAAGGGCGGAGAAGGCAGAAGAAGCTTTAGACCGAAGACTTTGAGTATTCCGCCGCCTCCCGAATGCTTTATTGCAACATCCTCCGAAGCTATACGAATGGCACTTTGGTATACAGACATGACCCTGACCAGGGCTATAGCATCTTTAGCCGACGGTTGCTCACACGTTCATGACCTGGTTGAGACATGCGGCCTCATGTCAGCTTCTGGGCATGTCTGACTTCTGTGACAAAGCCGTGGTGATACATCACGAAGACTTCCGATATGCGGTGTACTCACGAATAGACCTCTTGTCGTCCAACCCAAAGTATCAGCTAAGTACGAAGTTGGTCTCAAGCTATGCACCAAAATGCAGATCACAATGCTGGCGCCAGCGCCATCTCCGCATCCCCATATTTCAGCATTGCCATCGAACGGCTCTACCGCCAATCGCCTTCACGCGTTCCTGAATGGCGATGGCGTATCCGAAAGACCGCTCGACGTCGTGCAGGCCGATTCCACGGAGGGCTATATATCTGCCTGTACTAACATTCTGGTCACTGCAGTAAGGCCTTGGCTCGCATCACGACGTCGTCGAAACGTTGTCGCTAGCGAAGACGACCCCAAAGACAAACCCCTCAATATCATGTTGAATGTGACCGCCGGGAAGCTTGCAGGACCGAGGACCGAATGGCTCATCAGTGCGTCGACGGGTTTCCAGCATCGAAAGTAGCAACGGCAGGGTATAAAGGAAGTCCCCCTCTGCCTCGAGAACCCCCTTCGATCAGACAACATCTCTTCAGCAACCTTCCAAAGCACCTTCAAAACCGCCAATCTCTCTTTCAACTCCTCCCATAATCTTCACCATCCCCACCGCAAACATGGTCGGAATCAAGAGCCTGTTCCTCGCTGCCGTCAGCGTCACTGCAGCGACCAGCAAGGTCATCCGCCGCGATGCCGCTCAGATCCAGACTGATCTGGTGAGTCGAGCGAGACCGTTACAGAGCGTACTTTAGAAGAAGACCCTGCTGATCACACACACAGATGGACATCAACGGTGATGTTGTTGCATTGACCAACGCCGTCAACAACTACTCCGGTGGCCTTTTCGGCGCTCTCCCCGTACAGAACGCCGAGGGCAACCTTGAGGATTCCATCGAGGCTGCCACCGCCGATGCGCAGGCATCTGCAGTGAGTTAGCTCAGGACACAGCAAGATTTTATCTACCAGGACTGACATTATGTTGTTGCAGCCTGTCTCTAGCGCTGAGACCCAGGACATCGTAAGTGCTCATTCAAACCGGAAATTGATCCATCCGCAGCGCTGACTTTAGCTGTGTAGATCGACTACATCAACAACACTCTGGAGCCCAACATTGACGAGTCCATTACCGCCATCATCAACAAAATGAGCCAGTTCCAGAGCGCTGGTTTGGCCGGCACTGTCCGCGACGACCTGGTATGTCGCTCTTGAAGATATTTCTTCCCCCCCTTCGAAGCAAATATAGCTGACTGTGGCAATCACTGTATTCAGACCACGCTGCAATCCGACACTGATGACCTGGGTACCGCTCTCATCAACAAGGCGGCCGCGGACAAGAAGGATGCGGCCAACGCGGCCCTGGCTGCCATTGACGCTGACTTCCAGCGGGCCGTCGCCGCCTACAACTAAGCTGGACTGCACGCCAGCGCGCGCCACCGAAGGCATTACGACTTCGATGAAGTGCAAGTCCGTTGATAACAGCAGACATCGCAGCAAGCAAGGGCTGTAGCGGCTCCTTGTGAGCCAGTCTTTGTACGTAGCTGAGAATATTGAAAGCTCGTGCCGAATAACTGCAAACTCTCATTCTCTCACACACACGTTTGCATCGTTCCTCGCTCCGGCAGAGTAGCGTTCACCATATCTTGCAGCTTCTTCTTCATGTCTTGGTTGGGGTCTCCACTGTTGTCAGACGTCAAGCGTTTGCTGATCTCCATTGATCAAGCTACGGGACAAATGCAGCAACACTAGTACGCACTGACAGGCCAAGGCTGACACGACTGCTACTGCAGCCTTGCATTCGCTAAACGAGATCATCGTTGTCTCATGCACCCAGCTCTATCGCACCCTATCTATTCCTCACATTCATCCCCACCTCACACACTCGCCGCAGTTCCCCCGAGACTAACCCTTCATAACCTCCTTATTGCCACCCCTATCAGAATCCTCAATATGACTCGAAACACTTGCCTTCCGCTCCGCCTCCTCCAACCGATGCGCCAAATCATGCTGCTGGAAATCCTTCATATTCATCGTCGGCACAAACAGCGGTGCGTTAGTGAACAAATAGTTCATCTCCTCCAGCGGACGTTTCTTCGTCTCGGGCTGGAAGGCCCAGAAAAAGATGGCGTTGGTAAGGTTGCAGACGACCTGGCAGGTGACGTTATTAGCTGATGAAGCGTTTCATCCTGGGATCGTGAATGGTCAGGAGACTTACGAAGAGAATGTAGAATCTCCAGCCCACGTTTTCCATGGCGATGGGGGTTACTTGGCCGATCATGGTGTTGAAGGCGAAGGAGACCATGACGCCGATGCTGACGCCTTTGGCACGCGTTCTTGTGTCGAAGACTTCTGCGGGCACGATCCCTACGATTCTGTCAGCCTCCCGGAGCAATATACTGTTGAAAGGGGGTGGGGATCGTTTGGCTTACAAGACAGCGGGCCGTTGGTGCAGCTGAAGCAAAAGTTATAAATCCAGGTCACGACGATGAAACCCCATTCCGCACCTATGTTGGTCGTGGTGCCCGGTGGATAGGAAGCCAGAAGAGCGGTAGCGATGATGAAAGTGACCATGTTGCCGAGATTGCCGCCGATCATGGTCCAGCGGCGTCCGACGCGGTCGATAAAAGCGATACATAGGGCCTGCGCAATGAGGGCGATGATGGAGTTGATGCCCTGGTATTTGAGCGTATCGTTGGTAGGGATGCCGATCTGACCGAAGATGACTGGGCTATAGTATTGAATGGCAGAGACACCAGTCATTTGGACCGAGGCTTGGATGGCCGTGACCAGAATGAGGCGGCGGAAGGAGCTGCGGTTCTGGAAGAGCTCAAAGTACGATTTGGCTTCGTGTTCGTGCTCGAAGGTGATGGCGTCTTGGATCTGGTTGAACTCTGCTACCACCCAAGGATCGTTGATGTCTCCATGAGCGTGGAGTTTGGCGAGAGTCCTGAGGCCCTTATCGTGTTGGCCGTGGTCGATGAGCCATCTACTGATGTCAGCATGGAGTAAAGGGCTCATGGCATAGTATGAACTACCTCGGAGACTCTGGAAACAACAGAATCAGGGCGGCGAGGATGCCAGCCGGGATGATCTGGATACCCAGTGGCACTCGCCATTGCTTGCTATCTGTTGCTGGAAAGTGGATATATGTACCGTATGCGGTCCAGCTGGCGACGAGCGAGCCAATGCCCAGCATGAACTGTTGAAGTCCGGTCACCATACCACGGATGTCCGGATGCGCCAATTCGGCTTGGTAAAGAGGGATGATCATGACGAGGAAGCCGACCCCAAGTCCAGCGATACCTAACATCAGGTCAGCTTATTCTCAGAAATCAACCGCCTCATGCATAAGACGCACATCGACCAGCGTAGAGGTAGGCTAAGCTCTGAGCTCCAGTCTGAAGGCCGCCTCCTAGGAGGAATATAATGGCGCCGAGCATGATAGTGAGCCTTCGTCCCAAGTAATCTCCCGCAAACCCAGAGAACATGGCGCCAAAGAAGGCTCCGCCAGTAAACACAGATACCACAGCACCACTCTCCGCTGCTGAAGGATTGAACAGCGCCTTGAAATTGTCCGAGGCAATAGCCTCAGCAATGACACCCAAGTCATATCCATACAGAATAGAACCGACAGACGCGAAGACCGAGACCAAGAACTGGTAGACCTTTGGTGGAAGCGGCATGGCTGCTGTCAGTGACCCCTCCAGGCCAAGGTGTGATGAGATATGGGAAGTTCAGACCACCCACGTCTGTCGGCAAAGGGGCCTGCGAGGCTCTTATACATCTGTCATGATATGCAGCCAAACACCCGCGCATGTGAGAGAGCATGCTACTCGTGGAGCTTGGGGTGTAAGCTTTCAAGGTACTCTGTACACATGGTCGCATGCCAGGGAGCCATGCGGGTGGCGTTTGCGCATGTGGACCTGAGGCGACATTGGATGCGGAGACCCCAGCGTCCCCGGTGGGGGATGCACACCTTAACATGTCTTACGGGACCGCAAGGCGGGATCAGTGGGCGACTTGTGTCTCTCGTCCCGTTGTCCAGGTCGTTGAGATCGATTCTCCGTTCCAAATTGGTCCCAATACACTACCTATCTGTGCGCGTTCTTACTCGTTCCTCACTTGTCTACCAATGTGGTGATCCAGGAACGACCATGGTATTGTCACTGTTGTTGTGGAGTTCCCGCCTTCATCGACTCACGTGAGGCCGCCAACCAGTGCACAGGCCAATATCAACGGCATAAATATTTTCCGTCTCGACTGCCGACTTACATCGACTCGACGTTCTTCCACCAATCTCCTCTCACTCCTTAGGTCCATCCCATCCAGCCAAGCCGGCGTCGTGACAAGACACGCAGCGTCCACCGCGGGCTTGGAGAAAGCTGCATGCCGCTTTGACTGTCTGCTTCCCGGTAGCCCAAGTACAGTGGGCCGGCCTGCGAGGAAGACCGCGGTAGCACAGCCACCACGACATGAAATGCACAGTAGGAGCGAGAGCTTGCAGAGCCGCAACAGGTAGCTCCAAAACCCTGCGTCCATGCTTCTATACCTTCCTTTCTGTCTACCTTTCTTACTCTACCTCCTCTCGACCCGTCACTTTCGTCCTAGCACATCAGACCGAAATGTCCACCTTCACTAAACTCTCTAATGGAGAACAGCCCAGCATCACCGTCTCCTCGACGCACAAGCTAAACCGCATCAACGACAACATCTACGGCGGCTTCACGGAGCACATGGGCCGCTGCATTTATGGCGGCATCTACGACCCCACCAACTCCAACAAGGGCCTCATCGACTCGGATGGCTTCCGCAAGGATGTGATTGAGGCCATGAAAGAGCTCAATGTCCCCGTTGTTAGGTACCCTGGTGGCAATTTCTGCGCGACTTACCACTGGATGGATGGGGTAGGACCGAGGGAGAAGAGGCCACGCAGGCCGGAGCTGGCGTGGCTGGGCGTCGAGACGAATGAGTTTGGGACAGATGAGTTTATGAAGTGGTGTGAGGTCGTGGGCACGGAGCCTTACCTCTGCTTTAACTTCGGGACTGGTGTGTTAAAGCTTTTGTGAATAGAATCGACTGGACGCGAGTGTTGATCATTTTGGACAGGTACTCTGGACGAGGGTAAGCCTCACGAGTAGCGTCGAGCGATCACCAATGAGGCAATGCAAGCTAACTTAGCAAAAGCACTCGCGTGGCTCGAATACTGCAATTCAACCCAAGACACCTACTACGCCAACCTCCGCCGCAAACACGGCCGCGAAGAACCTTACAACGTCAAGTACTGGGCTCTCGGCAACGAAACCTGGGGCCCCTGGCAAGTTGAACAGGTCCGCCCACGTCCCCTCCCAACCACACCCCATCACCATCACCACCATCACCACCTAGCTAACCCCCAACGCAGATGACCAAAGAAGACTACGCCAAAAAGGCCTACCAATGGGCCAAAGCCCTCAAACTCACCGACCCCACCATCACCCTCATCCTCTGCGGCGAAACCGGCCACAGCACCTGGGACCACCACGTCCTAAAAGAATGTGTCAAATACGACACCCACTCCCTCGGCGGCAGCACAACCGCGTCCCTAATCGACATGCACTCAATCCACATCTACACGGCCTGCGCCACAGACCCGATCAAGAACGCTCTCGCTCCCCTAAGCGCCGAGCGCGCGATCGAAATCTGCGCGGGTCTGATCGACCTCGCGCGGATCGAAAACGGCGTGCCGGCATCTGTCCCGCGTCAGACAATCTGTTTCGATGAATGGAACGTCTGGGACCCGGCGCGCGCGCCGGGCGATAAGGGCGCCGAGGAGCGGTATAACCTCAGCGATGCGTTGGCCGTCGCGGTGTGGTTGAATGTGTTTGTGCGGCAGAGTAAATACGTGGGGATGGCGAATATCGCGCAGTCGGTCAATGTGATTAGTCCGCTCATGACGCATGGAGAGGGACTGATGAAGCAGACGGCGTGGTGGCCGTTACTGTTGTTTTCTAAGTATATGCGCGGGTGGGTGGTAGGGACACATGTGGCTTGTGGGGCGTATGAAGGGGAGACAGAGCCGGCGTGGATACGAGCTGCGGTGGAGACTCCGTGGTTGGATGTTTCGGCGACGGTTGGGGAGGATGGGATGGCTAGCTTGGCGGTGGTTAATGTGAGCCCGGACCAGGATTTTGAGGTCGATTTGAGTGGGATCGCACCGAAGCACGGTGGGGTGGAGAGGTATCTTGTGACTGGTTCGAGCTGGGATGTGATCAATACCAATGACTCGCAGAAAGTTGGGATAGAGGAGACCGAATGGGATGGGAAGGGCATTTGCGTCTTTCCGAAGATGAGCTTGGTGATGCTGCGGTGGCAGAGCTGAAGCAGGCAGTGCGTTGTCTCCCTCGCAAAGGAATAGATATAGACACATGGATCAGCAGATCTTTCAGCTGTCTTCTTGCTAGTGCTCCAGGCAAAGATGCTGATTTCTGTAAAAGCCATTTCACGTCCGATCATCCCGCCGTCTTCCATCTCCGATAACAGTCATCCTTTGCCTAAGCTGACTCACAGCTGCTGCGAGCACGATCCTGGCGCCGACAGCAGGCTCTGAGTCAAGGGATTATTTGGAGCGGCAAGGGACACGTAGAGGACGTTCGGTGGTATTCTTAGACTCGTAAGGCTCAGTACAGGAGCACTGTACTCGTTGCGTACATTTGACGACTCCTTCCCTACTTAGATCAACCAGCAACCAAGCAAGAGACGCAATCAATGGGTATTGCACAGGGTATCTACATCTTCAACTCACAGGCAGAGTCGCTTCCGCCGAACTTTTACGCGCTTTGACCCACTAGTCCAAAGGCGCATGCTTGAACAGGAAGGAAACGCTCTCGCCATTGTGCGTTCTCCTGCAAGCCTCAGCCAACTAGATGCTGTTATTAGCACGCCGTTTCGAGTTGATTCGATCAAAGAGGACTTACGGTAGGGCTGATGTCAATCGTCTCAATCCTCTCGCACTTCCTCTTCTTCTCCTCATGCGGCACCGTGTTCGTCACCACCAACTTCTGCAGCCGCGAGTTGTTGAGTTTTTCGCAGGCGTTGCCACTCAAAATACCGTGCGTCACTATCGCGATCGCCTGGCTTGCTCCATGCTCCATCACGACTTCTGCGGCTTTCACCAGTGTGCCGCAGGTGTCGGCCATGTCGTCGACGATGATGGCAATGCGATCCCGAACGTCGCCAACAAGCACCATACGTGAGACTTCGTTAGGCCGCGCGCGCTCCTTGTGGATCAGCGCAAAGCCGAGGTCGAGTCCGTCTGCTATTGAAGTTGCTCTGTAAAGTCGTTAGCTTCACCTGATCACCTTCCTGCAGCACTTCGAGTAAGTGTTTCACCTTTTCGCACCTCCTGCATCCGGACTAACAATAACACAGTCCCTGACTGGTAGATTGTCTCTAATCCATCTCAGTGTACTTGGCTCCGCGTACAGGTTATCCACCGGCACGTTGAAGAAACCCTGGATCTGACTCGCATGCAAGTCCATCGTGATCACATGATTGCAGCCCGCGGTCTGCAGCATGTTGGCCATAAGCTTGGCGGTAATAGGAGCCCTACTCTTATCCTTCTTGTCTTGGCGAGCGTAAGGGAAGTTGGGCAGGACGGCGGTGATACGGCGCGCAGAAGCGGTTCGGCAGGCATTGATGAGAATGAGGAGTTCCATGATGTGGTCGTTGATGTTCCCGGGCTCGGTCGATTGGAGTATGAAGACTGCGGGTGTCTCATATCAGTACCGATCTGGGAGGCTTCCGCGAAGTTGTGTTGGTGGTAGGGTACCATCTTCGTCTCGAACCGACTCGCCAATCGATATGCTGGACTCGTTGTTGCTATACTGAAGCACCATAATCTTCGCTAGCTCTATGCCGAGTCTGCATTTACCAATCAGTCTCGACTGCCTTCACTACACACCGAGCCCTGTAGATCAAGCTTTACCTGTCGGCCACCAACTTAGCCAGCCCACCATGGCTGTTGCCCGTGAGGAGTTTGATGGAGTTGGTCGCCATGGCCATGCGACGCAATGGGGTTGGCGGCGGAGGATGTGCGGAAGCAGATCGAGGTCATAACGCAAGTGATGCAGGCTTTTGTGCCTCGTCTGGCAGCTGCGAGAAGACTGAGGTTCGCTCGGCCCGCCGGACCGCACCTTCGACTGGGTCTTGGCGATCTAGCGCCCTTCAATGTTTGCACGTGCAATTCAGCTGGCGGCGGAAGTGTGTCGTGGTAAGTGGACTTATCACATTACTGGTTTCGAGTTTGTAGCATACTGCAAGCAGTGATGTACGAGCTCAGTCGATTGAAGTTTGGAGATTTTGAAAGACTTGCAGTCAAGCAGCGTCTCATACACCAGCAGCTCTCTCTAGCCGCCAAATGGATGCTACGTAGAACGCCAACGACGCCCTTGCGATGCTCGTGGTACTGGTCGTCGTACCGGTCCTCGCTCACTGCAAAAGCATACCATGACTTTTCGTGCTCCTCCTCAGTCTTCCGCTCCGACTCTACTTGCGCATGCTGGACGCACGCCTCTTCCTCATCTCGGCCTGCTTTGCCTTCTCCTCGCCGACACGCTTGTGCAGGATCTGGGCGTAGTCGTTCTACAGTACACATTAGACTCTGCCCTTTCAGTACGCCTCTAACATTAGTACGTACCGCTGCGTCCTTGGCAGATTCCGCCCGGCGGCGCTTGAGGGCAACCCTGTGCCTCTTGTGCTGGAGACGCTGAGGAGTGACCAGACGCTGGATGCGCGGGGCCTTGGTGTAAGGCTTCGCGCCCTCCTTCTTCGGCTGGACCTCGCGGCGGATGACGAACTTGCGGACCTACAGACAGCACTTCGTTAGCAATCGAGTGGTCTCAGACTCAGCCAAAGCCGACATGCGGGCAGAGGCTGGCGAAGAGGAAATAGAGCGCTCAACTCTATGGTAGGAGGAGCAGACTCACATCGTCTTCCTTGCTGAGACCGAAGAAGCGGCGAATCTTGGTCGCACGCTTGGGACCAAGACGCTTCGGGTGCACAGTGTCCGTCAAGCCCGGGATGTCGCTGTCACCCTGCTTGACAATGGCGAGAGCCAACACAGACAAGTCCATGCCGACAATGCAGCCACGCACACTCTTCCTCTTGCGCTCACCAGTCCGGCGTGGACGGTAGCAGCTGTGACCCTCGCTGAGCAGCAGGCGCACACGCGTCGGGTGCATGACACCCTGCTTCATCGGGAAGCCCTGCTTGTCGTTGCCGCCGGTGATCTTGAAGATGTAGCCCTTGAACTCGTCGCCGACGCTCTCGCCTGGAACCTCCTGGCCCATGCGGCGGTCCATGAAGACGCGCAGCTTGCGCTCATCTTCGACTTCGATCAGCTTCTGCGACCCGTTGGCCGGGTAGGAGATGTTGAGCTTCATCTTAGCGGGGATGAAGCTTCAACAGTCGGTTGGTGGAAGGATTGTTGTCGACGAAGTTGGCTGACGGCCTTGATGGACGGAACTCAACTTTTGCTGGAGATGAAAATGGCCTCAGAAGTGCGTGGCTTGGCGGCGTCGGAGACGGGACCAGCCGCGTGCCGGCGCAATCACGTCCAAGCCTCACACATCTCGACTTCAGACCGGAAAGCTCCATCAACGAACCTCAATATCAAGAACAAGTACTGAGCCATCAGCTGGAGTAAATTAGACCAACCTAGATCATACCTAATTCATAATTACCGCCATCGAAGGGCTGGAGCTGCCAGCCTGCACGCTCTCGCTCACAAGCACGGTCAGGTGAAAGAAGCACCAACTGTCAACATTCATTGTTGGAGTTGGGAATCAGCAGATGAATCGATCTTACGCCGTATCTGCCACCGGCCATATCACACTCAGTAATTCACAACACAGATTGCTTGCACACGCTAGAGCGTCATACGGTCGAGTGGCGCCACAAGGTTTACAACGTGGGCCTAGTACTCATGGCTTCAAAAGAGCGAGAGCGTAGTCTGCTATCAACCGATGTAACTGTTGCCTCTGCCACGCCTTGGGCATCCGACCCACTTGTATGTGAGGCGACGCCGGAGACAGCGATCGCCTAGCATCAATCAGATGAGTTGTCAAACAAATCGACGTTCATTCTCGACTGTAGCTCCTGTGCGCGAACGTAGTAAGTCGAGCACTGCCAGTCACGGGGATGGCGATGAGCCTTGCTTTTTCTTGCCTGGCTTTCGAACTGTCTGACGAGAGTTTGACAGCCCGGTAAGCAACCATCAAAGGCTTGTTCTGAGAGATGAACGGTCATCGGGAGTCCACTTCTCCATCTGCAAGGCAAATACACAATGACGCAGTGTAGATGCAGACGGCAGACCTCGTAAGCCCATCATCATTGCCTCTTGCATCGCGAATAATCGTGGAGAACACCCGGAAAGCACCTATAAGTGTACAAGGGCAGGCCGGATGCCGGCCTATCTCAAGGTAGAAGCAAGACCTTCGAGCCCGGGGCAAGTTTCACGGCAGAATGCCCATCAGCGACACAAGGTCTTCATCACTCAATGCCCACTCACGTAGCCCTCCAACGCATCCATAACCTCCTTCCAAACCCGTCTCTGCAGCACCTTCCCTTCCTCACCGGCCACTAAAGGCGCTGGCCTGCACACAAAGTCAGCGCAAACCCTCCCGACAGGAAGGAAAGATCGAAACCTACTCCTTCAATCTCCCCTCATGCCAAAACCCGCCCTGCCCCTCCACACCCACCAGCGTCCCACTGACATACATCCGCGCCCCTTCTTCAGCCGACCGCTGGAACAACGTCTGAAACGCCCACATAGCCGGCCAGGAATACCACGTATTGTAAGCCCTGCCTAGATCGGATCTGCACAGCCCCGGCGAAACGCTGAGGACGAGGACATCCGGTTTGCCGGTCACCTCAGACTTCGCTCTGTCCGCTAAACCGATGTTGATGTATTCCATGAAGAGTTTGGAGATACTGTACTGCGATCTCGAGAAACAAGCTGAGTAGTGCTTCAGTAGTCGACCGTCCAGAGGGTCGTCAAGGCCGGTAATCCTCGTATGTAAATTCGAACCAACAAGCTCCAAAACAGGCCGCGCGGAGCCTGACATCCTACTCATTTTCAACTTGGGAAGCAGCAGAAGCCCCAACAAAGCAGTCGAGATGACGTTAACCTGCAAGGTCTTCTCCCACCCATAAGCAGACTGCTCGGCGCTAGCAAACATAACGCCAGCATTCAGCACAGCGACATCAAGGCTCTCGAGCTGGGTGTCAGCGCGTCTCGCGAAAGCCTGGATACTGTCATAGTCCAGCATATCGAGCTGCCAGACTTCGACGACGTCTTGGCGGCCGGTACGCTCTTCGATGCGTGACCTGGCGTCTTCTCCTTTTGCGACAGACCGTACGCCGAGAACGACCCTTTTTGCATCTAGCGCAACGAACTTGATAGCGGCTTCGAAGCCTACGCCTGTATTTGAGCCCGTGACGATTACGGTTCGGCCGGAGAATGAAGGCTTGATATCTAAGTAGGGAGTGTTCTTGGTTTGGTAGAGCTTCCACAGGCCAGACATGATCGATGTCGTCCAGTGCGGTTGAGAGTCAGCACGCTCGTCTCAGAGCAAAGTCTGACTGAGAGTAGACTGTGGCTACATGCACGCAAGGTCGGGCCGGATATGTCAATTGTCCGAGAGGATAAGTCGACCTCCTCAGGCGGGTGGCGAGGCCGTGAAGCTCTGTCGTGGCCGGATGAATAAATGCGCATTTGTATTAGCCTTAGGCAGGCAATCGGCAGATACGTTTTGAATACCTCTCTTTGGCCCAGAACGGACGATCACAACGCTCGAAAATGTAGAGAAGAAGGCTGTACCTCTCAAGATGAAGCGATATGCGTGAGGAAGTTGCCACACCCACCCCACTTTCCCCACAGCTACCTATAGGTACCTATCAAGCCATCCTCCAACACACCAATACCGCCACCGGACAAAACAAAAAGACTGAGCGATTGGAGAAAGGCACTAAACGAAGAACCAAACCCCATCAAGTCAATCACTCCGTTCATTTCATGCAAAAAAGCCGAATGGGTCATAATAAGAGCCCTAACGCACGGCCGCTATGCCCTCCATCTCAAATGCTATTCTTTCCCCCCAAACCAAATATCTCTTTAAAACAAAGGTATATGCCCATGACAGTAAAGCGTAAGCCCCTTTCCGAAACCCCGCGCCCAAGAAATCGTATATGCCTCACCAGCAGCCCAAAGCCAAGCCGACCTCAGCCATGCACGCTGAAAAGAAAAGGGATCGCAACCCCGAGCCTCAAACCCAAGCTTAACCGTTAGAACTCCTAGAACTCTCCCAAGTCGTGCACTCTCCCGTGTACGATCGATGAATTCGGCATCTCCATACCCGCTAGTGTGGTCGCTACCGGTTCCACGGCAGCCAGGAGCGTTTTTGTTTCTGGCGTTGGCGCTCTTCATCGCGTTCGGCGAGGCGCTCGCGTTTGAGTTTGCTGGAGCTCTTGGAGCCGCTGGCAGCGTCGCAATTGTCCATGAAAGTGTTCGTGGGCCTGTCGTAGCCGGCTTGGGCCCTGTTTACATGTGTGGTTAGCATTGGTGTTCTGCTTTTGCTTCTTGCCGCCAGAAGCATGATAACAATGGTGATGGATACTTACCAGTGCGTCAAGTTAGGATTAGCATAAGGCTCGGGATGTTGCTTGATATACGACGTTGTTTCCCAGCCCTCGGGATCGCAAGTCATCTCGCCGTCCTCATCCTGGTAGATGCGCACGTAATCCAAACGCATCGTCGCCGGCATCAGGGGCCCCAGCCCACTCAGATTCAGCGAGGCAAAGTTATTGCTCATGCCAAAGTTGATGACGAGCGCCATAGGCTCTTCCGGGATGACGCGCTGGCCTACGTTGCCGTTGGGTCCAACGGCGTCGCCCGTCGTTTTCCACGTCTTGGTGTCGCCGATATTCCAGACGACGTAGCCGTCTGAGGCGCCGGGCGAGTACTCGAAGCCGTAGGTCTGGTAGGCATTGCCGTCGTACCAGTCGTTGTTGAGATTGGTGACGGTGGACAGGGCTTGCTGGTAGACACCACCTTGATAACCGTTCATAGCGGATATTGAGGGGTCGTAAACTTCCATGTAGTCTGTGTTCGGCCGCCAGAGAAGGTCGAAGGGGCCAACCTGGAAGGATTGCGATGCGCTGCCGATGGCGGCGCCGACGGGTGGATCGAGGTACGCTACGGACGCTTCGAGGGCGTCGATTTCGGGGGCGGTGCGCGAGGTGCCCGGGTTGGGATGGTCTTCCCCGCTACACGTGCAGGCGGGGAGGCGCATGCCGGGCAGGTAGTTGAGGCCGTCCGGGTCGGATTGATTGGGTGTGATGCCCAAGTCGCACTCGTCATGGTAGGAATACGGCCACATGCCATCCGTCGTTGCGGCGTATCCCGGTCGGCCAAGATTGCCCATGGCCCAGAAACCAGGCCAGAAACCGATAGTGTCTCCCTGTCCGGGCAACGAGATGGAGGCCTCTAGGTAGCCGGATTTGAAGCACAGCATGTTCCAACTTTGTAGCATGCCAGAGCGGTAGTTGAGATTATGGTTCTGAAAGGCATCGAAGCGGATTTCGAGTACGCCGTCTTTAGTCGTGACGGCGTCGGGGTCATACCACTCCAAGTCCATGGTGACACCGTACCAAATGTCCATCGCCTGAAAGTAAGGGTCGTCGCCGTCGTAAAAGGTGCGGCCGTCCTCGTTGAACTCGTCGGAGAAGACGAGCGTCTGCGTCTTACCGTTCTCACCCTTGCGCGACTTGACCGAGTCTGGAGTGTCCGGGTCTACCATCCCTGTGCGCAGGTTCTTCATTAAAGAGACACCCTCTTTGAGGCAATCTGGATCTGTGGAGCATGCGTCACTCCCTGCAGGATGCACAGCCTGCTGCACGAAGGTACTGGACGCAGGTCAAGTCAGCTCTCCGTCGTGCGCCACCTCTACCAATTCCGTCCACATGTCTCTTTGAACGTAGTGCTCCACTTACAGTATGGGATAAACAATAAATAGCACCAAAATGCCCAAGGTAATGAACGCCAGCCCGCCCACATTGACCAAACCTCGCCTGCTAAACAAATCGCTACAATCCATCTTGTCCCGGTCATTCGGATCGGGGTTATGCAAATAGTCGTCCTTCTCCACATCCTCGGGAAACAGCAAGAGGCCGGCCGAAGGCAGAATGTTGTACTTCTCGCTCACTGTCTGCGTGTTCACTCCTCCATCGTCGTCGCTGCCAGCCCGTGATGGGGCCCGGCTGTCGTCGAAAGGGGAGACGAAGGGTCCACCGTAGCGCGAGTCACGTGAGCCGGCACTCTCAGAGCTCCATGACGTTCTACGCGAGTTGAAGCCCGACTGTGAGGGGTCGCGGAGGTGGTCGCCAGCACCAGGAGATTCAGATTCGTCGCGGAATCGTCGCGTGCGACTTGTGCGTGGAGGTAGCAGGAGCTCGGCGCTCTCGGCGGGCGTGGCATTCTGGTATAGGCTGGCGTTGCTGTTGGCCAATCGTAGGCTGGGACGGTATTGGCTTTGGGAGGTGAGACTGCGGGAGGAGGGTTGCCGCGCGGTGGGTGGGCGGGAATCTAACGGCGGTTGTTGGCCTCGCTGCTGGGTCATGTGAAGAAGGTCATCGCTGCCGCTGTTAATTCGGATATGCGGTGGTCCGGTGCGGTCAGGCGGTTGAGAAGGGTTCATGGCGGTGGGGAGGGTCGAGGAGGGCGGGGGCCGTGAAGATGTGCCTCAGGAGAAGGTGTGCTTCAGGAGAAGGTGTGCCTCAGGCGTGCGACAGCGGAGCAGAAACGGAGTGGGCGAAGTGCTGGAGGGATAGAGAGTGGATGGCGGTCTCCAGTGGGTGTGGAACGTTGCGGTGTCGAGCTCGATTGCTCAATGCGGGAGGCGTGGGTGTAGGCGTGGGTGACGTGGTCGGCGAGGGTGTCTGTCTGGTGTTTCCAATGTGATGCTACCTCCTAGCAGCAACAAGCAGCAACCGCGCGCAGGATCCAGCCGTTCACGCCGTCTGTCACCACTTCAGACTTCAACGAGCGACTGTCTGCTGTGCTCCCTCTCCTCTGTGTGCCAGCAGGGCGTTCGGTACCTCCTGCCGTGGTGCTGGTAAGGTATGGATGAGGATGTTGGTGTGTGTGTGTGTGTGTATCTGTGTATATCGCCGTGTGCGGCAGCGACGAGGATGTCTCGGCAACGTGTCGCTCACGGGCGAGAGTGTGCGAGAGGGTGCAGGGTGCAGGGAGGCGAGCGTACGGACGGGCAGGCTCCCTGACCAGCTTCCAACCTGAACAACGAACTTCTGACCTTTCCCGTGTTGCTGCTCCACGCCAGTGCTGTTTCGCGCCGCTCAGGAGGTTTACGCTAGCGAGAACCCTACCGCGCACGGCCCCAGGGGAGCAACGGGCCACGCGAGTCTCCCCAAACTCAATCAACCATCCATCAACCGTCCATCAAGCGTCCATCAACCATCCATCAACCATCCATCAACCACTCATCAACAACCTAAGGGAATGGTCAATCGTCGGTAAATCAATTCTACCCAATCTCATTACCGCCACTGCCTGATCTTCGTCTTCCGCAACACGAGATGGGTGAGATTGCGGTGGTCCACAGTCGACCTCTCTGCACGCCATCTCCACCGTGGGTCATGTGATGGGCCACATCGATGTTCGATAGGTATGTATCTACGGACTACCGCATCCCCATATTGCATGTGCTGAATGTATCCGTGGCTTGCGCGTTGCCGGGCAAAGCATCTCCTCCGCCGCCACCCACCAATAATGCTGTACCGGTCGTAGTGAGGTCAGCACTGCAGGACTCGGGATGTGGCTTGCGTACACCCCCTTTGCAGAGATCGCCCTCCACCTTTTGTCATCTTCCCTTCGCCACAACGTCTTGCTTGCCTACCGGCCTACCTAGATATGCATAGAGTACGCAGTCTTACAGTGCGATAGACCTACCTAGTGACTCCAGCACAGCTCGCTATCATTTCTTTCCAAAGCCGTCAACCTCACCAGATCCAGCTTGGTTCGCCCGTCAACGCTGGGGTCCGATGTCCACTAAGGTACAACGCAAGTCCACGAAACCGTTCCATGAAGTCCGAAGAAGTGGCCTATCTTGGTATTTGCATGACGGCCTATCTTGGTACAGGATAGAGTACTTCGTAAAGAGCTTCTAAGGTATCCGTTTCCTATCGCCCGAATCACGTCATTACTCGTGTTGATCGTGGATTCTACGGGCAAGCAGCACTGGGCTGAGCTGAGGGATGTATGTAGATCCGACTCCCTCATATGCACGTTGGCGCACTTGTCGCATTCAGTTGGTCTCCTATGCACTCTCCTATGTTGCTATGGCCAACGGTATGAAAGCTTGCGGTGCTTGCGTACCTCTTAACTTTATGAGATCGAGGCTATTGGCATTAGGTTGGTAGGTAGGTTTCCTAGGCAATGCAGGTACAGATGTCTGCCGGCCCGTCCACGGTGTCCCCGTGCGGGATGGACTAAGCGTATGTAAGCGGGAAGTGGGTACAGAAAACAGCCCGAATTGACGTCGTGATAAGCTCCGGCGCAGAAAGTTAATGGAGGCTTCGACGAGACGGTAGTGAGTTTTCTTCAGCACGTAGCAGGTGAGAGTGTCAAGGGTTGAGTGTAACAGGCGATCTGCAAAGATTGTACGTACTCCCCAGGGCCTGAACGCACACCATGGAGGAAGACAGGATAGCGACGGACATTGGTCCGACCATCGCTGCGGAATTGAACGGCGATGTAGACGCGGTAGAGAAGAAGCCCAAAAGACGCTTTATCGGGCGGAAAGCAGCAGACGCCAAGGCAGCAGCAGCCAGAGCAGAGCAGAATGGAGGGGCTGCGAATTTGGAGGAAAGTGGGGCTATACAAGGTGCGGTCACTCGAATCTCTAACCCGTCTCATATGAGTGGAAAGACGTGTGGCGACAGTGGAATGCTGACATGCCACACATGTAGTCGCCCCGAAACGTCGCCCGGCTCGCGCGCTGAACAACATCCCCGATGACATCCTTCACGATGCCGCCATCAACGAAGCTATCGCCCTCCTCCCCCCCAACTACAACTTCGAGATTCACAAAACCATTCACCGCCTCCGCACCTCGGGCGCTACAAAGGTGGCCCTTCAGATGCCCGAAGGCCTCCTCATGTTCGCCACCACTATCTCCGACATCCTCACCGCCTTCTGCCCCGGCACCGAAACCATCATCATGGGCGACGTCACCTACGGCGCCTGCTGCATCGACGACTACACCGCGCGCGCCCTCGGCTGCGACCTCCTGGTCCACTACGCCCACTCCTGCCTGATCCCCGTCAACGTCACCGGCGGGATCAAAACCCTCTACGTCTTCGTCGACATCCGCCTCGACGTCGCCCACCTCCTCGCCACCATCGAGCGCAACTTCCGGCCCGGCAGCACCCTCGCCCTTGTCGGCACCATCCAGTTTAACGCCACCCTGCACGCCACGGCCCCCGACCTCCGCGCCGCCGGCTACAACGTCCTCATCCCACAAATCACTCCACTCTCCAAAGGCGAGATCCTCGGCTGCACCTCCCCGAACCTCGCCAATCACTCCAACCCTATCGACTGCATCCTCTACCTCGGCGACGGCCGCTTCCACCTCGAGTCCGCCATGATCCACAACCCCACCCTACCCGCCTACCGCTACGACCCTTACTCCCGCCGCCTCACACACGAAATCTACGACCACGACACCCTTCTCTCCGACCGCTCGCACGCCGTCTCACAGGCCCGCAAAGCGCGGAAGTGGGGTCTCATCCTTGGCTCGCTAGGTCGGCAGGGTAACCCGCATACGCTCACGATGATCGAGCAGCATCTCCGCGCCCGTGGCACTCCTTTCATTAACCTCCTGCTTTCGGAAATCTTTCCGGGCAAGCTGGCGATGATGCAGGAGGTGGAGTGTTGGGTGCAGGTTGCGTGTCCGCGGCTCAGTATTGATTGGGGATATGCGTTTCCGCGGCCGCTGTTGACGCCGTATGAGGCTTTGATTGCAGTGGGTGGGAAGGAGTCATGGGAGGGGGGCGCTTATCCGATGGATTACTATGGGAAAGAGGGTTTGGGTAGGGTCAAAGCGGAAGATGTGGGGCCTGGGAAGGCTTTGGAAGGCGCGGCTTAACGTTCTTGGTTGCGTCTGATACGCTGCTGCTGCTGGTCGGAACATCTGGAATACAAAATCGGCTTATATCGTCCATCGCAACAAGACTAACAGCACCCTAGTCGTTCAGGGTGGACCTACTCAACCCAACGGATCAAGTCGGCTGCCGCAATGTCAGACGACTTCCTCCCCATCAATCCATACGCTCAGTGATCCCCCCTCCGGGTCCCTCGACGCGATGATATTCCTCATCATCCGCTCTACAACTTCGAAATTCTCAAAGTTCGTCATCGAGACTTCCAACTTCCGCAGCGCCGGCGGTAAAGTTGCCGCAATGTCCTCAACACTGTCCTCATCGCATCGAAAGTGCCAACCCCAGCCATTGCAGTCGAAGAAGCCCCCGTTTTCGGCGCCAAAAAGCGCAATCACCGGTACTGCGAGCTCCTGGAGCCCCTCTAGACTTATCAAAGAGCCGAGACCTGGTATTCGCGGCTCGTCCTCGTACCGCCACTCAGAGAGATCAGCCTCCAGTCCTAGCCTGAGCCTGCGGAGCTGAGGGGCCCAACGCCGAAGCAGGTCCCCAATGTCATAGAACCTCACGTCCAGATAAGTTGATGTTTCGCTGGCAAACTCGATCGAGAGGGACTGAAGAACCGGGCAGCTCCGCAGGAGGGCGTCCAGGCCTGAGTCGTCGACAAGAGCAAGGGTCAGCGTCAAAGACTGCATCGTGGAAGGTCTGCTGAGATCGAGAAACGCATGCGTAGTACGCGCACTATACTCCAGACTCTCAGCCCTGCAATGTACCATAAATTCCCCTTCAAAAACCTTTACACTTGGTAGCGCGAAAAAGGGTGCCAGAGCCGCCAGTTCCGTGCCATCCTCATCGTACTCTCGATGCTCCACTTTCAAAACCCGTTCAAGTCGCGGTAGCCCACCCTCGGCCCCCGCTGCCGCCGCCGCGGCCACGAACTCCAGCGCAACAGATTCTTCGAAGCCGACGTCGGAACCCATGCGAAACCGCAGCGTCTCGAGGTGGGCTCCGCACAGCGCGAGCAACAGAGCTATCATGGCGTCTCGCCGCAGGGCGCGCAAGCCAGCTTCTAGCTTCCGCGTCAGCGGCGCCGGCAGACCGAGAAATGAAGCCGCACGCACGAGGGCTTCTGTGTCGTAGTTGGCTGGCAGGCGTAATACATCGTTCAACCAGATTCCAAGATGTATTTCCCGGACGTGGGAGGCTAGAGTGGGGTTTCTTGCAAAGATTACTAGGAGTTCGGGAAGGAGTCCATATGGTTGCGCTCTGTTGGCGGCGGCGGCGGCGGCAGCGGCGGCCTCGGCAGTCTTGAAGCCCGAGTCATCTTTGGTCTCCCAATGTCTAACATAGTCTGCTTTAGAGACTTTGGTGAGAGGTTGAGGGCGGAGGTCCAGGGTATGGTAGAGGGTTTGGGTGGCGAGGCGGTGGAAAGTTTTGCTTGTGCGGCAGAGGGCGAGTAGAGTAGGTCTGGTGGTTGAAGAGGTGGGTGGGAGGTGGGTGATGATTGCTTGGAGGAGCTCTTCGGGGAGGTCAGGCATGGTCGACGAGGGAGGGGGTGGGTGTTGGGGTTTTGGTGGGAGGCGGCGTGACTGAGGAATTTGCTCGAGGCGTAGGGACTTAAGCAGCGTCTGGTTCGAAGCGTCGGATACGCAGAAGTAGAGAGCGGTTTGGGTTCTTTACTGTACCTAGGTAGCCGAAGAAGTTGCTGCCTGCATGTACTACGTATGTGTCTTCGCCATTGAGTCACAACTTAGAATGTTCATTTAAGCTACATAAGGTGCACAGTGTACCCTATGCAAGAGCGGCAGCTCCCGGAGGTGCAGACAGTCCAAGACCAGGGCAGCGCGATATCTCAGTGATGTTCTCGCCAAAGAGAATTCTCACCAAAGAGCACCAAAGCTGCCTTGAACTCTTCCCCCATTCATCACGACGCAGACAGACAGCCACGGGAGACCGCGCTGGGGCATTTCAGCTGTCCATCCAGAGATTCTCTGAGAGCGTTGAGAAAAGATGTTCATCCGCTAGCGTCGGAATAGACGAGCCAATAAGAGTCCGTCGCTGTCTCAGTAACGTAACGACGCAGAGAGAGAGCCATGAGCACACTGCGCGGCGGATCAGCTGCTAGAGATTCTCAGAGAGCGCGGAGCAGATTTGTACATGCGCTAGCGTCTGAGCCAGATAAGCCAATGAGAGCGTGGCATCGTTCTCACCAGCAGACGATCTGGAAGGAATCTCTCAGGTGCATTTCTTCCACAGAGAGCTGACCGCAAACCCCCAGAATGACCAGAGAGAAATTGGACATACGCTAGCGCCTGAGACAAGCGAGCCAATGAACTTTCAGCTTTACCACACTGTATACAGACTCGGCGCCGAAGGCGGCGTGAACGAGTCACAACCGCTAGCGTCCGCTTCCAAGGAGCCAATGAGTATACGCGAGCCAGCTCAGGCGTATGACAAGAGGTCTGCGAGCACTCGGATGACCGCCATTCTCCCAACTTCCACCTCACCAATTGACGGAAACAACGCAGAAACAATCCTTATCGCAATGGCCGAAACATTGAAAGCGATATACACCTCACCCACATCCACTCAAGTCTTCTCGTCGAATCTACCGCTGCTGGCTAGCAAGCCAGCAGAGCAGAGCGTTCAAGAGAAGACGGCGTATCTCTCCGCCCTGCGGTCTCAGGCGACGCAGATGCAGAACGATGTCAATACGTTCCTGACGCAAAAGATGGAGGAGGAGAAAGCGGTCGAGAGCGGCGCGGCTAAGAAGACGAAGGCTCAAGAGGAGAAGGAGGAGCAGATGTATGGCGAGGAGGATTTGGAGGATGAGGGCTGAGATGCTTTGTACAGGTGCCTCACTTATCTGATCGCATCCACGACCGACGTGTCGCTTCTGGAGAAGGGACAGCAACCTTCGTCAACGGCTGCATTGAGATTTGGCCCCTCGGGAGCCGCAGATGGAACCTCGACCCGGCCAGCAACGCTTGCGATTCTCATGGACGGATTGGATTGCCAAGTCTACCTTTCTCGTCCGCTGTCCAAGAATGCCTCTATGCCTCTGCATGCGCGACCATATAAACGCCACGATCGGACATGTGGTAACATACGGTCGCGCTCTTACCATTCGAGGCCATTCGAGGCCATTCAAGCGATACCTTGCGGACTTGTAGGATCCAGCGACCTGCGCTAAGTTTCCTTTGGACGCTATAGCCACACTCAGTGCGCGAACCGAAAGTCAAGACGCTTGTTGCCCTTGTCGGTCGTTGTGGCGAGATAATGCTCTCTCTGCTCTCGCGACATACCGTCCCAACTCCTCTCACGACTCCTGCGATTGTGTCAGCTACGCTTGCACTTGCGCGCCACAACATTTTGGTAAAGCCTTACCTGTTGACTGAGACATAGAAGGCCTTGGCGCCGATGAAGAGCGCCAAGTTGTAACAAGCCAAGCCAATGAGGACTTTATTACCCGTAAAGTAATAAGGCTTATCGTCTGTACGATAGACCTGGTACGCGGTCAGCAGAAGTTCCACTCATGGGCGGTTTTGCGTTCTCTCACATTCACGCCAATGATGTTGGAGGCTTGCACGGTCATGTTGTAGAGCGCTGTAGCTACCGTCCTCGTCCAGACCGTACCAGCATTGCGGCTGGTAATAGCGACTATGATGGCGTGCACATACGGCTCGGCAAACAGCAGAACTGCTAAGATCCAGCTTATCCACGGACTTCTATCAGTGGACAGGCACTCGAGCGAGATCAACAGCGGCAACACCCATATCTGACTGATGGTGCCGAGCAGGAAACGCTCGTTCAGCTTCTCCGACAACCAGGTCCAGAACAGCAAGTTGATGATAAAGATCACATATGCTGGAATGGTGAGCAAGTTGGTCTCGAAGGTGCCGAAGCCTGCCTCTTTGAGGTTCAGTGTGATGTACTGGTTCATTGGAATCGAAGGCAGCATCCAGGACAGGCCGATGAGGTAGACTGGCCACATATGCCAATCGGTCAAGCACTCCCAGAACATTGTCAATGAAAGGGCTTGTCGGTTGTGCATGTCGCCTTTACTGGGATCGTCGCGAAGGACGCGGTTGACCATGATCTTCTCCTCGCGCTCGTTGAACCAGCCGTTCTTCCCTCTGAGCTTGCTTGCCGTTTGGGTAGGTGACGCTGGGATGTAGAAGTACGAGCAGACTCCAATGAACCCGGTCAATGCGCCTTCGAGAGCGAACAGCCATCTCCAGCCTGCCATGCCATTGATCCCGCGCATGTGGAGAATGCCGAACGCCGTGAAGGCTGAGACGATACTGGTCGCTTGATACGCGACCCAAAAGAAGGACAAGCGTGTCGGGAGCTCAGGGCCCGTGTACCAGTATGACAGGTAGAGAATCTCGGATAACGTGTCAGCATACGTTCGAAGTCATCGCACTGCTGCTGTGATTGCTTGTGCTTACATTGTCAGGGATGAAGCCGCCTTCGATGAGACCCAGTAGAGCGCGGCAGGCCCAGAAAGAGGATCGGCCTGAAAGGAATGCCTGCATGCTAGCTACCAGCGACCACGAGACCATCTGGATTGCTGAAGTGTCGTTAGCACTAGATGCTGCGTACGAACTTGAACCACGATACATACGAATCCAGTTGTCCGGGCCAATCTTCTTCGATATCAGCTGCGATGGCAGCTCCGCGAACAAAAAAGTCAAGTAAAAGATCGTCTGGCCGGTATTATATTCATTCGTCGACAGGCCAAGGTCGTCCAGCATGTTGTCCGACAATGCTTGCGAGATGTTTCCCCGGTCGAGCTGCAACGCGAAGAACATGAGACAGACCCAGCTGCAAATCTTGTAATCGATCTTGCGGACCAGCCGCTTCTCTTCCTTGGGCTCCCATTCGAAGTTCGGATCGTAGCGATGCCGGCCCTCGTAGGAATCTATGGGCTTGTAGAAGTCTTCCAACGACTCTCTGTCGAATGTCACCCGGCCTTCTTTGCGGTTGAGTTTGGTCTCGGTGATGCGCGCTTCCGGATAGGCCTTTGAATCCGCATCGGGAGAGCCAGAGCTTTCACTCGGGCTGTCTGTCCTGGTCATCTTGCTCGACACGAGCGGCGGCGTCGTTGTGCACGGAAGACAGAAGGTCCTGAGGGGTGGAACGCGACAAAAAGCTTACGCTGCTGGTTAGAGCAAGGGGACAGATACCGACTGCACCGCTGGAAGTTTAAGACTACGTATATGATGCAACGCGGAGCAGACTAGATGGGCCTTTGAGCATTGCGTGCCTGTCTCTGGCGGAGCACGGTGCGGCAAAGGACATCGAGGGTGGAGTCGCAACGTGGATGGCATCAACGCATGGTTGACGCCATAACGCCGCCGATAAGAACCTCCGTCTCATGCTCCACACTGCATTCGCCCGGAGACGACGAGTCGTGGCGGCTATGCTATGACACCTCGGACGCACAGTCGAGGCGCGGCCGCACGAGAGCGCGGGTTGGTGAGGCTCAGAGACATTGAAGCCAGTGCCAAGAAATATGGAAAGCTGCCCTAAGGTGAGGCTAACGAGTAAGGATGCGTCGCACGCCATACGCCCGCAGCAGCACACAATCACTCGGACTTCCATACACGACACTCTTGTGTACACGGTACCCGCAATGGTGCAATGCCTGCCCTTCGCCTGTTGCTGGCCAGCTCGTGCTACCATAGATTAGCCCCCCGCCGCTTAGTCGGCATTGGCATCGGATTCGTGCCAGCATTATCGGCTGAAGGTGTTCCCAGCTAGGATGCGTCGACACGTATGAATGGTCGTGATTGCGAAGCTGTGTCCCAAGAGGAGCGCTGAAGACGTTTAGGTAGCCGTATATCATCGCCCGACCCCCCCAACCTTGACGCAAAGTCAACAAAATCTCCAATCTATCATCACGTCTTTCCACTTAGTACAGTATCGCATCATGGCACCATCTCTCGTGGAAACGATCCCAGTACGGCCAGTCGAATCCATCGAGCCTCCGACCGAACAGATAGCAGCCAAAGACAAGAGCCAAGGCACCTACAAAGAAGCCTTTGCCCAATCCGCCCACACTACGAACTACGAAGCAGAGCTCAAGGGCTCTGCCAAACATCCCCCAGCAGCCTATCCTCACTACCTCCCGTACTGGGACAACGTGACCTACCCACCGCTAGAGCCCTTCGAAGCCTACGAGCACGGCAAAGACGCGGACCCAGCCTTCGTGAACTTGCTGAGTGGCGCTGCGGACGTCGCGGACCTGACCGCCAACATTGGCGCGGAGGTCAAAGGCGTTCAGATCAGCAAGCTGAGCAAGGCTGGTAAGGATGAGTTGGCGCTATTTGTGGCTCAGAAGAAAGTCGTGGCTTTCCGGGATCAGGATCTAGCGGATTTGCCTATTCAGGAGGCGTTGGATTTCGCCGAGTATTACGGTCCTTCACATATACATCAGGCGTCTGGTGCTCCAAAGGTACGGTATCGACGTCCATAGGAGCCCCCTCAATGTCTCTTAGCGTCTTGGAGAAGCGAAGCGAAAGCGAAGTGAGAAGAGAGAGAGATATGGGCTAACTTCCAGTCAAAAGGGTTTCCCAAAAGTCCACCTCGTGCACCGCAGCGCCGACGACACGACCGCGCGCGATTACTTCCAGGACCGCACTAACTCTATCACCTGGCACACGGACGTGTCCTTTGAAATGCAACCGCCAGGAACCACATTCCTATACCTCCTCGACGGGCCCACAGCCGGCGGCGATACGCTGTAAGACACCACTCTCCCCCTTCTCCCAATCCTCCCACCCCTTCACCTCTCTCATCCCTCTTCTCGCCCAAAAAAACAACCAACCGACCAAAAGAACATCCCAACTGACCCAACCTCTCCCAACAGCTTCGGCAACATGGCAGAAGCCTACAACCGCCTCAGCCCGGCCTTCCAACAGCGCCTCCACGGCCTCAAAGCCCTCCACTCAGGCCACGAACAAGCCGCCAACGCCCAGGCCCGCCACTCCATCGTCCGCCGCGAACCCGTATCGAACGTCCACCCCATCGTTCGCACGCACCCAGCCACAGGGGAGAAAGCGCTCTATGTGAACCCACAAGTAAGTTTGGGGCAATAAAGACGGCCAACCCACCCACCGGCCCATTGGTCTTCTATACATCTAGAGCTTCTCGCGCGAAGGAAAAAAAAAAAAAAAAAAAAAAAAAAAACGGATCGTCAGCACTCCTATGCACACATCTCCAACCCCATCTTACCTTACCTCACCTTACCTTACCTCACCCACTCACCTCCCAAAGCCCAGCAAGTCCAGTCCCTAAACTGATATGATGAATATAGTTCACCCGCCGCATCCTAGGTTTCAAAAAGGAAGAAAGTGACAACCTTTTGAAATTCCTCTACGACCACATCGCGCTGTGCGCGGACCTGCAGGCGCGCGTGAAGTGGGAGAAGCGTACGGTGATTTGCTGGGATAACCGCGTGACGGCGCATACGGCGATTCTGGACTGGCAGGATGGGCAGAGGAGGCATTCGGCGCGGTTGACGCCGCAGGCGGAAAGGCCATTTGAGACGGCGTTTCAAGAGTAGATTGGGTTGTGTTGGGAGTGTTGTATGAGAAGGGTGATGGGAGGGAAGGTATAGGATAGGGTAAGCAATGTCTGCTGCTTGGCAGTCTGTACACGATCTATTTCTTTTGTGTCAAAGACTTTTTCTTTTAGGCCTTGCGGTTTCTTCTATGCTTCTAGGTCCTGTAGTAGTAGTCGCTTTACTCCCTAGAATCGAGCTCCCAACCGCTGCTTGTTATGCACAAAACGCTCCCGATCAATGCATGCGCACTCCCGTCGTAACACTCGTCAAACAGAGCCTGCCGTGCCTGTCCACCTGGTAGGGTCTGGAGATAAGATATGCACACGAATGTGCTGTCAGCGCCGCAGCGTCCAGCAACACTTACTGCTTAACGTCGTCCGCGCCATCATTCTGCGCAGCCAGCTCCTCAGCATACTCGTGGCTCTCCGTGCTCTTGATACGCTCAATCTGATCATGAACGTAGCGATTGATCGGGTCGTCAGGATCATCCTCTGGCTTCGGCATGCCAGCATTGGGGTCGTCGTCCTTGTAGATGGACCAAGTACGGCTGGGCGCCCGCGAAGCCAGGTCGTCGTCGTCGTCAGTCTCGCCGTTCTTTTCGCTGTAGTCGCTGCGGCCACCAATAGAACGTATGCCCGTGTTGGACCGCGCGGGGCCTCCCGGCCTACGGGTGGGACCAAGCGATCTGCGACGTTGACGGGAGAAGGTGTCGTCGAAGTAGTGTGCTGCGGCTGTTGTTGGCGTGCGGGGCGTTTGTGGTAGGCGGCAGTTGACACTGGAGTATGTCAGTGTCTGAAAACAGTCATGAGGGCCGGACGGCGACTTACCCAGTGTCGTGGATCATCTTCGCCATGAGACCCGTCCATCCGCACTGATGGCTGGCACCAAGGCCACGGCCCGTGTCACCATCGAAAAATTCGTAGAAGAACAGGCTGTCCTTCCAGTTCTGGTCAAAGTCAAGCATATCCTTACCGTCATTGTACGCACGGCGGCCTTCACCATTGAACGCCATGAGGTGCTGCAGACGGTGCTGAAGCTCCTCGGCGACATGGCCAAGGTGCATGTATTCTCCCGAACCGGTCGGACACTCGACCTTGAGCGTGTTGCCGTAGAACATGTAGAAGCGCAGGCAGGACTCGATGAGGAGGAAGTTGACGGCGATCCAAACTGGTCCACGCCAGTTGCTGTTGCCACCGAAGAGACCGCTGTCTGAGTCGCCGGGAACATAGCTAATAGAGTAAGTCTGCCCGTTGACGTCCATGGAAACAGGATTCTTCTCGTGATGCTTTGACAGAGACCGGATGCCGTACGGGCTCAAGAACTCCTTCTCATCAAGCATATACTTGAGGATCGACCGGAGCCGGTTCTCGTCGACGAGAGCGAGAAGCAGCCTGTCCTCCTTTCCGCGCTTCTTCATGCTGGCCATGTTGCGCTCGGCGACGTCATGTTTGTTCTTGATGAACCAGTCAACGTGCTTTTGGAAAGACGGGAATCGTTCTATGACCGGTCGCTCCAACGTCATGGTCGCGTAGAGCGGGATGAGGCCGACCAGAGACCTGATAGGCATCTGGTGCGTCCACCCGCCACCCCACGTGATGGCATCGTAGTAGAAGCCGTCCTCCTCGTTCCAGAGCGACTTCGCTGAGTCTCCCGTGCGGTATTGCATGGCCTCAGAGATGAGAACAAAGTGCTCGAAGAACTTAGACGCGATGTCTTCGTAGATGCGACGGTGCTTGGCAAGTTCGAGCGCAATATTCAACATACACAAGCAGTAAAAGGCCATCCATCCGGTAGCATCGGCCTGTTCCAGCTTGCCGCCGGTCGGTAGCGGATCTGATCGGTTGAACAGGCCAATGTTGTCCAGACCCAAGAAGCCACCCTCGAAGACGTTCTTCCCATCAAAGTCCTTGCGGTTGCACCACCAGGTGAAGTTCATCAGCAGCTTCTGGAACACGCGCTCCAAAAAGTCGAGGTCCTCTCGGCCATACATCTTGCGCTCAATCTTGAATGTCCGGAAGACCGACCAAGCATGGACCGGTGGGTTGACGTCGCCAAAGTTCCATTCGTATGCCGACAGCTGGCCATTGGGGTGCATGTACCACTCGCGGGTGAAGAGGTCAAGCTGCTTCTTGGCGAACTCGGGGTCGATCATCGCGATCGGTATACAGTGAAAGGCAGTATCCCACGCTGCAAAGAACGGATACTCCCAAGAGTCCGGCATAGAGAGGATGTCGTCGCAGTGCATGTGCTTCCACTGCGCGTTCCTCACATGCTTACGTTCGGGCGGAGGGGGCGGCATGCCGGGGTCACCATTGGCCCATTGGTCCCAGATGAAGTAGTAATGTTGCTTGCACCAGAGCATGCCAGAGAAGGCCTGGCGTTGGATGTTGCGAAGATCATCGGCCATCGGCATGGGGTTGATCTTGTAGTAGAACTCGTCGGCTTCTGCGATGCGCTGGTCCATGACCTCGTCGAACTCCTCCTCGTCCAGGTAGCCCTCTGGCTTCTTCGTAGTGATACGGAAACGGACGACAGCGCAATCGCCTGGTGCAACACCCTTGCCTGAGTTGAAACCATACCAAGCAGCGCTCTTCGTACCGGTCTTCTGCGGGTTGACCGCCTTCTTCTCGCCCTTTACCACGCGCTTGTGGAAGGCGTCCTTGACGTATGGCGTCTTGTTGCTGCCCCACCCGAGGTCCTTGAAGTTGGTGTCGTTGTCGGTGAAGAGCATCTCCGGCTCCACGTCATCGCTGCCACCACAGCTGTTTGGCGAGGGCGAGCACTGCATCCAGCGCTTGCCCAGTTCGCGGTGGTTGATCTCGGTGGTCAGCGGGGACTGCTGCTGAATGCTGGGCTTGTAGTCGTCGTAGCCCCACGCCCAGGTGTTGCGGAACCACACATGCGGAAGGATGTGCAGCTTGGCATGCTCCTTGCCCCGGTTGTAAGCAGAGACACGGAAGAGCAGCTCGTCTGGATTGTCCGCCTCCTTTGCCGTCTCGATGTAGATGTCCCAGTACTTGTTGTCATTGAAGATGCCCGTGTCGATCAGGTTGAACTCGCGCTGTTTCCGATTTCGCCGAGCATTCTCCTGGACGATGTCTTCGTACGGAAACTCACGCTGGGGCAGCTTGTAGAGGAGCTTCATATAGGAGTGCGAGGGCGTGTTGTCGAGGTGGAAGTGGGCTTCTTTGATGGACTCGCCGTGCACACCCTGAGGGTTGGACAGGCCGAAAAGACGCTCCTTCATATGAGGGCTGTGGCATGTTAGCAGAGCTTGCTGAGCGAGGCTAGACAGCACTTACTCCTTCTCGTTCCAAAAAGCAAAAGCAATGTGCATGCGGCCATGTGTATCCGAGACACCTGAGATACCGTCCTCACCCCAGCGAAAGGCACGGCTGCGGGCCATGTCGTAGGTGAAGTCAGCCCATGCATTGCCGTCCGCGCTGCGAAGACAGAGTCAGCCTAACCATTGGCAGCGGAGAGGAAGGGCAAGTGCTCACGAGTAGTCCTCTCGCACAACAGCCCATTGTCGCTCAGCAGTGTACGGCCCCCACTTCTTCCAGTACTTGGTCCGGTCACGGTCCTCACGCAGACGCTGCTCCTCAGGACTGACGACGTCTTTCTTGTCGACGATGACCATGCTGCCGGTCTCGTGACACGGCGGGCCGGGCGATCCGCGGTCTGCTCAGTGTGGGGAGGGGTGGAGGGATGGAGGTGGAGAGTGGGGTGCCTGAGGATGGATTCGGCGGTGGACGGGGTTGATGGTGGGTCGGACGAGGTTGTAGCTTAGGGAGTGGTGGTCAAGGAATGACTGATGGGCTTGCGGGTTGAGGATGCAGGCAAGGGACTGTACAAGATGGGGCAATGCCGGCTAGTGTGCAAGTCAAAGTCTGAGGTGGGTGTGGGAGATGTGTGTGTACAGTAAGGTAGATGGAGGGGTATGAGATGCTGGTGGTGAGCAAGCTGAGATGGGGTGGAAGAGATGAGTGTTTACTTCAGAGTGCACCAACAATGGCAAGCCTGGGTTAGACGCACGCGTACAGCAAGCACGTCGAACCCGCGGCAACCTAAGGCACCTCAATCCAGGTCGAGTAAGGTAGCTGCGATGCGGCTCTGTCTGCGGTGGTGCTTTTTGCTGGGGGAAAAAATGCAGGCGCGACTGCAGAAACGTGACCCCACCCGCTCTCAAAGTCTCAACTCAATGCCCACACGAGGCCGGCCGCCAGTGGGAGCAGCCGCCGTCTCGCCGCTCAACGCTTCCTCTCCCGTCAGTCCTCAGTCCTCACTGCTGCTCGATCCCACCTTACTCCCAATCGTGCCCGCCTGATCACCTGACTGCGCGTCTCGACCACTTCTCGACTACCTACCTTAAGGTATCTTACGGGGGAAGACCCAGGATGTGGCAGCTGGTACTTGAGCTGACTTGCGGCGGCTCTACGGGTGGCGAAAACACGTGCAGGGGCTGTTCACATCTTCGAAGCTTGGGCCGTGCCCAGACATCTTGAGCGACTGTCCACGGCTTCCATTCGTACAGGTAAGGCATAAGGTACCCAAGCATGCTCACAACCCTGCAAGAACAGCCAAAGCAACATCACATGACAAACTTGGAAGAGACGCAGCTCCAATGTCAACCCACCGCTTCCTGTCACACCCATGATAAGATAGACATCAATATCGTACAAGATCTCACTATACCGTATCCACTTTCGACCTCCTGTTCTTTCCCTTACGTCCTCATCCCAACAAAACCCAGCCCCATCACCCCACGCCACCCCTCGCCGCCCTAGCAAGCAAGCAAGGCCGCCCATTACCCAACACAAAGCGCGCCCTCGGAGGCCATGGTATATATCCCAGGTATATCCCAGGTAACGCGGCGCTCCAGCCAAAAAAAGCAACGACAGAAAAATTGACAAATGTGATTGTGCGCCCGCGAAGCAGAAGGAAGAACAGCAAGAACAACGATATCAACAACGACAACAGCCAAAGCTGCAAGAGAAAGGAGCAAGAAGTTTGAAGGCGTTTTCCCCGCCGTTCATTCTCTGACGCAAAGGTGCGGGATAAGCAAACAAGAAGGCATCGAACGCCGCGCTAGAGATTTCGTCTTGGGCTTCTCTTTCCCCGTCCACCCATGCCCCGAGGGAATCCACGTATGGAGCTAGCAGCTGAGACTCCGGTAAGTAGGTAGGTAGTAATATGAACAAAGAATGGCCTATAGCCGCTGGCCGCTCGCCCTGCCAAAATGAAAAATCCTGGAGCTCAAAGACGCCATCGTGCTCAGGAGCTGCGTCTCTTTGCTCGGCTGCTGGAACCATCAGCCTCGTCAGCCGCCGGGTTTGGCCTTCTTAGTCATGCGCGGACTAGGCTTCACGCGCTGCTGATTTGGGCCTGGCCCAGCGTCGGGAGGTCCACCAAGATCTTCGTCCTTGACGGTGCTGCGGCGGCGTTTGTTATTGACATTGGGGCTGGTGTTGGCGCTGGCGGCGCTGCTGTTGGTGCCTTGCTGGGAGTGCTGGGGGACCATGGGCGGGGCTGCCATGTTTCCTTGATGTGGTGAGGGGGTGTGGGAGTTTATGGACATCATGCCGGGTTGGAGACCGGGGTGATTGGGAATGTGAGGGGAACCGTTGACGCCGTTTTGCATAGGCAGGTTGAGGTTCGCGACCGAGGGGGAGGAGAAGTTTCGTTGTTGATTTGGCTGCATCTGCATGTTCTGCATGCTTGGCGTTCGGTTGCCCATCTGGACGCCGTCGGGAGGAAGGTTGATTTGGGGGTTGCCCGGCTGGCCCGTCTGGACGTTGTATTGGTCTACCCACGCCTCGAGTGCTTGCTCCGGCCGCATCTTCTGGTCCTGCGCAAAGTGCATGAGCTCCGACATGACGTTCATTGTTTCACCCAACTACCACTCGTCAGCTTCTTGACCAACTACGTCAAGCCGATGGCCACCTACCTCGAGGAACTGCTGCACTCGTGACGTGACGCCCATAGTGCCTTTCGGCGCCTTTGGAAAGTGATCGATCGTAAGTCCTTCGTACCGTTGCTGGAGCTTCTGCTGTGCTTTCGGTAACTTGTTCTTTGCCATCTTTGGCGACTTCGTGTCCATCTGGGGTGACCAATTGCTTAGCACCCTCTCGATCTCGGATCGTGCTATTATCTCCTCTGTCCCTGTCTGCTGCAGCTCCAAGCATTCTATAAGTACTACGTCGCCGTGCGGTACGAATAACGCGTTCAGCCTCCCACTCATCTCCAGCCGAGCTCCAGAGGGATATGACACAGTGAGCGTCGCGTGCGCGCACGAAACTTGCACCTGCGAACCTCCGTTTCTAGCTTGAGAAGCTTCTTGGGCGTGCTCCGTATGCAACCGTAATGACTGTGCACCCGACTCGAAGTATGATAAGAAATATCGCGCTATGGTCGGTCGGAGCACCTCATAAACTTTCGGCTTGCTGTTAGGATTCGGGTTGTCGTCGAAGCTGTGCATTAATCGGGCTTCGGGCGCGAAATGCTTATCTGCAAACTCGTTCCACTGACTGAGATCCTTCCCATTTGATAAGTCGAATCGACTCAGATGGTCTGCGAGCAAGTTCACCTTCAATATGCAAAAGCCGCGCGGCTGTGCTGTGGGTCTGGCCTGCGCTTGCGCTTGCGCTTGCGCCTGAGCTTGCGCCTGGGCTTGTGCTGCCTGCATCTGCTGTGCTTGCATTCTTTGCTGAGCCTGTTGCCGGTGCATGAGTGCCCTTTGCTGCTGCTGCTGGAAATTTTGGATTTGTTGCTGCGTCGTCTGTTGCTGTTGGGCTGACTGGGGAGTCGGTGCATGGCCGGATTGAGGTGTCCCCTGCTGTGGTTGGCTTTGCTGACCTTGCTCTGGGGTCTGTTGATGTGCTTGACTTTGCTGATTCGGGTTTGCCATCCTCGACTGCGGTCGCATCTGCCCCGGATGGCCAGATTGGCCGGGCTGACCTTGCGGCCCAGGCTGCCCTTGGTTACTTTGCTGCGAGTTGGCGTGCTGCATTGCCATATGCTGTTGTTGCATCTGGGCTTGATGGTTTTGCTGAGCCGCTTGTTGTTGTTGCATCCGTAGTTGTAGTTGTTGCTGCATCAGGTGGGGAGGCAATTGAACACCACCTCCTCCCGGCTGCATACCAGGATGCTGCTGCTGCTGCTGCTGCTGCTGCTGCTGCTGTTGTTGTTGTTGCTGCTGCTGCTGTTGCTGCTGTTGCTGAAACTGCTGCATCTGCTGCATCTGCTGCTGCGGTGTCATACCGGGCATACCGCCTTGCTGCATCGCTTGGGCTTGGGCTTGAGCCTGGGCCATCCGCTGCCGCATCATCTGATGATGTATGGCGAATTGCGGATTCTGCAATTGAGGATTCTGCATTTGGGGATTTTGCATCTGCTGCAACATCTGCTGCTGCGGGTTGAGGTGGCTCATTACATTTTGCCCACCGCCTGCCATGCTCTGCGCAGCCATCCCGTGACCCGGCTGCCCAGGCATGCCTATTGCACCCGGATGTTGTCCACCCGCCATGGTGCCCATTGGTCCGCTCGCGCCGGGTTGCATACCCATCATCGCTCCTGCCTGGCTCACGTGCGGTTGTCCAGGCCCAGACACGCCAGGGTGCATCATCGGCTGGCCCATGTGCTGAGCAGGATTCGGCGCCATGCCCGGGTGGCCATGTGTCATACCCGGATGCATGCCGGGCTGAGCTTGGTATGCCATCATCTTGTCGCAGCCGTAGGGTTGCGACGATTTCTGAGGGGGTGGGGCGTCGAAGGGGGGTCGGTGTGGGGCTTCCGCCGCGAGATTCTCGTGCGCCGAAATGCCTCGAGCCCGCTAGCCGCCGGAGAGCGGTCGCGTAGCTTCTACCAGGCCGGCGACGCGATGCATAGAGTGACTATCGCATCGACGTCTTCCTCGACGGGAGGTGGAGATGCCCGAACACGTGCGCGGGGTGGAGAGGTGGGAGGGAGCCGGAGAAACCCGACCGTCTCTTGTCACGGCGGTCACCTCTTACTGTCGCGTGTGGAGGAGGGCGTCGGTACGGTAAAGATGTTGTGTCGCGACTCGGGAATCGCGCGCGCATTCGTCGGGGGCCGGGGCGCTCAGACTCGGAGGGGACGTCAGCGGAGCGGCCAATCCCGAAGTGCGATGGCGAGCCAGAAAGAGAAGGTGCAGGTGGGCAGATGAAAGAGGCGGCGGCACCGCGCGACGAGTCTGGCAACGAGAGTAGGTGAATGCTCGTCGCAGAATAGTAAGACGCCTAGACGAGGAATCGATGGGCGGAGGCGGTGATCGTGGTGGACGGGGACGGGTGTCGCCAGTCGGTGGTTGGCACACAGCCGGCCCACTGCCGAAGACGGGAGGCCCGTGCTGTCCGCGACTTTATTTTGGGACTTCGAAATTTCTCCTTCCATCGTCGACCTACTACTCTTCCACTGCATGATTCCTTCCCCCGCGACATACCATCACCTGAAACTGCAATAGAGCGGTAAACAACGCGCCAGCAGGAGTCTCGCATGGCTACAGTCATGTAAGGTACGTACATGTTTTCTACTTTGCATACTGATTCACCCCACACGCCGTTGCGAGATGACAACCACAAAACATGTCTTCTTTTCCCAGCCGAATCGCCCATGAAGAAAGCAGTCTTGCCGTCCGCCTTCGCCGGTGGATGTAATACTAGCCAGTAATCTTTGTCTGACAATTACACCCGAACTCACTATTCTCCCGTCAGCGATGATATGGAGCTATGAGGCTAACACTTCTCAGAAACAATACCGTAGGTACTAGGTTCATCACCGCAGCCGCCACCGCTCTCCTCGGTCTTCTCTTCAGTCTATCCTTCCGTACACAACGACAGCCAGGCTGCACGACTCGGGTCTCGAACACTCTCAAAAGGTCAGTCCGCAATTCATCTCCTCCCTCCCCCGGCTGGATGATGAAAACCATTCCACATTCGCAGTTTCCACGTGAGCCCTCGCCTTAGAACCTATGTAGAGGAGCCGTTGAGCGTAATATCTTCCTTGGATGTCTGACCCCTACCAGCTGCTTTTGCACTTACGATTCACTGCTATTCACGCTCGTTAGCGACCAGCTGGCTGACTTGAATCATCTTGTAGGGTTTGCACACTTGACTGCCTGCAGAGCTTGCGCAGACTGGCTGTCGCAAGGCTAGGGCTCTGATCGTCTTTCTATCCCATCTACTCGTTATATAGCATGAGAAATGAGTCCATTGGGGTCCACCACCACTCGGTGTCATGTCACAGCTACCCATATCACTCTTTCATCACTGCGCAGGAATCCGTTAATCACTTCGTGGTCAATCAGTGCGGCTGCCGTCCTTGACGAAAGGTAACAGATTGCTATGATTATTCATGGTTGTGAAGACGGCGTTAAATAGTGTACGTGTCTAGCTGCCTCCCTAAAGTACCTACATCACCAACAGTACCGTGAGTATTTTGTCTAGTATGGTACATCTTGTACTCGCAGTATGTGTGTGATGCACGTGGCGGCGGACCTACCCGCAGTGACGACCGAGCTGTCTCAAGCTTGGACTTGGCCTGGGAGCTTCAGAGGCTCAATCGACCACGGCGCTCCCCACTCCCACTCCCATTGCTCGACCCACAGCGACCGCCACCTACCAACAGTCAGTAACTGACTTTCGATACCAAAAGACGGCTTGGTGACATTAGCCTGCCCCCATCTTCCCGTCATCGCCAAGCCCCACCTCCATCGCCAGACACCGCCGCCACATACTCCTCCGTGCGACTCCGGAACAGGCAGTCACGATGGCCAAGGATGACCAGACGGTGGATCCGCGGATGATGTCGGTGCAGCCGCGCATCCGGTACAACACGATCGGTGGTGTCAACGGCCCTCTGGTGATACTGGAGAATGTCAAGTTCCCAGCCTTCAACGAGATCGTCTCCCTCACCCTGCCCGATGGCAGCGAGCGATCGGGCCAGGTGCTAGAGGCACGCGGCAGCCGAGCCATTGTTCAGGTGTTTGAGGGCACTTCCGGCATCGATGTCAAGAAGACGCGGGTGGAGTTCACCGGCCATAACCTGAAGCTCGGTGTGAGCGAGGACATGCTGGGCCGCGTGTTCGACGGCAGTGGCCGCGCCATCGACAAGGGCCCTAAGGTGCTGGCTGAGGACTACCTGGACATCAACGGCAGTCCCATCAACCCCTACTCGCGTGAGTACCCGGAGGAGATGATATCAACGGGTATCTCCACCATCGACACCATGAACTCGATTGCCCGTGGCCAGAAGATCCCCATCTTCTCTGCCGCCGGTCTACCGCACAATGAGATCGCCGCGCAGATCTGTCGTCAGGCGTCGCTGGTGCAGCAGCCTGGCAACAATGGTGTTACCAAGGGCGTGCACGACGGCCACGAGGACAACTTCAGCATTGTGTTCGGCGCTATGGGTGTCAATTTGGAGACGAGCCGCTTCTTCACACGAGACTTTGAGGAGAACGGCAGTATGGAGCGTGTATCGCTTTTCTTGAACTTGGCCAACGACCCGACGTGAGCCCTATCTCTCCTTTTCAAGTCCCATCATATACTGACACGCTACACAGAATCGAGCGTATTATCACTCCCCGTCTCGCCCTCACCACCGCTGAGTACTACGCCTACCAGCTGGAGAAGCACGTCCTCGTTATTCTGACCGATCTATCCTCCTACTGTGATGCCCTACGTGAGGTCTCCGCCGCACGTGAGGAGGTGCCTGGTCGCCGTGGCTACCCGGGTTACATGTACACGGACTTGTCTACGATCTACGAGCGCGCCGGTCGTGTCGAGGGCCGAAACGGGAGTATCACGCAGATTCCCATCCTGACTATGCCTAACGACGGTACGTTCCAATCTCTAGATCCTACCGCCAGTGCGCACCACTGATTGACAACAACTGACTGCGCAATCCAGATATCACCCACCCCATTCCTGATCTCACGGGCTACATCACTGAAGGCCAGATCTTCATTGACCGACAGCTTCACAACAAGGGCATCTACCCTCCCATCAACGTCCTGCCGTCCCTCTCTCGTCTCATGAAATCCGCCATTGGTGAAGGCCGCACGCGCAAAGACCACTCGGACGTCTCTAACCAGCTCTACGCCAAGTACGCCATCGGTCGCGACGCTGCTAGCATGAAGGCTGTGGTCGGTGAAGAAGCGCTGAGTAACGAAGACAAGCTCAGTTTGGAGTTCTTGGAGCGTTTCGAGAGGAGCTACGTGGCGCAAGGAGCGTACGAGAAGCGTAGTATCTTTGATGGCTTGGACCAGGCGTGGGAGCTGTTGAGAATCTACCCGAAGGAGTTGTTGAACCGTATCCCGAAGAAGGTGCTCGATCAGTACTATCAGCGACAGGGCAAGTCGGGAAGTGGCAAGGGCAGCCAGGATGCGGACGGTGAGGCGGAAGGCGAGCAGGCCAACAAGCAGTCGGAGAACCTGATCGATGCGTAGAGGTGGGTTGTGTTGGAAGTTGGCGAGGGTGTTGTGGTTGCGCAGTCAGGGGAGTCATGCAAGCGTTGTCTGGAACTCAATGTAGATACAGGGTCGGCCGTCTCCTGAGCAGCTAAAGTGTGTGAAAGATATGTGAGAGTATGTCAATCACATGTAGTCTTCCAGGCGTGTACTTTTTCGCAGCAAATAGGCGGGAACCTCGACTTCTGTGAGCTAGATGCTTAGGAGACGAATGAAATCGTCGCTGCCTGGACTTACCCTTTCTTGCGGTGCTACTTGTTGTCATTTGCTGGACATGGGTATTTGCCGATACGCCTCCGCTGTGTCGGCAGCGTATTAGAGGTGCGAGGCTGCTCTTGCGGGAGTAACCGACTTGACCAGGCCTACAGTGCTTCATGGCGATTGTCAGCTCTTGCGAACAGGGTGTGTGAACATACGCCCTGCATTGGAAGTACAGTCGAATTCTTGAGACCATCTCCTGGACGCACGTGGCGATCCTCGAAAGACACATTTCTCAAAAGCACTGCGACTCGACAGGAGAGGAGAAGTGGCGTCTTGTGTTCTTGGAAGTCTTCCGCGGTCTATAAGGTACCTTTCAGCATGTCGAGACATCCACCTCTATCTAATGCAACACCACCAACGCCTTGCTACCTCGCTTGTAATCAACTTATGCGTGACGGGGACAGTGTCCCAAAGGCTCATCTCGTAGCCCTCATCTCCTGCTGCCCATCCGTCCCCTCTACGTGCCCAGGCTGCTCAAAGACAACCGACATCGCCTCCTCCAGTATCTTCATACCCTGGTCAATCTCGTCCTCTGAAATGATCAATGGCGGGACAAAACGTAGGGTGTTAGTTCCACACGTAATAATCAGCAGACCCCGCTCTCTCGCCGCAGTCACGACAGGCGTCGGATCCGCATTGAGCTGCATGCCGAGTATGAGCCCACGACCACGGACTTCTTTGACGACGTCTGGATAACGCTCGTGAAGACGGACCATATGCTGTCTGAACCTTGCTTCCTTCTGAATCACACCTTTCTGCAGTTCCGGGTCTGACAGCCGGCTCACGCAGTAGTGCGCGACGCGGCAGCCAAGCGGGTTGCCACCGAACGTCGTGCCGTGATCTCCTGTGACGATGCGACTGCTCACGTCGTCTGTGACGAGTGTTGCGCCGATTGGGAAGCCGTTGCCAAGCGCTTTCGCAGTCGTGAGGATGTCTGGGTGTGCTTCGGCGGGTAGTGCGCAATGCGCCCACAGTTGGCCGGTGCGGGAGAGACCGCATTGGATCTCGTCGTAGATGAGTACGGCGCCGACCTCATTACAGCGATGTCGGAGCGCAAGTAAGAATTCCTGGCTCGCCACGTTGACGCCTCCTTCACCCTGAATCGGCTCCACAATGACACCGCAAGTGGATTCTGTCACGAGATCGTTGATTGCGGGTACATCGTTGTACGTCCCGTACTTGAAACCCGGAAGCATTGGGGCGAAAGGTTTCTGGTACTTGGAGTTCGGGGTTGCGGACAAGGAGCCCATTGTTCGGCCATGGAAGGAGCTGTGAAAGGAGACGATCTCGTGCTTGCTCCCGTCCTCGCGTACACTGCGACCGTACTTCCTCGCAAACTTGATCGCGGCCTCGTTTGCCTCGGATCCGGAATTGCAGACGAACACTTTGCCGATATTTTTCATCCCGCCTTGTGCCTTCGTCGTCTCCACCAGCAGCTGACTAAGCGCTCCAGTCCATGGGTTGTGGTACAGATTGCTGCTATGCACGAGTGTCTGTGCCTGCTGGTACAGGATCTTGCTCATCTCCGGGTCACAGTGGCCGAGCGCATTGACGGCGATGCCGGCCGTGAAGTCGAGATACTGCCTGTTCTCCACATCCCAGATCCAGCAGCCCTCACCTTGCTGGAACATCGGTGGTGGGCGCACATAGGTTGGTACCATAAAAGGAGCTTGAGAGGATGTGAGGCGGGAAGTCTGGGAGTCTGTCGATGGGTCGGGGTTGGGGAGCGATGCTTCTTTCTGAATGCAGTGTCAGAGGTACAGTCAATCTCATGGCGATAGTGTGAGACGAAGCGACGATCGTACGTACGTCAATGGCATCTTTCAGGCCGGCGGGAAGACTCGAGGTTTGGGTCGCAGGCGATGCGTAGCTGCGTCGGCTTGCCCTAGTGATCTGGCGGGGTGGTGCGGGCGAGGCGCGAAGGGCGGCGCTGACACGCTGGGTGCATGAGCGGATAGACATGGTGGCGGCGATGTTTCGTATCGTCAATTGTTAAGTGTGAAGAACCAAACAATGACCGGCAAGATGAGGACTCGTTGCTCGACTGTGAGAGCCATCGAAAGTTTCGAGTGACGCAGAATTTGGGTGGACGCCGGCATCGGCTTGGAAATGGGGCAATCATGTCGCAAGAAATCACATGTTGTATCACATGTCAATTGTAAGAGGTCTTCGCATTGCGCACGCGCTCGGTCACAACAGCATGGCAAAGGACCAAACAGTCGAGAAGCTTCAGCCATCACTGATATAGATGTTTCATGGATGACAGACAGCAATGTTGGTTACTCTGCTATACAGCTATACAGCGCCATGTAGAACGCAAACCATTTCGAACTCTCGACTCCTTCGCCTCGCATTGACCACACTCCATGTCCCATCTAGTGATACATGCCCAGCTGCAGCTTTACTGCTCCATCAACTCCACTGGCGGCCGCGCAGTATGCACAAACTTCTTCTCAACGCCCTCCATCGGACTGACGTCGCCATCCTGCGTCGGCAGCAGACTCTCACTCGTGTCCTCCACAGCAATCGCTGGAAGATCTGGACTGTGCCCATGATCCTGCGGATCGTACACCACAGTGCCCGTGCCCGATCTCTGTCTCGTCCCCATTCGCGGCTGCACCGCCACTTCATCCCTGCCCTCCGCATCCTGATGCAATGCATCGTCCGCAGCCGGTTTCGCGTCCAGCCTACTCAGCGCAGCAGCCAGATCCTCCGCATGCACCTCCTTGTTCGGCGGGTCCTCGTTCCGCATCTCCCATCCCATGGGCGGGCTCGGCGGCGGACTGATGAAGAACATCTTGGACGCTTGCGGAGCTTGTAGATGTTGGTCTGTGACTTCGATTTTCGTCTCGGCTCCGAAATACACGCGCACTCTGCTACCCAGCACCGTTTCCCCGTCTAGCACCTTGCGGATCTCGACAGCGTCTTCGATAGTGAAGAAGGAGCAGACGACTCTTCTGAACGACTTTAGGGGGGCGAAGGAGTGGATAGGGGCGTGCTCGTTGATGGCGCGCTGGATGCTGTCGAGATTACTGGCGGTGAAGATCTCGGGGGCTTGGAGATTGGTGATGAGGAGTGTGTTGGTGGGTGGCGCGGGGGTAGAGAGTGGCGGGAGGTCGGAGAGGTCGATGCTCATGTTGGGTGAGTGGCGGCGTTTAGAAGGCATCGAGGTGGTATGGGAGTTGGTGGGCGGAGTGGAAACGGCCATTGCCACTGTTGCCATGTGATCTGTTTGGTGGCAGTAAGGTGGACGTTGTAGTCGCGGTGGTGACAGTGCACTTGTCGGGGCGTGTATCGATGTTGTGATTGCTGGCGGAGGTGATGTTGGAAGGAAGAGGAGAGAGGTCAGGTCAGGTAGATGTAGGTCTCTTTGTTTTCAATCTCGATCGCCACCTGCAGCTGCTGCGTCCTCACCCAAGGCCAGCTGCGCCTCGCCTGGCTTGCTGGCAGCCCTCAGCGTGCCGGCGACCCCACGAACGCACGGTCCGGCACGGGCACGCTGCAGACGCGCGAGTGAGGCTCTAGACCGCCCACGTGACTACTTTCGAACCCCCGGCTGCCCCGATTCACCTGCACCGCCGACTTCGCCAAGCCTCACTATGACATACACCTCCTCCCTACCGCGCCTATGATCTCCTTGTGTACTGGTACGGAGTACTTGGGGTTAGGTAGTCAAGGAAAGCCAAGACACCATATCATGTGCTTCCGCAGAAGTCCGGCGTGCACTGCCCCTTGCGTAGAAGTGAAAGGTCACGATGATCACCACGGCGAGCTGACCACTGGAGTGTAAAGGTATCTATCTATTGCGGAACAGGACGCTGGACGAATCCAAGCTGGGTACTGTGATTTTCACCTAGGCACGCTGAAGGTCAGCAACGTAAGAGTGCGACAAATGGGCCCAGCACGGGCCACAGCGTTGCAACGTAGGGTATTCCACTGCGCCTGCCTCTTGGTACTGGGCTGAGCCTCGTGTGCGCGTACCTTACCTGATACCCATGTGACCTTGGCTTGGAGACATTCGTATTTCATAAGCTACCACAGGGCAGGTGCTCTAGCCCAGTTGTCTACGCAATGTCAGTCAGGTCGCCCCGACTTGCTCCTGGTTACCAACGCGACGGACCGCATAACAAGCACGCCTATGGACAGGTCTTCAACAGAGCTTGCGAGTCCTCATGCTCCGCAACGACGGAACCGTTCTTGAAACACGTACAGTCAACGGGACGGTCTTTGACCTTCGAAGAGCTAGTTATTCGCTATCAATCGTGAGCGAGAAGTGGCGTCGCCATCCATCGTGACCTCGCAAGTGATTCACCTTGCCAAGAAAACGCCCGCGCCTTGCCATGCCGTGCTATGCAACGTCAACTCATAAATGCAACCCGCGGTGCTCCTCATAGAACGCCGGGAAACGTGCTCGCGCGTCTCTAGGCCTTTTCTTCAGGCTTGATCACCGGCGTGCCCATCGCACTCGGATTAGGCGTAGCCTCCGCATGCACCGCGGCACTGCCCTTCTCCCTCCACGTGCTGACCGCCGGCACATTGGCCACCATCCTCTCCTCCTCGGTCTTGTACGCTCTTGGCGTCAATTTGATCAGACAGTGTAGCGGGACCTCCATCCACGGACTCTTTTCCTGGCTGCTACCCATGAAATAAGCGTAGATGCATCGCAGTACCGCCTGATGCGTGACGATGAGGATGTTCTCGGAGCGCTCCAGCTCCATGATGATGGGCTCGAGGCGAATGACGACGTCACGATAGCTTTCGCCGCCAAGGTAGCGGTAGTTGTACTTGTCTTCGTCACGCGCCTTGAAGTCCTGAGGGTACTTTTCTTCAATGTCGGCGTACGTCAGGCCGTCGCAGACACCAGAATCGAGCTCGTCGAGCGCTTTCCAGGAAAGCTTCTCATACGGGAGATGGCGAGCTGTCTGCGCAGTGCGCTTCAGAGTTGAGGTCCAGACCGTCAAGGGAAGATCGCCGGCAGACTTGGACACGAGATCAGGGAGCATCTTCGCGTACTGTTGGCCACGCGCTGATAGATCGGCATCACCTCCGATCTGACCAGAAAGGTTGTACTCGCTCTCACCGTGCTTTATAGGTCAGTATGTGGTCTGCATTGCTCGCGCCTCGCTTCCTCAAGATGTTTACTTACTCTGCTGATCCAGATACTCCGGGGCTTGATGTGCAGGTTCATCAGGTAGTATACCACCCGACTTTGCAAGTAATCCTGAATCCTGTTGATAATGACCTGACTCCCCACATTGATGATCTTGCAGTAAGTCATGTCCGACTCATCTTCGTCCAGCGTCTCGTACACCCTCTCGTACATAGTGATGCGTTGTCTGAAGTCCTGCGCCGCCTCTTCCGGATCCTGGCCCTCGTAATCCGGAGACGTGAGCTTCACCTCCTTGATGTTGGCCATGATGAGATCTTCTTGGTCGCACTTCGACTCGACAAATAGTGTCTCGATGCCTTCGGCGTCGCAGCGGTCCTTGATCCACCTTCTTCGTGTTTTGGTCGAGTTGGTGGCATCGAGAATAGCTATGAGGTTGTCGGGTGACTGGAACCACTTGACCATGTCCTTGACTGCTTCTTCGGCGGCAGCCATGCGGAGCCGCTCGCCTTCCTTGTTGCTCGTGTCGAAGAAGGAGGCCGAGGGATTGGGGGTGTTGGTACGGCGGTAGGAGCCGACGTTGAAGCACTTGGCTGTGATGCTGAGCCATCCGAGGTATCGAACGACTTGAGTGTGTCAGCATGGCCTTCTTGGTTCCCGTGTCGCGTCCCTGCAACCAGAGCCTGATCGATGTCTCACGTCACACTTACCTTTCTGCGCAATGAGACTCTTTCCTCTTGCCGGAAGGCCGACCATGACCACACAAATGCGCGTGTCTTCAGCCTGGACGCCAACACCATTAGCCCTTGCCTCTGAGCCGGCTCTCAACGTCCGGCCAGTCGGCCGCATGAAGTCTCCCTGGGGCGCGCGTCCAAGCTGCGGGCGATACTGGTCTCCATCCTCGATCGGACCCTGTGGTACCGACGTAGGCGGTGGTACTGCCGGAGGCATTGCAAAGACCGTGACGCTCTGCGACGCGCCGAGAAGGGTAACGAGAGAGTCACGGCGTGCGTCGAGGCGATTTTCTGAACGGTAGGGCGTTGCAGCACCACGGTCCAGAAATATTGTCTTTGAGAAGCTTTGAAGTGACGTTCGTGCTTCAATAATCTCCCCGCGACACGATCAAGGCACCAAGGGACCGGGCACGCGTTGGTTCGTTTCAGGACGGCAGTTCGTGAAGCTCAATGCTGCCTTTCCTGAGCTCCGTCGAAGATCTGGTGCTGCGATCAACGGCTGTCGCTGTCGAAAAGGTCGAGGAGAGGCTGAAGCAGCTGTTTGTGAGCTCCGGCCGGGCAGAATCGGGAGCAGCTTCGGCCAATGCCTCGTTGGATGCGCATACAGTAAGGTGCCTACCTTCCGAGCTACTCGAAGGCCTTCGAGGCAAGTAGTGCGGGGAGGAGCGATCAGTGCACGGAAAGTGTCTCGTGCCCCACTGCGGTCAACAATGACGTGACCTTCCTAGGAGTACGTCGCTGCGGGCCGATGGCTGCCAGCGTCTACGGTATGCCACGAGTCGCTGGAGAGCATGTCGCCGAACTTCGGCTCACTAGATGGCCAGGATGTGGCGCGTAACGATGGAGGACAGAGATGACAACAGACTCACCCTCGCAAACGAATAGTTTCTAGCACTGTTGGCGGTGTTTGATCGATTCCGAACCGCCGGCGCGTACTCGCCCCTTTCCAGCGCTCCATTCATCCTGCAGTTACCGCGCCGTCGACACTCTCTGCCATACGACTGATCAAGAGCCTGACACTCGATGTTGCGCGTTACCCAAGCGGAAAGGATGTGAAGGTGCTGGGCAGAACGTAGCCCAAGTAAAACCGTGGCAGAAAGCAAAGAGCAAGGCGAGGTCATGTTAAGAATGTTATCGCGCCCAGACACGTGCTCAGCGTCTTCCAATGATTGCTGCGTGGTTATCGCGAGGCGTCCTGACGCGCATCTTCGGCATTCCAGACTCCGTCCCCACGCACGACCACTCGCACGACGAAGACGTTGGATAGGATCACCGGCCGCAGTGACGCGTATTGGTACTGAAGACAACAGTCTTCCGCGTCGGCTATTGACACAACAACTGCTCTGAGCTAAAGACAAAAGAATGAAGAAGTTAGAAGTGGTCTTTCAAGAGCTCGTGACCATCGGCGCAGCCTCGAGCTGGTGGCCTTGCACACGATCAGCTCGCGCAGCCATAGGGCAAGGATTGCATAGCCGGCTCAGCAACGTGCTGCTGAGCTGCCTTCGTGACAGATCGTTTCCATTCGAAGCCACCGAAGACCATGACTTGGTCGTCTGGCATACGAAGCTTCTCCTGTCCGAAGAAGTCTAGCATCTATGCCAACAAACGCAGTTGCATACAAGGAGCTGATCCTGTTACGCAAGCCATTCGGCTCTGCTGGGAATAGCTGCAGGCTGCGTTTAATATACATGTACGGGGAACGCCGCTTGCTACCGTACGTCCTACCTTTGTGCATGGAGACTCTTCGCCAGACGTGTTCCCGGAGGTGAGCAACCGGAGGTGAGCAAACCTAGCGGAGCACACACCCGGCAGAGCGTGCAATTGAGCAGTTCGCGGTCACCGGCAGCGACAACGTGGATATTTTGTCTTGTTGGCACGTCAGGCATACACCGTCGTGATGCTTTATGGTGCCATTCAGCGGTTCCGAATGAGAACTGAGGTCTGCCCTGACATCCATTGTTGACCATCCAAGAGTGCGAAATCTTCTTTCATCGACCCCTCATGCGATATCTTGGCCTAGGTACTTGCTACCTTTGGAAAGTTCCCACTTCGACATCAAGTATACCGCACTGCACGTACTGCTCGTAGCAACGTAGTTTACCGCCCCCGCTTCCCTCGGCGCCGCGGTCACACAACAGTCCTGTACGAACTTTGAAGCGAAGCCACATGGCGCTACCTTCTTCGGCTACGCGGTATGTACGAGCCTACGGGGTTGCGGCGTGCGCTGCGGGGATAAGGCGGCGCTGGGGCTGGCGGCGGGAGATCTCGTGACCCTCATCCTACGCTATTGAAGGCAGCCGTAACGGGCTGGCTGGCGAACTACAGCTTGGCAGAACATAAGCTTGAAGGTAGGGGGAGGAGATACAGATCGCAAGAGTCAGATAAGAAGGCCAATCAGAGTGCGTACCAAACTTCACTGCTTAAGAAACACGAAAAGTATTATTGTTTCCTACTTGACGAGTCAAGCGAGTCAAGTGGTAGAAGGCAAAGCGAAAAGTCCGAAGCCAAAATCAGCTTGGCCTTTACACTGTGTTTATTGAATTGGAGGAGCGCCGTTGTCGCCGTTGTGTCGCGTGACATTATCTCCGCGTCCGTTATTTCAGGACTTTCGTGTAGGGTAGCCGACACCGCTGGGAAGCGCGCTGTGCCTTTCGACCACCTGTGTTGCACGCTACGAAGACATCCTCAGAAAAGTCAGGCGCGGAGAAGCCAGACCGACGAGTGTGATGCTGCCGCGATGCTTCGGGTGCGGGTGACATGACATGTAGCGCGAACTCGGTCAGGTGCTCTGTCTGTCCTCCAACGACTGTCTTTGAAGCTAGTCAGCGGCTCTAGTGTAGAGCCTCTAGTGCCGCCACAAGTGTCGTCCTAGCACGATTACGCCCAAGTCCTCAAAGGTAAAGTTCAGGAACCAAGGAACGACCAGCAGATCCTCCCAACGTCGAGTGTGATGATATAAAAGGTGCTTAGGCGTCAGATATGGGGCGATTCAGAGCGTTGGCTTTACGCTCTTGAGGTCCTTTTGCTGAGAGACAAGTCGTGCTGAAGGAGGACGTCTTTCCAGACCAGTGGCGAGCTTCTACGATTGACTCGGCGGTGCCTCCACAGCAGGTGCGGTCCGCTCCAAAGTCAGTCTCACCGCGGAACAGGATTACGACTTTTTCCAGACAGAGGCAAGAGTACAAAGAATGGCTGTCACGGTTCTCCTGCCCGTGCAGGTGAGTGACTCCCGTATAAAACTATAAGATCATCATGCACGAACTGTGTACCTGCATCTGTCTGATACAGCCACGCTGATCCTTAAACCTTGCCACAGCCTGCCCGGACATCACACTCGTCGGCTTCTTATCGGAACAGAGCATATCGAAAGCAAATGGCGCCGTTGGATCCCGAGCTGTTGTCCTCGAAGCTGGAATTTCATCGACGGCAGCAGGCGGAGAAGCTGATCCGTGACGATCCAACGAAACATACTGGCTATGTACCCAAGTACGCAGCGCGGCAGTTTGCTGCTACGACCTCGAACCAGGCGAACGCGGATGAGAGTAAGAGCGCGGTCAGGCGGGCTAAGACCGTCAAGGAGAGGCCAAAGCCGGGCTTCGGGACAGAGTCGACTCCATCGACGACTGTCAACCCGAAGCGCATGCAAGCTGGACGTAGTGTAGGAATGACGGACCATGAGGTGGTGGCAGCAGCAGCGGCAGACAGTACCGCGGCAAGACCGGATGCTAGCCGCAGCAATTCAGCGTCGAGCATCGAGGAGCAGCAGAAGAAGAAGGGAAGTGCGGGCCTCAAAGCCAAGCGCTCCGTTCGTGTCCAACGACCGCACCCTTCGCGAGAAGTCCTTTCCAGTGACAACAACATGCAAGCGTACCACCCAGGCGACGCGGCGAAGCGGAAAGCCGAAAAGCGGCTTTCCAGTAACCTATCACCACCACCACCGCAACCACCTGCAGGCAGGCCCTTCGGCTACATAGCCGAGTACAGTCTCGACTTTGCGACTTTGCAAGCTGAAGCGGGTAACAGAGCCCAGCATTCGGCGCTTGAAGACAGCAACAGCACAGAGAGCCATCACCACCCTGTGCGACCGGTCACTCTCATGAAGCCCCACGACCGACACAATTGGGCCCAGCAATCGCAAGCCGGAGAAGATATGCGGCACCTGCTGCATCCTCGGCGGGGACGGAGGAAGTCTACTACAACGGCTGAGGACCGCGGAGAGGCTCTCAAGGCGCTTGAAGAGGGGGCGCCGCCGACGACGCAGGAGAATCTGGGGACGGGACAGCAGGGATCGACTTTGATCAGTGATGCTGTGAGCCAGATCAACAAGGAGAAGAAGAGCAGAAGGCGGCAGACGGTCGCTGCCTTCTTTAGGCGTCTTTAGGTCATGATACCCCCCATTACAGGCGTTAGAACATCATTATGTAGCTCGCTGCCAGCTAGTCACTTCATTCTCCGTGCTCATGTGCCTCGTGGGTCAGTTCAGGCTCGTGAAGTTGCATCTGCTGAAGCGCACCCGCGAGAGCATCGGGATGCCCGCCTTCGGTGATCTCACCAGGCGAGTGTAGGTGCGGTTCGGACAGGGGCGACCCTTCACTGCTTTTCCTCACTTCACTTTCCACTCGTTCCTTGATACGCTCATCAAGCCTTCCGACGATCTTCTCGCTCGCTTGGTCCAGCAGCTTCGTCATCATCGCTTCGTCGATCGACTTGCTCTGAGACCTCTCACTCAACACCCTCGCCGTCAACTTCAGTTCCTTCTCTAATTCACCTAGCGCTTCCGGACGAATAGTCTCGTTGGAGGTTGCAGCTGTCAATTTCCTTCGATACGCACGCAAGGTACGGCAGACTGACTCGGTTGATCCTGTCAAGCTACCAAATCCAGTGGCTGCGCTCGTGGCATTAGCGGCAGTGGAAGCAGAGGGGCTAGTACCGTTCTCACTGCTCTTTGGACGCATCGAAATACCTAGAGATGGCCTGCGTCGGTGGTCTTTCCGATTACGCGGGCTAGTCGGTGAGGGCGACCTCTGTCCCACGCTTGGTCGCCGCGACGATGGGTCATCTACGTTTGAGCGAAACGCTGGCTCTAATCGAGGGCCTTGGGCAACCACCATTCGTGACGTCTTTTTGCGAAGTCGCTGCGGAGACGATCGAAGCGGTGGAACCTGAGATGCTCTAGGCATGTCTGACTCGCCTTCGTCGACAGAAGTGCCGCGTTTGATGCGAGATAGCTCGGAATAGGATATGACCTTGCGCAATGGTGGTCCTATCGATGGAAATTTATTTGGTGTATGGCCGTCTGGGAGAATCTGCCCGATTGAGGACTTCCGTGCGTGGCCGGACGTAGCTGCCGAAGTGTCCCAAACGAAGATGGTAGAGTCAACAGCAACAGTGACTAGCCGCGCAGCTACTGGTTGGTCACTTTGTTGCTGTGAAGTACTGTCGAGCACCGCCAAGTCGGTGATGCCTTCGGTATGTCCCCAATCGCGTGCGCTCAGCGTGCCAAATTCGGTATACAGACGGACGGATTTGTCGCTGCTGGAGATGCCGACAATAGCGGGAGTGCCATTCAATGATGGCGCGAAAACGATCTTGGACATCACTGCTGCCTCCCCGTTCTCGTTGTCAGAGCATTTGAAGTTCAACGAGGCCCGGCCCGACTCAATGCTGTACTTTGTGATGCTACGATCTGTAGCTGCGAGCAACAAGTTGGTGCTGCCGGGTATCAAGCACATACTAGTGGGCGCAGATTTGAGATTGATCGCTCGTAGCATCACGAAGACCGTAGAGGCCGAGTTGGCTTCGTCTTGCTGCATTGCTTCGCGGATGACCACAGTACGGTCAGCCGAGCAAGAGACGAGTTGCTTGCCGCCGGTCGTAGCCAACAGCTGATTGACTGCGCCGGCATGCTCGTCCATCGTCTGCAGAAGCTCCAAGTGTTGACCCTGCCATGCAAAAAGCTGCACTGTTCTGTCTCGACTAGATGTTGCCAGAAATTGCAGACCTCGTCTGGTGAAGGCGCAAATGTCGGTGACCTCTGAAGAGTGAGCTCGTGATTGCGCGATCACGGTGTCCAATTTGACGTCCAGCAGGGACAGCGTCCCGTGCTTGTCTCCGACGGCTATCAGCGAGCCCCCGGCTAGCATTCCGACCGATTTGAGCTCGTTGGCGAGTCCGCAAGAGTCAGCAGAACCGTCCAACGGGACGTTGACCGACGCAACAGGCTTGCAATCAGAGTCCCAGAAGCGAAGGGCTCCGTTGCTCGAGAATGTCAAAAACGACGCATCATGTAAGACGCACTCTTGAATCTGTTGCACTCCGTTTACCGCGTCGCCATGAGCGGGCACTTGGCCCTCCTCAACAGTGCCTGTGGTGTTGGCCGTATTCGTGAGTCGAATGCCGTCGCGTAGGCTCAATGCAATCGTGATGGACCCCATGACAGCCAAGCCGACCACGGCCGACTGTTCAAGCTTGAATGTCTTTTGTGGCGATGCAGCTCTCACCCGGGGCCGCGCAGAGGCGGAACCGTCTACGAATCGCAGCTCCGCCACACTTAGTCTTTGTACCTCCCCATCCGCGGTGGCTATGAGGAGAGCGCCGTCATTCCCTTGTGCTGCAGTAGAGACCGCGCAGCCTATCGCTGTGGTGCAAGTCAAGCTCTGTGCTTTCCCGCCGTCGTCCAGGAAAAATATCTCGCCACCTTCAGCACACACTAGAGCTTCGGTATCATTCAGAGGAACAACAGACACAAAGTTGGTTTCTAGCATGTCACCAAGCAAGCTATTCTTGCCGCTCAGCACCCTGTGCTTCGAGCCCAGAATGCTGTTGCCGAATTCAGAGCTTCTGTTCTCCGCTCGAGAGCGTGGTGGGATGGGACTGAGGTTGGCGTCGCTTCGTTGGATCTCGACGCCAGCGTCTTCGTCTGGACGCCACACTTTTAGGTGGCGGAGACCTGCTGTGACCAGCGAGCTACCGAGCCAGGTCATGCAGTTCGTGAGGGAAGTGCATTTGTTGCTCGCGTACAAGTTGGCGTTGCTTGTGCGATGGTCCATTTGCCAGAGATATAGGAAACCGTCGTTCACTGTCCCAAGGGAGGCCAGGTACTTTGAGTCCGGACTGAAGCTGAGAGAATGTACTCCGAAGGTGTGTTCAGAGAGGACCGTGACCGGGGTGTCACCAGCGTCCTCGGCGAGAGAAAAGACGAGAATGCGAGGCTTATAGCCGGTCTCTCCCACCGCAAGCCATTTACCATTGGCGCTCAGTGCAACAGATGATGCTGCCTTCACTCTATCCTTCGCGGTTAGAGTCCGACCTGTAGGCGAGTCGGACCAGTCTCGTGCAGATGCACCCAATGGGGAAGCACCAAAGCCGTCTTTTACGTGTCCGGTTGCTCGATTGCGCGGCTCGCTAGGCGTAGGCGAGGCCGGCCATTGACCATTCGCATCGCGACCAAGGCCGCCGACGCTTGGCCGTGCTTTGAAGAAGCGCTGTGTGACTTTCAAATCGTCGTCAACAGTAGCCACAACGGCTGCGGCGCCGGCAACGTATGTCCAGGTGCGCGCAGACGGCAGGCAGTCAAAGCCATTGCTGGATGTTGTCGTATTACCGATGACCTTGCTTAGACGTAGTCCGCACTCTTCCTGTCTGCTCGCTTTCGTCGGAGATCGCAGTGTCGAGCCTTTGAAGAAGGGCGAATTGGAGGGCGTCAGGCGGAGGGCCGGATGGCTCATCCTAGATCTGCTTCAGCACGCCGTTTCGTGTGCCAAGGTACGCGAGGTGAATGCCAGCTTGGAGCAGACGCGTGTGTCATTGCCTGACGAAGGTCATGTCACATGTGGGTGGGCGGGCGGTCCGTCGTCGAGGTAGAGGTCGTGGAATGCGGCCGATGGCACGGTCACGGTGCGACGTGGGATCCTTCACTTGTCGAATTGCGGTCGGCGCTTTATGAGATTGAGCATGTGTGCCAGTGCCTTGTGAGTGTCCACGTATTACTGTCGACCACTACACGCCTGCTTTATCCATCCGCGGCGGCCAGGCCTGGCTTACGGAACACTTTCAATGGAAGGCTGGAGTGTGGACGTCTGCGCCTTATCAAACCGAGCAAGCACGCGACGCGCCGGCCGATCTTTCACATGGAGCTTTTCGGGACCGAAGCCGACTCGCCGGGACGTCGTAGCCATTGACGCTCGGACAATATCACGGCTACCTTAGGTTACCTTACCCTGATCGATAATGAGCCTTCCAGGTCTTATTCCATAACAGTACAATACGTCGAATGCCAGCAGACAGCACGGTGTATTGGTGTCACTTTTGGCGGATGATCGACAGCCTTCCTCACTTCCGTCACGGTGATATCCGCTCGACCGCTCCGGGCAGGCGAGGTTCTATCCCAGACAAAATTGACAGAACTGCAGGTGCTCCTATGATTGTTCTCCCACTTCGACTGTGCATCTGGCGGCCAACGAAGGAAGAAGCCACCTGGGTCTTGTACTTTGTAGTAGGTACCTAGCAAGCCCAGGCCAGGATCGATAGAGGGGCTCGAAGAGCCCGACGTCCTGCTAGACGAGGCCCACTGCCCTACGTCTGTAGCTAGTATAGCTGCTGGTGCGCAATATGTACGATGTAGCTTAGTGGGGGTCAGCTTATCATCGCGGGTTGTCAGGGCAACAGAGACAGTCACGTGCAGTCGCGGGCACCCGTTTTTATCACCTCTCGAGCTCAAGATGATGTGGGTTACGATAACTTGGGTAAGGTACCTTAGAAACGCGACGTATCGATAAGTTACCATCACGATATGATCAATCCTGAGGCGAGAGTTCATGCCCAAGGCCGCCGCGGAATTGCTCGCTCCGCCCACCACCGATGATGATCAGCAAGGCCCACGTCAATGTTCGGACGAATGGCTTCGGCGCCAAGTCGCATCCGCTCGAACGCCGCTCTGACGCCTTGTTGGCCTAGAGGCTAGGAAGCATCCCCGCAGTCGCTGCCCCGCCGCAACAGCAAGCAAATGCACGTGAGCAAATCGCGGGCGCGACGACCATGACGGTCCCCCGTGCTTCCACGGCCGCGATAGGACCATGGCACCTTCTCCGGTACGGTAAGCATCATTGGCGCGTCTCGTCATACATCAGAGACAGCGCCGGTGGTGAACGGTCCCGGACAGAAGCCAGGACCGGAGGCCTGTTGGCTCGCTAACCGAACATACACCTCGGGCTTGCCCTGCGTGACCGTTGCTTCCTTTAGCCCAGCGGCCAGGCTCAATAGCTTGCGGAGCTCCACGTATCTCCTTCGCCTCTTTCCGCCTCGTCTCCCTTCCTCTTCCTCCCGCCTGATCTTGTCTTCTGATACCGACACACCAAGATTGCACTTGAACAGCTTCCCCCAACGAAGAAGTCACTGCATCGCGTTGAGCATCCACAAACATGTCTGAGGGTGGAGTGCAGCCGCCGAAGGGCGCAGTGCCAGAGGCGCACACAGTCGGCACTTACCAGGTGCCGGAGGCCTTCTACAAGTACGCTTTCAGGCAAGGTAATCTTTCGAGCAGCAGCTGACAGCTTTGCAGGAAGCACCCAAAGAAGCCGCACTGCAATGGTATGGACCAGTACAAGGAGATGTACAAGGAGTCTATCACCGAGCCGCACAAGTTCTGGGGCAAGATGGCGCGTGAGCACATTTCCTGGGAGCGCGACTTCGAGACCGTGCACACTGGCACGCTCGCCAACGGAGACAGCGCTTGGTTCCAAGAAGGCAAGCTCAACGCCTCTTACAACTGCATAGACCGTCACGCAGCCAAGGACCCAGACAGGCCTGCCCTTATCTACGAGGCCGACGAACAAGGCGAAGGGCGTACGATCAGCTACGGCGAGCTCCTCCGCGAGGTGTCCAGACTCTCATGGACCCTAAAGCAGATGGGCGTCCAGAAGGGCGATACCGTTGCGTTGTACATGCCTATGATCCCAGAGGCAGTGATCGCATTCATGGCTTGTACGCGTGTGGGCGCCATGCACTCGGTCGTTTTCGCCGGGTTCAGCGCGGACTCGCTAAGAGATCGCATCATTGACGCCAAGACCAAGGTTGTCATCACAACCGACGAAGGCAAGCGCGGCGGCAAGCTCATCGGCACGAAGAAGATTGTGGACGATGCTCTCAAACAATGTCCAGACATCACGCATTGCTTGGTGTACAAGAGGACCGGCGCGGACGTGCCCATGCAGGAGGGTAGGGACTACTGGTGGTCTGAGGAGACCGAGAAGTGGCCTGCGTATTACCCGCCCGAGAGCATGAGCTCTGAGGACCCGCTTTTCTTGCTGTACACTTCGGGCTCGACGGGTAAGCCAAAGGGTGTGATGCATACCACTGCGGGCTACCTGCTAGGCGCTGCACTCACCGGCAAGTACGTCTTCGACATCCACGACGGTGATCGCTTCTTCTGTGGTGGAGATGTCGGCTGGATCACCGGACACACGTACGTTGTCTACGCGCCGCTTATGCTGGGTGTGACAAGCGTGGTGTTCGAAGGTACTCCAGCATATCCAGACTTCGGCAGATATTGGGACGTGTGCGAAAAGCACAAAGTCACCCAGTTCTATGTCGCGCCTACAGCACTGCGGTTACTCAAGCGCGCGGGTGATCACCACGTCAAGCAACAGATGAAGGACATGCGTGTCCTAGGCTCCGTCGGCGAGCCAATCGCGGCCGAGGTGTGGAAATGGTACCACGAGATTGTTGGCAAGGAGGAGGCCCACATTGTCGACGTAAGTTTTATCGTGCAGGAAGCTGTATGAGGGATGAGCTAACCTGGCATTAGACGTACTGGCAAACCGAGACTGGGTCCCACGTCATCACACCTTTCGGTGGTGTTACGCCCACAAAGCCTGGATCAGCGTGCCTGCCGTTCTTCGGAATTGAGCCCGCCATCATTGACCCTGTCTCTGGCGAAGAGCTGCCGGGCAACGATGTCGAAGGCGTGCTGGCGTTCAAACAGCCGTGGCCATCGATGGCACGCACGGTCTGGGGAGCGCACAAGAGATACATGGACACCTACCTGAACGTCTACAAGGGCTACTACTTCACGGGTGACGGTGCGGCGAAAGACCACGAAGGCTACTACTGGATCCGCGGCCGTGTCGACGACGTGGTCAATGTTTCTGGCCACAGACTGTCGACCGCGGAGATCGAGGCGGCGCTGATCGAGCACCACGCAGTCGGCGAAGCGGCTGTCGTAGGTGTCCAGGATGAGCTTACGGGCCAGGCCGTCAACGCTTTCGTGTCCATCAAGGACGGCAACGAGCTCAACGACGCACTCCGAAAGGACCTGATCGTACAGGTACGGAAGAGTATCGGACCTTTCGCTGCGCCGAGAGCGGTCTACTGCGTGCCTGACCTTCCCAAGACAAGGTCCGGCAAGATCATGCGCCGTATTCTCAGGAAGATTCTGGCCGGAGAGGAGGACCAGCTTGGTGACACTTCGACTTTGTCCGACCCGAGTGTTGTTGACAAGATCATTGAGAACGTGCACCAGGCAAAGGGCGACCAGAAATGAAGCACAAGCTGACGAGGTCGGACATAAGAATGCTTTTTTGGATATGACACAGGAGAATGTTGGATACCATCTCACACTATGTAGTAGCTGCAAATAGCTCGTGAAATTGATCGTTGACCTTCTCTCGCGGCTGTCTTCTAGCCCTTTCTCGCGTGATGTTCAATTGGGCCGTCTATATGCACTCAAGCATGCCTTGAAGCATGACTGATGTTGTACTAGGTACCCGAGGGAAAGCCCGAGGGGCGCGAATGTTTGGCATCCTTCGAAAGTCAACTCTGTGCGCTGTCGTGGCTGTGCAGGTCACGAGAAGGTTGTAGCTGTCTCGTGCATATATCCGAGATATGTAAGGTAGGTAGCTGCTATAGGTAGTGTGCCTACCTTACGTCTGTAGGTAGTCCTCATACTGCTGAAGAGGCGCCTACCTATCCTTTGCACAATCCAGTACCGGCTGCATTCTCTCTTCTCTACAGCACGAACAGCACAGTCTGCGCAACTACGCAGCATTTACATTAGAGGAGCGGCTGCAGAAACGACGCTGGCCTGCGGTTCTTGATTACACCTTTACGTTCAAAACCCTGCGGACGCCGCCGCTATTGCTGGCCCAAGATGCCGCTGCACGGGTTCAACGAATACAAGCACCCTGCTATCACCCTCTGGTCCCAAGTCTTTCCAGCCTTCGTGCTGCCAATCAGCATATCACTGCTCTTCCTAACATGGCAAGCCTACGGATACTATGTCTCCAACGAGACGGTCACATCGCCATCCGAACCCGAGAAAATAACACCGTCACCCACACCCATGAATGAAAAGAATCCCTCCCCGCCAGACGCAGAGAACCAGCTACCCAACCCAGAATCTCAACAACCACGCTGGCAGAGGTGCCTGGGCTTCGCAATCTACTTCTTCCATCAAGTCCAGACTTTCCAGCAGGGCGTCATACTCCCGCAGGGTGTTTCCCTGTACAAGGACTACCACTTGATCGCCGCCGGCTCAGAAATCCTTAGCTTGCTACTCGCGTGCTTCGTTGTGGGCACGACTACTCGAAAATCATGTGGCCTTGCGGCGTTAGCCTGGGCGGTTTGGGCAACGGAGAGGCGGTTGGGGCAGGCCGCCCGTCTTCGTGAGGCGGTTACTACGATTGCGCCGGCTTTGCCTCTGGCCTTGACGGTCGGGCCGGAAGACAAAACGTGGTCTTCGCTGAGCGGGATCGTGCTCATTACGCTTGCGATCGACCCGCATATCGCTGCTGATTCTGGTCTACGATCTCTGGCTCTCGTTGATCGCCAGTTGTGGCCTCTGGGCGTTGTGGCGGTGGTTTTCTTGATGAGAAAGGCTCGTGATGCCGTGAAGTATGCTTACCGGAGTCCAGCGGGTTTTAAAGAAGAGCTCAGGACGCTTTGGAAGAGGGTCATGGCGGTAGATCCGCGTGAATTTGCACTGGCCGTCACTGTTGTATTGTCGGTTCTACTCTCTCTTGCGGTCGCTTGCCTCGCTACTGGGCTGCTTAGCTCTTGCCTTAGCTGGCGGTGGGCGATGTTGGGCTGGCCAGCGAGATCGCCAGCCTGGGGCGCAGCGGTCATCTTCGGAGTAGTGGGTGCAGCGCCTCTGTTCTTCTTGAAATTGCTGGACATGGCGCCACGACTTGAAGGAGGTCACACGACCGTGTCTGAGGTATCGTGGGCTTACTTCGACCTCCTTAGGCACACCATTGGCTGGACGGTCATGGCCTTTACCAGTCTCTGGGCATTGCTCATGACTTTCAATGGAGGGTTCGGTCCTGTGAGCGATCGGCTGCTTCGCAAGTACGGAAATGCCTTGCAGACCTGATGGACTTACATTGTGTGCCAATTTAGTAGGACGTACCACCAGAGCATCCTCCGCCGCCCTGTCAGGTGGCTGGAGTATGCGATCTTGACTGAAGTTCAGCAAGACAAGTTTTTGAGCTTTACAAGGTCGCAATGAGAAGATTCTTAGCCAGCAGGTGAAAGGGCCGGAGCAAGCGATCTGCAGTAAGGCTCAACGAAGGACGTTCAAGAGCTGTACGAAGTGGAGATGCCAGAGATGGCCTGATTAATCTTACGGAAGGCTGCAGACGATGCGGGCTGGGGACCCCAGCAAAACCCCGGCGTGTGGCAGTCTCGCGATGTGAAGGGCCCGACAAGCCCAGACTCGTGGACCGACCAGCGTGTCTTCCTGCGAAAGACGAGCTTCTTCGACTCGCAAGAGGCACAATCACGATGTTAAGATACCTCATTGGGTCTGGATCCAGCATACATTCCCGCGCATTCTTTCATGGGACAGGATGCCGCCATACGTGTTGGAGTATAGGGGCTGTCCCAACGTCTGACCCCCAAGCTCAGATGCCCTACCTCTTCTCTTTCTCATGCCATTCTCTGTCTTGTTGGTATCGCTAGAGCAGGGATAAAGGCGAGCATCTGAAGTAGACTTCATTTACAGCCGACTTCAAAATTGCGCCCTTTGCTGAGTTGTCTTTCCCTGCTCCGTTAGATGCATTTTCAGGACGATACCTGTCGCTCGCCCGAATCCTTCTGGTCGAATGTAGTGACATGGCGCTAAGATGACCGAAGGCAATGATTCCGTAATAAGGATCTGTGGTCAATATTTTGAAAAGGAACAGCACGCTCAACCATTAGACAAGGGAGAAGATGGCAAAGCAGAAGGAGAGGCGGTTTGAAGAGTGCAAAAGGTATCTACAGCCCAACATTAAGGTAAGGTAAGGTACTGAGAGGACGGACCGGGAGCCAGACATTCCCCAGATCCACTCGTTTACACGCATTTCGACCTTGTAAAACCCTCGGACGCAGCCACTAGCAAAAGACATCCTAGCTCCGTCGACAACAACAATGTTTTAATCAAATGAGACACACGCAATAACAATAAGGTACCTGGACAATGTCTAATCGATGCGACCCACCCTTGCACTACTGACTGAGCGGCCGGGGAGAACGGCCGTCGGGCCTGGAGTCCGACGCCGTCGTCCAGATCAAGACGCAACCATGTGCACCTGCAGCCGCGAGCAGAGGGGGAGGCCATGAGCGAGAGACGAAGAGGGCGGAGCGGCGGTGCGAGCGTGTCTGGCGCAGCACCGAGTGAAGACGACGTGGCCACCCCTCATCAGCCGGGCCATGGCCATGGATTTGCTCACAGCGTTGCATCGCTGACGGACGACGCCACGGCCTACAATCCATGTCAGCGCTGCCGAGACGACGAGTCGAACCTCCGTGTGGCCCACGCCGTCAACTCCCTTCGGACCTTGGACCTCGCGCCTCTGGCCTACTGCGATGAGGCGCGTCCGACATGTGCCCGGTGCGTGGCTGCTGGTCGAGGACCATGCGCGTATCGAACCCAGGACGCCAGCCTCGATACCATTGCCGAGCTGGAGCGGCTGCAGTACCAGCTCGACTGCAAGACGAGAGACCTCAACGTTGTGGTGCTGCTGCTTCGCATACTCCGTCACAGCAGCGACAGCGAGGCGACTGCCGCGCTCGCCCGACTACGCCTCAGCACCGAGGTCCAGCCTCTGATTGCGGCCTTGAGGGAAGGGGACACTGTTTCACTGAGGTAATAGAGGTCTAGAGCTGTTGGTACCGGATTGACAATACTTACGCTGATGCAGGTCAACATTCGAAGAGCCGCCGTCAGACCAGCTCAACCCTTTCATCTCGCCACATGAAACCTCTCCGCCTTCGTGGCTTGCCAATGCGTCGGGCTCTCTACACTCCCCATTCGATAGCGAGCCTCCACACGGCCTCCCACCCCAGATGCCGGATACATCGACTGACCTTCCTCTTTCCTACTGGAGTCGAATACAGGCACTTGACGGCCTTGACAGCCCAGGGCATGTATACGCGGCGCCAGGAGGCGCACCTTTGCCAACAGCGGACTCGGCTCGCGCGCTATACGGTGGATCGACATGGCATGAAGCACAGCAGACTTCATACGGGCTTCCAGCAGCGGGGGCCACGAGAGGCCATGCTCCAGGTCGTGTCCCGCCTTGGGGCGTGCCGGGTCCAGAAGATGGCGAGCCCAGAGATCAGCAATAAAGTATGACGGTGAGGCTTCATGGTTCGGATAGCCACGTCTGCCCCCCTCGTGCAGCAGGTTCGCGAGGAGCGTGCTTGAGTCTCTGCAACCGCTTCGGGCCAGCAGTCTCGCAAGTACAAAGTATTGATGGGACGACGCCGCAGACGTGGCGGCCGGCTCGCCACTCCCATCATCAGCATGCAGGCACCAGCTCTCCGCACAGCGCGTTCCAGCGGTTTGGCAACGGCATGGTGATGGCAGTGGGTGTGGCGTCGGTGCAGCGATGGGACTCTCGTCAATCACATGCATGAATACGGGGCAGTCGACAAAAGGGACGACCGAGGCTGCACAGCAAGCCTGCCGTCTTGATCAGCGTCTAGTTCGTACACAGTAGCGATGTAACGAAGTACTTCGTACATGTAGCCATGCCCGCCATGCACGCCATGAACCATGCTACGCGGTCGCATGGTGAAAATCCTCTGTCCTGTGGAGGTGGGCCGCCTGCCTTGCCGTTTGGCAACATCTCGATCTGCGATCTCGATGCGGGTGGCTTCTTAGTGCAAGGTACACGCTGTCAGCTTAACTCGATCTCCGCTTTGACGACGAGTGATGGAGTGTTGGTCGTAGCATCGAACTTCCACGTCGTGTATCGAGTAGATCGCTAAAATGCTGCTCACTGCAAGCAGTTGTGAGATGATCTGGGAAGGCCAGCGTCACGTGCAGTGCATCACGGTTAGGTCGGGGGAGCGTTGGAGTTGTCGGAGCCGCTCACGTGACGCCTACGATACCCACTACCCTCCTTACAGGCACAATCTTGGCCAACGACCTACCTTGTTGACAGCACTGAAAAAGGGGAAGAAGTTGTCGTTGCGACAGGCTATACTGCATATATGCTACTCTCCCGCCCGCAGAGATATCCAGGAGGCAGACACCTTGCGATCGCCTGCGAGGCCAACTAGTCCTCACCACAGAGAGACCATCATCAATGTCGTGACATGCTATGCCAAACCAGCTCGTACCCAGAGCGAAACACCACCGCAATGCAATAGATCTACAAAAAGACAATCAAGCACTAAGCGTACCGCGTGCTGGCACCATAATCCCTCGGCGCGTACGCCGGCGGCGGCACAGGCGGAGCATTCCATCCGCCGGCTCCCTGATCAAACCAGCCATGACTTGCATGCTGCGGCGGAGCCTGGTACGGAACGAAGCCATTGCCTCTCTGTTGCATAGGCGGGCCTCGCGGACCATTGTTCCAACCTTGCCAGCCTCCAGCCGGCGGCGGCGGGGGGTGTCTAGGGCCACGTCTCTGGCGGCGGCAAGAGCGTGTGAGGCAGCCGCAGATGGCGAAGAGGATGAGAGCGCCGATGGCGGCACAGATGCCGATGACGATGCCTTTGTGGTCATTGATCCAGGACTTGACCTCGCCGCCTACGGAGCTGCCTTTGCATTGGCCCTATGAAGAACAGATGTTAGCTTTGATCGGATGTGGCAAAGAAAAGTACAGGCGATGCTTACGTTCTGGCAGCGGCCTCCGCCTCCGCAGCTGGTTCCGTCGAGGAAGTTCTGCTGCAATGAGTAACAGACACCCACTCCAAACTCAGGGCTTTTGCAGGTGATTGTGCAGCCACTGTGGTAGCACGAAGAGGTGTCGTTGCCTAGCGTGTAGCTGCCCATTACCGTCTTGCACTGCTGATCGCGGCTCGTACACTGCCCGTTGGCGCAGTACACGCCTTTACCACAGCTTTCACCGTTTGGTGAGGATGAGTCCGGAGGGCACGTAGCAGATGTCCCAGAACACACTTCTTGAGGATCGCACTGCCCCGTGCTTTCACGACAGACGGTCCCGTTAGAAGCAAGCTGACAGCCACTGCAGCAGTCCTCGTTGCTGTCATCACACACTGAGCCGGACGTGAACTTGCAAGTCGAGGCGTCGCAGCAGGTGTTACCAGCACATCCTTCTTCACCGCCGCAATCGCAGTCCTCGCCCTTCTCGACGATTCCGTTCCCACATTCTTGTCCGGAAATCAAATCCACTTGCCTGTTCTCGCTCAGGCACGTAGATTGGACGCTGCCGCGACCGAGCGCGCTGCAGATGTTGCCCACGGAGCACATGCTGAAATCCTCTGCGCCCGGGCTGGTAGACGGATTCATGATGTACTGCTCGCCAGCATCGCAAGTATTTGCACTGAGGGGGCAACATTGCTGAGCGCTAACCGTATTCTGGTCCGCGCAGGTTTCGGACGTGCAGTCGTGTACGGCGCCAAAAGTGTGGCCGATTTCGTGTGCAAGAACCTGCCATTCGTTGGCACCCTGTGAGCGTATGACCACGTTGGCGCCGGCTACTGTTTCTGCCCCCGACCCGGTTGAAGCGCCATTGCCCGTCGTAGATGTGTTAGTGGTGATAGCATCCTGAACACAGGCTTGACCAAGCCACGCAAGACCGACAGCAGTGCCAGTATTGCACGTGCTGAGCAGAGTCCAGAGGGCGTTGTTATCGGACTGCAGACCACGCCACGCAGAGAACATGTTAAGGCGGTCTTGAATGTCTACATTGTCGCTACAGTCCTGATTCCACTCTGTCGCTTGTGCAGGCGTGCCAGGGCAGGAAGCGGGCGACACGGTAAGGTTCTGTAAGCCAAGTGAGATGTTAAAGGTCCTTTCGTACAGCGCCGAAGCGGTGTTCATCTGATTGATGACATTCTCGCGCACAGACTGGGTAGAATTGAAGGAGTTCGTATAGGTGCAGTCAGTCGCCACGCCGATCAGCGCGACCTTCCGGGTAGACGGACAGCCAGAAGTGTCGCCAATTGTGCTTGCGAGGTTGACACCAGCGCTGTTGCCGCCCGTCGTGCTGTCGATCTGGCGTTTGCCGAAGAGGTGGGAGAAATCCATCGCGCCGAAGGTCTTTGCTTCGCGCTTGGACATGCCTACATGGACGGGATGATCTGGCTGCGAGTTGAAACTCAATACATCAGCCTGACACGAAGGCACATCCTCATCACGCCTTAGATCCTGGTGCTTGAGCTGTGAAGCTGACGGTAAGATGTCCGAGTCTCGCCAAACCACCATGTACTCGCGCCCGTCGTCGCCCAGCTCGTCAATCTCCGGGTCCATCGGATGCCGTGTTCGGGCGTAATTGCTCGAGCTCTGGATGTGGTGATGATCGCGATTGATCACAAACGCACCCTCCAAATGTGGGAGCGCGCCATCCCTCGCGACGGTGACTCTCGCCCACCCGACTTTCTGGTACCTTGTCTGCCCCACGTTGGGCTTCTTGATCCAAGCATCGCCTTTGTAGACTTTGTGTTCTCGACGATCAACAGTCTCTGTGTGCGAGACGGAGCCATCGGGCGCAAGATATGATACGGTCGCGTCCTCAGCTAGGATGTCGTGGTTCGGCTCTAGGCGCAACTTTACAAACAAGTCATCTTGAAGGTTGAATGTCAGGTCGAAGTCGGACAGAGCTGTCACACGGTGGCGGGGCGTGTGTATGGTCGCATTCTGTAATGTCGATAGCGCGCTGATGGGATTGCGGATAGTTGAGCTAGCTTTGACGACAGGTGCTAGAACGGCTGCAGCTAGAGACAGGAGTTGGAAGGGGAGGCCGCGCATTGCGAGCCTGCGGCGCGTCTGCGGGCGAGATAGGAGGAGGTTCGAGAGGAAGGATGCGTCGGCGGCGAGCGCATGCAACGGTTGTATAGTAGGAGATAGTGTTGCGCGTGTGATGTCGTGCGGTTAAGATGCCTAGATGACGGCAGTGTCTGTCTCCTGCGGGCGATCCTGGAGCGAATGTCGGATGGAGGAGCGAGTGTCGATGACTGGAGAGTCCTAGGGTGTGTGTTTTCACAGTCGACGGGGGATGCCTTGGTCAGCTGGTATAAGGAACAGTCGTGGAGGGGGCGAGGTGGTTGTGGTGTCGCTAGTCGCCACTCCCAAGCCGGCTGGGAGGTGCACAAGCACACACGCACAGGAGCTGGCATCCGCCTCGTACCGTACGCGGCGGACCAGCGAGAGCCAAGCCCGGACCGCCGGTTCCTCCGCAACGACTGGACGGTTTTGTGCAGCGCCCACAGCGCCCGCTCAGATTAGCCTTCCCTTCACGGGCGGCTACTGCTAACGTCCTTTGACTGTATAGCGACCACGATTATGATCCAATCACGAAATCATATCATGACAACGTAGAACACCGGCCACGTGCAACGAAGTCCGCCATTTCGGCTTGTAATAATAATGCAGCCCTGAGCTCAGCTAGCTACGACAACTCAGTATCAACACGGACATCGTCTTTATGATCTCCATCCCTACGAGACATCCGGGGGGGGCCCGTGGGGTGACGATCTGCGGTGCACAAGGTAACGACAAGCGGCTAAGAAGACAGATTGCGTGGACGGCCTGGCACCCTACTCTTACGGCTGCCCAGTGATCTAGCCGCGGGCCCGGCAGTACCGGATACTCTAACATGACAACATTTAGATGACCACTACGCCTCTGCACGCAACTGATGCCCGAACGGCGCGCGAAGAATCACAACTCTCAATGAAGGCGCGAGGGAGGCCGATAGCGGCGAGGTGATGGAGTTTATGTTTGGCGACCATGCGATCCTGTCGAGACGAGGCGCGCCGCAGATAAGTCGAGAAGCGTAAGTCGACGAGGCTAACAGGGTATATTGTACGAGATAAGATACATAAGAAGCGTAAAGCATTTTCGAAATTCGTCCCAACCACACCAGCAACCCAAGGAAACTCTTTGAATGAACGACTCTGGTCAGTAAGAAACAGACCACAATACGTGAAAATATGGTAAATACGGAATGCCCAACATCATTACATTGCCCTGTACGCAAACGACGAGGTGGGAGCAGCGCACGTTGCGGTGTCTGTTGAGTAAGTTGTCAGTAGGCGTTTTCTTCAAGTGCTCGTAGGTAGTGACGTACAGGTGTATGTGCTTGTGCTAATGCACAGCGACACGGAAGGTGAGCTCATCATGGAGGACTTCGAAGCCATTGAGGAAGCCATAGACGAGGCGGTTGGGCGCGGCGTCATGGACGACATCATGGACGACATCATGGACGACGCCATGGAGGAAGCCATGGAGGATACCATCATGGAAGATGCCATCGAAGAGGTCGTCGGCGCGGAGGCCATGCTGGATTGCATAGATGACATCCGAGGAGTGGTCATGCTAGAAGCCATAGACGACCGAGGGGTGGTCATTGAAGAGGCCATGCTTGAGGTCATGCTGGAGGCCATGCTGGAGGTCATGCTCGAGCCCATTGAGGATGTCCTCGGGGTAGTCATTGAAGACGCCATACTGGAGGCCATCGACGACCGAGGAGTGGTCATAGAAGAGGCCATGCTAGAGGTCATGCTGGAGGCCATCGACGACGTTCTAGGGGTAGTCATTGAGGAGGCCATGCTAGAGGTCATGCTGGAAGCCATGGACGACCGAGGGGTGGTCATTGACGAAGCCATGCTAGACGTCATGCTGGAGGCCATTGAGGAGGTCCTAGGGGTTGTCATTGAGGAGGCCATGCTGGAAGCCATGCTAGAGGTCATCGACGACCGAGGAGTAGTCATTGAAGACATCATGCTAGAGCCCATCGATGAAGTCATGCTAGAGGCCATCGATGAAGTCATGCTGGAGGCCATCGACGACCGAGGGGTAGTCATCGAAGATGCCATGCTCGAGGTCATGCTGGAGGCCATCGATGATCGTGGAGTAGTCATTGAAGACATCATGCTTGAAGACATCATGCTGGAAGCCATGGAAGACCGAGGCGTGGTCATCGAAGACATCATGCTAGAAGCCATCGACGACTGAGGGGTAGTCATTGAAGACATCATGCTAGAGGTCATCGATGATCTAGGGGTAGTCATGGAAGAGGCCATGCTAGAAGTCATGCTGGAGGCCATTGACGAGCGGGGAGTGGTCATCGAAGAAGCCATGCTCGAAGCCATGCTAGAGGTCATGCTGGAGCTCATCGACGAGCGAGGGGTAGTCATCGAAGAAGCCATGCTCGAAGCCATGCTAGAGGTCATGCTAGAGCTCATCGACGACCGAGGGGTGGTCATCGAAGAAGCCATGCTAGAGGTCATGGAGCTCATGGATGAGCGAGGGCTGGTCATGGAAGAAGCCATGCTTGAGGTCATGGAGCCCATGCTCGAGGTCATGGAGCTCATTGACGAGCGCGGGCTGGTCATCGAAGAAGCCGTGCTAGAAGTCATAGAGCTCATTGACGAGCGCGGGCTGGTCATCGAAGAAGCCATGCTTGAGGTCATAGAGCCCATGCTCGAGGTCATAGACGATGACGTTCTCGGAGTAGTCATCGAGGAGGCCATGCTCGAAACCATAGACGACGACGTCCTTGGGGTAGTCATTGACGAGGCCATGCTGGAGCTCGGGGTGGTCATCGTAGAGGACATGCTTGAGCCCATAGACGACATCATGGATGAGGCCGAGCTGGAGCTCGTAGACGACGACGATGTCCTCGGAGTAGTCATCGAGGAAGCCATGCTCGAGCCCATGGACGAGCTTGCGGAAGAAGACTTCGAAGTCGTTGTAGGCGATGCCATAGAAGACATCATCGAAGATGCCCTCGAAGATGAAGAGGACGTCGTCGGTGAGCTGGTCGTTGAGGCTGTCGATGAGGCCATGGAAGACATCATCGAGGATGCCCTCGAAGATGAAGAGGACGTCGTCGGTGAGCTGGTCGTTGAGGCTGTCGATGAGGCCATGGAAGACATCATCGAAGATGCCATCGAGGAGGACGTCTTTGAAGAGCTAGACGTAGTCGTGGGCGAGCTGGTCGTTGACGCCGTCGATGAGCCCATAGAAGACATCATCGAAGATGCCCTTGAAGATGAAGAGGACGTCGTTGGTGAGCTGGTCGTTGAGGCCGTCGATGAGCCCATAGAAGACATCATCGAAGATACCCTTGAAGATGAAGAGGACGTCGTTGGTGAGCTGGTTGTCGTTGCCGTAGATGAGCTCATTGAAGATGAAGAGCTCGACGTAGTCGTGGGCGATGTTGTCGTTGCCGTAGATGAGCTCATCGAAGATGAAGAGCTCGACGTAGTTGTGGGCGACGTGGTCGTTGCCGTAGACGTAGGAGATGTGGAGGACGTTGTCGTGTCCGACTTCTTCGTCTTTGTTGACGTCGTCTGCGTAGTCGTGTCTGACTTCTTCGTGTTCGTGGGCATTGTCTTCGTAGACGTGGGCGACGTTGACGTTGCCGTAGACGTGGGCGACGTTGTCGTGGGCGATGTTGTCGTGGGCGATGTTGTCGTGGGCGATGTTGTCGTGGGCGATGTTGTCGTGGGCGATGTTGTCGTGGGCGACGTTGACGTTGTTGTAGTCGTGTCCGTTTTCTTTGTCTTTGTTGGCGTCGTCGCCGTCGTAGACGTCGACGTCTTCGCCGGGCATTGGCAGTCAAGCTTGTACGGTCCAAATTGCATAGCCCATGGATGACAATTCTTCTGGATGCACTGGCCCTTGCCCCATCCAGTCTCTTCAGTAGCACGCTTCTCTTCTTGCCGTCCATGCTTCTCGTCGTCGTGCTCATGCTTTTCGTGGTCGTTCCATCCATCCCGTTCGTCGTTGTGGTTATCCCGTTCGTCTACGTGACGACCGAACCGATCCTTCCTATTCCCCTTCTTGGAATGCCATCGACTCCTTGTTCGTCGTGCGTCCTTGAGCGTACCTGCGGAATGGGTTGCGATATAATAATCTTCGCCACATACGCCGACAGAGCTGATCGGAATTCTACAGCTTGCAGAGGCGCCCCCTTCGTCAACGGAGCAATAGCCATTGTTGGAGCTGTAAGGGAATTGACCCGGAGAGTGTTTCTTTGCTGGCTCACGGCCTAGGTAGACGTGGACCTCATCGTATGTGTATCCATCAATGGCCGGGTAGTTGACCAGGTATTCCGAATCCTTGGCCGAAGTGCAGACTTGCTTTCCAGTATCTTTCTGGCCGATGACAAACTCGGTGCAATGGGCGTTGCATTGCGCAGCAGAGTAGGGCGTGGCGCCCTGTGGAGCACGGTTTTCAGCCTGGTGCCGGGCAGGAGCATGGTCTTCATGATGGCGCCAGACGCCAGCGCTGGCGGCTGCCACCAGCAGAGGGACTACTGCAATACTACGGACCATTTTGCCTTGCTTAACAAGCGTCAACGAAAGCAAACGTTCCCGAAGAACAACGATATATAACAATGGGCCTAACGAACGACTGTGCCTTGAGGAGGGGAACAGGAAGCAATCTTGCGCGTCGGTGCCATTATACCTCCTACACGCCCGTCCACTATCACAAAGAGCCAAGGACTCAGCATGCTACCCACATGGTCGGCCTGCAGGGTGTCGCGGCCGCGGGCAGGGCGGCACAAAGCATATCGCCCAGCAGCATGTCGCTGTCCTTGGTGATCTCCCCGTCGACCAGGTGGCGCTCACCGAGACTCGAAGGCCTCGTTCGCGTTGGGTAGGCGGTGCTGTTGCATCTAGTCCCGGGAGAACCGAGGCGCGATGTTTGCTGCATGCAGAGGACCTGCAGGCAGAACGGCCTGAGGTGAAGTCCAAGCCGCAGCTAGACGGCATAAGGCTTAGGCCGGCATAGGAAGAGAGTGTGTCTGTGGGGGCGAAAGTCTGTCCCTGGCGATTCATGCCGTTTCGAGACGGGCGAGCCTGTGGGGTCAGCGTTCAACGTCCCAAAGCGTGCTGCCACACCCGCATGCAACCTATGTCACTACTGACAGACCGCAGGGACGACGTCCTCGGTCGTGTGTCCGCTCGTGTGTCCACGCCTGCGGGACGTCAGCGGCACGACGTAAACCATACCCCGTCCACCAGTAGCCTTTGTGATACCGGGGAACGAGTACATGATCATTTCCACCGACCGAGGCCTTGCTACTTACCCCTCGCGGCTTCACAGTGCCAGGAGTGCCACATTGCTACCCCTTGTGGCGATCCATGAGCCGTGCTCTTGGAATAGGCCTAAGAGACCACTCACTAACACCCTGCTTCCACCCTCCAGGCACCGCTCTCCAGGGATTGACCTTTCAGGCGTTGCTTCATTCATGAACGTTCTTGATAAGACGCCGCTGCTATTTGATTTAAGGGTTTATTGCAAGTCGGAGGCCGATCAACGACTCCGGAGGACGAACCGTCTGGAGCATCTGCGAGGGTACCGTCGACGGGACCGTTGCCTCCTCATGGCCGGGTTTGGGTAGGTGTTGACGAGGCGCCACCTTGTGTTGCTTCTGGGGTTCGCCGCAACAGACTGGGCGCGCACTTCCCCGTCGTGACCGCTGCGTCGAGATTGTAAGCAGAAATGCTTGACAGCCCTATAAGTGTCTCTCGTAATGTGAACGACAATTCTCCCGCTCTGGGCCGTGGATCTAGCTCCCTCGGAGAGCTCTTTTACCATTCCATCGTCCCAAGGTTGCAGAGACGGGAGGGAGCGGCTACAGCCTACAGACCGGTCTTCGGTCCACCAACCTTCGTAGTTCGCACCTTCCGTCATTGTATCGTTCTGACACTGTATAAGATGTTTCTCCACGTGGTTACCTGCCGATTAAGACGTGCGGGTGGCCTCTGGTCCTGCCGATGTCTCCAACGCAGGTTCTGTCCAAGGTCTTTCTTTCTTGCCGCTATACGCCTGTGAATCGTTGCAATCGTAGGCATGTGAAGACTCAACGAATGCATGATGGCGTTCAACCGCGTGGAGCCTCGGGACGTTGAAGAAGAGGAAATAGATGCAGCAGATGCTTGAGAAGTACGTACCTACGCACTACTAAAGCAACACGGCAGATACCGTACAACACAAAGTATTTAGCTTGACTCACGACGACCGAGGTGTCTTGATGTCGCGACGAACTGCACTTCCTTGCGAGGGTTGCCGCTTGCAACCCCTCTCGGGACCCATCCACTGTTGAAGTCTTCAGACTGGAGCCAACCAGGTTTCGACATCAAGTTCAAGAGGGGGTCCACAGCGGTCAGGAAACCAGATTTTCTGCAACGACCGGCCTATCCGCAACGACCTTCCTATTGACTAAAGGGAAGGATCGTGATTCCCTGATAGAGCAAACTGAAACGAGTTCAAGTGACCAACCCCACCAAAATTCTGCTAGTGACCGCGCACACTCACCATGTCTGCTACAGGGTACACCCTACGATCGTCATCGGCAGATGGTCGAAATAGCTTGCAGGAGACCACAAGAGAACCAGACTACGTGTTCCCAGCTGAGAGGATGGGTTCACGCTTCGAGATGATTGCGATTTGGTAAGTGCTTAATCACACTTTCTGAATGTATTTTCGTCCAGACCCAGACCGGTCCTTATCATATAGTTTGAGCATGCCAAGAGATCTGGGATACCTACAGATCTGGGATACACACAGATTTAGTGTTCGCCCTTAGAAGTCATATTACATCGAAGACACCCTTATGTCTTCAAAGCATTTTGATGTTTAATGGAAGGTTCAAGAGCCTCGAGGATGCTCCTGCCTTGGAGAGGGTGAACGAAGGACGTTCCAAAGTCTCAAGTGATCTTGTTACCATGGGACTGCGGTCTCGACAGCTTCCAGGGTCTCGAGAAGCTTTGCAGGAAGCGTCTTATATCATCGTCATCAACCTCCAGATCTTACAATGTTGATAATGTCTCCTAGAGCCCGAAGGATGTCGAAAGGTCTCAAGAAGAGTCGAAGCATGTTATGATAAGACCTGTGTAATGATTCTCGGAGCTCTCCCAAGCTCCGCACACCTGCAGTCGTGCGAGTCGTGACGCATGATCCCAATGCATCTGCGGAATTGTTCAACTATTCGGATGACCACCTGCACCTTGACATACAAAATTCATGCTTGACGACCGAGTCCAATTCTCCAACAGCTTCGTCATCTTCTGAAGCTTTTGACTCGGGGCGCCTCATCGAATCTGGAGCATTTCGAGAGGCTTGAGCATCCCAGATATCGTTGAGCTTGGAGAGTTCGCGGGAAGTGTATCGACAGTCCTGAGCAGGCATACGAGGAGCGACTTCCAAATGCATGCAGAAGTCACTGCATGAGACATGTCAGGCATGCTCTAGACCATGACGCACCGCTTCTCGTGTTCTCTTCTGCTTTCTCGCGCAGTCTCAGTCTCACCCATTCTCGTACGTTACAGTCTCTTGCAGTCTCTTGCAGTCTCTTGCAGTCTCGCGCAATCTCACGCATCCTCACACGGTCCCCCGTAGCCTCGTGCAGTCCTGTGCAAGATCGTGCAGTCTCGATCGATCTAGTGCCTTCTCTTCCCATCTCATACAGTCTTCAGGCAGTCTTGTGCAGTCTCACACAGTCTCACACAGTCCCGTACCTTCTAAACGTTTCTCACAAGCGATCTATGCCCGACAATTCCTTCAACTTTTCGATGATAAACTCACATGAAGACGTAAATTAATGTCAGATGATTGAAGTCAGACAAAGACTTGCAGACCTTTTCTGAGCCAGCAGGTGACTAGACAAACATGGACAAAGTTGTAGAGCGAGAACTGCTTTCCGAACCGTGTTGTAATCGCATATCGTCTGCCCGCGAAAGTATGGTTTCCGAGGTGTTCTCACGCAATACATCTGCGCCGGGCAGTGGTCGCACCGAGAATTCGTCTAAGGCGACAATGTATCTTTCGACAAAGACTATCGTACAATGCTCAGCGATAGGTTTGATGAACCTAGAGATACAGACCATGGAGGCTTGTTGATAAACCGCCCTCTGTTCGCTCACTGCAGATGTCTAGTCCCTGATCTGCCAAGCATCTGTTGCTCTGGCATTCCGCTGAGATTGCTCTTGGCACCGTTAAAAGCAGCCCGCGACGGATATTACTCATGATGCCGGTGGGAGTGAAATGAGATCGAGTCTAACACCGTTTCCATATCGATCGTTGTACGCTGGTCCCTGTTCTCGTAGCTGCAAGAGAGATTAGACATGGCCATGTTGTGAGCCGCCGACGGTTGACCCTCACAATCCATCTAACCTAACCCTAACCCTGATCTTCGGACCGGGAGGAGGCCGTGCGAAAGTAGGTAAGGTAGCCACATCCCCGCGATAGTCGCACTCCGTACGTGCGCGGTCGTTGTAGAGGGATAAAGGTAAGATCGAATGTGTCAGGCCCGCTGGAGCGCCATCCGCTTACGCTGCGTAGCACGCTCGCAAAGCCGGAGTGCCCCAACTCCATCGCGCGGATGTCAGCAAGAGCTCATCAACTACTCCATGTCTTGCGACGAGTGCTCTGAACCAATATGAAAGGATCCGTATGCATCGTTGGTGCGGGACCGGCGGGCCTTGTAGCCGCAAAGACATTCCTTCAGACCGGTAACTTCGAGGTCACTGTGTACGAGAAGAAAGACCGTCTCGGCGGCATCTGGGCTATTCAGGAAGACACCAAAGATGGCTATCTCAGCTTTCAAACGCCTACCAACCTTTCTCGCTTCACAGTCGCCTTCTCGGATCTGGACTGGCGATCTGTGGATCTCGGGAGTAGGCAGCATGAGGGCAAACTTCCAATATTTCCGAAGGCGTGGCAGGTCAACCGCTATCTTCAGACGTATCAGCAAAAGTTCGTGCCCAGGAGTGTTCTGAACTTCAGCAGTGAGGTTGTCGAAGCGGAAAGGGCAGACCCGCCTGCTCTAAGCGGAACGCCCTTGTGGCGAGTCACTGTAAGACGTGGTTCAAAGACAGATTTCAGGAGCTTCGACTTCCTGATCGTTGGCTCCGGGTTCTTCTCTGGACCACGGCCAATGGCGCAAGTCGTACCAGGCTGGACAGACCGAAGCGCGCGCAAAACCATCCATAGCTCCCAATTCAGGACGCTCACGGACGTATTCCCAACAGGTGGTCCTCGGTGTGGAAACAGAGTCCTGCTTATCGGAGGCGGCAACTCCGGCGGGGAGGCAGCTGCTGCTGTCGCTATGCAGCTGTCAGATGCTCGATGGTCTCCAGAGTCGGATGACAGCTACGAAGACTGCAAAGTAGTCCACGTCGTTCCTCGTCCCCTCTATGCTCTGCCGCCGTTCGTGGAATACGATCCTGGATCAAGGACGTACGTGCCCATAGATTTCAAGCTATATGACTACTCGAGACGACCGGCCGGTGCGATCCAATCTTATGCGGGAAAGCAACCAAGTGAGGTGAGAACTATAGTTCATCGATTCCTTCAAGCCGTCGTTGGCGGGAATCAATCGGACCTCGACAGTGAAGCCCTCAGCGCTCCTTCAGGTCAAGTGCAGGGGTCTGCATACGTTGCGCTTAGTGAGACCTATCCGGAGTTCGTCAGAAGTGGATTGATCGAGGTAGTTGCCGGCAGAGTTACCAGTCTAGTGGAAAGCGACGATGGTACCTTGCAGGCAACGGTCAGTCACAACGATTCTGCCGTCTCCGTTGACGACATTGGCGCCGTTGTGTATGCGACGGGCTATACCCCTTCCGCGGCTCTCGACTTCCTAGCAAACGATGTCAAGGCTGCGTTGCAATACGATGCGAGGAGCATGAGGATGCCGCTGATCCTAGAGCAATGGCAGACGATGAGCAACGAGATGCCGAGCATTGGCTTCGTTGGGTTCTACGAAGGCCCATACTGGGGCATCATGGAAATGCAGTCCAGAGTGATCTGCGAACGATGGTCAGGAAGGGGTCCTGCACCGCAACGCCCTTTCGAGGAGCGTGACATGCTCTTGCAGCTACGAGATGCGATGCAGACCAAGTCTCAAGACGTGCCTCAGTACTGGTTTGGTGACTACCTAGGATACATGGAAGATATGGCCGGATATCTCAATCTGCGGCGCAACGATCAAGGGTTCACGGAGCGAGAAGGCTGTCCATCGACTGCGAGGTTTGCAACAGCGGACGGCGACCACAGCATTAACAACAATATTGTCCAGGACCTGCAGACCGCCTGGCGCGAAAGTCTGGATGGCGGGAGACATGTAGCCAGAGCGACTTTCCGCGCTCTTCAGGGCAAATGGAACATCAATCGACGCATCATAAATGAGAACTCCAGCTTCTCCGGCACGTTGGAAGGTCAAGCAAGCTTCCATCCACGCTTCCCCTTGGCAGACAGCACCGGCAAGACTTTTGACTCTGAGCACCTATACATCGAGAGCGGTACCTTTACTTCATCGAACGGCCAAAAGATGCAAGCCTCCAGACGCTACGTATATCGCTACAACGAGGCCGAGGATCAGCTCAGCGTCTGGTTCGTGAAGCCGGATGCCGATCTAGAAACAGACTATCTCTTCCACAACCTCGATTTCGTGCCACCAGCGCAATCTAGACTCCAAGGGGCTTGCGTTGCTAAGGCGGACCATCTTTGTGTAGAGGCTATGTACTGGACGAAGTACACGTTGCCACTCAGGGGCATATGGCTGCCACGATTCGAGATTGAGCACAAGGTGAAGGGGCCGGACAAGGAGTATATCATGACGACGCAGTATGTTCGACCGGCGACGGGTGGGCCTTGATAGCATAGCCCAATCCTGGAGCAGGTGGAAAGCAGATTTGTGTGGGACAGTGTGCTTGCTTGCATGCTTGCATGCTGCAGAGGAGACTGTCCCGCTGCTACCCACGTGACCAATCCCTGTTGCGACCGCTGTGTGATCGCGTCTCAAGCAGCTGTCACCATTGGAGAAGCGTCCACTCTCGAGCACTTCCGGCTCAACCATATGATCCTTTGAGTGTCCAGCATCGCCACTGACATTCGCGAAGCCAGGATGCGTACCTCGTTAATCGTCACACAGCCTACCGCGGAGACAGTCCTCCTATCGCTGACATCGACCGTGATGAGCTCAAAGACTTGGAGAAAGTTGACGGACTTTCATTACTCTTTCAGATGATCCGGCCTACACCGCGCTGGCTAGACTGTCAGCAATGAGTATCGCCATCGACTCTTCGTTGCACGACCGCCTTCCACTGCAGTGCCTGTGGGGGTGGGACTTTGGATTCTCGCCTGCGGTCGACAGTATACGAGATCGATACTCCCACCCGTTCAGGGTATACTCGATCCCAACGCGAACTTGATACAATTAGCAGAGGCGAGAAGAAAGGAACAACAAGAGGAAAGGAGAAGCACGGCCTTGAAGTGTAGTGCCATTGGAAAATCTGAGGTTAAAGGCTAGACAAAGCAAGTCACGAAAAGTGGTGGCTGGAGCAAAACGACCCATCACACATCCGACCCAGCGCTCACCTCCTGGACAACCGAGCGACAGGCGGCGGCGGACGAGGCTCATTGGAACGTGGGAAAAGGACTCTCGGCAGTTCTTTCAGCTCAACGCTGTCACGACCAGCGTCCTTCTTCCAACCCAAGGTCCTCGTCTTCCCAGTATGCACCGTCTCTCGAACGAAGCCGTCACTAAGTCTGCTAGGACCCGTCGCTGCGATTCGAGGAGGCTGCGTTACCTGGACATTTGTGCTGGCGGTCTGCGCTGATTTTGCTTCAGCTTCGCATTGCTTGGCTGCGTCTGTGACGAAATCGAAAGAGTTACGCCTTACGTTTGCTGTCGCCTTTGAAGAGCCCTCGAAATGTCCGACAGTGGTGACAGGGTTAGCGCTAGAGCTGGGACCTGCGGAGGAGCAGCTGGCCTCATTCACGAACCAGTGGTGTGGGAAGTTGGTGTGGTTGGGCATGTCGTCTTGTGAGGGGTGTTAGCGCTGCTGCTGCTACTGAAGTCAAGGTGGTAGTGCAGGCAAAATTCTCGAGGCCTGGCTGTCTAGATGTAGGGAGAGTAGCACAATGAAGGGTACGCGACGCTTTGTCTGTGCCTTTCAGCTATGGACAATGGCATTGTGTCACGCCACTGAACAAAGAGGAGACTAGGAAAGCCGAGCTCAACTGCCAGGCATTGATCGAACGGTCTTGGCTGGGAGGAAAGCAGCTTTGGGGGAAGGACAAGGAAGGATCCCGCGGCAGATGGCAATGAAAATGTTGCGAAATACTCGGCGACATCCACTTGCAGGCCTACATCTTCAAAGCTATGCAAGACATGTACTCTCGAGTGCGGCTTTGCCGAAGTTTTCGCCGGGTATCGTGTCACACTCATGTCATTATGTGCACAGTCCTCTACCGCTTGAACGCAATATCAAATCCCACTCCGACCCTTCAACGCCGTGCCAATGCCTTCATCCCGGATGCTTCGCGTAAGACATATTCTGTACATAAGACTGTTATGCTCCACTCTCCGGGTCAACGCTTGCGGTTGAGCGCCTTGGGCGGCGGCTGCTTGATCTCCGGCTCGCTTGCGTCTTCCGAAGGTTCGGTCTCGTCCTCAGACTCTACATTGCTCTGGTCTTCGTCGGCGGAACTGGCTTCTTCGGCATCGTCGTCGGAGGTCTCTTCAGCTTCTTCATCGTACAGGCCCTGACCCTCACCTTCGTCTTCCTCGCTTTCATCATCTGACGCCTGAACAAAGCCATTGGGCATACCATCGTCGCTTCCGTCATCAGTTTGCACAGCCATGGATCTTGGCGTGATGGTTTGACCCTGCGGCTTCGAGACAGTCAGGTCTCGTGTCCGGCGTTCATTGCGGCCACTCGTTTCAATTTCATCACCATCAGACCAGTCGTCGTCCTGCCCTTCGATGTACAAGACTGCGTCCTCGTCATCCTCTTCCTCTGCGTTTCTTGCGCGAGCCGCGCCCTGCAGGTCGCGTCTCAGCTCCAGCTGCGCACTGAGCAAATCAAGCTTGCCCTTCAGATGTAGCAGAGGCTGTAGTCCGCTCGCTCTCTCACGCACAACCTGCGCCAGTGACCGCAGCTTCTTCATAACCTCCGGCTGCGTCGCGAGGTATCCGCCATGCGTCACGAGCGTCCATTGAACCCAGACCATCAGGTTGCTAGTTCGACCGGGTCGTTTATGTATTCTCTCGGCAAGGCGTTGAAGTAGTGTGGAGGCTTGATGGGACTGCAGTCGCTGAATGGTTGACCGTACACTGGAGAGCTCGGTGACTTGAAAGCAGCTCTCAAGTAGATCCTTGTCGTTGGTTTTAAGCGCCTGGGTCAGCACGGTGCCAAGCGATGTCGCTGATGCAGCTGTGACTGCACGGTTCGGAGTGGTTTGGGCCACGACGGACCGGGTTGCAGAGGGACCAGAGAGCGACGCCTGGACATCAATCATATCAGGGTGTCTCGCTCGCAGCACGTCGGCAAAAGACGGCTCGCCTTGGTCATCATCTGTGTCGGCGGCTGCTCGAAAGACTGCTCCTCTTTCGACGCCCTCCATGCGATCCTCTTCCGCAGCAAGCTCGTCCTCGTGCTCATCCGCACCGCCGGTCGAATCAAGCTTCACATGCTGCTCCTCGTCCACAGATTCATCGTCGCTGCTGCTCTCTTCTTCGCCGCTGGAGATGTCAATGACTTCATACGGCATCCCATTTACAGCTGGCCCCTCGTCTTCCGCTCCGGTGTCGGGCGCCACGAGCGCATGAGACTCGTCCACGCGGCTCGACTTTGCTTTGGGGACACCATTTGTCAAGCGAGCCCCCAACTTCTTGCCCGCTCGCGCCTCCTCGTCGACAAGAAATTCCAGGCCAGTCTTGGCGGACACGTGAGAGGTCGACGCCGTCTTCTGTCGCTTGGAGGCGTGCGGCGAGGCGGACGGCAAGGCTCCCGATGTCGACCGGATCGGCCGTTTAGCAACACTCATGGCGACGGCATCTCCGGATGTGACAGGAGCAGAAGGTTGTCGTGGAAAGCTGCTGCAGTGGGTGTTGGTCAGTTGGATCGAATGGCGTCAAGATCCGTCGCGACAATTTTCTCGGGGCCCACTATGGAGGGAGCTCCCGCTGCACGAGGGTCCAAGCGCGGCAGCTTTGAGGTCTTGGCGTCGCGCTGGATGGAGGTACAGTAAGAGGATGAGGCAGAAGGATGCGTGCGGGAGAGGCTAGTCCACTTCTGGTGGGAAGTATATTCGCATACTACTGTCTGTCGCTAGTTGGTATCGCGACAGGACACAAGACAGCGGTCAGGTATGGTGACCGACAACATACCTGAGGTGAACGGGCGATACGGTAATGGATACCTTAAGGTATCTGCTTCAAACGCTGGAAAATTGCGCGACCATCGGCGCGAAAAAGGGGAAGATCCGAACAGCCAATCAGAGCCCAGCGACGCCGCTGGCGCGTCACGGCGGAAGACGCTGCTCTCATATCTTAAGAGGCTCGACGTTCCTGCCCTCGTCTTTCTTCGATCGCTGCACCCAGCAGACCCAAACTTGCCCCTCCCCCGGCGCTTGTCACTCACCATCCCGCCGCCTTCCGCCACCACGACGCATTCCGCCGCCGCCTCTTTTCACATGCGCGCTTAGTCATTTTGTTTTGACTGCGCCTCCATCTTCATTCTATCACTCTTTTTTTTTATTCACCACGCCACTTCGGTACCTGAGTCAGAGGTACCTCTCCCGTAACACACAGCTGTCGCTGCATAACCTCGGCGTCGACGTGCACATCCCGCACAATCGAGCACGGTCACTTTCACTAGTGGATCATTCTTGCGTCGACTCTGAGCCTCTGCTGCTTCGCGTTGCCAGGCCGGGCCGTCACGCGACACAACGTTTGTACCTGTGTCGCGACGCCCTCGCCACACACACTACTACTACCACTACCTACTCACGTCTTCGAGTCACTGTTGCGCCTTCGCGCCAGGCTGCAGCTTACCTGACCGCGACGCCGGCCACTGCGCTCGACACCGATCACGTGCCAGCTGCGGCCCGTTGGGCTTAGCGCGACTTTGCTGCCGCGAACTATTTAATTTGGAACGCAACTTGAACTTGCCGAGCCACACGAAGCACGTCCTGCCGGCACACAGTTTCCTGGCGCGTCTTCATCACCGGACCACGCGAAATCACGTGCGCCGCGATTCTTTTCAGAACAGCGCCGTGACTGGTCGACGACTCTGCGCGCGATCGTATTGATTGTTCTGGTCGCTTTGGCCGTCACTGCACCGTCAAAATAACATCATCGATCCAGACCTGTCAACATGGCCACTGATCTGGCGGCGCCGCTGTCAACCGCAGATCAGGTTGACGGTGCGCCACAGTACAACCATCTCCCTAACGGGTACGTAGACACTTCCTTTCGTCGCATCCATCGTCGCCGTACCGTCCTCTTTTGCCTCTCACCGTCTGCGCTTGATGACTGCTGTCGCTCACAAGAGTGACTTTGTTTCCCGCCGGCGCAACACTAACGTCCTGGTAGCGAACATGAGACTTCCCAAGCGGCCATGGAAGGTGTCGATGCGACCGTCGACGCTACCAACACAGAGTCATTCCAGGAAAATAGCGCCCTCCTCACGAAAGAGACCTCTATCAACGTGAAGAACGCGACGTCGCTTGCGCCAGATCCAAACCCGGCGGGACCGACACCGACGGAAGACGTTGCAAGCGGCATACAGCCTGTCGCGGATTTTGTGCCAAAGGACGCCGCGCCTCTGTCTCATCCGACTCCGCCACCGGACCAGCCACTTGTCACCTCGGAAGCCGATGTTGATACTGAGATGCCGAACGCTGAGCAGCAGCCGCCTGTTGCGCAAACCGACGCAGAGCCGCATCTAGAGCAACCATCGCAAGAAGAAGCGACATCAGCACCTGAGCCGTCGTCAGTCCAGCCACTGGAACCCAGCTTAGTCCGGCCACGCGAGGATGACGACGAGGACGAGGAGCCGGCGGCGAAGCGTAGTAAGATAGATGGCGCTACTGAGGGTGAGTCTGCTCAGCGTCCTGCGGATCTCGCGGACACGAGCATGAACGAAGATTCCCCATCGGCGCGTGTCTCTGCCCATCCCGAGTCCCTGACCGCCGCCGTTGCGGATGCTGAGGAAGTTGCGCAAATCAAGGCGCCTCAAGTCGAAGATGCTGTTGCTGCTCCTGTCAACAGCGATGAGTCGGTCCCAAAACTCGAAGCCACGAAACCGGAAGCGGAGCAAAAGTCAGCAACATTGGAGGCGCCGAGAGTCGAAGATGTAGCTGCACCTCCCACCAACGGCGATGTTGTTCCTCCAACAGTTGAGTCGCAGCAGGCGCCTGCACCAACTCACATCAAGCCGTCAACGGAAAGCGGCGTACCTGAAGAGCAGCGCTCTGCCGAATCAGATGGCAAGTCTCAGACGGAAGGTGCTGCAACACCTGCTACTGCACCCACGACAGCTCAGCCAGCCAATGCACCAAAGCACAGCACAGCACCGATGACCGACGCGCAGAAAGCCTCGCTTCTCGAAAAGATGAAGAATCTTAAAAAGACGAAGAACTCTGGTTGGTTTATCAAGCCCGTGGATTACGTCGCTCTGAACATCCCCAACTATCCCAACATCGTCAAGACTCCGATGGATCTTGGAACGATGGAACGGAAGTTGAAAGAAAGCCAATATGCAACGGTGCAGGACTTTGTGAATGACTTTGAGCTTATTGTCAATAACTGCCGCACCTTCAATGGTGACCAGCATCAGGTCACGACTGCTGCGATGTCGATGGAAGCGTATTTTCGCCGCATGATAGAGTCTGTGCCAAGTCCAGATCAGCCCCTTCCGCCGAAAGCGGCGAAGCGTGCGTCGCCAGCTGTGAAGCCACCGCCAAGGCGTGAGCCAAGAGCAGCTGCAGCGCCTAGTCAGCCTGCCGCACCGACAACACCTTTCGCCCTGCAAGCGGACGGCATGCCACAAATACGTCGTGAATCGACCGCAAACAATCGCCCGGCTCGCGCCATCAAGCCGCCCAACAACCGCGAGATCGCGTATGCCAAGCCCAAGAGGAAGGAGAACCAGCTAGAGCTCCGCTTCTGCGAGCATGTACTTGACGAGGTCCGCGGTGCCAAATACGGCACTATCAATCATGTCTTCCTGGCGCCTGTAGATCCTGTGGCTCTCAATATACCCAACTACCGCCAGATCATTAAGCAGCCCATGGATCTTGGTACTATGAGTCAGAAGCTCAAAGGCGGCCAGTATGGGAACGCGAAGGAGTTCAAGAAGGATTTCGACTTGATGATCGAGAACTGCTTGACCTTCAATCCAGTCGGCAACATTGTGCGCGATCTCGGTGTGCAAATGCGGCGTGTTTTCGAGTCCCACTGGAACAACAAGGAGAAGTGGGAGCGCGCACACAAGCCAGAATCGCAGCGCGCCACTTCTGCCTCGGACGACGACAGCGCGGGCGAGGAGGAAGAAGAGGACGATGAACCGGAGGATGAGAAGTCGCAGCAGATCCAGGCCCTGCAGAAGCAACTTGAAGACATGAAGGACTTGATCTCAGGGATAGCGAACAGTGGCACTGCGAAGGCGACCAAGACCAAGAAGCCCAAGGTCAAATCCAGCGGCGGCGGCGGTGGTGGCTCTGCCAAGCAGAAAGTCGGGTCGATCTCCGCGGCTCCAAAGACAAAGGCTCCCGCATCCAAAGTGGGCCCAAAAAAGCCAGCCAAGCCCAAGCAGGTGACATACGATGAGAAGCAGGAGATCTCGGAGGCCGTGGGCAGGATGAACGACGGTCAGGTCGCGGAGTTAACCACCATTATCACCGAGAATTGCTCAAAGTACAAGAACATGGAGGAAATGGAGCTAGAGATAGATGATCTGCCCAATGACGTCCAGGCTCTGCTGCTCAAGTACGTGCGCCGAATCTTCGGAAAGCCGAAGGGTGTGGCGGCTGCGGACTCTCCGCCGGATGACGGTGCGTTCGAGGACGACGGCGAATTTGCGCCTGCCCGTGGCGGGAATGCGGCCAAGCGCAAGAAGCACAAGCCGATGGGGAAGCGTGAGCAGGCGGAGGCTATCAGTGCTTTGAAGGGGAAACTCGCGCAGTTCGGTCAGCCCGGCACTAGTGGTTCTGAGTCTCCGACCAACGCTGGCTTCAACGCGACGAAGGCGGATAGCTCCGGTGATGATGAGAGCGAGGAGTCTGAGGAGGAGTAGGCTTTCTACCGAGTCTGACTAGGTAGGTAGATTTCAGGCAGTGGCTGGGGAGCTCCGGTACTGTTGAGCTGGCGACGCCGGTGATGTACAGTAGGAAGGAGTGCGATCATTGTTCAGCAGAGCAAACGATTGGCGTCGTTCCAGGGGCAATGTCATTCTTGTGTGCGGCAGAGGTTGGTAGAGGAGGACCTCCCACAGAGGAGCGCCAACATGCCCGTGACCGTTTCCAACGGTTCAAGCGACAGGCTGTTGCTGGAATGTATCATATGACACGAAGACAGCGTGCCCATTTTCGTTCCCAGTCCTTTGTGCTCGCCCGTCCTGATCGTTGGCGAACAAGATGGGAAGGCCTCGCCAGTCTTGTAGTGAGTGTTTGCCAGATCGATAAGTGTGTCGCGTTGTAGGAGGTAAGGTAATGGTGGAGGAGGTCCTGGGGAAACGATACAGAGTCCCGCCAAAATGTTAGCGTCTGGGGTCGACGACGAGGTTCAAAACAAGGACCGGCCCGATCAAGTCAATTATCTGGTCTCCAGTCGTGCTCGTCCAAGTCCAGTGCTCTTTCCGGGAATACCTAGAGTGGCAACAGGTCTTCCCGTAATGCCCTGCCACTCTTGAGCGCCATTCTTCCGCCGCCGCTGATATCTCAGTTGACAGTAGCTCCGGCAGAGACAGCAACATCTCGTCATGCTGGAGTCGGTAGTGAGAAGTCGATGTTGCGAATCAGGGAGAAGAGATGACTTGCGCTTTCTCCATCGCTCGCTGGGTGTCCAGCCTGCTGACGACCAGATCTGCGGAATGCTTCCGATTGAAAAGCATGAGGTCTGGTCTTCAAGAAAGACATCTTCCTCGTGTGTTGTAGTCGGAGTGCAAGACGGAGGGAACAGAGCGTGTGAAGATTGTAGGTACGTTGTGTGAGACGGGCATGCTCGTGGTCAGCAGGGGAGGGATGCCAGCGAGAGCCGCGGCCCCGCCACCGGTCTAGTCAGCAAGCCATTCACTGAGGTGTGGTGGACATGGTACCTTGATCATACATCATGTGTAGACATCACATGAACACTACCTTACATGACCGAGATAGGCGTTCAATTCTCGAATGGCAGGTCAATATTGTCGTGAACACGCAAGAACCATGCAACGTTGGTTGACAGCCCATACTTCTACTGTAGAGTACATGCGACCCCGGCCGGCACGGCTCGTATACACATCACTCGTTCCGACACCCTTTACCCAACAAAGCTCATGTGCATCTGCAGCCCGTCATTGCCAGCCTCAAACTCCAGCTCCGTGCCCTGCGCTACGAAATAGCAAGCGCCTTCGGTGAGCTGTACCTCCTTGTCGTTTGCCCGCATCCGCGCGGAGCCCTTTGTCGCCAGAAGGATGCCTGGTCCGTTAACCTTTGACAGTATTTCCTTCTCCCCTACCGAGAGATTGGTCTCGAGAACGTCGAACTCGGACAATGGAGGAGCATAAAGCGCGGTCTTGCCGTTCTTCGATTTGTGGTAGTCCTTCTTCGGCAGCAGACAGTCTTCGGGGGTGTGCTGCGTGAAAGTAAGGCACGAGCAGAAAAGCTCGACATTATCTCTTTCCGCTTTAGGACATAGCCCCGTATTCAGTACATTATCTGATCTAGCCATGCACTCGATAATGTCGCCGCTGAGATAGGCGTGCATGCAGTCGGCCGGGATGTATAGACCCTGGCCTGGCTTGAGCTTCATGTAGTTCATCAACACCAGCGCAACAAGAATGCCCGGATCGGCTTCAGTATACTGCTCTGCCAGTCTAGGAGCAAGCTTAGGGATATAATCGTCTCCGTCGCAATCCGAGGGAGAGAGGGAAGTGAGAGCTTTGTACGTCTCCTTCACGGTCTGATCGTCCGCCTCCAACATTTTGCGTACAACGGTTGTGAGCTGCTGGTCGTCGAGGTCGGCTCCCGAGCCTTTCGGAAGGAACTTCTTCAGCGCCTCAAGCTTGAGAAGATTGTCGATGTGCTTTAAAGGCTTGAAGCCGCAGAAGCCCTCAAAGTCGGATAGGGCGATCGCGATTTCGGGTTTGTGGTTAGGATCGGTGAATTGGTCTGGCTTCTTCTCGTGCAGCTTTGCCGCAAGGCCCTTGTTTGGATGCAGCTGAAGCGGTAGGGCCTTGGCAATCGACAGCACCTTTGGAAGGAAAGGTATCTTGCTGTGGCCGAATTTCTGGATGGTGTTTTCGCCTAAGAGTTCCTTGGGGTGTGCATCAATCAGGTTCTGGAGATCGTCACCATTGGCGGCGAGGTAGACGGGGAGCACGGGGTACGTCCCCATCCACATCTCAGCATAAGAAGTATCTTCCTTGATCTTGAACTCCTGGTCTTTGGGTCCCTTGCCGTCCCAACCGGGCTGCTTGGCGCAGAGTCGGGCGGAGAGCGAGTTGCTGCCTTGCTTACCCCAAGGATATTGGTTGCAGCTGCAACGGAGCTGGTAAATAGGTTCGAGAGCCATGCTGGAACTTGGTTGCCCTGGATTCTTCTATGGGTTGCGGTGAAGTACTTGCTGTTTCGCGATATCTGAAGGGGTATCAACAGCAAACTGGTCTGCACTCTGATGAAGGAGTACCTGTATTGAAGGAGATGGACCTGATGATGACTTATGAAGTGCAGAGAAAGAGGTTGACGTGTCCATACTCATCGACGACCTGAGCATCTCATCGGCATCGAAGTGACGAGCATCAGCGTCACCGTTCGCGAGACCTACCTTACCCACCTTACCTTACCTCCACCGCCGCCAAGGCTGTGGGTACGGTCTTCGGACGCTCTCGGCGTAGCTTTTAACTCCAGTGAGCTTTACGTTCTTCCTCTCCAAGTCGGCTTGAAGTATGTCCCGTGCTGAGACGCGCGCATCAGTGCTGGATACGCCATGAAGCACGAGAGGAATTGACGGGTTGATGACGGAGCACATGGAACGGGATCATCAAGGTTCCGACCTTTGCATTCCGAGGTAGCTCCGGTATCAGTCTATCGATAACGAATCTACTTCGAATTTCTTGGTTCAGGTCTGTTCCACCCTGGCAGGCGCTTGTTCATGAAATCCGAGTGTTAAGGTCGACAAGGTACTTTGCGAGGCAGAGAGCACCGTCTGGCGACATATTGCTCGGTCGCCTCTTACGATCACGCTGGCCTCTTCCATCCCCTTTCGCTTCAAGGCTGGCGCAAGCGGCATGGCGCCCGCTGCCACCGATCACCACCATCGCTCGACGACGAAAAGCTCGAACAAGGCCTTCAAGACGCGCCACGCTACCAAGTCGGCGCTGAAAGAGAAGTCCAAGGGCAAGGTCGAGGTTTTAGAAAAAGGTGTCCGCCGCACACCCCACCAACAGGTTATGTCCAAGCTTGACCGCCGCAATCACGCAAAGCAGCTCCGGCAGAACAAACTTGGTGACAGGAGGGATGAGGCCGCTGTCTTCGCGGGCCGAGATGGCGCCGCGCGAATCGTGGCTGTAGTACCTTTATGCAAAGATGTGAGGACACGGAGCGACGAGGTCCTGAAAAATCTGAATGCCAGTGTCGATGTGAATACAGATGGTTCCGTCGGGGAGCTGCAGACGCGAGCAGACGCCGGAAGCAGTGAGGCGTGGAGGCTGGCAACGGTAGACATCCCACGCTTCAAACAGAAGGTGCAATATCTCACACCGGCGCGAGACCTGTTCGCGTGCCTAGATGCCGCTAGAATAGCCGACTTTGTCCTCTTCATCTTGAGTGCAGAGGAAGAGGTCGACGAGCTGGGCGAGCAGATGCTGAGGTGCATCGAGGGACAAGGTGTCTCGACTGTATTGACCGGCGTGCATAACCTAGACAAAGTCGAGCCCGCCAAGAAGCGGCCAGATGTGCTTAAGAGCTTGAAGAGCTACATCACCCACTTCTTCGCCACGCAAGAGAAGGTGCACGATCTAAGCTCGCGGCAAGACTGCAGCAATGTGATGAGGAGTTTGTGTACGACTGTACCTAAGGGTATCAGGTGGCGCGAAGACAGGAGCTGGCTTCTCCCCGAGGAGGTCAGATGGGAGGAGAATAGGCCGGTAGTTACTGGCACTATCCGAGGCAGGGGGATGAAGGCGGACAGACTGGTGCAGGTGGGCGAATGGGGCGACTTTCAAATTGAGAAGATTGTTGCCGCTCCCCTCGAGACTGCTAAAGCAAAAAGGACGAAGACGCACGAGATGGCTCTCGACGCCCTTCCTAATGGAACACATGTTCTCGAGCAGCCAACGGAAGAGCAAGACGATCTCGCTGAACTGGCTCCGGAAGAGAGTCTGATGACTGATGATAACTTGTCTATCCCGCCTGCGTCGATAGCTCCGAGCGAGAGGAAGCACGTTCTGCTCGACGACCATAGGTATTTCGACGAAGAGGCGAAGGGTGTTGATGAGCTGCCAAAGCCGAAACGTCTACCACGAGGGACGAGTAAGTCTCAAGCTGTGTGGTTCCTTGGCGGTGCTTACGACGACGACTCTGGGAGCGATATGGAGGATGTCGAGCCGGAGGATGAGCTCGACGTCGAAATGGACATCATGGATGCTTCGGGGGCAGCAACTGGCCCGGCGGATGGGGATTTTGATGATGCTGATTTGACCGAGGCCGGAGGCGCGCCTTCCGAGTACCCACAGAGTGAGATGTTCGACGATGCATTGCCGGAAGATGAGGCCGAGCAAATAGCTGCATACCGCAGAGGGCGCCGCGATGATGCCGAAAATGATCTAGAATTCCCGGACGAGATTGAGTTGCATCCCCACGTCAATGCTCGGGAGCGACTGGCGCGATACAGAGGGCTGAAAAGCATTCGGACAAGCCCGTGGGACGAGGAAGAAGATAATTTTTACCAACCTGAGGAATGGAGCCGTTTGCTTGAGGTAGCAGATTACAAGTCTGCGAAGAACCGTGTCCTCAAGGCCGCTCTCACTGGAGGTGTCAAGGCCGGTACTAGGGTCGACATTCACCTCCGCGTTGGGTCCGAGAAGAGAGAGTATCTTCAGACATTACCGCGGCCGACGGCCGTCTTCTCACTGCTGAAACACGAGCACAAGCACACAGCAGTCAATGCGTCAATGACACTGTCGTCAGATTTTTCACGCCCACTGAAGAGCAAGGAAGAGGTCATGGTGCAGTGCGGTGCTCGTCGTCTCATCATCAATCCTCTTTACAGCCAAGCCGGTAACACACCCAACAACGTGCACAAGTTCGACCGCTTTACACACCCTGGAAGGACCGCGGTGGCGAGCTTTGTTGGGCCTATGACATGGGGCAGTGTGCCTTGCCTCTACTTTAAAAGAAGTACTTCGGGCGAAGATGAGGCCGGTGATGAGGTCGACCAGCTTGCCCAATCCATGCAAGACGCCAACGGGAAAGCCGAAGCAACAGCCCCCGGCCTGGAGCTGATCGCAACAGGAACCATCTTACCACCTTCGACCAACAGAGTCATCGCCAAAAGAATTATCCTGACGGGCCACCCGTACAAGATCCACAAGAAGCTGGTGACAGTCCGCTACATGTTCTTCAACGACGCAGATGTCGAGTACTTCAAAGCACTTCAACTGTGGACCAGACGCGGGAGGAGCGGCTTTATCAAGGAACCGCTCGGTACCCATGGTTACTTCAAATCGACCTTTGACGGCAAGATCAATCCGCTCGATGCGGTGGCGGTTTCGTTGTATAAACGAGTGTGGCCGCGACGTGCGAAAGCGTGGAGGCTGGGGACGGAGGCGCAGGATGACGGAGATGAGGTGCCGATGCTTGTTGAGGGGGAGGGGATGATGGAGTGAAGGGTTTGACAGTGGCGGGAGAATTAACCTGAGTTACGTATAGCCAGGTGGCTCAGCCAATAGTCATGATCTCAAAAGCTAGATCCTCATGACAGCGTCTGTTCTCGTTTGCGGCAGTATCATATATCGCGCTCAACTATCGCACTTACGATCACATCTTTGCAATCTGCACTTCTTCGTTCACTTAGCCGGGCTCTTTCATTTATTTACACGATTCCATTCTCCTTCCCACATTGATTGAGCCAGCTTATGAGTAGAAAGGTGAAGCGGCTTCCGAAAGATGTTGCTATCTCGGACTGACGGAGGATTGAGGGCTTTTCTCGGTGGACTGCAATGTACAAAGCTAGCCCATAAAAGAGTACTCTTGAGCTCCCTTGGACAGAGGCCAATGACAGCCTACATCACAACACCTGAGATCCTGTATGTCTCAACATTGCCTGTACATTGCACGTCTCTTGTTTAGACAACGGGCAGCACCCCCGGCAGGGCGGCCTGGACAAAAGCGTTCGTTCTAGGCATCGACCATAGGCGCCGGACATACAGCCTGGTAGTTCGCCAACTCCATTGCAACCCTACACTCGTTCCGAACCGCTTGCACAAGACGAGCATGCGCGATTCCGTTGTTGACCTTCCTCCACGTCTCCACATAGAATCTGTTCAACACGGAGATATCTGAAAGCACAACAGAAGGCTCGCGAGCATGCATCTCCATCTCCATCTCCATCAAATTGACCCCTTCGAGACCATGTCCGTAGACTTTTTCCTGCGCGAGCGTCTCGAGAGCTGCAGCCGCGTCTGTGTTGAAGATGATCCACGAGCTGTCCTGCGCTGTTGGATGAACAGGTGCGGTGTATCGGCCGACACTGGCCTCCTCGACGTCTGCAATGTCGGCGCTTTGAGGATCCCCGAGCTCGTAGTCGATGTAGAAGCGCATCAAGACTCCGAGAAGGGTGAGTTCTGGTATGTGTATGTGGGTCTTGTTGTCTTGGGATCGTCGGAGAAGGGTTTGGTCTTCGTTCACTGCGGCGAGAAATTCGTGTACGCGTCGGACTTTCCAGGCTAGTCTGAAGCTCAGCTCCTTGGGTGGAGGTGACGAAGGTCCAGCAGCATCGGCAGTGGCGTTGTCTTGCGGGCTGGAGCTACCACTCTTCTTAGCGGTCTTGGGCGAAATGCGCTTCGCCTTCTTAGCAGAAGTTGGCGAAGTGTCATTGCCCTGGCCCACGTCCTCTTTCGCGGTCGCTGTGGTCTTCCGGACCGCTTTGCGCTTTTGAGTTGCTGGCTTTCTGACGGACGGCGTACTGGGGGAGTTGTGATCGGCTGTAGAAGAGCTCTGCTCATCCTTTGCAGTCGCTTCCGGTGGCGTTTCCTTGTCGTCATCCGCTTGCAAGCTTTCATGCTCAATGAGTCCACCATAGTAACTCTCTGCGGAGCCTGAGATGCTCAAGTCGCTGAGCAGGCTGGTCGCGGGCTGCGACTCTGCGGGCTCGACCGCATTCCTCGGCGCCTGTGCCGCCGACTCGATGGCTTCGTCAACGCCATCTTCGCTGGCCGTCTTGAAACGGTTCGACCCTTCCGCGACCTTCTGCTTCTTTGCTGCGGGTGGCAGGTCCACTTCGCCAGCAGTAGTAGCCGCATGGGCTTCTCGGGACTCAGCTCGTTGTTGCGACTGGATCTGCAAATACGCCGCGGGAGTCATAGCACGCTCGCCAGGAGCTGCGGTGCTAGCTGATGCTTTGCGCTTGGTCATGTCGTGTATGTCGTGTAGACTTTTATGCTGCCGTGGTGCCTTAAGAGCTGAGATACGAAAGAGAGGTCGTTTGCTTTGCAAGGGTTCACTGATGCTGGTATGTCCGGTTGCGGATCTGTCTGGAAAGCACGTGGTAGGCAGTCGCTGCTTTCAGACTTGACTGTGCGAGGGGGAAGAAATGTGAAAGAAAGATCTCGGGGGTTCGCACGAGGAGAGAGGGAACAAGTTCTGTCCTAGACATGTTGGCAATGAGAGGCCACTCACATTTGTGAGCTTTGTCATCACGAGGGTCTTCACCTGTGCCGCATGTGAAGTGAGATCTAGACAGCGTGGCAAAGAATGCCGACTCACACGGGTTGAGATTTGCGCGCTCGTGCCTCTGGAGGGTGACCAGATTTCGTCTGTCTTCTCGACTCACTGCCGACGGCTCCAGAGTCACTACCTGGTAGTTCGACTACCTCATGTACTGAGGTTGACGGTGTGGCCTTGCGGTCCTGTCCGCCCTGCGACTGCTGCGCCGTACAGCTTCTCCTAGGAGTACCGTACGTACATAGGTAGGAGAGCAGTCACAGTACGCCGCCGTCTGGCTCATCCATCACCTCAACGCCATCTGTGTATACGGACCCGGCGCTAACACCTCGTCGACAGTGTTGTGTCCCAGCATGAAAGCAGGAGAGGGGCAGGGCCATGTGATCCATGTCGTAAGGTATCGAGTCTATGAGGTTCTTTCGGGATTTTCGCTTCAATCATCACATGATACTCTCGTCGCATGGTCTTGGTCGTCGTCCATCGTGTCTTTGTAAGCTGCTCGAGCAGTACTACCTCGATCCACCTCACGTAGAGGTGTGATGATGGGGATTTAGAGAACGAACGAGGGCTCGCACGCCAGCGCGCCGTTCATGCCTGAGGCTGCGACATCAGTCATCTTCCACCTGCACCTGCAGCTTCTAGCTCGATCCAGTCACGGGACAGCGGGCGCGAATCTTCGGCAAGCTCAAGCCGGGCGAGTTTCCTTCCAGTACCTGATTGAATTCATTACATGCAGCAGCAGCTTCAACTTCGGACTGACAGCGCTGCCTACAGCCACGACACTTGGCACCGTCCACATCATCTCACTCTTACCCTCCCGCATCACGAATCGACGACGCGTATACCGCGCACAGATCATACCTGTCAACGATCTGGCGGACTCGGGCAAGATCTGATTGTGGAGGGAGCGCCTGCACCGCGACCTTCCCCGAAGCTTGAGCCGAGCTGTTCTGCACCACCTGAAGCACGCAAACACGCTTCTCGCGCCACGACTCTCCTCGACCGCCATCTCATCCCGACACTCATTCTCCTCCTTCACCACGAGTCCTGTGCGACCTTGACGTCATCACAGCTGCGGTAAACCCCTTCAAGGAAACCTCGTCGACCTCTCGAACTCTTTATGCCACTGGCACCTGCCGCGCCGGACACCCCGATATCTAGGCACTGAAGCTCGCTCTGACACGAAGATCGGTACCACCTCGAGTTCAGAGGCGCGTAGAGCAATCCTGGCGCTCTTACAGAGCTTCCACATCTAGTAGGAGACGATGGGGAGGATCAAGAAGGTCGCCACTGAGCGGCACACGGCGACGCTATCGCCGGCTATACGAGAGTTCGTCAGCCAGACAGTGTCGTCGCCGCTGCATCAGCTGCCCCAGCGGCTTGGCGAGTTCCCACAGCAATGGCCATTCCCAAGAGGCGACCTATATCACTGGATACCGTTGCTGGATCGGTTTGACCACATATTGGAGCTCTTCAGCGGAGAATATGGTTTGAAGGATAGCCCGCAGATACAGCCGTTCGAAAGGCGGCTACTGCAGAAAGGTGATGCGGAGGAGGGCATGCCATATCCCGCGACTGGCGCACCATCTCAGGAGCTGGACGTGCTGGGCTTTTCAGAAGAGGGTGACAGAGAGCTAGTGGAGTCTGTTGTACACTTCACTCGGATACTCCTTGAGCACTGTGGGAATCGGAGCTTGTACGCCAGCAGCAGTCACATCAATGATCTGCTGAACACGACTTCTATGAGCTTGCTGAGGCTATGTCTGAAGCTCGCGTTGCGCCTGGCACAGCGATACCAGGTCGCTCGATACAAGAACAGCAATCCCCATGCTCAGGCTGTGCTGCTCGCCAACCACTACAGCTTCAACATGGACAATCTACACAAGCTGGCTATGCCTTTCCCGAAGCCATCCGGATCTTTGCCTGTTCCGTCAGCAATTGCAACGCCAATCAAAGGCAAGGAAAAGGCGTCGCAAGCGTCAGCGTTCAGCACTTCGGACCTGGTGACCCTTGCGAAGGAGCCGGGATCACCAGGCTCAACCGGTGAGCTGGCCAGCGTTCAAATGAGCTACTACTACGATGGAACCGCCCAGTCGTCGAAGCAAGCCACGGCTCAGCAGCCGTCGGAAGCTACACCGAACACACCGACACCAACCCGCCGTCAGACTTCCGCGCTTGGTCCTTCACGGGATCGTCCTTCGCCCGGTGATAGAAGTGTTAGCGCTAATGACATCTCGAATTCGACTCCAGGCGCAGGTCGGGAAAGTAGAGACGTGCCCTCGAACACCGCGAAGATCTTTTCTATCCCAGCGCAGAGGGTGGCCGAGACGCCAGGCTGGGCACTCTTGCGTGAGGCTTTGCCAAATGTCCCAACGGAGCTGCGATTTGACTTGCTCAATCGAATTCGTATTGCGAAGGCGTCAGCGACTCCGGAGGTATCAATGCAGCAGCTGATCGAGGTGCGTCTACTCGCGATTGCCAATATGGCGTTTGCCCTTGGCGAGAGCAAGTTCCACGAGAGGATTGGTGTGCCAGACAACGAAGAGCCGAAGCGACTGCATCTTGCTCAGCAACTGTGCGATCTGCTCCAGCCTGCAACAAGCAACCAGCGCCCGCTATCACAAGAAGCAGAGACCACTGTTCTAATGACACTGGACGCTCTCTTGAAATCCAGGCATAAGGCAGCTGAAGTCATCGATGCTCTGTCGATCTCGGTGAACCATGGTCTGCTATACTATGAGCTACGCAAGGTCATCGCCACCCTTCATGACCAGGAGCATGCTGATAAGCAGCTTGAGCTCCGCGAGCTTGAGTGGAGGGAAGCGACGTTCGACCTTGTCAACAACTTGCAGCTTCACAATGCACAATTAAGGAGTGGCGAGCGCATGGTGCAAGCTGGCATCGTTGGTATCCTGGTCGAGGTGCTCGGTCTGCGTACCACTCGTGCTGAGCGCTTCCACGAGAAGGTCTTGCAGTTCTCCACCAGCTTCATCCATGGTATTGAGGCGGCATTCCAGGCTTTTGCAACCAACAAAGGCTTCGACCTCCTTGCGGATCTTGCCCAACACGAAGTCGACTCTGGGTTGCAGAGTGCACAGGCCGGAGACGGCCTCCCACTGCATTACAGGTCGAAAGTCGTTGACTACAGCATACCCTTCTTCCAGCAGACCACACTCCGTCAGCTCTTCAAGTTCACAGGACATTTGTTCGAGCACAATGTTGGTGCAAACGACCGCTTACTGAGAAACTTGATAGACACACCGCAGATGCTCGGTGCGCTTAAGACGGTCATTGAGAACCCTAGAACCTTTGGCTCGAACGTCTGGGGCGGCGCTGTCAATATTGTCACAAGCTTCATCCACAGCGAGCCGACGAGCTACTCCGTCGTGGGCGAGGCTGGCCTGCCGAAAAGCATTCTGGAGGCTGTGGTCGGCGGTACGGTCACAGATCCACCCGCGGATGCGGAGGAATCATCTTTCGTACCCAATCTTGAAAACATCCCATGCAATATTGAGATAGTTGACGGTGAACCACAATATCCTTCCGTCAACTTGCTTCCAGTAGGCGAGACGATGGTGGACATTCCAGCCGCGTTTGGTGCAATTTGCTTGAACGACAGCCACGGCATGAGGCTCTTCCAGTCTTCGCAGGCGATGTTCAAGTATTTTGACATTTTCACCTCTCCGAGACATGTCAAGGCGCTTGAAGATGAGGGTGGGAATCTGGCGACTGCCATTGGGCAGGGCTTCGATGAGCTGGCAAGGCATCACCCTCGTCTGAAGGACCAGATCGTTGTGGCAGTCTCTTCCATGGTGCAGCGTGTCTCATCGCTCTGTCGTAACTTGGCAGAGTTTAAGAACGAAGGCGCCAAGCTGTGGAAGAAGGACGGTGAAACCTGGTGTGTCGACGGCGGCAACGCTGCAATGCGCGGCACCAGCTCTGATGCCTATGATAACGCTCGCGAGAAAGGCACATCTTTTGCGCCCACTGCGAAGACTGTGCAAGTCACCGCACAGGATGCTCAACCCACGTGGCAAGACAGAGGCGAGGCGATGCGATACTTCACGGCCTGCGCCAAGTTCCTGGAAGGCTTCTTCCACAACAGCGGCATGTGCGCTTACTTCTGTGAGATGAATGGCGCCGAGCATATCTTGAATCTAGCAACGAGCGCCAGCAACCCTCACGACTTGCCAGCATTTGCTGCGTACGGCAAAATATCCGTTGTCATTCGTACGATGTGCGAGCAGAAGCCGCATCTGGTGCTCCCGGGCATCACCCATCGCATACAGAACGCGTTGCTGGCTATGAAGCCGCTTATGGAAAACACCCGACCAGACGGTCTCTTCTCAGCGTACGTGGGCGGACCACCAGACAGTCCGTTGAACGAAGGATTGGATGGCACCACTATCATCAAATCGCTCTGCGTACTGCATGCACTGGCCGACGTCTTGGGCAAGACGATGGCACCTCCGACGTACTCAAGCCGCCATGGCAGTCAGACGAGTCAGATCTTCAACCAACTGAACTTCACGGATGTTTACATCGAGCTCGTTGACGACTTGAGTAAGCTGCACGCGGCTTGTATCTGGGAGAGCCTTGCTCTGCAAAAGTCCATCCCACAGGAGCTGAAGGAGAAAGCTGATCCGAGGCCGTACATCATGCGCCGGCTAAATGCCAATGGCCATATCGAGCTTGCCTCAGAAAGCCGCTTGACCGAGAGCATGGGACATAGCAGCAGCGACGAGAGTACTCCACGGCCGGACAGCCAGCTTAACGTGGACCAGGACTACCAGGCCAAGAACATCAAGACGCTCCGCTACGTCCTCGATCAGGCACCTAAAGGCTTCGAACATTTCTTCCACACACTTGGTCAAGCGTCGGTGCCAAAACGCTCGAACGACGCAGGGATGAGGCAGCACGCATCTGTGATTGGTGAGCGACTGGCCAAAGCATATGTGTGGGAGCTGGAGTATCGTAAATTTGGCCAGGCCGACGAGGCGACCGAGCTCAGATACTTGGCGACAACTCTCCAAGGCACCTGCCGGCTCATGTTGAAGACCTCCTTCTCCATGGACGGCTTCGGACCAAAGGAAGCCCTTACAGTGGTGCTGAACAAGTTCTACCTAAACGAAGGCTTCGCGAAGCTCAATGGCTACATGGACGTCTTCTGTGAGGTCATCAAAAGTAAACCCACAGAGGATGACATGCGAGGCGTTGCTGCCCGTGATGGCCTCTACTCCATACTCGAATTTTACGTATCCTTGTCCCGCTCGCAGACTATTTTGGAAGCTATGCAGTCCAGCGTGATGTCTGTACGCGAGCACAGACAGGCGGACTACTTCATGCCTGGCCAGTTCGTCGTAGAGTTGCGCGACGCGATCCTACCTGCCATGCAAAAGCTCTGGAACTCGAGCGCGATCGAGACGCTTGACGAGAGCTACGCCAAAAAGGTCTGTGACATCCTTCGTCTCATTTTGAAAGGTGAGGGCGAAGAGCGCGCTCTCAAGCGGTCCGACCACGCCAGCCGCCGCGTGCGCACTGACGCCCTCCATTTTACTTTACGCAATACCCAGCAGGTGCCCGCCGTGCAGAGTTCCGTCCACGACAATCGTCTGGCTCGCGAGGCTGTCTACCGCTGCTCCAACCAGGAAGCATCGGCTCGCGAATACGCTGTCTTGCGTCGGGATCATCATGCGCCACGCTTCCCCATCCCAGAAGGCGAGTCCGAGGAGGCTGACCGCCCCGTCACTTCAGACCGGTCGGTTGCGATGGGAGATTATCCTCATGATACGCCGCCTCCGCTTACGGATCCTGATATGCCTCCCTCAGATGACATCATGTCAGATGATGACACCCCTGGTCCACTAGGCGGCGTGACGGACGATGTTGGCGAGCAAGACTTGATGGCCATGATCGGCAGTGGCAGGATGCAAGACATTCTTAGCTTGACGGCTGGCAGGGCTCCCGGAGGTGCGGACATTGCTGGTTCTTCTGCAGCGCCGCCTGCACAAGACACGCGTCAGCCTTTCGTGACGGTTGAAGATCTCGAAGAGAAGCGCAAGGCTTTGCGCGAATCGCTTATCGACCGTTGCTTGGAAGTTCTGAGTGCCGTACCTGCCGTCACGTTTGTGCTCTCAGACTTGATCCACGCCGCTGTTGCAAAGAGCGGCGATAGTACCAACCCTCGCGCAGAGATTGGGAGGACCTTGGTCTTGTCCCTAATGTCACTACAAGGGGAAGACTCAAGCAAAGAATCCGGCATCAAGATATCGGCCTACGCCCATCTCGTCGCTCTTATCCTGCAAGATCGGGACTTCTTCGACTCAACGCTGGACGAGCTCAAGGCTTCCTTCGATTCCCTAGTTGCTTGGGTGCAGTTGGGTTCTGATCAGAAAGTGGAAGATGCTCCCTGGCTAGAAACAATTTTGCTCATCATTGAGCGCATCTTGGCCGAGGACGAGCAGCCAGCCGAAATCAAGTGGGAACCACCACCGGCAGACGACCCTCTGAAGCCTTTGCCAGAGCCAGAACTGCCCGAGCTTGTTGTTTCCCCCGAGCTTCGATCCACGTTGTTCGACGGTCTGGTGGATGTGTTGCCGAAGATCGGCAAGAACTTATCCCTCGCCTTGTCAGTGTCCAGAGTCATGGTGATGCTCACTAGGAGACGTGAGCTTGCTCTGCGTCTCAGTGAGAAGCAGTCCATGCAGAGGCTGTTCCTGATGATGCGACAGCTGGGTGGCTCGGTCGATGACAAGCTTCACAGCTGCTTCATGCTTATCCTTCGCCACATGATTGAAGACGAATCCGCAATTCGTCAAATCATGCGGACTGAGATCAGAGCTGCTCTAGAAGGCCACCGGTCCTCTCGCGCTATGGACACCTCGACTTTCACTCGCAACATGTACCACCTTGTCCTTCGGGATCCCAATATCTTCGTCGAAGTCACCAAAGAAATGTTGGAGGTCGCTCGATATGACGGATCACCACTGCGGGGCCAGGCGCTTGCATTGAAAAAGGACAAGCCCCAGGCAACGACAGAGAAAAAGGAAGAGGCTGCGCCCAAGGTCGACGCGCAACCATCCATCGAGTCCGCCAACACTGACGAAGGCAAGCCAACGGACGCAAAGCCTCCAATCGTGGAGAGTCCGGATGGTCTGGTTGCATTTCTGTTGCGTGAGCTATCTACATATAAGGATGTGGACGAGAAACCGTCCGTGCCCACGAGAGACAGTCAGGCACTCGCCGAGGCCAACGACGAACCACGCACAGATGTTGATATGGCTGATGCATCCACTACAGCCACACCGGCGCCACCTTCACCAACACCAAACCTACCAACACCGAACGACTCGAGCTCTGCGCCTGGCGCTGAAACCGCCGCAAAGGCCGACAAGCCAGTCTTCAAGCCAGAAGAGCACGGGATTTACATCTACCGCTGCTTCCTTCTCCAGTGCTTGTCCGAGATACTGCTGTCATATGGCCGCACAAAAGTAGAGCTTATCAATTTCTCTAGGAAGCCAGAGACACAGCCGGTCACTCCCGTCAAACCGCGTGCTGGTACACTAAACTATCTCCTCAACGTTCTAATTCCTATTGGAACCCTCGAACACAAGGACGAAATTGCGCACCGCAAGAAGATGAATACGTCGAACTGGGCAACGACAGTCCTTGTCTCGCTCTGCTCAAAAACGACTGAACGTAGTAACAGGCATTCTCGCGCCACTGACCTTTCTGCGGAAGACGACACAGATCTCATGTTCGTTCGCAAATTTGTCCTAGAGCATGCACTGAAGGCCTTCAAGGAGGCCACGACTTCCACCGAACCCCTTGACCAACGCTACTCTAGGCTGCTCGGGCTTAGCGAGCTGTTCAACAGGATGCTCAACAAGAGTGATAGAAGTGCTCTGGTGGACAGTAGCCATGCCCAGCAAATCGGACGACTGATGTACGAAAAGAACTACATCGGAGCGCTCACTTCCGCCATCGCTGAAATTGACCTCAACTTTCCCAATGCCAAACGCGCCGTCAAGTACATCCTCGCGCCTCTGAGGCAACTTACAGATCTCGGCGTAAGCTTGAGCCAAACATCAGACCTGTCGTCCAACGCTCCTGGGACCAGCACGGACGAAGCGGACATCTCCTCAGCGACCTCGGTCTCAGACGGCGATGAGGACGAAGACCGTGATCGCGATCCTACGCCTGATTTGCTTCGCAACACCGCCCTTGGCATGCTTGAGTCTGGCGGTGCCCAAGACGAAGAGTCTGACGAGGACGAGGATGATGAAGAAGAAGGTGACGAGGAAATGGATTACGAGGACGACTTCGATGACGAAATGGGTTACGATGGAGAGGAAGCTGGTCATGGCGACGTGGTGAGTGATGAAGAAGACGGAGACGACAATATGGGCGATGTTGAAGGCATGCCTGGTGACGTCGACATGGACGTTGAGATCGTAATGGACGATGAGGGCGACGATGACGACGATGATGACGAGGGGGACGAAGACGATGAGGACGACGACTCAGATGATGATGGCGAAGACTTCGATGACCAGATGGATGAGATAACCGGCGACGATGAAAATGCCAGTATGGGTGAAGGCGGCGAGGACGTTTGGGAAGAAGCTGACGATGCCGCCGAGGATGGCTCCCCACATGGCGGTCCGCTTGAGCATCTTGCGCACATTGTCGGTGCCGATGACGGGTCCGAGTCCGGCGAGCAAGACGGCCTTATTCGTGTCGACATGGGAGACGGTGAAGACGATTACTTCGAAGATGAGATGGCAGCGGAAGACGATGAAGACGACGAAGAGGTTGACTACGAGAACGACGTGGTCTACGAGCCGGAGCTTGAAGGTATGTCCCGTGCTCTGCGCTTCACGATCGTAGATCGTGTTGAGACTGACACTTTTGCAGATGATGAAGAAGACGATGAGATGGGCGGCTGGGAGTTCGATGCCCCAGCTCCACCGGCTATCATCCGCCCGCCACACCATCATCATCATCATCACGGTGGACCGCGAGGCTTCGGCGAAATGTTCGGCATGTTGGGTGGTGGTGATACATTTAGACGTAAGTACCGACTCGACTCGACTACCTCGGAGCAGGACTGACTGAACTGTGTAGCGCCTACTTTCCGATCCCACCGAGCGGTCTCTGCTGGCCGTGGCGAGGACGACGGCACTAACCCTCTGCTGCAGCGCGATGGTGCTGCTGGTCGTAACAGAGCCGAGCAAGCAGACCCGCTTGGCCGTGCTGGACGTCGTACCTTCGGCATGGGCCGGAGCGACATCATCCAGGATCTTGTAGCTACCGTGGGCGCTGGCGGTCATGGCACTATCAACGTCAGCCTGGGTGGCATGGATGGGCCTATGGGAATCAGAGGCTTGCCTCCCATGTTTCAACTCCAAGGTCGGCATGGTGGCCATGCGCTAATCGACATAGACCCATCGCGGCCCATCAGAGATCAACTCGGCGGGCGCTTTGGAGACTGGTCCCTTTCGCAACGCATGGGCAACGAGGGCAGGCCAACTGATAGCGCTGCCGAAGCCCGGGCTGTTGAGTTCCACCTGACGCCGACAGTTGCGCGTTGGCAAGAAGAGGCTCGCATGCTATTTGGTGGCAAGCACCATGAGAAGGCGACACGCATCATCAACGCCCTGCTCCGTGCGCTCGTGCCACCAGCCATGAAGGCGAAGCAGGAGCACGAGAAAGCTGAGCGCGAGCGCAGAGAAGCCGAGCAGAAAGCGCGTGAAGCGGAACAGCAGAAGGCTGAGGCCGAGAAGGCCGAGCGTGAAGCTCGCGAAAAGCAGGAGCGTGAAGAGCGTGAAGCCAGAGAGCGCGAGGAAGCCGCAGAGCGTGAGCGAGCAGCCCGTGAAGCTGCCGAAGCCAGTGGTGCTGCGATGGAAGGTGTGGAAGAGCATGAAAGCAAGTCTTTGGCTGAAGAGCCTACAGCTACCGCAGCCTCAGCTGCAGAGCAGCAGGATCCGGCTGAGCGTATCACGACAATGATTCGCGGTAGAGAAGTCGACATAACTTCGCTTGGCGTCGATCGCGACTTCTTGGAGGCCATTCCGGAGGACATGCGTGAAGATGTGATCATGCAGCAAGTTCAAAATCAACGCAGCCAAGCCGTCCAGGCTGGTGAGACGCCGACCGAAATTAGCCGGGAATTCTTGGACGCTCTACCACGCGAGATCCAGCAGGAGTTGCTTCGCTCAGAGCGGGAAGATCGCCGCCGGCGTGATCGCGCCGAGCAACAGCGACGCGCTGCCCAAGAAGGCAATGCTCAACCAGCTCAGCCTGAAGATATGAACAACGCGGACTTCATGGCAATGCTCGATCCAGGTCTACGCCAAGCTGTCCTGATGGACGCAGACGAAGGCACACTGGCCGCTTTGCCAGCAGATCTACAAGCGGAAGCTCGCGCTTTGATGGGCGACCGCCTACCGCGAGTTGGCGGAGCTGGTGGTCTTCGGATTGCTGGCGGTGGTCTGCCGCGCATGATTCCTGGCGCCGTTGATCGTGCAGACCAAGCCGTTCGCGAAGCGAATCGCCAGCGCAGACCTGTCGTGCAGATGCTTGACAAGCCTGGCGTAGCCACACTTCTCCGGCTCATGTTTGTATCGCTGCATCACAAGGCAAAGAGCAACCTCCACAGCGTCCTTTCGGATGTCTGCAAGAACACTCAGAACCGCGCAGAGGTCATTAGCATCTTGCTCTCCGTTCTTCAGGACGGCACCGCAGACTTCAGCGCGGTGGAGCGCAGTTTCACCCAGCTGTCGATGAAAGCGAAGCAGCTTCCCGGGACAAAGACTCCCCAACCTCTCAAGCGTACGCCTACAGGATTGGCAGCAGCTCCTTCCACTGAGCTGTCACCACTCAACATTGTGCAACACTGCCTCACGACGCTCAATGCTTTGTCTTTGGACAATACCAAGGTCCCCTCCTTCTTCCTCACGGAGCATGAGACTGCGGGCAGCCAAAAGGCAAAGGTTGCCAAAAAGGGCAAGGGCAAGGAGAGCAAGGCGGCCAAGTACCCTCTGAATGCCTTGTTGGCATTGCTTGATCGCAAACTGATCACGGAGAACACTGGAGTCATGGAAACCTTGGCTGCTCTTCTGAGTCGCGTCACTCATCCGCTGACGATACTCCTTCGTCGAGCAAAGGAAGCTCAGGATGGCGAAAAGGCCAAAGAAGCTGCGACAAACGACGGCGAGCAAAGTCGGTCTCAAGCGGGGCCCTCCGATGTTCCAATGCAAGAGGCCACTGCACCAGAGCCTACCGAAGCTAGCCCTGGTCAGCCGTCCGGCTCAGAGGAAAGGCCTACAGGCGATGACGATACAAATACAAAACCTGGTGACAAGAAGCATCGCGAGCTCACGCCACCTGACGTTCCTGAGGACAATATTCGTCTGGTTGTCAACATCCTAGCAGCCCGCGAATGCGCAAGTAAGACCTTCAGCGATACGCTGGACATCATCAAGAATCTTTCAGCCATTCCGGGCGCCAAAGAGGTATTTGGCAAGGAACTGGTCCGTCAGGCACAGGAGCTCGGCCAAACTGTCGTCGAAGATCTCGCCGAGCTTGCGAGTCAGATCGAATCGGCTCAAACTGGTACCGACCTACAGGGTCTGGCGCTTGCCAACTTCTCGTCCGCTGGCTCTAAGCAGCGCAAACTATTGCGGGTCATCCTTGCCCTTGATCATCTGTTCGATCCTAAGCGCATGCCCCAAGGTTCCGATGACCCCAACTCGGCAGAGTCAAAGGTGAAGGACGATGTTCTCGCGCTACTCTACGAGAGCATGACTTTCGACCAGCTTTGGACCAATCTCACAACGTGCTTGGCTGCCATCCGTCGCAGAGGCAACATGGTCAACGTTGCAACGATCCTACTGCCGCTTATCGAGGCTTTGATGGTTGTTTGTCGTAACAGCGCCTTGAAAGAGGCACCTGCTTCCACAGTGGTCACTTCGCCGGTCGACACAAGCAAGAGTACTCCGCCACCGGACTCTCGCATGGAGGGCTTGTTCTTCAAATTCACAGAGGACAATCGCAAGATCCTGAACGAGCTCATCCGCAACAATCCGAAACTCATGAGCGGGAACCTGTCAATCCTCGCAAAGAACTCCAAAGTGCTCGAGTTTGACAACAAACGCACCTACTTCAACCGCAAGCTACGCAGCCGTGGCGATGTCAGGGTGTCTCACTCGTCGTTACAGCTTAACATCCGTCGCGACCATGTCTTCCTAGATTCGTTCAAGTCGCTGTACTATAAGAGTGCAGATGAGATCAAGTATGGCAAGCTTAGCATTCGCTTCCACGGCGAGGAGGGCGTGGACGCTGGCGGCGTGTCACGCGAGTGGTTTGGCGCCATGGCAAGGCAGATGTTCAATCCGGACTATGCTTTGTTTAATCCGGTCGCGTCGGACAGGACGACTTTCCACCCGAATCCTCTGAGCGCCGTCAACGACGAGCATCTGATGTTTTTCAAGTTCATCGGACGCATCATCGGCAAAGCACTCTACGAGGGCAGAGTACTTGACTGCCACTTCAGCAGAGCCGTCTACCGCCGGATCCTTGGCAAGACGGTCTCGCTAAAGGACATGGAAAGTCTGGATCTGGACTACTACAGGTCACTGGTCTGGATATTGGAGAATGACATCACCGATGTCACGTTCGAGACCTTCTCTGTCGACGTCGACCGCTTCGGGGCCGAAGAGACCGTAGATCTCATTCCGGACGGCCGCAACATCCCGGTAACCGAGGAGAACAAGCAGCAGTACGTACAACTGGTCGTTGAGCACCGCTTGATCAATTCCGTGGAGGATCAGCTCAACAAGTTCTTGGAGGGCTTCCACGAGATCATTCCGCAAGAGTTGGTTGCGATCTTCAACGAGCAGGAGCTCGAACTCCTCATCTCCGGGCTGCCTGACATCGACATCGATGACTGGAAGAACACCACCGAGTATCACAATTACACGGCAACCTCGCCACAGGTTCAGTGGTTCTGGCGTGCGGTCCGCAGCTTCGACAAAGAGGAGAAGGCCAAGCTGTTGCAGTTCGTGACCGGTACTAGCAAAGTGCCACTGAATGGCTTCAAGGAGCTCGAGGGCATGAACGGGTTCGCCAGATTCAACATTCACCGTGACTACAGCAGCAACCAAAAGCTGCCGTCTAGTCACACTTGCTTCAATCAGCTGGATCTACCGGAGTATGAGAGCTACGAGCATCTCAGGCAACAGCTGTACACTGCCATTACTGCCGGCAGCGAATACTTCGGATTCGCTTGAGGTGGAGAGGATCGTATCATATGGGAACGGCGTTTTAGCGGGCATTTGAACGGGATAGATGAGCGTTAGCTAGCATGAAACGGCGCCAGAGGGCGAAAGAGCAGGGCATCTGTAGTCACTGAGAGGGAGGCAGATAGGCTGGAGACACCGCTCGCAGCAGTCAGGGAGTGCAGGCCCGGTCTGTTGTGTAGATGAATGTGTTTGAGGCCGTGCGTATAGTGCATGTATACCAGACGGTCGTGTACTCAATAATCACATCTTCAGAACTTACATCGTGCATGACATGCTCGCTGGCCGTTGCAATAGTGCCTACAGTATAAGTCATCGCATCTATTGCCTGAGATGTTCGTGAGTGTGGTCGGATCATGATATCGAGGTTTGCTGCAGAAGCCGGCTCCATCTCGGCAAATACACTGCGTTTACAGGCGCATCCATGTGACTTTCCACATCACGTCGAGCTGCACAACTCCAAAACTTCAGAAGACCATATAAGATCCGATTTTTTGTGCTGACAGAGTGTGAGTCTCCAGTCTTGACGCAGGACATACTGGCCAGCTCCGCGGAACCGGTTGCATGCGCCCGGAAGGCCACCGTTTGGTACCGCCACCATTACGCTGCGCACGCTTAGCCTCGACATCATGGTTGACACAAATGCGCGCGATCTGCGCGTGCAGCATGTACGGCTATGGAGGCGCAAGAAAGCCGTGTCCGGGACATTGACCATGACAGAGAGTCACTTGAAGTTCACGTACTCTCTTGACGAGCGCCATGGAGAGGCCGGCGGCGCATCAGAGACGAAGGACGCTCGACGACCACTGTCGGTGTCTACTGAGGGCTCGACGCTGCACGAAGGATCTGCAAACCTCCGCGATGCGCGAGACGTAGCCGGCGGCGCGGGCTCTCAGCATAGGCAGTCGCGCCACAAGTCACAGACCAAGACGATGTTCATTGCATACCCCATGATCAGTCGATGCGTCTTGCGACCGAGCTACCTGCAGGGTGCAACACTCAGAACCACGATGCCTAGCGACAGCGAGACCCCTCGTGACAGCCACGACTCCTTCCCGCCAACTTATGGCTCCGCGGACTTCACGAGGCCGTCAACCGACTCAGTGCAGCCGACGCAGTCATCCACGCCGCGGAGAGCCACCTCTCCAAGCATTGCAAGTGATCATGACTTCGTTCCGGAGGACTCTGGACGTTCGCCAGCTTTGCGCATCCGGTGCAGGGACTTTCATATGATGGCATTTCACTTCCACGCCCCTTCTCGAAGCCAGACATCCGATGAACTAGCGAGAGAAGTCTTCTTCATCCTGCGGAAGCGGTGCTGTGTTGATCGGATCGAGGATCTTTACGCATTTCACTTCGAACCTCCACCACAGGAAAAACAGGCTGAAGCGCTCCACTATGATGCTAGGAGAGAATTCGCTCGTATGGGCATTGGTGGCAAAGCGTCAGAAGGGCCAGGCAATGCCTGGCGCCTATCTGACATTAACCACGATTACGGATATTCTTCGACATACCCAAGCGTCCTCTGCGTCCCGCGAGCAGTCAGTGACAACATGCTGAAATATGGAGGTATCTTTCGATCACGCGCCAGGATACCGGCCCTTGCATACCTTCATTTCAATGGCGGCAGTATCACAAGATCTGCGCAACCTATGGTCGGTGTGCAGGGCAAAAGGAACCCCCAAGACGAGCGATTGGTGTCTGCTATATTCTCTAGTCACACTCCACCATTGACTCCGCTGGAAGGCTCCCTACCGCAACTCCCTGCTCTCGCCTCGGCTTCTTTCAGTACGATAGAGTCTGGTGGCCCGGATTCATCCGCTCTCGAATCCACATCGCCCCTGGCTGGCCAGCCGCAGAGCCAGAGCGAGACTGCGCTCGACGAGAAAGCCACAGAGAACAGCGGCCCAGTCAAGCGAAAGGTGTATGGTAGCACAAGGCGCAACTTCATCGTCGACGCTCGGCCAAAGCTGAACGCTCTTGCCAACAGAGCCACAGGAGGTGGCATTGAAGACGTTTCAAATTACTTGGGAGGTGGTGACGTCCCAGTGGAAAGGATCTTCCTCAATATTCAGAATATCCATGTCATGCGATCATCTCTCGAGAAGGTGATTGAAAGCTTCGCCAACTCGGACTACCTTGAGCTCAGGCCCGATCAAGACATGCTCCGAAAATCCGCATGGCTGGGTCACATCGCTAATGTTCTCGACGGTGCAGGCCTTGTTGCCAGAGCCGTTGGCCTTACTGGCAGTCACGTACTGGTGCACTGTTCCGACGGATGGGACAGGACTGCGCAAGTCTCTGCTCTGGCCCAAATGATGCTCGACCCTCACTATCGCACACTCGACGGCTTCATCACTTTAGTACAGAAAGACTTCCTTTCATTCGGTCACAAGTTTCGTGATCGCAACGGCATTCGAGGCTACGAGAAGTGGTTTGAGATCGAAAATGAGCGGATAGCGCCTTCGAAGCAGCGAGAGAATGGTGGATCCGAGCCTGCCAGTCTCAATGCGTTAGGCTCAAAGGCACTGTCGGGAGCCAAGAGCTGGTTTGACAAGAATCGGACCAGCCTTTTCCGGCAGCAGAACGCAAGCCAGGAAAGCTTGCCAAGTGCGGCATCACGTCCTGCGTCACCTCCTCCAAACCCCGTCATACATTCTCCACCGACTAAGGATGGCAGAGAAGACAAGGAGCATAAGGTGGAGGAGAAAGAGATTGCACCGATCTTCCACCAGTTCCTCGAAGCTGTGTGGCAGGTGCAGAGGCAGTACCCGAACGCATTCGAGTTCAACGAGCGTTTCCTACTGAGACTGCTGTATCACACATACGCCTGTCAGTACGGCGAATATTTGTTCAACTGCGAGAAGGAACGGGTAGAGTGTGACAAGAAGCGCATACAGCAGGGCAAAAAGCCTTTGCCTTCGGTGTGGATGCATTTCCTCGCTCGCAGAGCCGAGTTCCTCAATTCTAGCTATTCGGCGGCCGAGTACGACAGCCTTCTCCTGCCCAAGCGAGGTGCCGATCAGCAAGTCGACGTGCGATGGTGGGCTAGACTCTTTGGCAGGGAAGACCAGGAGATGAACGTACTACGAGCACTTGCACCCACCGATAGCCATGTCATGCGATCAGAGACTTCCAGCGTCTCGTTCGAGGAGGACGGTGTTGCCGGGACAGTGAAACGTGAGCAAGAGGCCACCAACGGCTCTGCGACATTGCGCGAGGCAAAAAGCACGCCCGAATTCCGCGGCAAAAAGGAAGAGACTCTAGCTCTCGGCTTCTCTGATCTGAACTTGCAGGACAACGCAGGTAGTCTGACTTCCACTGTGAAACGGCCCCATGTGGTGTCACTAGATGATGACTCCGAGGTGCTGGCAAAGCATGCCTCGCCTGACGTCTCTATGCCAGCACAGCCCGCTCTAGCACAAACGGAGACAGTCTTCGTGCAGACAGAGGACGGTGGCGATCCCCTAGGCGTCAGTGCCAGTAGTGCAAAGAAACAAAGCAGTGGCGGTCTGGACTTTGCAGCGTTCGCCTCACAGAATGCTTATAGTGACAAATAAATAGGGCGACGAGGTATTGGAACGGAACGAAGGCGGGCTGCGAGGCATAATTCAGTACAAAGACCGAGCTGACCTGGAACTAATGCTTGGGTATCTCGAGTCATATCTCAAATGTGAAGGCGCACGCGCATCACACCCAACTTTTACCACTGAGTTTCCTGGCGCCTAATAAACCACTCTCGCCAGCAGCGCGCTTGCCAGCACAGCCGTAATGTACGACCGTATTGTCAGGGTACACACGCACCGCACTAGCACCAAACCGCTTGTGGCAGATCCTGCAAAGATCCTCTTCTGTGATGCGAACCCGTCTATTCTTCCCACCCTTGACTCCCATCTCTTCCAGCTTGTCCTCACCAAGCAACAGCATCCTTTCGGCATTGACGCTTCTCACGCTTTCGAGACTTTTGATTACCTGCTCCGTTCGTAGAAGACTGGTGGCATTCCTGATTCTGCCGCGGAAGTAATCTTGTAGCTCCGCGACGGCAAGATCGTCCGGCATCAAGTCCAACGTGCTGCTCGCTGGAAGGCGAGCGCCGTGACGAGAAAGGAGGTCCAGCGCTTGAGGCCAATGTTTCTCTCGGCCTTGAGGCGGGCGGAGGTAAAGACCTAGCAATATGGCGAAGATGCCTGGCCTGGCTTCTGACACGTCGTTGGCCGCGGACGCCGGGGCGTGATAGACTGGTGGCTTTTCGTGATGGTGACTGCCGTCGAGAAGACATTCGTCTTGTTGCTGTACACTCTTCTCAGAGAGATATGTCAAGTTGCAGTATTCTTCAGCCTTTGCGTAATCCTCAAGCTGGAAGACGTAGATGGCTAACGCCTGTTTGTGGTTGCCAATTGCGGACAACACGATTGCTCTGCTTTCGAAGAACGTCGGGTCGTCCTGCGGCAACTGACCAAGCACCCGGGCCTTATGATAGACCTTGGACTTCCGTAAGAAGCCTTCTAGCTTTGTCTTCAGCTCCGCCCTGTCTTCCTGGGATGTGCTAGGGTCTTTCTGGCGTGAGAGATAGAGGTCGATAAGCCGTTGATGGAAATCAGCAGTCTGATCGTTGAGTTCTTTGACAATATGCTCCAGATACCGCAGTTCCAAGTTCGAATCCTTCTCTGCGAGGAAAGCAAGCACTCTCTCGCGCGGCAGCTTCTCCGCATTATCACTGTCAGCCGTGAAGACATCCATGGCCTCCTCCGGCGCCGCTTCGACTGGCCACTGCACATATTCCAGAGTGATATCAATGAGTTCCGGCGGCAGTTGCCTAAGATAAGCCACCGTTCGGCTAGGCCCTTTCATGCCCTCGGGAATCTCGGAAATATGCTCGGCTTCGCCTTTGCCAAATTTTGTAATCATCTCCAAAGCTTGACGGTGAAGTTTCTTGCCGTGTAAAAAGTCGACCAAGTCGCCGTATCTGTCATTCTCGTACAGAGAGGTCTGCACGACTTCTGGATCGCAAAAGTTGTCCAGCCGGAAAAGCGGACCAGCTAGCGAGGGCAGAGCAAGCATGTATGCACGGAACAGGGTAGTATCGACAAGTTTTGCTGTTTCAAGGAGCTCTGTCTGCCATTCGACTTGCTTCCGACCTTCTCGCGCTTCATCAAAGACTCTCTGAGGGAGCAACGTCGCAAAGGCTGGCTTGCCAGTCTCTGCGTCCAGGTCTGGAGGATCCTGCTTTAACGTTCCGTCGGTGTTGAGAAATTTCTGAACCTGGACCCGGGCCTGCGCAAGAAATGAGCACAAGCATCGGACGGCGAACTTCAGGTCGTCGCCTTCCAATGGTCTGTCAGTGGGTCTTGTTTCAACCCTGCCAGGCGTGCCTCTCGGTGTTCGGACATTTGTGTCATCTGTATCTGTGCGCGGTAAGCCAGCCTTGATCGACGCAGCGTCCGAATCGCGCCGCGTGTGAGAGCGCTGAAACTTCGACAGCACTCCACCCTTCTGCGGTGTGGCGGGCAGCTCCTTTGTTGCTACTAGACCTGTCTCTGAATTTTCTTGTTGCTTTGCCTGTTCGGCATCCAAGACCTGCTCGCCCTCGCTTTGCTCTGTGCCACTTGCATCTGGAACGGTGCTGATATCGCCGGCTATGCTACGCGGATATAGGGCCACGACCCTCTCGGGTGGCGCTTCAGCCTCGACGAAGAGGTCCAAAGCGGGCCTATACTTCTGCTGAGCGAACATATGAGTCGCCTTCTGCATCTGAACCTCGCGTACTCTGCCCGTTTTGTCATCAATGAGAGTGTCCTCTAGTAGATTGAGAAGGCTGATAGCTTCGTCGAATCGTTGCTTCCCTACGAGCTCAGCCAGCTGCGAGTGGTACGACAAGGCGTTCATTCTCCATATCACCCTGTCACTTGCCACCAGGAAGCCTTTACCGGCGTGCGCCAGGCTGATATTTGGCTGCGGCACATGCAACACATTCGCAGCCGGCACGTTCAATGTCTGGAGTAGAGTTGAAGTGTCCGGATTGCGGATCTGAAGTTGTCCTTTCTCTGGCGTCTGCAGCGCTAAGAGATAAGGATAGCTGTACCCGACAGCCTCTGGAGCTAATGCCCATGGTATCTGACGTTTCTCGAGGGCTTTGCCGTCGACATCGGTGAAGAGAGTGTTGACATCCTTGGCTAGTAGGACTTGATTGTCCGATAAGGCTGCTGCCATTGGCTTCGGCACCCAGCTAGCCATGCCCATGTAGCCCATGCCTGAGCTGCTGACAGCGCCGAACCGAACGCCGGCCAGCTCGCCCGACGCGGTATCCTGTCTCGACGTCGGCTTAGAGACAGACGCCTGCTCCTGCGTCTCGGGGTCCAGGAAGATGAAACCTGGGTCCATGCCCACGACCAATTTCACGGACGTCCGATTCCCTTCCTCTTGACCGTGCACCCAGTTCAAGCTCTTCGCTGTCCCCTCGATGTTTACTTCGACCACCTGCTCTTCGAGCTCCATATCGCGCCACGTCCAGATCATGACCTTCCTCTTGACGCCGACCGCGAGCCGCGAGACGAGCGAAGGAACTGTGTCGGCATCTTTGACCACATTGCTGGTCACGGCAAAGGAGGACGCGCCTTTTGTTTGTTCGAGGCGCTCGCTGAGTTGATACGTTTGGAGATCATGGAGGGAGACGTAGTTGTCGCTCAGGCTGACGAGCAGGTTCGCTTCCTTCACGATGGCGAGTTGCTGGACCGGCTTCCTACTGAAGTTCTCCTCCTCTCGGAGTAGCTCCACCGCCTTGGCGGCTGACTTGTTGGGAGAGGAGGGAGGTTGCGGTGGGGACCGAGTTGGCGACTGAATTACATGCGGGGCCTCTGTTGTCTCGGCGTCAGGCGAGCTCTCGTTGATGCGGTAGATGCGTAGCGAGCCGGTGCTGAGACCGACGAGCAGACGATCGCCATACGCCAAGAGCGACTCGATGCGTGACTTGTCCTTTGGCTTGAGCTCGTGGATCGCCTGCGGGCGGAAGGCAGAGAGCATGGTACCGGTAGTCGTAAAGTACTCCACCCCGTCCTATGCGACGCCTTGGTTCCTGACTAGGTAAATTGAGGCTCGCATTGTCGTGCTGTTCACTATCCCCTGGTATCTCCGAACAGAGACTCCGAGCCAACAAACGCTGTATGTCTCATCAATGTTTAACGAGGCGCCTACGTGCTTGCCATCATCTGTACTTCGTAGGTAGGCACTACTGCTGAGGTCCGATCGGGTCGGCCCAGGTAGGCAGTTGCGCATAATGTTCTGCCTCAGGCCACGAGGATGCCCGCCGCCGCCGCAATACATGTATCCACATCGACCCTACGTTAGCTCATAAGTCCAGCACACGCACACTCACTTCCAGCCGGCCCGATGGCTCTTCAATAGCCCGTCGCGGGTTTCTCTTTCTCCTTTTACGCTCCTTCACAAGCACACTGCGCCGATGGAGCGCCTCAACCTCTCCGATGCCGCGCCTCAAGGTCCCGGCGCTCTACCACCCGGACAAGGCCAACCGATGATGATGCCCCCCGGCCCGCCCCCCGTACCTCAGCTACCTCCTCAGATGTTCACAACTGCAGCACAGCTGCTGGATCTGACGGACAAGAAACTCATGGTCGTATTGCGGGACGGGCGCAAATTGATCGGCGTCCTGCGCTCGTGGGATCAATTCGGCAACCTGGTGTTGCAGGATACCGTTGAGAGACAGTTCGTGCATTCGGAAGGGAAGGCGCTGTGGGCAGATATCGAGAGAGGCTTGTTCCTGGTGAGGGGAGAGAACGTGTCATTGTTGGGCGAAATCGTACGAATTGCGCTCCCCTAGTGGCTCTTAGCCCTGCTAATATGAGGGGCAGGACCTTGACAAGGACGACTACATCCCGGAGCCTTTTAAGGAGGCGCCTGTCGAGCAGGTCTTTGCCCTCAAGAAGCAGGAAGAGGCGGCCAAAAAGGGGACAGGTAAGAGACGGAACAAGAAGCTCGCAGAGCATGGCTTTGAGGGCGAGCATTCTGGCGAGGCCATTCTATAGGGTCAGGTTCATGCTACGACAGTCCGATCGCCGCTCGACCTCCACCGAGTGTCTAAAGACAGCAAGACTCCGCATGTCGACATGTAGGAAGCCGGACGGCACGCATACGCGCAGAGAGGGCTCCTTAGCGAAAGCGACCGAGCACAACTCGCTGAACATGACTTGCGAACATGATCCTCACGCAGGACACATAAGAGTCTTCCTTGGTTATCCAAGAGCAACACCGAGGCCAGGATGGAGGCATTGCGAACGCGCCTCAAGAGCGAGCTCACGAGAAGATGCGGACCAGGTGTCGCTACCGCGCGGGATATACTGGCATTGGCATTTGCAGCAGTTCCATACGTCTTGAACATGCAGACGTCTCTTCAACACCCAACGCCTCACACGTCCAAAATCCGGCGCGTAGCGTGAGGAAACTTGTTGGCTTCCAAGCCCCAGTGAATGCAGGCAAGGCAAGTCGACCGCCTTCAAGTATGCTACGCTCTCATGTCATATACCCTGACCGCGCAGGATAGCAGACTCACATGCCCGTACGTTTTCCCATTCGCCTGTAGTCATGCTACTGCCTCTGGCACGGTCTCACGAAGCGCTAAAGCCAATATACGTCATTTGTTGATTCACATTCACCTCAGATCCGCGCTAGAAGCTCGGTCTTGCCTGATTGGGCTAGCCCCCGCTTAACCCACATTCACCGACGCGCTTTTCCTCAAAGTCTGACTCCTCCTCTACCTGTTCAACCTCACTTCATCACCAGCATCTTCCATTGTGTCCACCTACGGCTACCACTGTCACGGTCTGCCGGATTGTCAACAACGCTACACGCGCGCTCGAGATTGGAAGCGGAGGCTCCGCTTCGCCTCACCCATACCCAGAGAGGGAAGGTACGTTCCAAACCGAAGGGGCGATCTTGCTATCATTCTGCCGCGCATTCAATTGTTCTGTCGCGCAACGCATACGGCCCTCCGCTATCCTTTGACTCTTCGTCCACCAAGATTTCCTAAGATTGGACGTAGGCGGATCGTTCAGAGTCAAGACTGCGGCGTTTGGTAGCTGGCAACCATTTGGTGCGGGAGATTGCGACCCCACTATTTGCTGCACGCTCGAAAACCTGTTATTGCTTCGTGTCCACTTCGAGTATCCGTTTACAAAGTTGTCAACACAACACCGCACGCCAAGCTTGCGTTCGCCACCGCTGATCCCCTGCTGCAATTCACCGACCCCCCTTCTGTCAAGAGTGGAGAGCGTGGCCGCCAGCAAGTGGTTGGTCGACGCGATTCACTTTGACGTGCCCTGTCTGACGTGCCACACACCGCTGCCGACCTCTGCGCTGCCGCTTTCGTTTTCGCGTGTCAAAGGAGGTTCTGTGCTAACCGCCAGCATGGCGCAGGCTAGGAGATCTTCCCGGAACAGAAAGCCTTCCCGTCGGCTCGAAGATTCAAAGAGCACGCAGACCAAGATGGTCCGCTTCGAAGATGAGCCAACCGAGAAGGCGCTGCAGCATCAACCCAGCGAGCCTCGCCAGGTAAGTGAACCAGCGTGCGCACGAGATTAAGATGCGGGTGACTGAGCCATTATTTGTAGGAGCAGCAGAACCCGGTGGCAGCCAAGGGCGAACTGAAGAGCGAACCGAAGGCCAAGAAAGCAAGACTGACACTGAAGGTCTCGAGCCGTGCGTCGACACATGCGACTCCGTCTGCCGAGAACACCACTTCAGCTTCTAGCGCTGAAGGCGATACAATTGCGGTGCACCAGAAGAAGAAGGAGATTGGTCGCCCGGTCAAAAAGGCCACGGCGGCAACCTTCGCCGCCGACAGCGACTCGCCCCTCAGCGATCTCCACGAGTCAGCCAGACGTGCTGCTTCTGGGATTTCGCGTTCGCCCAAGCATGTATCAGCCGGAGCTGCCAACCGACCTTGGGGTCGCAAGGGCAAGGCGCCAGCAAAGTCGACTCCGAGTGAAGACTACGTCATGGTCGATGCTGTATGTAATGATGACTTCACATGCACTCTAGCACCACTAATTCATATGCTCGGCAGGATGACCAAGTTGAGGAGCTCGAGATTGACCCTAACGAAGATCAAGGTCATGAAGACACCGACGTTGACGACCTTGGTGATGGACAGGACGTTATCAGCATCAATTCGGATGACGAGGAAAAGCAGCAACGTGAGCAAGACCCCACCTTTTTAATTCTCGACCGCCCGTGGAAGGTACAAGGCTTCAATCACGACATGCGTCATCACTGGGAGACTATGTACTGCACCGTCCAGCAGGGCCAAGTCAGTCAGTCCTGGGATATGACCGAGGAGTATCAGCACGAAAAAGACAAGGAGATGCTTCGTTACATGGAGGACTTTCCGCTGCCGACTTGGGTCATCTCAAAAGATTTAGCAGAGCAGGCATTTTTCCGCTTGATCGAGCGCATGCGCTGGAGGAGCATGGGCATCAGGATCTACGGCGACACGCGCATCCCAGAGATGATTCCAAACTCGACGCCGTCACGCACGATGCCGGGGCCGCCGGGCTCCGGTCACATGCCGCAACATGCACAAATGCCACATCATCCCAACCACTATTCGCCGCGCCCTTCGGACATGGTCAGCAGTGGCGCAGCAAATGGTCGACCCGACATGATGGTCCGGGGGACGCCGAACAATGTGCACCCGCCTCCTCCACAGCAAACGCTACGATCTCAGCCGAATGCTATGCCAATGGGAGTCCCACCTGGTCCACATCCCCAGCAGCAAACAATGCGTGGACCACCACATGGCATGCTTCCGCCTGGCATGCATCCTGCTCAACTCGCTCGTCAAACTGGTGTGCCTTCCCCTAATCCAGGCTCTTTGAACGTGCCGATGAGCCATATGCCTCAAGATATGCCATACGCCGTTCCACCACACTTGATGAATTATACGAACGTCCCCCATCTGATGATGGCCCCTGCATCATACGTGCCAAGGCCCCCTCCAGGCATGCAGCACGCCCCTATGCCCCAACAAGCAGCGCCTACGTCCGCGACAAAGAAGCGTCGTGAGAAGAAGGAGACACCGCCGCCGGCGTCGCCCCCACCGCCGCCTCCGACCCCACCGTATCCCGTAAGGTCGCGTCCGATGCCGAGAAAGGAGTTCAACAAGTCTGGCAGAAAGAACATGCGTAAACAAGCCGAGGCCCTCGAATTCCCGTGGCAACGCAAGATGGACTTCAATAAGGCGCGAGCAGAGTCGAAGTGGGACGATAGTGGGTACGACACGGGTGTGCTCGATGATATGGCGATGGTCAGGGAGAAGAACATGCCGGTCATTACGAAGCTTGATGACGATCTCGCGGAGAAGCAGCGTAAGCAGCGTATTGCTCCCCAAACCAAGACTTTTCGTGGTCTCGAAAACATTATGCTGACTGCATTGACAGGCAACCAGAGGAACAAGAGAAAGAAGGGCCAGACTGGCGACGACGAGGATGGGTCTGACGACGAAAGCAAGAAACCCGAGGGCGAGGAACAGAAGACGGCACGGAAGAATGCCAACATTGGCGGTGATCCCTACTATTCCGGCAACTACTCTTTCGCGACCGAGGCCGATCTTGCAAAAGCTTTGGCTCTGCAGCGCAGGACCCCGGACGAGATCATCGAAGCTGCTCAAGAAAATAAGATTGATTGGGACCTGTGCAAAGATATTTACATCTGCTGGAACCCGGGCAAGAAGGGTCTTACGCAAGACCTCGAGCAGGCCAAGTTCCGCATTTACGACACGCTCATCACTCGTAAGCAGCTCAAGGATACGCCTATTCTTGATCGCCGCGCTGCAGAGTGCATCGTCGATTTCTGCCCGGATCTGCTGTGGAGGGAGACCTTGCTCCGCATTGTGTCTGAAGCCGGCTATGGTAATAAGGATGTGCGCGACCGCTTCTGTTACAATGGATGTCACAATGACAAAGCGACCGTCACCAAGCGTATCGCTGCCGCGTTGGGCCAAAAGCAGATCGCTGGCCCACGTACTAAAGCTAGAGAGGATGCGCTACAACTGACCGAGGAGGAAAATACTGCCGCCGCGGAGGCTGAGGCTGCTGAAGCTACTGCAAGGGCGGAGTCGGCTGGCGAGGGCTCTGGTCAGGCTGGAGGCCAGAGGAAGCGTGGTCCATCGATGAAGGAGAATAAGGACCGCTACTACCCGGGCGAAGAAGCATGGCACGAGGCCAACAAGGTTGATTTTGCCAATTACATCCAATTTTTTGGCAAGAGACCTGGCACGAGGGTTTGGCACGCTGGCGAGAAACGGAAGCACATGAGCGATGCTGAGAACGCCGCCATGGAGCGTGACGACAACGAGGACGGCGAGGGGGTGAGTTCCATGAGTCCAGGCAAGAAAATTCGGGGCAACGAGTCGGCCTCAACTACTGCGGGTGATGCTCGCGATGACACGGCTGAGGTCGAGGACAGTGACGCGGAGGTGGAGAACAGCGACCAGGGGGATGCCGTCAGTGAGCAGCCGGACAGCGTTCTGGGTGACAGCGATGACGGGGGCGACGGCATGGACTTGAGTTAGGAAGCTGATGGGTTATGATGGAGATTGGACCGGCTTGGTCCTTGCTCCTGCTTAGGCTCACCTGTCCTCCTTGGGCTTACTCAGGGCTCGCTTAGTAGAAACGATGATGATGATGATGGCATGGAGCGAAGATTGGGATGGAAGCTGGGCAATGTGGGCGTCTTCTGACAGCCGCTGACGACTGGTATAATTCCCATAGCTTATGCAGGCTGCGGATGTTGCATTGGGCCTTGACAGGTTCATCGACTGATGTAAGCTATGGCATCCAGAGAAATGAGATACTGCTTTAAGCCAGTCGACTATGTCAACTCTTAGATGGTTTTGATCCGTAACGTGTCAGTGATGAGAGCTCGAGTTGAATCCCAGTGCTTTGCTTTTAGCACCCTAGTGTGAACTCTTATTCCGTTCCTACTCTCGCCGTGAGGCCTCCAGGTCGCAGCTTTTGCTGCGTCGGCACAAGTCTCAATCCTCTATGGAGGCAGGGTCGTCCGACTGTCGAGAACGCAGGTGAGCACGATGCATTCCGACGTAGTTGCACCTTCCCCAACGACGATCAGTTCCACGGAAGGCGGTATGATCATCAGACTTCACCTCGCTATGCGACATATTTGCCCTATCTCCAGCCTTCACCAGTCTTTCACCGTGTATACTAGCACCACCATTGCTAGACCCAGCCATTACCCGCATGCATATCGCAAGACCATCGTTACCCACAGCCGAGAGCTTCACCACGCCACGCCTACGCGTGCTCAAGAGCAGCAATGTCGGACGAAGAGGACAAGCAGGCATCTCCTACGCCGCCTCCAGCACCAAAGCCTTCACCGCGCCAGCTGGGCATACCGTCACATTCACCTTCCCCTCCACCTTCTCCGCGACCTTCGCCCAGAGTGCCGAGTCTGAATCTGCCGTTCACGCTGGGAGACCGGCCCGGGACTTTCGTGTATTCGGATGACTTTCAGGATGTCGTAGAGGTGTCAAGCCCAGTTAGCCCTATGTCTACAAAGCCGCTCGAGAATCCCTTGGCGACAACCGCTGCTGGGCAGGGCCGGTGGAGTGACCATGGCCCGGTGTCGACAGGTCGAGTTGATCCCACTTGGACTTTCCCGCCATCGTCTTCCGGGAGCGGAGCGCCACCGAGCTCGCCGTCCTCGCAATGCCAACGGGCTCTCAACCCGTCCGGGATGTCTTTGCTCATATCATCACTCGCATCCTCTTCTGATTCACCATCACCCGAGCCTGAGGAGCTTGACTCGTTCGCATTACCGACGATACCTGCTTCAGCAGCACCGAGATGTACTGGAGCCAACGACAGTGTCAACAGTAGAGGCAGGACACGGGATTCTGTGCTTCCCTATGGTATCCGCCATGCGCGAGCGAGCACACCCGCGCCTGGTGTGGGAAGTGGATCCGACCCACTCAGAGAAGCCGGAACCACTTTGGAGCCAAACGGACCTGTGTCTGACAGCGATCCCGGGTCGCCAATGACTGGCGTGGTACAGACGACCGTAGGTCCAGACGACATGGCTGACTCTTGCCCCAGCCCCGAGGCAAGAGGTCGCCAGAGACACAGGCTATCACCGAGTATCTCATCAGCAGGGTCCACCACCCCAACTCCCGGACGACGTTCACAGACTCCAGGCCTGATCCCCAATCTAGACGGCCACGGCCTCACGACGTACACGCCCGTCCCGGCGGCAAAAGAGCGGGCAATGTCAGTCACTGACGACTCTGGCCTACTCCCCAATCGCAGACGTATCATCGTAGGTTCGAGAAACGGCATGTATCTCGATGAGCAGCCGTCCAAGCGCGTCTTCGCAAAGCAGCAAGACATGATCCGCGCAAATGAGTGCGACCTGCAGAGCACAGGCCACAGTATGTCGCAAGAGATCGAATCACTGAATACATCCAAGAGCTTCGTCCGGAAGCAGATCGGGTTCAAAGAGCTAGACACCAGCTCTGGCTCTCTCCCAAGACAGACGTGGGGTCCACCCATCACCAAATGTCATCCGCATTGGCGGGCGAAAGCTCGCGAGGGACACCCGAGCAGTACGGGCATGCTCAGTATGCTTTATGGTGGGATCCCGCGCGTCAGCAGGCGTCCGAATGAAGGAGCGGACAGCGACCCGGCCAGTGAGAGGAAGAAGTTGAAGAAGCAGCATCGACGCTTCACGTCGCCGGGGCCTGGTGTTCGAAGCGCAGCTGATGTCGACATGACGGATCGCCATCCGGACGACGCACCGCCACGTAGCCCAAGTGCCATGAGGACCTTTACCCATCTGAGCAGGGCGCTGCCGTCTCCACCAGAGCCAGAGCCTGAGCCAGACCCAGACCCAGACCCGGACCCAGACCCAGACCCAGACCCAGACCCAGACCCAGACCCAGAGTCAGGGTCAGAGCCAGAGTGGACATCAGATCCGAAGCGCTTTTGCAATTACTGCAAGCGAACCGATCATCTTGACGGAGGTCCGCTGGAGATCTGTATCGACTGTGGGAGCACAGCCTATTGCAGCCTGAGGTGCAAAGACAACCACGCCGCAGAGCACGCTCCTCTGTGCCAGACAGTCAGAGAAGGTCGAGAGATTCCTCCGGCATCCGGTAGCCGCAAGCTTGCTGAGGTCACTCCAGAGAACGCTGATGAGATGGAGACAGACCAGCCGACAGAGATTAACGTAGCAGAAAGCAGTACGGCAGCGCAGCAAAGGTTGGTCGATAGCAAGAGAATCGATCAAAACCTGGCCGATGTTGATTCAGCGGCTTCTGAAGTCCTACAAAGTCAGCTATCTTCGCTAAGCAGAAATTTCTTCGAGCGCCAAGCCAAGCGTCTTGAGAAAAGTAAAGCGAAAGGCAAGAGCCGAGCGCGTTCGACAGACGAGGTTGAGACGATAGTGATGGAGCTGGCCAAGAGTACGGAATCAGTCTGCGCGTCAAAAAGAGGCACATTCGGACGGTATCTTCTGGAGGAACAAAACAAGATTCTTGCAGTCGAGCACGAGAATGTCCAAGAGCAGGTGCTCATGGCTATTGAGATCGACGATGATAATGTCAGACGGGAAGCCATTGAACAGGTCGAGACTGATATAAGGGAAAGGAGGCTGTCGCATGGAAACAACCTGTCGGTCCAGGGTGAAGCGCTTGCCCGAGACCGAGCCCAAGAGCGCATGGCGGAAGATGAGCGTGCCGGTCTTCTCACTATCGATGAAAGGGACGAACGCAGCAGCAGCGACGCGGAGATCGTTGGATACGGTGGCGCATCGCTGCAGCAGCAGAAGAGAGCCGCTCTGCGTGAAGCAAGCAAGAACGCTCAGGTGATAATGGTAGGAGATCCCGGTCCTCTTCGCCACCACCGCGTGCGCAATAATCGCTATTTAGACTACTTGGTCCGGCACAACGGGCTTTGGGTATGTACTTACATTCGTGCGTCCACCACCTTAAATAGCACTGATCGCTGACAAGGCGTGATTTAGACATGGCTGGATGCACAGCAACTGCTTGGACCGCACTGGGATCACAAGATCGAGGAATACTGGGCGCCAGAAATCAGGAAGAAGAAACGTTTCTTGATGGAAGTACCCCATCCTTCTTGCCTGTCGGAGCCGAGCTCGTTTGGTTTATTCGTCAAACAGGCGAAGATCGTCGACGATCGAAAGTTGGCCTTTGACATTCGCGCGTTTGAACGTTTCGAGGAGGGTGCAACGGGAATCCAAGCTGTTTAGGGGTCAGAGATGGGTCCAAAGTGGGATGAGGCGCTGGCGAGGCATTGGAGGTTTGTGGCGACGGCGTGGGATCGGATGTTGACTTCGGATGATTTGGATAAGCTTAATTTGAGCTGGTTGTGGCAGAGGAAGGATTCTGTCCTTCCTTAGGGAGACTTGATGGTGCATATGAAGAGGTCAGATAAGGCCGGGCGCGACGAGGGTGAAGATTGAAGACGGTCCAGGGGTTGCTCGGTGCCGAGCTCGTTGCAGTATGGCAGCTTTGGGAGATTTGCAAGTAGGGTCCTTACGCCAGCAGTGTATTATTGTCTTCGATTGTCAGATGGTAGAATACGCCTCTCTCTCGCCGCGGACCTCAGTCTCCTGGTTTGGGAACTCCTGTCGTTGGTGATATCGATCTAGAGACTTTAACCTGCTAGAGTCCGCGGGACTTCATGTCGCTAGTCTGTGCGGCGGTCGGTGAGGGACTTGGCAGGCGCGCGCATCGAGATGAGACGTTTCAGGGGCCCGTCGTACTTGAGCACATCCAGCTATGCTCGTAGCTTTGGTGTAGTTATGGAACCAAATGGCCACAATCGACCTGGATCCGTGTACGGGAGCCGTATACCAGGGTACATGAGTAAGGTATGCGACCTGAAGCTTGAAGTTGGGTTCCAGGTTGTTGGTGAAGATCACGGATCGCCGCCGCAGGCCGGCACGGCTTTACCCGCTGGAAGAGGCGGCCGCCGCGGCTCAGCCCGAGTTTGATCTGCACGTGGTTGCCGCTGGGGAAAGCACGTGCAGGAGTCCAACCGGACCGTTGCCATACAGCCAACCTGGATGTCGTAAAGTTGCATGACCTTGCATGCGCACGCCACTGTGCGGTGAACATCCGTCCGCGGAGACACTTGAAACTCGATCCAAGAGTTCAGGTTGCCGCTGGGCCCGAGACGACTATTTTACAGGCTGGGTTCTTTGGTCTTCCCGGGAGATTATTGTTGGGCGCATCTTGAGACGAGACGCCCTCGGGGGGCTTGGATGGCCTCGGAGCATTTCTGTGGCCCTCGAAAGGTGAAAGGAGGAAATGAGGTGCGACAAACTACCAACGCTGGTGCCTTACTACTTGGGTAGTCCTTGCGATTAGAGCGGCCCTACCTCCTAATAGCGAACGCGGTCGCGACAGTGATTGCTTTTGCGAGACGGCATACGGTATACGTACCTCAGGAACATGGACGTCTCATCGTGTTCCAGATGTCCAAGTTCCTTGATTTCGACGTCATTGGGATCGTGCTGTACCCCTTTCAGCCGGGAAGGGGTTGCAAGCTGTCCCCGCCTCCTGTGGCTTTGTTCTGCAGATCTGCTTTTCTTGGCAGCTTACTAGCTCCTGTTACCACCGCAACGTTGTGTTGTTAGCTTTCCCGAATCGTCTGCCGAAGGCTGGCAATGGCTGCTGTGATGGGGCTGGCTGGTGTTCATCGTCGTGAGTCTTCAATCACAGTTGGCTAGGCGTGACCATTGCCGGTGCTAGGACGTCATGGCCAGGGCAACTGTACAGCATCATTTCGGCATTCCCTGCCAGACAACGGGTTGCACCTGCAGTGATCCCCACGAACATCTTGGTTTTTGCGGAGGCGAAGCAGCACGGTGAAGTCATACCTGGTCAAGCGCCCACGGCTTCGGCGTACAACCTGGAAGTAGATCTTGCGACCCGACTTCAGCGCGGCTCAAGGACCAATAGTGCGCGCGACGAGGGCCGTGCAGCGAGCCTAGAGTCGTGACAACACCTTCTCGCAAACCTGAAAAGTTGGCGTGGTTGGCGTGGCGTGGCGTGCAACCTGCCGTAATAATCAGGCTTGCCGACCGTTTCGAACTCAAGTTGGCTAGGGGGAGTGAAAGTAAGCACAACGCCTAGGGGTCGCCGAAACCTTTTGCGCGAGCCACACTTCACATGCAAGATGATCGCGGTGACTGTCCACCAGTGACCACTTGCCACGGAGTGAGACGGCGAAGTGGCGGCAGTAAAGCATGGTGGACACGCATGCGCACTTGGAGACGGTGCACCGTGCCTTGGCAGGCTTCAGGTACCTACCTCACTACGTATGTGTCACGGGGTCTGCGAGTCCAGGCCGGGCGTCTGCCGCTCTGTTCACTGCACTGCACCTTCCCGCCGAGCAACAAGCAATTTCCCGTCCTGCGTCAAGCCACCCCCATTAACTTAAACCATCGGCGCTTGCATCCATCTTGCCAGCCCATCCATCTTCCGCCACTACTCCTCTTCCTCCTCTTCTATCTACCTGCTGCACCTCCACCCTGCGACTGCATCACAACAGCATCCTTTCAATCCTCCTCCTCCATCACACCCGTCTCCACGCCCCAGCACTACCTTACCTTATCCGACGTCGATCAAGCAAGCACCACCTGCGGCAGGAGCATCTGATACACCACCGCCGACACCTCCTCCCCGACACTACCACCCCCTGCTCGACCTCCGCCACGATGAAGACCACCATCCTCGCCGTCCTCGCCGGCGCCGCTCTGGCTGCTGCCCAAGACCTCAGCTCCCTACCACAATGCGGTGTAAGTCTCCCTCGCACCCCACTTCGCCGCGCCTGCTCCATCAACTTCACCTCCATCGTTTCTGCCGCCGCAGAAGCGATTCCGACATGTGCAAGGCGGCTGCTAACACGGGCTGCAGCAAACATGCGTCAACAACATGATCCAGATCGCCACTTCCCAGCTCGGCTGCGACACGGGTGACGTCTCCTGCTACTGCACCCAGCCCGATTTCGGCTACGGCGTCCGCGATTGCGCCAATCAGGCGTGCCCGAACGCAGACGCTGCCAACACGGTCATTGCCTTCGGCACCAACTACTGCCAGCTAGCTATCCAGCAATTCTCCTCCACTGCCAACCCGACCGCCACTGCTCTGTCCATCCTCTCCTCTGCAAGCAACACGGCAGGCACTGTCCCGTGAGTAATGCATCGTTCCCTAAATGATGATCTTGCAGCTGACGGCCTGTAGATCTGTTGTAGCCACCGCTGCGTCGAATGGCACGGCTGTCATTGGCGCTGGCCAGTCCTCTAGCGCCATCACCACGTCCGCTCTGACCGCCTTGGTCTCCGCGACTGACCGAACGTACACCACGACCACCGGCTCAACGACAATCTATGGTGGATTGGTTGGCGGTGCATCGACGAGCGCAGTGACCGTCACGTCCTCGTCGACGACTGTTCTTGGTGCGGCAGATGGAGCCTCGAGCTCGGCAATGACCAGTACGTCCGCACACAGGCTTGCGGGAAAAGAGTAAAGCAGAGACTGACGAGGTCTGCAGTGATGACCCAGGCTACGTCCAACGCTGGCAATGCAGCTTCCACTGTAACGTCCGAGGGTAAGTCAATTCCTCATACAACAATGAGCCATGAGCAGTAACTGACATGAACATATAGCCGGCGGAGCTGCAAGCTCAGCTACCGACAGCGACAGCGACTCCACCAGCACCACCAGCAGCTCGGAGGGCGGCGCCCGCGCCCTCCAAACCGCTGCCCCTGCTCTCCTCGGCGCCGCCGCCATGGCCATCTTCGCCTTGTAAAGAGAGCACCTGCCCAGCTCTGAATGTGCAAACATTGAAAGAGCCGAACGAAGGAGGAGTATGTGTATGCACGCACGCACGCACGCACATACACATGAGGACAGACTGTCTACGACCTGCCATGTTACTTTCACGGCCGAAGCTGTTGATGTCGTTGCCTTTCGAGCGAGTGAGCCCAGCCCAAGCGAGTCACATAATTTGACTTCTTCTTTCTGTTGCGATGATACCACCAAAACGGGGCATGCATAAGATGCGTTGAGAGAACCTTGTTGGCTTTTCTGCTTTACTTTCTGGAGCTTTGCGGCGTCTGATTAGCCATGGCGCGAGCGGTAGTTTTGAATAATCACTCTGACATGTAATCAGTGTCTACTTGCAAATGCGATGGACGTATCTCTCCACTTCTTCGACTGCTGTATCTTCATCTTCTCGAGGTCAATTGCGCGTTTGGCTTCGTACTCACGTCACTGTCACGAAGGTAAGTACTCACTCCCTTAAGCTTGTGTTGCGGTGAAGTGTGGGGCGCGCGCATCGAGATCTCCCTTAAGCTTGTGTTGCGGTGAAGTGTGGTTAAGGTTGTTATCGTACATTCCAGGAATCTTACCCTACATGTACCTTACCTTGTCTCACCAGGTATCTAGCATAGCTGGTAGTAGGTAGGCAATGTAAATAAGGTCAAAAAGACACAAGAGATGAAGACCCACACGAGCCAAGGGTGCTATAAGTCCTTTTCTTTTGTTTTCTTGCCAAAAAAGAGAGATGAGCAAAGGGGGAGGGGGAGAAAAACGAAACCTTGAGTATGATTGAGACTGATTATGATTGATACAAGAGAATACAACACTTTTTCGCCATTTTCCCCATCGTCGACGTGTCGTAACTACTAAGTAAGGTAAGGTAGGCAAGGGTTGCGAAGGACTTTACTTTCCAATTGCTGTGGACTTTTCTTTCCCCTTTATCCCTCTTACTGAAATGCTGAAGCTCCGTCTGCCGTGGGCTGCTGCTGAGCCAGATTTTTTTCGCTGTGCATACGCCTTCTGTCTGATGATGTGGGCCGTGTGATTTGCTGCCTTTTCATGCCTGCGTGCCTTTCATGAGGGGAGTTCTTCCAGTGATGTAAGCCGAGGCCTAGAATCGTAATGTAGATGTTGAGGTTGAAGCAGGCCATTTCCCGTTTCCATTCTTCATGCTTCTTCCCCAAACGCAATCAAAACCCTGTCCGGCTTGGGTAAGCGGCTCCGTAGAGCACCAAGCCGATGGCCAAGCAAGTCATGTGCCTCCTTCTGAGCTCGTAAAGGAGAAAATCATATCGATCGTCATCGCCATCATCATGTCGCCATGCCGCATCAGAAGCGGGCGTACAGCAAGTACGTCCAGTCCCCTCCAAGACCCCCGAACCCAGGCGAGCTTCAGTAATGATCCACCGGATCCAACGCCGCCATCAGATCCTTACCCAGCCACCCCTCCAACTTCTCCTGCGGGAAATTGACCGGATCGCCAATCTCGAAATGCTGATACACCAGATCCAAGTCGTCTGGGATCGGGTAGTAGAATTCTTCCAGATCAAAAGCCGGGATCAGCGGACGATGCTGCCAGTTCGCGCCGTCCTCCGTGTCTTCGCGCGGGAGGGGCAGGAAGCGGCGGTGGATGGGGTCCGTGGCGATGCGGCCGTCGCCCTCGTAGTCGCGCTCGTGTTTGCTGGGCCAAGGGGCGACGGGACCTTTGTTGGCTTCCCAGTCTGGGCAGAAGATGGTGGGTTGGAGGAGGAAGCCGAAGTTGCCGGTGGGGATGCGGCCTTGGTAGGCGAGGGGAATGGGGGGAATGAAGACGCGGGGGAGGTCGAGCGCCTCGCGCAACTCGTTGGTCGCGGTGACCCAGTCGTATTGGTGGGCTTTGCGCTCTTCGCGACGCTTCTCCCCTGCTTCCCACTCTAGTTTGTGCTGGGCGACATCGTGATACTCGCTGAGGAAGGGAGATTCGGGGCAGAGTCTTCTACGGCCTTCGCGGAGGCGGTTGCCGAGAGTGCTGCTTGAGTTGTTGCCGCCTGGGAATGGCTTGCCGCCGAAGTTACCTCTGCTGCCGAAGTTGCCTCTTGCGAAGCTTCCTCCTCTTCCACCGAAGCCTGGGCTGCCGCGGAATCTATTGCCGAGGTTGGTCGAGTGAGGGTGGCTGTAGCGGCTGTTTGGGGTCCCGCGAGTTGCTGGAGAGGGTGTCTCGCGCTGGTTCGTGAACCGCTGTGATCTGCCAGAGAATTGCCCGCTCATGTCACGAGGTGGAGCAATGCCAAAAGATGATGGTGATGCCGTTGATGCTGCTGCCGCCGAGGCGAGAAAGAGAGTTGGATGCTACTCGTTCATGATGTCAGTGGGAAAGAAGGGGAATGAAAAGCTGAGTGAAGTGTGAGGGGGTGCTCAAAGTGAAGGCAGGGGGAATTGTTGGCGAAAGTCGCTCCTTTTATCAGCCTCGTGCGGTTATGAAGTGCTGGACATAGACATTGGATTGTGCTTGAGCCTGCCGACGACTGATCGAAGAGCATGAGGAGCGCGTTGAAGTATCTCAGCCGCATGATCACTCGCAGACTGCCCATCCACCGGCGGATTGCTGGGGTGTTGAAGTGGAGAAACCGCCCATGCAGAACAGAGACTGACAAACCTTTGCTGACACACGGTTGGCTTAAGAAGACGTGAACCTCCGTAGGTTAGTTTCCAGCGTCGAAAGACTGTGATACGATGGTACACCGCTGGTAGGCTGTAGTAATCTTCGATGGCTGTTGTGCTCCGCTGCTCATGTCAGAGTCGTGGTTCAAGCAGGTATGACAGCAAGTCACGAGCTAAGCTAAAAGCTGCCGCGCGTGACTGGTATAGTCCAGAGGCATCAATAGCAGGCGCCAAGGCCAGGTTACTATTGTCCCGACTTGAACGTTTGCCACACTTCCAAGGAAATGTTACTTCCCTACCTCTGAGCGCTTCGTGTTCGGAATACACGGCCGACTCTGAACGTTCTAGTCGTTTGAGACCCTCGCAAGGTTCAAAGAGGTGCCAGGAAAATGAGTCTCAACCGCTTGAGCTGGTCGGTGTGGATGCCGCTGTGGTGGATGAATGTTACCCTATGCTGTACTGAAGTTAAAGGCGGACCGACTTCAGACGCAGCGAACAACCTAAGCAACTGACTCGCTGTTGGAAACCTCCTCGAGGGCCGGAACTCTGTGGAGACTGCCGACCGATGCGTTGATAATGCTGAAAAAGGTGTACAATGGCAGTGGGTACTCCTGACTGTTGATATCGGTGACTGTCGAGGTAGACGTTGTCGAGAAGAGATGTGGATGAAGTTGAGCGTCTTTTTGTGCTGCGACAGGGGACGCCAAGCCATAGCGCCCAATCTCCCGTCGAGCATGTGAATGCAGATCACTCGCAACGACGGCAACTGCGAGGCGAATCAAGCTGGCTGTGGTGAGTAGAAGAATTGGGCAGTGACACATGAGGATAGCTGGTGATCGTGGCAGTCTTGTGCGCAACTGCCCAATTAGGAAGGTACGCAAAACGTTCGTCTGGCTTGGCGGTAGTTTAGGGCAGCAGTGCTTTCTTTGTGGCAAAGCAGCGGACAACAAAACGTGACCAGGACCGACAGACCAAGCATTGGGAGTCGCTAGGCTGGAGGAGTCGGTACCGCTGGTGGAACAGTCTTCTGGACGACCAGTGGAGGCCGGACTTGTGCAGACGCCGATCCTTGAGGTCTTTGCCATGGGAGTCAATGTCAGACAGCGCTCAGCGCTGTAATAGCATGGCTTGCTGTAACGAAGACATGGGTTGTACCGGGGCATCGACGTGAGTCCACGTCCTGAGCGCCGGAAGTCCCAGGCACTGTATCAATCCGTCGTCTGCTCATCAGAGGTCTTTTCTTCCAGTCACTGCTGCCAGCTTGGCCGTTGGTATTGGCCGAGCAAAAGAGAACATCATTTCGGGTTCGATGCAGCCAACCAGCTTTGGAAGTCTAGAGTAAGCTGATGTCCTAGGCCGGTGTTGAAGCCAGCTGCAGAGGAGGCGGCATAAGTGCAGACGCTATCCTTTGCCTAATGCGGCACGCTGAACTACTCTTTGTCGATCTCGAGGCTCGAGTAAGCGCCTTCGAAATTGTAGTATATCGTGTAGCTCTTATATTAGATGTCCGGGTAAAGAGAGACATAGAAGAGGAGGAGAAGTGAAGACCTACCTAGGTACCTTAGACAATGTAGAGACGCCGCTTACCGTTTTAGTTCTTAGGTGATTAGCACGGCTTCGGCGGGGGCTAGCGGTATTACGTCATTATAAGAACTTAGGGTGTTGCGCACGTGACTCGGCCAGAGGCGCTAAGTTTCTCTCTTAGCTGGGGAAAAGGCTGCTAGAGCCGAGCAATGGACGATACCTTACGGTGGCTGGCAGACAAAGCATGTTAAGAGAGAGCTGAGTATGCAACACCTTGGGCATGACAGGTATCTCAGCGCCAGATTGAAGCCTAGAACCCAACGTTGGACGATACAACGGCTGCTCCCTGTCAACGTTCTGCCAGAGATGGAACGAATCCCTTGCAAGTCAGCTTTGTCGACATCCTAGCTCGTATCGCACATGCCGTCCGAAATGGCGTAACGAACAGGAAAACTAGAGACATTCCATCCTGGTCGTTCACGGCTCGTGAGGGAGCATAAGGTACGGTCTCGTCCACTGTCGGACACGCGTTCGTGTGCGTGGAGAAGGTGTGGAAGTGAGGTTAGAACGAACCTTGGATAGAAACAAGTTTCGTAAGCGGCGGATAGTCCCGCCGGCGTCACAGCGCCGCAGCCACGGTGCCGGTGCATACAAGTAGGTCTGGCCGCCCACCGCCCTCAGGCTGCTTGTCTCGCAGCGGGCGCGCCTTTCAGCGCTGCTACGGCGGAGCTGAAGGGCGTGGCCCGCTCCATCGTCACCGGACGGGAGCGGCGGAGACCGGGCGACAATCACGAGGACTTACACGCCGCCGCCGCGCGCCACGGACTGCGACGGCGAAGAAGGATGGCAGGCCGACAACGAAACCTGGGCTTAGAGGACGACTACACCGTCGCCTGAAGCCGCCAGACGCCTGCGTATCTCTTCTTTGTACGTCCTCCTCTCGCTCCGGACAATCTACGGCAGACTCTGGACGACCTCAACACTGGCCGTCTGGTCTGCTAAGCGCTGTGCCTCTCGCGCGCATACGGAAACGGTCCGTGCGCCCTTCGACTTCGAGGTCTCGGTCTGGCATGATAGGCTTGCGAATGTCGGAACGCCTGGTTCTCGGTATGTCGAATATCGAGAGAGATGCGACCATGTTTCAGACAAGACGCTGGATCAGTGTTCGTGGCCGCATGACAGGTCACGCCGGTGTTCACATGGTGCGTTGCTGTTCCTTGTTCTCTCCCTTCTCGCCTGAGGCTTGTGCCCTGAGCGACTGCTATTGTCAAGCCCGACCTCAGCTCATTGTTCTGATTCCGATTCTACATTGAGAACGTTGGCGAAGACACGCATTCTCCTTTGAGCTTTCATTTGCATAGCGACTCTTGACGGCTCGACCTTTACACCTCATCACACTTGTATTTACTGTAACACATTCGCTCGGCGTTTCGCGTGCTACAGACACGCCTTGTTGCTTCCAGACACATCTTCACAACACGAGATCGAGCGCTCGGCGTCTTTACAGCATCTTTTTGCGGCACAAAAGCAGCACTTTCTTTGTCTTGCTACTTCGATCGGTGCACCTCCGGCCGGACCGCAGACCATACCACACCACATACTGACAGCCACCTCGCACAGGCGCATCCGACTTCTGACATTCGCTGGCCGTCATGGCTTTCCCAGCGAATCAACAGCAAACACCCAATCCTGCGCCTCCACCTCTTTCCGCTGGCGATCATGAGATGCGCGACTACTACGCTACACAGGAACCACCACGACCTCCTCCGCAGAATGAAGAACCATACCTAACACCCTACCTCGGTCTTCGAGCTAGACTCTCGCAGACGTGGATTAATCGATGGACTGTTTTACTCTTACTAGTACTGATACGGACGTTGCTGGCGATTGCCAGCTTGGATGACAATTTGGGAAGTGCACGAAGGGAGGCACTGAGTGCGTGCAAGAGTGTGGAGAATGTTGGAAGTAGTGTGGCGAGCATGCCCTACTACATGAGTCAGGGCGTGAACGAGCTGAGTGCACAGGGCATTGAGAAGGCAATCAAAGGGCTGATGCAGATGCTGATCCTTAGCATTACTGGCGTTGAGGAGATTGTGCTCTTTATCATCAACCTCCTAACCTCAACCTACGTCTGCTTGATCACCTTGGCAGTGGGCGGGAGTCTCCATGTGGCGATATCAGTCGCCGAAGACATTGGCAACGTCCTCAACAGTACCATCAAGGATGTTGGACACGATCTTGGAGACGCTACGGATACGTTTGACGACGCAATGTCGGGCTTCTTAAAGGACTTGACAAAAGTTGCTAGCGTACTCTCAGGCAAGAAGCTCACGCCACCGACTATCGACCTTACCGATGAGATCGACAAGCTAGACCATCTCCAGCTACCCACGGACTATGACACTGACCTTACGAAACTCAATGACTCCATACCGACGTTCGAACAAGTGCACAACTTTACGAATACTGCAATACGATTCCCCTTTGAGGAAGTGAAGAACCTGTTGAACGACAGCCTGCCAAAGTACACGATGAACCGCTCACTGTTCCCTGTCCCAGCAAAGGAGCGCTTATCATTTTGTTCCGATGACAATGGGATCAACGACTTCTTTGACGACCTGGTGCACATTGAGCGCCTGGCGAAGAAGATCTTTCTTGGTGTCCTCATTGTTCTGGCTGTGCTTGCGATGCTGCCTATGGCTTATCGCGAGATCCGACGCTGGAGGATCATGCAGGAGAGAGCGCAGCTAGTCAAGAATCAGTCGCTCGACTCCATGGATGCCGTTTACATCACCTCTCGACCATACACTGCCGGAGCTGGCTTGAAGATGGCCGAGCTGTTCAAATCAAGCCGAAGAAAGACGCTGATGCGTTGGTCAGTGGCATACGCTACAACAGTGCCGGCCCTCTTCGTTCTGTCGCTTGCTATAGCTGGTCTACTTGGCTGCTTGTGTCAATTCATCCTGCTCAAGAGCATTGAGAAGGAGACTCCAAAGCTAGAGAACCAAGTCATTGGCTTCGCGGACAAAGTCATAAGCCAGCTCAACAACGCCTCCGAGCAGTGGGCTGTTGGGACGAACAGTATCATCGACGACACCAACACCAAGATCAACGAGGATGTCTTCGGCTGGGTCAACACCACCACAACCGCTGTCAATCATACGCTCAATGTCTTTGTTGATGGCATGGTAGACGTTCTCAACACCACTTTTGGGGGCACAATACTCTATGAGCCGATCTTGGACGTCTTGAACTGCTTGGTATTACTGAAGATCCAAGGCATCGAGCAAGGCCTCACGTGGGTGAGCGATCACGCGCATGTCGACTTTCCGCTCTTGCCCAACGACACGTTCAGTCTTGGCGCTATCGACAAAGTCGCTGACAGCCAAAAGGATGTCTTGGCCAACGCGCAGGGTGATGGCTCCGCTGCTGATGAGATCACAGCGGCGCTGTATCACGTCATTCACGCACTCTACCGGGCTGTCAGGCAGGAGGCTATCATATCGTCTTGCGTCCTGCTGATCTGGGTGCTAATTGCGCTCATCGGGATCGGCAGGGCAGGCTTCCTCATGTTCAAAGGCGGTGACAGAGATACTTTTGCTCGCCGTCAGCCGCCGCATCTTGGTCCGTCAGATGGAGAAAAAAGAGCGCCGGAGGACAGCCATGAGCTGAACGACTTCTTCCCTCAGCAGCGTGTCCCGACTTACGAGCAAGCTACACGCGACAATATCGTGGCACCCGCTACTACTGCGCGAGGCGATCACTCAGCGAACAAGTTCCACGGCCGAGCCTATACTCTGGCGCCAAACCCGAAGCCAAAGCTCGAGATCCAATCCGCCACTTCTCCGACCCTTCACACCGGCTTCTCTCCACGTCCAGACCTCCCCGAAAAGCTCGGAAGCGTCAACGGCCAAAACGTCGACGCCGCTATCCGACGTCCTACGCACATCCGCGCCTCGAGCCACGGGGACTACGGCCTCACCTCGCCTACCTCCCCACAATATCCAACTTCCACTCCCTACCTCAGTACTTCCTACCGCTCACGGTCCATCACCGATGAGAAACAGAATCCCTTCACTGACCCCACTCGCTGATAGCCGGGCTGTCATGAGCCCGGTTGTCGGTCTCGCACCTGACCTTCACACCCTGCCTTCCTATGCGCGCGGAAGGGCAGGCGTGTTCTGCGTCAACCGCAAGGCTCACGCGGTGTGGGCAAGGCGATTGCGAATGAGACTTTAAACACGCTCGACCTGGTGGTGTTCAGGTCATTTTGTCGGCTTATCTGACCTCCTTCCTTCCCATGCTTTGCGCTGGGATTGTCGTAGCGAGTGACAGAGACGCCGACAGACGCATCACGCATCTTCGCCGGCGCTTTTCCGCGCTGCGCTGGAGATGGCATTTGCGTAAAAATTGGTTCCGCTGCGAGCAGTGCTGCTGTTGTGCTCTGCTCCTGCGGTTTTGTTTTTCTTTTCCGAAAGAGAAACTAGCGTTGCGAAACCCTTTTCCTCCTTTCCTCGGTAGAAGGCAAGGATACACTGATCCAAGATACCCTCTTTTCGACTCTTTTGCGCGAAACTTGGATGAACTTTGGACGAACTTTTCTTGGGATCTACTGGATGCATTGAAAGGAATGCGAAGAGCGATTGTATTTCGTTTGGTAATGTCGCGGTGCTTGTCGCCCCATCCATCCTGCTCCTCTGCTTTCTTGCGACCGACTGTGGGGAAAGATACCGTTGTTTTTGCTGGAGCTTGTGGGAGGGTCGGTACTATGATTTCCAATCCGAAGGTGGATTGGTCATCGGGACTTCGGCCTTCGTGTCCGCGGTTGTAAGAGTGGTGGCTGGTACTATCGGACGTCATGTGTGGCCTTGCCCTGGACGTCCGGGAGATGCAGTCTGCCACCATCACAGCCCTGAACCGCAACGTCGATTATGCGGTCAATCATCCACCTTTGGATTCGACATCAAAGATGCGATCCCTTCCGCTCGCCTTCCCGGCAGGGCAAAGATGCACTTTCATACCCAGTCGTGAAGAGAAAGTCATGAGCCGGACATGTGTTGTCATGCATTATACGGGCATGGCATGAGTTGGTCTTCCGATCCTAGGAGAGGGACCGGCTTGGGCATGATCGCTCACTTTCATTCGCCTACCTGCGCTACCGGGTCTCCCGATCCAAAACAGCAACCACCATCTTTGAACCTCGCCTGCTGCCTTGCGCGGCGTTGCGTTCCAAAAGCAAGTTGGTTGCTTTCTTGGGAGATCTAGCGGGTACGAGCTGAGAAATCGTTGGTAACGAGCGTCTGGCCATCATCATCGACACCGAAATTTTTGTTTACTGCACCTTGGTAACAAAAGTTTATTCTTGGAAGTCTGATGACGGCTTGAGAGGGGCTGCGCTGCTGTGCGGTTGTTATTGGGTTCATCCCTCTCACACTTACTTGAGTGGGGTTGGTTCGGCGTGCTGTCCATCTGTTTCTTCCTGTCCTTCGGGATTGGGGGTAAAGGATGTTGTACGGCCGCAGTTGGGAACTGAGATTTTTTAGGTTGAGGAGGGAGCAAGGGGTGAGAGTGCTCCAATGGAATGCGAGCAATGCCGATTTGGAAGGGAGACTGTCGTTCCTTTGAGATGGGGGTGTGGGAGGATCAGAGGGGCTTTTCTTTGCGTGCCGGTAGATTAGCCTGACAATGGAGAATGTTCTCCCAAGATCTGTGCACGCTGTGATCTGATTGAATATTGAGTTTTGATGCCTGGCGACTTACTCCAAGGGCGTCAGAGGTAGGTGCTCAATGGGGGACGGCTCAAGCGTAAGGTACCGTACATGTCTGTACCCTCACCTCATGACTGAATGTAGCCGGATGCTTTCACCAGTCGCTTACGTGAGACAGCGGCTGTGCCCGCTTTTGGTGCCAGCGCTCGGATCTCGCATCCCTGGAACCGATCTCAGCCTTACGCAACGCTGCGCGGAGCTCACGCCAACCACGACCGCAAGAACAGTATAGCATTCACTACATGAGGACCTTTCTTGGAGCGAAATTTTGAGCTTCATGCTTGAATAAACATCTGGATGGAGTTGCGTCCACTTTGGATGGCGTGACCGGATCTGAATGAATTACCCGGCCTGGCCAGCGTGCATCCTATCGAATCGCATATCCCGTATTACCTACAGCAGGCCCCAAGATGAGCAACAATCTACCGCCGCTGCGGCCTCCGCCGCGCCCGCACACGCCTTCCGGTCATCGGTCACGTTCTTCGCCCTCGCAGTCGTCCGTCAGGAGCGATGACTCAGGCCTGTCGACCACGTCAGAGGAGTCGGGTCCGATGCCTCCGCCGCCAGTAGTGCATAGACGCTCGCCGTATGCTCAACACGCCGCGCCTGTCCGGCCAGCAACGTCCGGCGGAGCCCCGTTATCTTCCCAGAGCACGAGCAGCTTGCATACGATGCCTCGGCAGGCATATCGCACCTCTGTTGATGTTCCTGGTGGGACTACTTCTCCCAACATGCCCGGGCCTGCCTTCGGCCATCGCGCGCGACAGCACAGCCAGGGCTTCTTTGAGCCTTCGCTCCCGCATGCTCTGGCGCAGAGTAGTGGGCTGAGCGCCTCGCGGATTGCGGCGCAGGCGGCCATGCATCATGTCTCGCCACCAGCCTCTGCCGCGCAAGAGCACAAGCGGTCTTATCCGGGTTTGGCTCCTATCAATACCACGGGCCAGACACATAGGCAACCGAGCGCGACGCAGAGTCCATCAGTCTCTTCTGCAGGAGGGCTGCCCTACAGCAATGGTACGCTCGGTGGCAGCAGGCTGGCTGCGACATCCGCCGCAAACGCCGCTTTTCCAAATGGCAGGAGCCCGCTACCGTCGCCAAATGCGTTGACTTCGCAGCATGCGCAGCCTCCGTTCCCAGCGCCGCCTGCTGACAAAGAGCCGAAGAGCAAAAGCTCCAAGATGAAACTCTTCTCTAAGCCGAAAAACCTTAGTCTGTCGAAGGAGAAGGAGGCAAAGATCGCTCCTGCGGGCCCTTCGCCCAGCAAAAACAGCATCAGCTCAAATCTTTTGCGTAGCGGCTTCGCGAGTGCCTCGACTACAAGCTTGTTAGATCCAGGAATTCCATCTAGCGCGAGCTCGCTCTATTCTTCTGTCAATGCGTCTACGTCTACTCTTACGCCCGCCACGACCGAGCGAGAGAAGGAGAAGCGCCATCACTTCCTCTCGCGGCAGAAACATAAGCTAAAAGATGAACCGTCGCAGCTCGCTCTGTCATCTGCGCACTCCAACTCGCAGCCCACAAACCCCGAGAAGCCTCAGCCTCTGTACTCCTTCACACCTGATTCGCCAGGGCCGAACAGCTTCTCAAAATCCATGTCCGGCTTTGACTTGCGGCATGGAGGTAGAGCGCTACGAGAAAAGAAGAAGGAGGAAAAGGCGGCTGCGGCTGCGGCCAAGTTGGACCTCAACTTGACGCCTGTAATGTCCAACACGTCGCTCCCCGGCCCGATTGAGCAGCACGTTGGCCCAAGTCAGTACGATACTTCGATGGGACCGCCATCGAGTACTTCTGCTGGCGTCTTCTCCTTCGGGCCTGATGCGACCCCTTTGGCATCGGCGCAAGCTTTTAGCAGCATCGGTGTGCAAATGGGTCTGCCTGGCCTCGGTCCTGACGATGCTTGGCCACTGCTCAAGGCGCGCTTACTCAACCTATTCTCCGGCGAGGATCTCCGGACGCCGATAGAGGACTTTAACATGCTGGTCAACGTCCATATACGGCGATGTATACAGCGGAGGTCTCCTGTTGTATTGATCGAGGATTTGCGGGAGCTGTTACAGACGGGCTTCAAGTCCCTCTCGCAGACACTGAGAGGCGTGCCTGAAGATAGGCTCGTCACGAAGTTGGTTGACATGTGGAGCAGCGTATACGGGACCATCATGCCTTTCTTGCAAGCCGTCTTCCTACCCCTGGATCTGGAATTCAAGGGCCGAGGCGTCATCATGACTGTCCGGGAAGCGCAGGATTTTTGGGGAGCGATGCCAGAATCACTTAAATCAGACGAACGGCCTTCGTCGGCCGGCGGAACAGCGAGACTACCTACCTTGGGCGAAGAATTGGACGTAAGACGCATTACACTGATCGTCTTCAGAGACACCGTGATCCTCCCCCGACATGAAAGCCTCACAGCCATCTTCAGCCGCCTCTCTATAAACAGCATCAACGCAGCTACCTCTCCCGACCCAGGCGCCGACGGCAACGGACGCCGCCACGCCCGCAGCGATCCCGCTACAACAGGCGCCGAGCGACCCGGTACCGCAGGTAGTCTGAGCCCGAACCTCAGCAGTTTCAACTCCCAAGGCTCCACGCTCATGGACGCCGCCAGCAGCTCCTCGGGCGGCGGCGGCTTCAGCCTCGCGGGCCGCAGCCGTGCTACTTCAAACACCTCCGCCGGCTCCTTCGGCACCAGCCTCCCGCACATCTCCTCCCCCTTGAGCGTCCCCGGCACCACTACTGCTTTCTCTCGTACTACAACGCCTCTTAGCCCTCCACTGGCTATGACCGATCCGACGAAAATCACGGAGACGGTGGCGGGGATGCTGCAGTGCTTGTACGTGCTCGCCAGCTGCCAGACGGGCGATGTCGGGCAGGGCGTTGTGGAGCGTTTGACTGAGGCGCTGAAGTATAATTGGTTAGGGAGGGGCAGGACGGGCAGGGATCGCAGGGGTTGGGTGGGCATGAAGCAGCCGTCTGGGCAGAGGGTGGGGTTGGTAACGGCTTGATGAGAACGGCTCCTTCTTTTTCTTTTTCTTTTTTTGGGATACCCTTGTATGATGATGATTACGCTCCCCTAGGTCTCGGTTTCGGTGCCCCAGGAGACAGTGGGTATGAAAGAATTACTAGCCTATAGAGTGCTTGTGACAGTATCTTCGCGGCGGTTTGCCAGAATGACGTGAGAAGCGGACAGTTGTCGGAAAGAACAGCAATGAAGAGCGATTTGTGCTTTAAGAGGCACAGCTCAGATCGAACTCGCCAAATATCCCAATCTACATACCTTATCCTCGACATCCAGAAAGCGACCCAATCCCTACCCGCTAGAATCCGTTGATCCGTCACGTCTTAATTCGTACAATACCTCCAACTTCCAAGTCCAACTCACTGTCCAATGTCCAATGTCCAATTTAAATTTCATTTCCAATTTCAAATTCATGGCCCCAAATTCCCATCACGTCTCTACAGACCACCTTTCCTATAAGCATCACCCAGCTCATCCAAATACCGGCTTGCTCTAGCCCTCTTCCTCCTGATCTCAGCTCTGACGAGCGACTTTAGCGTCGGCGTCCTCTTCGTCTTGCTCTGGGCAGGCTTTTTAGCTGCAGCTGGAGATGTTTGCGTAGTGGTCTCGTCGTTGTCGTTTCCGTTTACGTTTGCGTGCTTCCGGGCACGGGTGGGGACCTGGCCGTGGGTGTAGCGGCGCGGGTCTGAGGGTGTGGGTGGGGAGGGAAGGGGCTTGTCTGGACTTATTAGGGGGTTTTGGGGGGGTTCGAGTGCCAATGTTGGTGGTGAGTCGGTTCGGAGGGGTTTGCGTGGGATTCGTCTTGTGCTGTTGGTGCTTTGGGAGGGCGGGAGGTGGTTTGTGGAGAGATTGCTAGTGCGTGAGGGTTCTGGGGCTGCGGGTTGAGATTGTTGTGGAGGGGGTTGCGGACGTCTTGGTGTTAGGCCTGGGATTGGGGAAGGGTTGCCGGACTCGATTCTGGCGTAGAGCTGCTTGTGTGGATCTGGGTTGATGAAGTCGGGCGTGCTGTTTCCGCTTGTGGTCGTCGCTGGGGTTCCGAGAGAAGAGGAGAATGTGCTGGGACCGAGCTCGATCTTGCTGTAGTGCTGCTGGTGGGTTTTTGCGTCGGCGAAGCAGGGCGTGCTGGTTCCGTGAGAGTTGCCGTGAGTGATCGGTGAGGTTGTGGACGAGAGTGAGGGCTGCGCAGTCCCAAAGGGGTCGAAGGGAGCCAGGTAGGGAATGTAGGTCAGGCGGTTGATTGCGGGGTGCCGGTCTTCATGAGCTTTGCGCTGAGCCGGACGAGGATGTGACGGAGGAAGCGCGACGTGATGGCCTGGCTGGAGGCTGTACGGATGATCGGGTGTGGTGTTGGCGGATCTAGTCGGGAGTGAAGAAGAGGACTCGGGTTGGACGAGGGCTCCGGATGACTCCTCTTCTGGACAGGGAGCACGGTAGGGGTCTACCGCGGCGGCGTCCGCATCAGACCGAATCTCCATGTTCAGAGAGGCCAATCTAGCATGGAACGGTAGCTCATATGAGCGTGCCTGCGGTCTCGGAATCGGACTAGGTAAAGAGGCTCTGTCACCGGGGCTCACAGGCATCCTGTCATGTAGGGCTGGGATTACCGCATCAGAGGTCACGAGAGCAGCAGAACCGGTGGATAGAGGCCGATGTTCAGGCGAGGTAGGAGTAGGAGTGGGACAGATGGTGGAGAGACTGGGTGCGTGGTCTGCATTGACAACTCGTAAGGGGCCCATCGTCAGCCAGGGGCGAGAACACACGGATTGCTGTTGGGAGTCAAAGCGGCAACGGAAGGAGCGTGGGGAGGCCGTCTCACCTTCGAGGAAAAACCCGCAAGCCTTGGGTGGAGGACTTCTCGAGACGTCGTAGGGGGCATGTCGGGCGATGGGATTAGAGACGCGATTGGAGATGCGGTCGGTGAAACCAGATCTGACGGTTCCGAACTCGTTCTTCATCTTTCGTGCAGCCCTATCCAGTTTGCTTAGGAGGATGGATAGGCGTGGGTTGTCGTGTAGAGGTTGGCCGTGAGCAGGATCGTTGAAAAAGGCCCGAGGTGGAGGAGAGCCGTTTGGAGTAGCGACCTGTATTCGCACATCAGGCGTCGGTGTCGGGTCTCGTCTACCTTTGGTCGCACTGCCCGATCGATAGTTTCCCTGAGAGACACTCGATTGCGATGAGCAACGTCGATGTCTAGCCATGGTCGTGTTTTTCGAAGTTTGTGTATTGTTAGGAAAGGTGGGACGGTGGTGCTGGTATTTGCGTTGGGTAGGCCTGGAGATGGGAAGGCAACTGGACCAGCCAGAAGCAATTGGAGTGTGGTGAGGCAAGATACTCAGGCCGAGGTAGTAGTACCAATAAGTAGCTAGGATGTGCGATAGAGAAGAGGACGTAAGAATCAGGAATGGCAAGAGGCCTATTTACCTGTAGATTGTGTCGTCTTGGGTGAACGAGGATTGTTAGGCATCTCTTCGCCGAGTCGCTGCCCCTTAATAGAGGTCGTTTTGCGAGTACAATCGAACAATGGATGGAAATGGCCCGAACAAAGAAAGGCGTTCGGGGCACAGACGGCAGAGTGGGCAGTGTTAAGCATCGTAAAGTGTCGCAAAGGGGCCTTTAGTGCGTGTCGTAAGGAATGCTTCATTTCTACAGTGACACTCCTATCTTGTGCTTCAGCAACTAATGCTGTAGGTCAGCATAAGGTGAAGTCTATAGCACCGTAAGGCCATGTAGCATAAGCGAATGAAAGTCGATCAACTCAGGTATAGAGCAATGTGATTCACTCGGGAGTCTCCGCCGCTAGCGGGTAGCCAACTCGAGCATTCACCGCTGCCCGCGTCGCCTCGAACTTCACTTACAATGCCAAGCTTTGACCACATGCTCAGTTACCTGGGTACTTTGCATCCACCAACCCGCGCCGGACCACGCCAGTATGATCAACGCAGTGCTGGTCTTCAACAACAACGGCCAGCCTCGCCTGACTAAGTTTTACACCCAGCTGGTAGGCACTCTTGCTCCCTCTCATCTTCCCTACTAGAACTTCCCACTTACTGATCACGTCTGCAACAGGATACCGCCGTCCAACAACGCCTCCTCTCCGAAATATTTACACTCGTCTCTGCCCGTCCCAGCAGCGCCTGCAACTTTCTCCCCCTCCCGCCGCTCCTCGCGCCCTCGACCTCCCGCAGCAGCTCCACCGAGCAGAACGATGCGCCGTCCCTAGTCACCTACCGCCACTATGCAACCCTCTACTTCATCATGATCTCCACCTCGACAGAATCGCCTCTCGCCCTCCTAGATCTCATCCAGGTCTTTGTCGAAGCACTAGACAGGCTGTTTGAGAATGTTTGCGAGCTGGATCTTATCTTCAACTTTGAGACGCTGCATGCCGTGTTGGGCGAGATGATGGTTGGTGGTGTGGTGGTGGAGACGGGGCTCGATAAGGTTGTGGAGGGTGTACGGGCTCAAGGGAGGGTGGCGAAGCGGCCGGTCAATGAGGGGAGAATGGGCCTTACACAGGGCATTTGGGCTGGACGATGAAGATGCAACGACAGCACGGAAGACACTCTCTCACGATGGCTTGCAAGAGCGACGAGTTCGACACGGATTACATCAAGATTTGCTGGGGTTTCCAGAATCTCAGTTCCTCGTAGGCTCGCTCCGGCCGACCTCTCCAGCTCACATGCCCGCCCGGATCACGGCAAGCATCCTGATCCGTCCCTCTCGGCCCCTCCATGCGTCGAACAACCCGCTGCATCGATTCAACCACATCAGATCATCCGTCTCGAGGCAATACGGCTATTGATGTACCCACCTCGCGCACGTAAGCCAACGAAAGCCGTCCAAGCGCGGCACCATCGACAGACTCAGAGCTCATCACGACCCACCCACTCAGTCTTCGCGGCACCTGCAGTAGGATAGCCCTGCCGCATCCCCGTCTCCGTCTCCCGGGGCACCGGAGGCGAACCTCTATCTGCGTCTCTGGAACCACAGCACCTCTCCACCCGCTTCCCCAACCCCTCGACCTGGATCAAACTCTCACAAACGCTCGCCATCAATGCCTCCAGCCGTTCAAAACCATCTTCCCGTACCTTTCCAACACCTTCTTCACTCCACCCGTCCACCTTCCCGAGACATCCCGCTTCGTGTATCCGCCAGAACCACTCGGTCTCTTCGACTACAACCCCACACTTTTCGACAAGCGTCTCAATTCCATCCTTATAGTTCCTGCGGGCGGGATTGCAGCAGGGGAGCACATCTTCAAATTTGTCTTCAGCAAGCGCCTGACGGACAGCTGGAAGCGTAGCCATCTGCCATGCATAGCGCAGGTCTCGCAAGTACTGGACTGCGTGTAGGAACGTGAAGTTGGGCTGTGCAGGCGCGCAGATGGGTGAGGGGAAAGGTAACAGCGGGAGAGGCGGGTTGGTGAAGTTGGAAGAATGTGCTTTGACGACGTGGGAGGAGAGGGTCAGAAGATTCGCCAGGATATTAAGAAGGTTCATGGTGTCATGCTCTAGACGGCTTAATGGGCTACCGCTCAGCGCCTTCCGACAATCTATACCGAGAAACAGACGTTTGCTGCCTGCACAAAACCACTAGTGGTTTGGCTCAGTTCGTTTGTTCGTTCATTCATGAGATCCTGCGTGGAAAAGAGGCTTCTAGCTGCTTCCGCCGCTCTGCAAGAGGGTTGATTACAAGCCTTGTCTTGCCACAAGTAGACCTGGCAATGGGGAGAGAAAGTGCCATCGAGCTGACAGCGGCGGGTGAGCCTTGAGTGATCAAAGCTGACAGTCAGGTGATGCATACACACTACACCATGCACATGCTGCAGAAGCAGAGAGTGAGATTTAGTGTATCCGCCCATAGCATCAAAACTCTCCGAAATCTTCTCTCTGGAGCACCGGGCTTGATCTACCTACACTGTCGCAAGGGTTGCCGTGGCCCTTGGAAGCGTTCAATTTCGTGCCTAAGGCATCAACAGCCTGTCCAACCTCACCTGGCATCTCATGAGCGCGTGCCGCACGCTGCTCTTTCGCCATATCCTGCTTCAGCAACTGGCAAGACACAAGATGATCCATCATTCGCATGTGGAATCCTCGATGCACATTTGATGAGGCGCACAATACTGTCGCCCTAGAATGACGCAATCGTTCCGTCTTCACACGCACGACGCGCATTGTTAAGACACATGTAAGGCGGCTTGCCGTGTGTAACGTGATACTTCCACACGTTGCTCTTTTCTTTGGCCACTTTACCGGAACGCCGACTTATTTGTCTCTATAACTCCTCCGTCGGAAGCATTGATATGCGCTATGGCGGTCGTCGGAGCAAGTACACTCACCAGAGGCGAGGCGCCCCACCTCAAGCTTCGGTCGTATCAGCAGGAGATGCTGGACGCCAGTCTGAGAAAGAATGTCATCGTGGCCGTAAGCCGCCGTGTCTCTGCTCTTCAGGACGGGCAAGCTGACGGAGGTAGATGGATACTGGTAGTGGCAAGACTCATGTTGCGATTGCCCGCATCATGGCCGAGCTCGAGCGATCAGATCCGTCGAAGGTCAATCTGCGTACCGTCTTTGACACCCGAGCTTCGACTTACTGAACTTGTCTACAGCTCGTATGGTTTATGTCGCCCAGTGTTGCGCTCAGTCAGCAGCAGTGCAAAGTCATTGAGGAGCACCTCCCGGCTTATCGCGTTCTATCCCTGACTGGTCGAGACGGCCTTGACAAGTGGACGGACCAGAAGCTATGGGATGCCGTATTGACCAACGTCCGGGTCGTGGTCGGCACACCAGCTGTATTGACTGATGCACTGACCCATGGTTTTGTGTCGATGCATAGGCTAGCGCTGCTCATCTTCGACGAGGCCCACAACTGTCTGAAGCAGACACCAATGAACTGCATCATGCAGCTCTTCTACCACCCAAGGAAGCTTCGGGGTGATCCCGTACCGAGTATACTTGGACTGTCTGCTAGTCCTGTCATGAGCACCAAGCGAGGTAGCCTCGAGCAGGTGGAGAAGAACCTCGATGCTATCACGGTCACGCCAAAAGAAGAACGCATTGAGCTCGCTCGTTACGTCCACCCTCCACAGTTGTCCGCGGTCATCTATCGAGCTTCCTCGTCGCTTGAACGCCTTCACGCAAGCGGACAATGCGCTTCTCTGCATCAAGCTGCGGATCGTTACGATTTCGAACAAGATCCATATATAATGGACCTCAAGCAGCAGGGCGATGAATGGGCGCAGAAACGACTGACCAAAGCTCAGAAGAACAGGAAGACGTTTGGCAGCGAACAAGTACGTGTTCTGTCTCGTCGAGCTGAGACACTACTTGAGCAGCTTGGGCACTTCGCCGCGGAGTGGTACATCTCCAGCTACATCTTGAGGTTTGAAACTAGCGTCTGTGGAGGTGCGGCTGTACTCCCTGACGTTTCTTCGAAAGAACATCAGCACGTTTTGCAGATTTTTCGTGCGATTAGTAGTAATACCGCGTCGCATAAAGAGGACGACATGCTCAATCGCATCTCGGACAAGGCGTCGAAGCTACTGAACTTGCTCCAGAATCAAGTCTCTCCCTCATTCAGAGGCATTGTGTTTGTTGAACAGCGAGCCATGGTCGCGGCTCTTATACACCTCCTACGCAGCTCAGACGACCTATCGAAAAGCTACAACGTCGGCGGCTTCGTGGGAACCTCCAGCTTTACAGGCCGATCCGGTGTAGCTGACCTGGCAAATGCTAGAGAGCAGGAGCAAGACCTGAAAGACTTTGCCACCGGATCCAAGAACTTGATGGTTGCTACGAATGTGCTAGAAGAGGGAATAGATGTGTCTGCTTGCAATCATGTCATCTGCTTCGACCCGCCAAAGAATCTGGTCTCTTTCGTGCAACGGCGTGGGCGGGCTCGGCAGAAGGGTTCGAAGTATTACGTCTTCCTTGCCGATGATGAACCAGGGTCGGACGGCCTGGACTGGCAGGTACAAGAAGCAAATATGAAACTTGCATACATGAGCGACACCCGAGGGGTCGAAGCTAGCGTCACGGACGATGAAGAAGCGCTCGTCTCCAGACTGTACAGAATTAACTCGACTGGTGCTGTGCTGACCTTGGCAAACGCCAAAGCACATCTCTACCATTTCTGCGCCGTCAGTACGCTTCAAGCCAGCAACTACGTGGATACGCGGCCTGAGTTCTCGCCAGTAGAAGAGCAGGGTGAGACAGCATGGGTCTGCACGGTCACCTTGCCGTCTTTCGTTCACCCTGACCTGCGCACAGCTTCCTCGTCCATGTCATGGCGCACGGAGAACGCTGCTATCCAAGATGCGGCGTTTGAAGCCTATGTCGCTTTGCACAAGGCTGGCTTGGTCAACGATAATTTGCTACCGCTTGTGAAGAATTTCGGTCCAGAGACTGGCCAGGACCACGTAGATCAGCCGTCCATTGTTACGGTGTCAGAGCAGCGGAGCATGTGGCAATACCTTGCTAAGCGGCAGGCGCAAGGCGAGCCGCTATACCCTCACAAAGTTACACTTGAGTGCAATCGAGAAGAATTCCTCGCTATGGACTTCTGGCTTCCTGCGAGCGTGGGGCTAGACAGGAGTCATTGCTTTCCGCTGTACTGGAATCAGTGCACTACGTACGAATGCTACTACGAGCCCGGGGACATGAGCCACCTTCCAAATCAAGATTAGCTAGATTGTCTCCGAAAGGGCACCTATGCGATACTGGCATCAGTGCGCGGCAACCGCATGTCGAAAGATCAGCAGGACATCATGCCGTTGATCAGTCCACACGCAAGCGGTGGTCTACCGAGATTTCGGCAATCGGGTACTGAGGGGCTCCCGGCAGAGCAGTACTTCGAAGACAACGACGATCCGCGCAGCTGTGGCCTGATTCGGGTAAAAGGCCAGATTGGCCGTGCATTCGTCCTCCAGCGACTGGATCGGGTTCGGCAAATGCTGGTGATTGCGCCGTTTGCAAAGCGACGAGACTTTCTTCACCCGATCCGAGAGCGTTCAGAAGCTGGCACCGCATACACAAGGAAGCAAGAGATCTCTATGTCAGAGTGTACCGTCGATCCTCCACCGTTTGACTACGCTTTATTTGCAGCTTTCTGGCCTTCGATCCTCCACCGCATGCATACGCAGCTTCTAGCCCAGGAGTTGCAAAGTACCAGGCTCAAACCTGTCGACTTGCGAGATACATCACTGTTAATTGAAGCCATCACCTCACCAGCAGCTTCAGAAAGCGCTGACTACAATCGCCTTGAGTATCTCGGCGATGCCATTCTCAAGTTCTGCGCCCACCGCCAGGTCATGGCGCAGCATCCGACATGGCCCGAAGGCTTTCTAGATCTTGAGAAAGGCCGTATAGTGTGCAATGCCACACTCGCACACGCCGCACTAGAGGCGAAGCTGGACCTCTACATCCTCACGAAGCCTTTCACAGGCAGTAAGTGGCGGCCACCGTACGTTAGCGAGGCGCTTGCGATGGCAGACAATGGAACCCGAGAGATGTCGAGCAAAGTGCTTGCAGATGTCGTAGAAGCTCTCATCGGCGCCGCAATGGTCGATGGTGGGCTTGACAAGGCATACACATGTATTCAAACACTTCTTCCCAAGGAGACATGGTATGACGATCACCTCATCTTTGATAGGCTGACTTCCGATCTGGCGCCGTGCAATCACAGCTCTCTCGACCTACTTGAGCAACTCACCGGCCACCATTTCATCCACCCGACACTGCTTGTAGAAGCCACCACCCACGCTTCGATGCCCTCCCAACGTACCGGCATGTCGTACGAGCGGCTGGAGTTTCTCGGTGACGCTGTACTGGACCTTATCATCGTCCCAAAATTGTTCGCGCATCCTAACAGGTTGAGGCATTGGCAGCTGCACAGTATACACGAGACTCTCGTGAACGGCTTGTTTCTGGGCTACTGCTGCATGAAATATGGCGTTGAGCAAGAGCAGTACGGCGTTGTGAACTCCGAACATGGACCACAGGTTGAGCGAGGTGAGAGGAGGGCACATTTGCATGACTTTATCCGTGCAGACGGGCAGCTTGTAAAAGCTAAGCGGGATGCCGTTCTCGCTTTCAACACTGTGCAAGACAGCATCGAGGAGGCGCTCCAGCATGGATCAGAGTATCCGTGGGCTGCGCTCCTCGCCCTGAGCCCGCCGAAGTTCCTTTCGGATATCGTCGAGTCAGTGCTCGGCGCTCTGTATATCGACACGCACGGTGACCTCGCCGTTTGCGAGAGGTTAGTGGAGAGGCTAGGCATCATTGACTACATGCGCAGCATACTCGACAGCGGGATGACGACGATGAGTCCGAAAGAGCGGCTGGGTGTCGCCGCCGGCAACGCTGTGGTCAAGTACATCAACACCAGTGTCCCGGTAGATGACGAGCCCGGCCGAAGGGTTTTTTACAGATGTCGGGTGGAGGTCGATGGCAAAGAAGTGGCGGCGGAGATAGGCAAGACCAGTAAGGCAGAGGTAGAAGCGCGCGCAGCCCTGGCGGCGATCGCGGTGCTCAGGGGAGGCTTGGAAACGAACGTGACTGCCCCAGAGAATGAACGTAAGAGGAAGCATGAGCTCGGCGACATCGGAGACGATCCTATTGATACGACTATGCGCGACGCTGATGGCATGCATACGGATACCTTTGCTGGAGAAAGCACTTGAAGGCGCGGCGCTCGAGCAGGAGGCCTGAGGCTAGACAGTCCAGGCCCCTCACAGCCTCGCATCAATCGCTGGCAAAATTCGATGTCTCCTGGGCTTATCTCGCGCCACCTCGAACGCAATGACTGCAGCAGGTCGCCGCTAAGGAGATGACTCAATGACCCGGACAGCGCATTGTCACATGTCTTCTGCACTTCAGTGCTACCATCGCCAAGAAAGGCAGGTGCGGGTCGATTAGCGCCGCCACCCCAAACCCATGATGAATGTCAGATTTGAGACCAATGAGCAAATGTTTGACGTGCTGTAGCTTTGTTGGGCGTGTCTGAGGTCTTGTATGGGCTGGATTGGACGTGATCGTAATTGCTGGTCTAGGAACAGCTCTCAAGCGTCCATGGCCGCGGGCAAATAGCCTGCGGGGAGAGGTCAGCATTCTTCTCAACTTGCAAATCTCATCGATACAAGCACTTGAAAGCATGCTGGTGAGCCTCAACCCCAAAGTTTGCTGCCGGAGCTACATTAATGAGCAGCTTAGTCCATAGAAGGCTTCTACATACTAGTATACAACTGACGCCCTACCATGCGGGCCTTGTCTGCGGCTGCGCCGAACGCCGGGGCGAGCTATGCATGACATCTCGTGGAGTATAAGAGGGCAAGGAGGCGCTATAGATTCGTCAGGTAGTCCTCGATCTCCTGTGGGCTCAGCGTCCGGAATCTCGGCCCTTGAGCGCCTTCGACGCCTTCGTAGCCTAGAAGGTGATCTGCAGGCGGGCCTACGATGCCTGTGCGCACAAGCACTGTTAGCATGCGCTTCTGTTATACTATGCACCTCTCTCGGCACCGCTCTGCGACTTACCAATCTCCACTGTATCCCCGTTCATCTCTCCCTCAATCGTTTCCTTCAAGGTCAACAGCGCAATGTGTACCGCGTCCTCCAGCTCCAGGTTCTCCGTGTACCGCTTCTCCAAGAACGTCTTGGCGCTCGTGGCGCTCTTGCCTATCGCCGTCGCCTTCCACGGGAAATACGAGCCAGACGGGTCAACCTGGTACAAACTCGGCCCGCCCTTCTTGATCCCACCCGTCTTGCCTGTCTTCTTCCGCTGCTCGGCATCCACGGCCATCTCATCCCCAGCATCCTTCGCTTCCTGCTCCGGCTCAATCCCCTCATCATACCCTGCAATCAACAATGACACGCCGTACGGTCGTACACCGCCCGACTGGGTCGCCTCCTGCATCACGCGCGCGACGTCCTGCACCAGAATGCGGGTGGGCGGGTACTCGTTGTAGATGCGCTTGTATCCCGTATGACTGACTTTACGGGCCTTGTCGACTAGGACGCGATAGTCTGGGCCCATACCGGAATAGACCATGCCGATGTTGGGGGTGATGAGAGAGACTTTGGAGGAAGAGGCGGAGTCGATGAGTGGGGTGGAAGACTTCTTTTCGGTGGCGAGGACGATGCCATTGGCGGCTTTGATCCCGAGGGAGGTCACACCTTGATTCACGGCATTGAGAGCGTATTCTGGGATGGGGAGTGAGTGTGTGGGTCAAATGATCGGGTTCGGGGGATAGGTACCTATTTGCACCAGCTTGCCACTGTTGACATCTCTCTGTCAGCGAAATCGTCATCGATACATAGAAATGAGGACGCAGATCGCAAGGCATAAGGCGTGGAAGGTGCGGGGTAGGACATGTAGCATACCTGGGCGAGAATGTGGTGAGGGAGAAGGAATACCGGTCGGCCATGGTCGGCCTCGGGGGTGTTGTATGTGTCTCGTCGGGTCAGGTGATGCGCGCAACGTTGCTGGTGTCGTGGGTCGTCGGGGGTAGGGGGGGAGGTGATCTGACAGAGGCGGTGGTGCGATGAGTGAGTGATATGTGAAGGTGGTCGTGCTGGTATAGAGCTCACGACTTGAAGCTCTGGGCAGGCAAACGCGCCGACGTGGTTGACGGGACCGGGCACGGGAGCTCCAGCCTGATTGTGCCTCAGGCATGCATGCGAGGACAGCTGGAGACGGCGGGGGACTGCAACTGCTGCGCCCAGCTCACGTTCCTAGTCTTCCGCGGCCATCATCATCACCACCCTATCATCTCTTGAGCCTCCTGAACTCGCCCGCTTTGTGCTGCGACTGCAAGATGCAAGCGCGCCGTCTGCTTGCTACTGCTTCACTATTGATTGAGCCCCATGAACGTGGGTGATGCAGGTGAAGGACATTGATTGAAACCTCCCTTACACTTCTTGACTCCCCAGGCACGTGTGGTGCCTCCATACCTTCCTTACCTACCCACAAACCTAGGCACTTGAGCCTCTAAGCCACCGACGATCATGGCTGCTGCAACTGCGTCAGGCGCCGACTGGGGCTTCCCAGACGACCTACCCGGCTCCTGGTCGCAGGAAGACGTCGACGCACAGCTCCACTCCGAGAGCGAGACCGCCCACAGCCAGGCCTCGACCCCTCGTCCTACGCCGACCGCCAAACCCGCCGCCGACACTGCCTCTTCCACCGATTCAAAGCAAGAGTCAAAGCAAGAGCCAAAGCAAGAGTCAAAGCAAGAGCCAAAGCACGAGTCAAAGCAGGAGTCCAAGCCAAAGCGCCACTACCCGTCCCGCACCTGCCGCATCTGCCTCGAAATCGTCTCCCCGACCTTCCACCCCCTAGACCCGGAGTCCCCTGCGGCCATGCTGCCAGAAAGCATGCGGCCCATCCCCCGCGTGACCTACGAATCTCCTCCTGGCGACGGCGGCCGTCTCCTCCGCCCCTGCCATTGCAAGGGCAGCCAAAAGTACGTGCACGAGGAATGCCTCTCTGCGTGGCGCCGGCAAGATCCCTTACAAAAGCGGAATTATTGGCAGTGTCCTACCTGTCGGTATAAATACCGTCTCGAAAGGCTGAGGTGGGGTGCATGGGTCAGTAGTACTGCGAGCCAGATTGCTCTGACATTAGCCATCTTTGTCGGAGCCATGTTCGCGCTTGGCTTTGTCGCAGACCCCATAATCAATTTGTATTTAGACCCAGTCTCAACCATCGCCACAGCCGGCGGACCAACAGGAAGCCTGATATACGACGACGAGCCCGCAACCTGGTCCGAGCACTTCGTCAAGGGCCTCGCCTCCCTCGGCCTACTTGGATTCGCCAAATTCCTCCTCACGCTGAGTCCATGGTACTGGTTCAACATGCGCAGTAGCAACGTCGTCAATCGGACTGGCGGGATGGGCGGTACGGGTCGGGACCGATTACAAGGACTTAGCTGGATTGCTGTGGTAGTGGGCGTCGTCACGTTCCTCTGGGCGGTGTGGAAGATGGTGCGCGCGTGGTCGCGGAGGACGTTAGAAAAGGCGGGCGAGCGGGTCATGGATGTCCCCGCGCGTGAAGGCGACGATGAGGATGAAGAAGACTGATACAACCTCGGACGCTTGAGTCGCATAGGATTCCATTGCATTTTGAAGCACGCTAGGCTGACAGCCCAGCAACCTTTCTTCTCTCCAGCTCCTTCTCCATCTCCCGTCCGATCCCAGTCCCTCCCTTTCCAAACCCCTCAAACCCCAAATCAAACGCATCTCTTTAAGTTGCCACAGCCAGTCTGCCCTTGAAGGCGAACCCCCAATGGCGTGTCAATCAGTCAGAATGCGAAGATCAAGCCCCCTCCTTTCCCTCGCACCCGAAACCCCAACGGCGTTATGCTCGAGGGACTTTCACTTTATGCGTTGGGATCGGCTTTTCTGCCAACTTTGCCCCTCCTTTGTTCTAAACCCTTTACTCCCTTGATCGCCCCTGCTTAGGCGGGATTCGATGGCAATTTTGGGGGCGGGTTGGGGGGTGTGGTACATTCTGTCGTCTTTTCCTTGCTGGAAAATTGGGTCGTTTAGTGACATTCGCTTTTGGCGATGACCGGGATCTGTCTTGATGGCTACATGCGGGTAAGCTGATCCGCACAGCTCTCTTGTTGTGCGCAGGCTTCGACTAGGTGAAGAATGTATCAACGACGACCGCATGTAGCTTCTTGAGGGCTTCAGTACTTTCCAGGGGTTTCGTTTTGAGCAGACCAGCTTGTCCGGGCTGCCCATGTACCCTCGCTCTCGAGGTGCATATCGACGACTACAGGGCATCATTCTCCCAACAGGTCAGGCTTGGGCTGGAGAAACTCCTTTCGCAAGGGTATGTTGTACAGAGAACGATTGTACAGAGGACGTAGATCGCATACGAGGGGTATCTCTCACGTACTATGCCAAACCAAATATACCTTGCAACCTAACCCCAAACATTACTCCTCTTCGTCTTCAAGCTCCCGTCGTCGTTGAACCCACGGCCGTCATCCACGCATCAGTCCAAGGCCAGCCCCTTCACGTAAAACATCGTCTTGCCACTGCCTCAAATGCGCGCACTCCTCTTTCCGCCTCTCAACATTCCACCTCGGCGTCAACTTAGCCGGCCGCCACGCCAACTTGTTCTCCGGCAACTTCGTCAGATCCACCGTCTGCGGTCGAGATGCCAACTGCAGCATAGCATGCAGCACATTCTTGCCCTCCTTCCGCAGCGCATCATGCTGGTTTCGCTTCTCGCTGCGGGGTTTGTAGAGAGGCTCATGCAGCCAGTCCAGCGTCGCGCGAGCTGAAAGGGGCGAGTCTGCGGGCGGGAGACGGAGGGAGGTGTTTTCGGCTTTGAGGAAGCGGACGGCGCCTTCGAGATTGGTGATTTTGTGCTCTTGTCGCTTCGAAATTGATCGGGCGCCAGCGCCCATCGCTCCATCTGCTAGCTCCTTCGAACCGGCGCCTTTGACCTTCTCCTCGGCCAGCCGGCTCATTTCCTCTCTGGCCCTTTCGACCTGGCTGTCTGCTTCTTGCTTCACCTTGGCGAGGTCAGCACGCGCGTGGCGCTCGTCCTCCTTTGCTTCATGCAGTGCACGTTCCAGCTCAGCAATTTTAGCAGATTGCTTCCCGGCCTCCTTCATTCTCGCCTCCAGCATCTCAATTCTGACACTCTGCTCCTCGAGCTCAGTCTCTTTGTCCCGGACCAGCATATCCTTCTCTCGCGCGCTTTCCAGTGTACGAGCTAGCTCGGCCTCGGTATCGATGTTGGTGATCTTGGTCTGCTTTAATTCGTTTGCTCTCGCGACCCATGGCGCCGGCGCTCGCTCGAACTCGACGGTATTGTCCAGATCTGTTGGCAGATGAGCTACGCTTGCAAGCAGATCTGTAAGCTCGCGGAGCCGCGTGGCTAGAGCTGAAAATGGCCCGGCTTCGGCCGTCTGGAGTGAGAAGACGGACGAGGCAGTTCGGGACAGGGCGCTAGACACCTCTTCGGGGGTGAAAGGCTCATTGCGGCCCTCTTCCCCAAACAGAGACTGCAGTGCTTCTCCCGCCTGGCGCGCGTACTTGGCGACAAGCGCCGCGGCGCGTTCTACCGCATCGAAGCTGCTCGTATGGCTGGTTTCCAGAGTTAAAGATCGTTGCTGCAAGTCAGCCAATGAGCGATGCGTCTTTCCAGCCGTGACCTTGGCGTTCCTGGCATGAGAGACCAGGGCCTCTGCTCGATTGAGGATGATTTCGAGGTCTGACGCATTCTCTTCTTCATCATCCCCATCCTCATCCTCATGACCACCTGAGTTGACTCTTGCTTGTACAATCCTCTTCGTTAAGCCAAGAGCAGTGGCTGTAGAGTCCAGCCGGCTTTGCAAGCACGACGTCCTCATGAGTAATTTGTCGGCCAGGCTGGGCAAATCGTCCTGCACATGAACCTCAGCCAGATGTTCCATCACTGCAATGCTGCGCTGCAGCTCCTCAGCCATCTGCTTCTCCTTGACCTCGTCCCGTCTTAAAGCATCAATGTACGCATTGAGCGCCCGCTCCACAGGTTCCAGCTCGTACAACGCCCCCTCATATCTCGCAAAGTCATCGACACTGCATCCACAGATCGAATTGACGAATCGCTCTGCCATGGCACTGATCCAAGTCAGGCTGTCAACAGCATCGCACGCAGCAAAGACGTCCTCCTCCAGTCCTCTTGTGCTGAAAGATGACACACGCTCCTTCATAAAGCCAGAGACGAGCCCAGCTTTGAAGCCTATTCGTTTGAAGCGGAGCAAGGCCATCACGCTATCTCTCTCGGCGTGAAATGCCTCCGGCAGGAACAGTTGCACAATAGCCAAGTGCTCGCTCGCTTCTTGCGCATCCAACTTCCTCAGCTCGAGATCCAGGGTTTTGACCTGTGTCTTTGCTGCGCTAGACTGCAATTTCATGTTCAGATCAATCATGGCACGAGACTTGTTATTTAGGTCCGCCGTCTCGGTTTCAGAAAGTTGCTTGCTGGCTTGCATGTCTGCGAGATCGCTTTGCATCTGGGAGACGAGGCCTCGGTATCGCGTGAGCGTGTAGTCGGCTTCGTCAAGAGCTTCTTGCTGTTGTTTAGCCGTGCGTTCGCGGTCGAGCAGGAGGCTATCTTTGAAGTCGATCTCTTCCTGGAACTGCTTCTCCTGCTCGACGTGGTTGATCTCAAGCTCATCATTAAGCTCGCGCAGGTCTTCGAGCTCCTCGATGGTAGTGCGAAGCTGGGAAAGTTGATGATCCAGCTTGCCGTTTCGCTCTGTAAGCTCTTCAATCATCTCTTCGGACTCAAGCGCAACCTCCAGCTGCTGGCGCAGATCGTCGGTATCAGCTTCACTGCGCAGCAGCTTCTCCTTCGTCTCTTCGTACTGGCTTTTCATTGCGTCAAGCTCCTTCACTTGATCCTCCAGCGTCTCGATCTTCTCGCCTAACTCCGCCTCTTTATCTTGCGTGATGTCTCGCAGCCTGAGCAATGCTTCTCGCAACCGCTCGTTGCTCTTCTCCATCTGGTACCAACCAGCACTTGTCCGCTCTTCCGGGCTCATCTCTTTACTCAGCTCGCCATTTTCGTCTTGCAGCACCTCCAGCTCGAGCTCCATCTCTTCATTCTTCGCTCTCAGCGCATCGAGCTCGGCTTGCAGCCCTTCGGCTTTCTCTTCGGCCATTTCACGATCGAGTGTGGCGATCTCCATGACACTGTCATGCTCTGCTTGAAGCGCTTCCACGTCCGCAAACATCTTCTCAGTCTCGCTGAGCGATTGTTTCATTTCTGTGTTCTCTTGCTGCAACGGTCGGACTTTGTTCTGCAGCTTCTCGATGATAGCCTTGTATTGATCTCGCTCCTGCTTTGCTTGCTCCAGTGTCTTTTGTACCTCACGGTCGTCCTGCCGCTTACGTTCTAACAACCGTACTTTCGCTTCCAGCTCTTCGATCTGCCTACTCGAGGCAGTCGTGCTTCGCATCGTCCGCGAGGAGTGGACAGACGCTGCTGTTGGAGACGACGGTCGTCTGGATCTTGACGTTTGTTGAGGAGGATCTGGTGGTATGGGCGGTGGTGCGAAGTTTGGTTTCGCGGGCTTGTCTTGAGCTACGTACTCGGTATCCTCAGCGTGGCTTGGCGATGGGCTTTCAATGTCGTTGAGTGACATTCGATTGGGCCGCTCGTCATCGTCATCATCTTCTACACTTTCTTTCGCTAAGCTTAACCGCTGCAGCACCTGTCCGCGGCTGGCTGCAGCATCTCCGCTGGGAGGTGCTCGACCCTGAGCGGCTCTGACGGTAGAATTCGAGCCGACTCCGGAAGGAGCAAGGGACGCGCGAGAAGCTCTAGGAGTGGCAGAGGAATTCGCGCCAGACAGAGTAGACGTTCGCCTGCTGACGTTGGCACTAGGGGGAGGCGCAATGCTGGGTCTCGATCTCGCTGGAGTACCAGCAGTTGGTTTCCTTGCAGCCGGCGGAGTGTTCGTCCTCGAGGTAGATGTGCTGGACACTCCATTGTTTCCGACCTGCTTTGTGGGCGACTTTGCCGGCGACCTTATCGCGGCCGTAGTCCTGGCTCCAGGAGGTTGACTTCCAGTCACGACGCTCGTCCTTCGCCCGGGCTCCTGCCTCTTCAGACCGTTGACGGCCGTATGTGTACTTCCCGGTTTTGCCTTTGCTACCGCGCCACTTCTCACCCTGGGCTTAACATCATCCACCACCTGCCGCACGCCTGCCGGCCTCAAGAACATACCATGCCCCTGTTCGCACTCAAAGTATCGCTCCCCCTTGACGGAGCCATCGTTCTTCCCTGTTGCCTCCTCAAGCTCTACACCCACCCAGTCACCAGTTTGGAAGTGTGTGGTACCCACAAAGCGGACTTGCGCAGTCCGGCCGTCGTTCAATTCAATCTTTTGGCCCACAGACAGAGATGAGGCATTCATCGTCGTTAGACCGGTGTGCTGAAGTCATGTACGAGCGCCCGCATTGTCCGGTAGTCTCTTCAGAAAATCTGCTCGCGCACGCGCTGCTACACACGCAAGCACAACGGTATGATGTTTGTCGTTGGACCTGAGGTACTCCGGAGTACGCGTGACGGCGCGCTCATGTTCGGGGCCGAATCTCCGAGCAGAAGCCGAGCTGTAATAGCCGCATCTTTGTCGTGTTTCTCACAACTCACCTTGGCGACATTGTGAGGCGCTTTATGTCTATACCCTACCCAGGTGCATCTACGCTGACCAGCAGGTCTCATGGAGTCGATCCTCGGTATGTTCTTGAAATTACTCTGCCCGGTTCAGTCAAGCAATGCGCAATAAGACGGCGAGCGACTACTCAGAGACTATATACTCTGGTCTAGGCTGACCCTCATGCGCCTACAGTATGGTCCTCCACGTGCAAAGCGCCACTGTCCTTCGCAACCTCGACAACTTGTCTTACCGGCACCCCATCTTCTCTTATCTGCTTTTGGAGTTCGAGCTTTTCCTTCCGCATCATCTTGGACTTCTTGACCCCAAAATCATCTTCGAACAGACTGAACGCTTCGTCGACCGATAGACCCTCTGCAATTGTGAGTCAGTATCGTTCTACGTATCTGGATGTGATGAGTAGGGTTGACTTACTCGTTTCGGGATAGCAGAAGTAGGCAAGGACAAGTCCGATAATGACAAAGCACAAGTAGAGCCCATATGTGCCGCTTGGAGTCATTGCTTCGAGCCTGGAGGAAGTCAGCAAGATTCTTCGTTATTAATCGTGTCCCGGGACGGCAACACATACTCGCTGAGGAAAGACACAGCAACGACTAGGTTGGCCGTAAAGCTGGCGGTCGTGCTAATCGCGCTGCCAGCTGCGCGGATTTCAAGCGCGAGATATTCCGACTGGTACCAACAGAGGTGAGCATAGGTGGAGCCGAACCCAGTAACGAAGATTACGATGCCCGCGATGACCAGTCCGACCATCTTTTGCGGGTATTCGTACCCCTCGACGAGCACATGTCCAGTGTCCTCGCACATGAAGTAGAAAGCGATTAGACACCAAACCAACCCGACAACCATGATTGGACCGAATCTCATCAGAAGACCGCGGCGCCCGATGCGGTCCACCATCACCATGCCACAGAGTAGGAAGAAAGTGTTTGTGATCGAAGGGATCAAGCCTCCGATGGCAGGGTTGGATAGGCCCAGCAGTCCGAACAGTGTACCGGCGTAGTACAAGAGGGTATTGTACCCAGTGAACTGGCCGAACACCTGGATCATACTGACCACCAAGATTGAACGGCGGTAGGGCTTGTGCAACCACAGCTTCTTCGAGCGCTCCCAGAAAGTGCTAGAGCGCTGTAAGACGGTGGTCGCGGCCACGTGCCCCTTGATGACTTGCAATTTGAGCTCCAAGGTCTCCGGTGACGCATACTGGTAGATCTGCTTCAATGTCTCCAAAGCCTTCTCGTGCTGATCCCGAAGGATGAGAACACGAGGTGACTCCGGCAGCCAGTGCATTAGAGAGAGCTGGAGGAGCGACGGGACGACGCCCAATCCGAAGAGGATGCGCCAGTTGTACTTGGTATGCTGCATACCAGCACCAATGGCGACAGCGACAGTCTGTCCGAAGGGAATGCAGAATCCGTTGATCCCGACACATCGTCCACGGACCGCGGTTGGAGCCAGCTCGGTGATGTACAGTGGACAGATAACGGCGGCGCCTCCCACACCCACACCAACAACAAGGCGGCCGACGGTAAGCTGGGCGAGACTGAAGCTGAAAGCGATGATGATAGCTCCGGCGGTAAAGAACAAGTCAGAGACGAGCAAGCAAGGTTTGCGGCCCCATTTATCGGCAAAGGAGCCCAGAATCGCAGCCCCGAATATCGACCCGATTGTAGTTGCAGCCGTGGCTATTTCTTGCTGAGCGTATGTGAGGACTTCACCACCGAACTCCGTGCCGACGTAGGGAAGAGCGACGCCGACGACGCCAGTGTCGTATCCATAGAGAAACCCGCCAAGAGCGGCCGATACGATCAGATAGGCTAGGTATAGGGTCATCTTGTCTTCGTTCTCGGCTCGGATCAAGGACTCGTCGACGAGATGGCCTTCTTGTCGTTGAAGTTGCCAGTCCGCAGAGACTGTAGAGCCAGTCCTTCCTGGCTCCTCCATCTGATGGATTTCGGATCGAGGCGCCATGATGGTGAGGGTGCAGTGGATCACCAAATGTCTATGCAAGAAAAGGAAAGAATGTCAGGTCATAGGAAACGATCAGGATGGTTCTTCACTCGGCTTTATAGAGGTCGACGCTCTATAAATTGAAGAAATGGGGCTGCAGACGCTCCGGAAATCGTTTTCCGTAGATGAACTCAGATGTCTGAACCCGGTGGAGAAGCGCCCTCGTGGCCATGTGTGACCCATCTAACATGCAGGTAGAGGAAGTTAGTGTTAAGGTCCCCCAGTCCATGGCTCGACAACACGTCAGGTGATGCTCAGCATTCCAATGCTGCCACCTTGCCCGAAGAGCGCTGAGCTGTATCGAGGACTGACTGTGAAGGAATCAATAGCATTGATCGTTACACCGCGTTTGAAAGCTCATGAGAAGTAGGTAGTGACATCGGCGCCCATACGCTTTAAGTCATGCCTCATTCGCAGCAGCACGCGCCAAAGATAGTTTACGGAAATCGTCTTGCATAGGGTATGCGTAGTTAAGGTACTGTCATACACGTACCTTACCCCTGCTTCCACTGTCTTCCACAAGGCTTCCTTGCCTGTGACTCTCGCCAGCACTCCGCATGTTACCCCGGAATTGTGCGCCGCGTACTTGCGGGGTGCATGTGCCTTCCTGTGCTAGTGGTAGTAGCGCGAATAAGCTAAGGTAGATCTTGTCACGCCACCCAGTGCACTTGCAGAACTTCACAATCGCCGTGCCTTCACTCTGGCCTCTGCCTCTCTCCGTTTGTGTGTCAAGTTTGCATGCAGCGCGCCATTATCACTCGACCACCGGGCAAGCCCCAGCGCGGCATCAGCCCAGGTCTTACAGCCGCCGTTGTCACCAGCAGCCAGCGAGTCAACGGCTCTGTTGAACGCCATAGTGGCGAGCCATGTGAGCTCTTCGAAAGGGTATGATTCGGCGTCGCCGTTGTATCCTCGTTCGGCAATACTGGCGGCTTGTTCCACAATCTTGAGTGCAAGTCCACCTCGCTCGTCTTCGAGGTAGATGGTAAACGTCAGACGTAGCCAGCGACTCATTCTTCTCAGATCTTTGTCCTTCTTCCATGCTTCGTTGATGCATTTCTCGAGGAGTTGCGGAATGCGAGACGTGGCGCTGGTGCTGACATCTCCGGCGGTAGCCTCTTCGTGCACGATCAAAGCCAGGTCTGCTAAGCTGTCCCATCGATCGCCACCCGGGAAATTGAGGAATCTCTTCACAGCTTGGTCAAGCTCTTGCCATTGCTGAAGACGCAGGATAGCTTCCAGATCAAGTTTCAGTACCTCGAACAGTCGGGTTGCTCTTCTGACAGCTTCTTCTGCGTCTACGGACCGACTTCGCTCGATCTTTTCAACGCAGACTCTGAAACCTGCGATCTCTTGTCTGACTCGCAAATAGCTCTGACGACTCTGCTCGCTATCTTCAGCGGCCGATCTCGCGGTGACGACAAGTGCACATGCCGAGATGAAGTGGCATAGCGAGCCGCGTCGGTGGACGTCATCGGCATGCGCGGAGCTGCCGTCGTTTGGATAGCAGTCCAAGAAGCAATTGCAGACTGCAAGCAATCGAATGAGATGCTCTGGGTGGATCTTGCCACGCAGTCGTAACACAAGGTTGTACGCGTTCTTGCTCCACCATTGGATTTCTGTCTGCCATTGACTGTCTGTGCCCTGCCGGAATATCTTTACGTTCGCCCCTGCACGCTCGAACAGCTGAACGACCTCTTCTACGACGTCGCTTGAATCTTCCTCTCGTGTCTCGAGTTCGCCGATGAGTAGTCGCGATGTGCATCTCAGCAGCGAGGGCAAGTGGGTTCCTGAGGGCTGCTTGTCTAGAAGAGCTTGGAGACCAGCGATGGCCATGTCTCGCTTTTTAGACTGCTGCGCATCCAGTACACAAGCGTACAAGAATGTAGCATCCTTGTCGGCGTATTTGGCGACTATTTGCAAGCTCTCAACCGCCAGTCCGTGGTCGGAGGACTTCAAAGCAATCTTGAACGCCAGATAGCGTGAAATAGCCTCGTTCTGGGCAGCTTGTGGCATGCCGTAGAAGTATTCGCGTGCAGCATTGCTGTCGTTAAGTGCCAATGCAGTGACGATCGCCTTTCTGCCAATCCTCGCCTTATTCAGTTGGCCAGCACTGTCGAAGATAGGATGTCTGAGCAACCTTAGCCAATCTTCTGTAACACTGAGCTCGCAGTTTCCAGCCGTCTTCCAGATAAGAGTCTGTGCGGCGTGCGTTGCTTTTGCCGAGAAAGGAACGTTCGACCGAGTAATCAATTCATCGAGCATTTGTTGCAGACCACTTGTCGCCTCGGTTGGTGACAGTCCACTTTCTGATGTGGCGAATACAATGTAGGTGATCGCTGCTTTCTCGATCCGCTGTAGCGTCGTCTGGTCCGATTGTGGGCTGGCTGCGAGATCTGGAGCAAGCCGTGCAGTGCAGAGTTGTTGCAAGGCAGCCAAGGCGCAGGATGTGCTGTGCCGCTTAGCCTTGTGTATCGTCTGCATGATGCTATGCCTACATGTTAGCTCGCTTCGCTGAGATCCACTTCGCACGGACTTACGTCTTAAAAGTCTTGTCAGTGATGACCGCCAGCTTGATCAAATGTTGCACGACTGAGCTCAGCTGATCAGTGTTCACTGGAGGGTGGCTTATCAGTATTTTGAATCGCATCAGAGTAACAGCAATCCGATTTCTCGTGCCGTTGGTGGTGTCAAGCTGGTTTACGATGGCGGAAGCTCGAGCGCGATTGCCAGCGTCGCCACTGTGCGACAACAGCACATTTACGAGTGTAGAGGCAATGGCAAGCCGGAGTTCGGAAGTGTCAGTGCTAAGGTCTTCCGGATTGCAAGCGTCCAATGCGCTGGATGCTCTTTCGCACCATTTGACTGCGGTTTCCGTATTCCCAGCTGCCGCAAGCGTCTTACCAGCTTCATAGAATAGTTCTGCTGCCCTTTCCGTGAGTGTCTCAGATACTGTTAACCCGCTGGTGCTGACCTTCGAGAAGAAATGGTCGGCCAGATCAAAGCGGTCCGTCTTCCAGCCATGGGTCATGCGTAGCAGGTAGTACTCGCAAGTAAGGTTCTTGAGCGTGCGCTGTGAACCATCTTGTCTGCTATCATGGGTGTTCGCAATCTGCAGTATTGGCGCATCCTCCTCGGTTGCGCTCACGTACTCCGCGGACCTTTGGAAGATCTTCAGTGATAGTTCAAATTCTCCGTGGTCAAGACAAAAGCGGCATGCCTTGTTGGCGAGTTTGAAGCAGCGAATGCGCTGATCCTGATCTTTCGTCCGTTGCGAGGACGTAAGATTTGTGGCGTCCAGCAAGAGGAAGGAGAAGGTCCGAAGAAGAGCGACCAGGCGTACAGTTTCTCGCCCCTCGGGAAGTAGGTCACCCTGGTTCTCTTCTTGGCGGAGTATATTTGTGGCAGCGTTCCAAAGCTGGGTGCCGTGGGCGTCGAACGCGAGTGCTTCGTGGGCGAGTAACGTGGATCTCGGAAGTGAGAATGCCCGTTCGATATCCCTTTGGACCTCACATTGTAGACCTTCTGGGAGAGGTGTGCGTTCGGTGATTGTCCGACGTAGGCTCTTGGCCAAGTCTGCGCCATGGTGTCAGCAAGATCGGTCGCGTGTGTGTCAGTATGGAGAAGTAGAAGTGACGTTGGGTGTACCTAGGCTCTGCTGCACACGCCCGTCGTTCACACTCTTCTTCGCAGGCTTAAGCGGCGCCATAGGTACATGCTGCTGCGGTTGCGGTCAAACCTTGGTGCTTTTTGGGATGAACTTCTCATGAGATGCAGAATGCGGTATGTTTTGAAGATCTGAGATGACCCGGGAATTAAAGAGAGATGAGGTTGGAAGAAGATTGTGAGGCTGCATCGCTCCTTCCCATTATTCCCTACCGGCTCAGCAGCAGCTTACCTGACCTACCTTACGCTCCTAACAACATCTGCACCGTTCCTACTACATTCCCGATACTTCAGCAGTACGACGATTGGGGCCACGTTGGTGCTCTATATCCTGCATGAACTCACAAAGCCGAGGATCTATGTCCAGGTCTGACCAGACTCTTATCATGTTTGCAACTCTCTGATGTCAAGAGTGCAGCTTCTCTGTACATACCTTAGTACGAAGCTGCGAACGGATCAGAATCCAAGTTGCCTTCGAAGTCGCCAACGCTGCCGCGTTCCATGCTCTGCATGCAGTCAATGGCATCCGTGGCCCCAAGGAGCAAAGACGCCAACGCCAACGCCAACGCCAACGCCAACGAGGCGCGCCCAGAGTCTTGTGCAGCGATGAGATGCGAGAGCCTACCAAGGTCCGCGCGCTGCTGGAGACCCGAAACAATGCTGCCAAGCAATGTTGTCACACATGAGAAATGTCGACGATTAGAAAGGAACGAACAAGTATAATAGTGGTCAAAGAAATGCCGGAAGACCGCGGAAAGGCCAGATGTTTCTTGCAGAAGATTCACCACAACAGCGTTGGCAGCGTCTTTGCTCGGCGCTGCTCACCTCTCCAGCGTCCGCGGCTATGCCGGCTTGGTATTGTAGGGTAAGATATCCTCCGAAGCCCTGAGCAAGATTGGAAACTCCGCTGTCGGTCGATCCAAATCCATCTGCCGTTTGCCGTTCTACTTTGTCCAGGCCAGGTAAGATCCATCTTACCTAACCAGCGTGGAATGCTTGGAGATGACGCTCTTGGAACTGGGCATCGTATACGAAAAGCCAGTTCCACTTTGCGCCAACAACGTCCAAGCCCTCCTAAAAGGCGCCGGGAGGCAGGTGTTACAACTATTGTCTCAGCAAAGCTCGGCATCGCAAACGCTCTGCAGTGTATGCGTATGCGCCATCTCCATACCACTGTACAGGTGATCTCATTGGCTCCAACTCTACGAAGCCTTGGCTGCCAAGCTCCAAGTGCACTTGGCGATTTGGCCATGATCACAGTAAGACGAAGGCATCCACCACCGCCTCGTCGCCAAGGTCGCGGCGAGACGGGGGTGAGGCGGACAGCGCTCTACATATGACCTGCCCACCACCCTCTGAGGATGGGCTGGGTACATCGGGTAATGGAGCATTGATGTCGCCATTAAACACGCCTCTCTTCCAAGACAGAGGATCAACGAGGCTACACAAATCACTGTCACAATGACTGAGAACGCCTTGGCACCAAGCAGTCACGCAGGGCGGCCGCAGCAACACACCTCAAGTGGACAGGATCCTTTCGCAACCCCGACTGTAGAGTCTGTCCAACCCCCAATGCCATGCGCACGACCTCCGCACGATCCACGATTTTCGCAAGACCCAACTGCAATCCGGCAAAGCGAGCAGACGAGCCGAAGGCACGATCGGTCGACACGACCATCATCAGGCGATGAGTCGCTCCACTCTCGCTCTGTGTCATCGAACGGCGGCAGCCCCCACACGACCCCAATGTCCTCGCTCGACCTGGAGAAGAGCAGCATAGCGCATGAGCAAGCACCGAGACGCACGGTGCGAGACCCTGAGAAGGCAATGCATAGCGGGACGAACAGCCCAAGGAGACAGCCGAATATAGGCGACTCCATAAGCATGACATACTCTGCAGACGATAGCGATGAAGACGAAGAAGGACGAAGATTGCAAGAGCAAAACGCATTCAAGATCTTATTCTTCCTCTCCGGGCCTTGCCTTGTGCTCTCCGCCTTCAATGCTGTCTGGACTTGCATATCGCTCATCATAACCGTGCTCACGCAACCCGTGCGACTCTGTGCGAGACGCCCGAGCTTCGGCCAGCAAATGGGAGGCCTACTAGGGCCTGCCTTGAACCTTCAGCTGAGAGCCATCTACACACCGTTAGCACCGCACGCCAACGAAGACATGTCTTACTACAGCTCGACCCTGCTTGTAGTGCACATACTCTCGCCGTTCCTGAGCTTCGTCCTGATGTTCATGGCGTGGGTACTAGCGGCGTACTGGCTAGTATCGACCATGATTGGCGATCCTGCCGGCTTGGATAAGAGAGACGACGGGAGAGAGTCTGTTTTGTCGCTGCGAGGATGTTGGGAGTACTGGCTGATGCGAAGCGTGAAGGATGAATGAATGAGTTTCACTGGTGTTTATGATACCCGACAGTTGTGCGTTGGCGAGGCGTTAGCTGGGTCATGATTGTTCAACAGAGATATCCTGGGTTTAGCGAGGCGTTAAATTTGATGTAGCTAGACGATAGCCGCTGTAATGGCCACCGGTGTAAGAACACATGGAGGTATACCATAATGTCTGCTTGATGAAGCATAATAAGTCGTTCACTTGCACACTTCCTCTCATCAGCTCAGGCTGTTCAGCCTGCCCCTTGGAAGATGATGATTGCCTTTTCGATCAGCATGCATCTAGTGCTGAGGTTGTCTCATCGCAGATCGACTGGACTGTCTTCTTTTGCCCTCGCATGTGAAAGATCCAGTGTCCCTCCACGTATTGACAGGTGATTCTATTGATCAGTCATTATATACAATTTGTTCTGCTCACCCCACATCAATTCCCACCATTCTTCATTGGTCTAGTGGTCATGATTTCCGCTTGTCAAGAACGTCGTTCAACAAGCGCGGGAGACCTGGGTTCGATTCCCAGATGGAGAGAATTGCTTTTGCTTTTGACTACCTAGGTATATACACTGCAACAACTTTTTTGGCAATCACCCGAGCTATCCAGGTGTCTCCATGGTGCTTGCGACGACTTAGGCAGCCGGACCAAATCAAAACGACGATGGATGACTGATACCTCAGTGTTCTTGCCAAGCCCTGCTTCAAGATACATATACTGTATCGCTTGCATGCTACTCGGACTCTTGATAATCACGTTCGCTCGGTCTACTGCAGTCTCTGCTGTCTCGTACACGACAGATGGCTCTTGCTGAATCTCCAGTGATCTCGCGGTCTCAAAGCGACGGTGAACAGGCGCTGAAGTAGCTGTTTACTCACATGTGATCCATAGCGGATGACTCAATGCCTCTGACCATTGTACTACAGGTATATAGACACGTGCCAATCTCCTCTCCTCCGTTGTCATCCACACACACTTCACCATGGAACAGGCAGCCGAGCACAGCGACAGCAAGCCCATCGTCGAACTTCCATCCGGCCTCGCCCATCCGTGAATGGCGACACAGCGACATCAAAGCCATCGCCCACCACGGCAACACTCGCAAAGTCTGGGACAGCCTACGCAACCGCATGCCACACTCTCATACCGAAACCGCCGCGCAAGGCTGGATTGAACATTAGCCTCGACTCGTCCTCTCATGTCCGCTCTGGTGCATGGATGCTAAAGACGGGCTCCCAAGGCCCGGCTATCTCGACAAATTTCGCCGTCGCGTTCAAGGACGAGGCGAGCGGAAGTATTGGTCTGGAAGTTCAGAACGGTGTTTACTTTCGGACCGCAAAGGTCGGGTATTGGCTTGGATTGGAGCACTGGGGTAAAGGCATTATGTCGAGGCTGGTTCCGCCTTTCGTGCAGTGGGCGTGGGAAAGTTTCGATGTGCTGGGGAGGTTGAATGCCGAGACTGCTGAGACTAATCTAGCAAGCGGTAAGGTGTTGCATAAGGCTGGGTTCAAGTTTGAGGGTAGGAGACCAGATGTGGTCTGTAAGAATAGAGCTATTCTGGCAGTGCTTATGTGGGGCGCGATGAAGCCGAGATGAAGGACGCTGATGAAGGTGTGAGCATCGACATTAGGTCAATGAGACCCGGCTCTGCACGTACCTAAGTTTCAGCAGGTCAGTAGTAAGGGGGTACTATACGTATACAATACATACACCTCTTCTATGCCCAGGGTATCGAGCTTGCCATAAGACAAAAACGTACTCGCTATAATTCAAGTCCATCATCCCCCTTTTCCTCCGCCTCCAGCTGCAACAAATGCCAGAGAGTATAGACACCTCTCCAAACGCTCGTGTTCGCATGTTCAAAGATATGCACATAGCCGTGGCAATCTAATCAAAGGGCGCAGACCCGCATCTCGGAGCCGGTGTCGGCGTGCTGAGGCTCTCCCGTCGCGGTGTACCACGAAAAGGATCCTACCCGTTCATAGCCGCCTGGACGTTCTGCCATCTCTGCTGGAGGGTTTCGTGGTCCGCCCGTGCCTGTGCGAATACAAGTCAGCATCGTTTCCAGATCCGACTAAGACTTCGATGTACGTACCTGCGCAGCTACCATCTTGGCCTCTACAACCGCCGCCTCCAGTTCCTCACATTCCTCTTTCAAGCTCCGGTTTTCATTCTGGACTTCGATGTTCCTTTGCATGATCCTTTCCATTTCGTCTTTGAGCTTGGCTTCTACCTCCGCCGGCTGTGCATCGGCGATCTTGCTCAGTTCTTCCACCTTCATCTTGAACCCCTCGTTCTCGTCTAGCAAGCGGTCGTTCTGGAGCTTGAGGTTCACAAGCTCAGACGCAATGAAGACGTGCTCGGTATCTTGCTCTTGGGTTCGCGATTCTAAATCGCGGACACGGGATGTCAGGGTCGTTGAAGCGGCGCGGAGAGAGTCAAGTTCTTCAGTGCGGGAAGCTTCAGAGCGAGTCTGTTCCTCCCACTCTGCGGTGTAGAGGCTGAGCAACTCATCGCTGACTTTCACCGAGCAAGCATCCCGCACCATCTCGTCAGCTCGGTAGAGCTCTTTATCGGCGCCACCGCTAACAGAGCCGAAGAAACCCGTTTCCAGTACACTCTTAGCATCAGGGCTCTTGTCGATGTAGACGTCGAACAGCTTCTCCTTCAGGAAGTTCGACAGACTGCTCATGTCTTTCATGGAGAGCAGCGCCTCGCGGTTCCGTTGCATGAGGACTATGCCGAATCTGAGAATCGCGGTCAGACCTTCCGACAGAATCAAGTCGTGAATCCTGAGTACTAGCTGCAGTGGGAATCGATACGCGAAGAGCGTCAAGAACCACTGCGTCGCATACAATTGCGGTGCAACGTGTCGTCTTTTTAGATGGCAGTACAGCGCGGGCTCCAGATCCTCGAGCAGCCTTTCAAACTGATAGAGCCGGAGGTGCAAACCCTCCATGACGGGCGTGAACATGCTGCGGAGATCATACTTCGACATCAGCTTGACAAGCAGCGTAAATGCCTCTTCCTCGCTCATGTTGAACAGGAGCGGCATGGCTATGAAGTTGATGCCTTGTGCGTAACCGACGCCTTCGTCGAAGAGGGCGTAGGCTTTGCAGACGCCGAACAACCCATCTTGCAGCCCTGCGCTCTGCGCATACTTCGAGAAGCTCGTACGGGCCCCAAGATCGCGGCGGATGGTCTTCTCCAACTTCTGCAACGCGGCGGACTCTCGTTTTTGCTTCTCAGCGAGCAGCTTGGCGGTGACTTCGGTGCTCTGCTCCTGTACCGAGGGCGGGGGGCTTGTCATAGCGCTGGTTGCGGGCGTGGGACTCGATCCATCACTGTGTGTACTGGATCGTGAGCTGGAGACGCTTTTCGCATCACTCGCTCCGTTCGTCATCACAGTCTGCGACTCATGACGGGACATGGGCGCTGGCCGTAGACCCTGCTCTACCTTACTTGCGTCGGTACCACGTGATTTGAGCGTCTTGTAGATCTGTTCCAGTTCCTCGTTCTTACTCTCGGCCAACACTTGCCACACGACACCTCTTATTGCAGGCGGTATTCCATCTGCGATGGCTTCCCGCAACTCTTCGCCACTGCTCCTTTGCACGGTCGATGGACCCTCGTAGACGACCTGTTGCCACAGGTCCCAATTTACCGGCTTTGGCTCTTCAGGAGCTCCGGCTGTAAGGCCAGAGGCAGTCCCAGGAGGCAATTTCGGGTTCAGCGGAGGCGACTTCATCACTCCGGGCGTACTCAGTGCCCTCTCCGTCCGTGTATCACTATCTTGGCTTCGGCGAGTAGGGCTGGAGGGCACGTCCGCGTCACTCTGCGACCGCATCACGTCCATCTGGTCTTTGTCAGCCCCAGATAGGGATGCATGGCCGTTCGCACCGCTCAGGGTGAATTCCTCCTGTCTCCTGAGACTCTCAAATTGCTCTCTTAAGCCAGGCCTAGGCGTAGCCTCCCCAGCATCAGGTATACTAGCCAATGCGCTTGCGGTACTATTCGTGCTTGCTGCAGTGTCCCTTCTTCGGAATCGAGGGCCTTCTCTTGGTGCATCAGGTGAGCGGGCTTTCCTGATGCTACCCATCCTGCCTAGAAAGCCAGCGAACCCGCCTTTCTTCGCGGCGCCAGCTTGTGCAGCTGGAGGAGGTCGCTCGCCCACATGCCGTTGTTCTAGATTATGCTGTCGGTCGGCCGTTGAGGGAGGAGGAGCGGAGTCTACGACGAAGTCGCCAGAGAGACCGCGCATGTGCTTGGTAGGCGATTGACGGCCGGACTTGCTTGGTGACATGCTAGGGTCTCGGGAGTGCAGGTTGGACTTGGAGGGTGGTGAGCTCGCGGGGGTGGCATCCGCTGTAGCGTCGCCCGTTTTTGGTACTGAGGGTGTGCCCTGCAGCTTCTCATTCGTGCCATCGATACCTAGTCCATGTTCCGTCTTAGATTCACTCTTGTCCTTGTTCCCGTTCACCTCCCCTGCCGCCTGATCCTCACCATCGTCCTTGGCCTCGGGCCTGGGCGTATCATCGTTCGCATCCTCAAAAGTGTCCTCGTCCTTCTCTGACATAGCAGTTTCGCCTTCTGTGTCGTCTTTGATCTTCATTTCCGCCGCAACGTCCGCCATACTCATGCGCTTGCCCGCCCAAGCGGCGGCACCGGTTTTGGGGCCCCTGCCTTTCCTACTTCCTCCTGGCGACTTCGAATTCGGTCTCAAGCTCTTCCTTCGATCGGGTATACCGGGTGCTTGGTTGCGTTCGCTAGTTGTGGGCGAGTGCACTGCAATGTCTGGTGGTGAGGGTTGAGAAAGCTGCTCGATAGCAGTTGCTATAGCGTCTGTATTATTATGATCGTTGTTGACGGCAGGTGGAGACCGTGGAGTAGAGGCAGATAGAGTTTCTTGGTCTACCGTCGTCCCTGCAGCTGCATTAATGCTGGAAGAGGGCCTGGACGGCAAAGCTACCGGTCCAGACACAGCAGATGCCTCGGAGGTGGTGGCCGCTGGCGTTGTATCACTCAAGACTTCCACTTCTGCCATCATGGACTACTACAACAAACCGTAATGTCACATGTACGCGGCAACAGGGCCACCAGGATGAAATTTGAGCATGATGGCTTTGTGGACGATGAGGTCAGCAATAGACCTGTGCCTGGCTCGACTCGCAAGCAACGAGCAACCAGGGGTAACGATACACGTCAACGCAGGCTAGTCGACAAGGAAGTGGCGAGACGGATGGGTTGATGGTGATAAGAGATCGATCGATAGATGCGCGTCGCTTCTATCCCACGCACGCCGGCGACGTCCAGATGCCTGTAAACCGTACGCTGAAGCGCGTCTCTGAATGCCATCAATCGATCGAGACAACACCTGAACGACATCTGAATGGATCGAAGAGCTGACATCGCCGCCGTTGCCACTGCGTGAGCCGAATATATATAGGAACGGGAAAGCCGAGCCGCTGGAACTGGGGTGGGTGGTGGGGTCTCTATCTGCTGGACCTTGCTTGACCTCACTGCTCACAACTCTCTTCTCACTCGCTCATCATCGACAGAGCCTAAACACACCTTGCCGATTGTCAGCGGGTCTCGCGTCCAACATGAGTAGTGCTGAAGGATGATCGAGTCCTCATTGCGAGCACGCAGGCTGGGTTGAAGAGCAAGATCAAAGACAACTCTGGTGTTCTATGTTCACAATCCGATTTCCATCGAGGAGGCCACCGATAGCACCGTGAATTACTCCATGGCTCCTGAACTCAGGTAACTGCCCTCATTATGCTCCAAAGCGTTTCTCTTTGCTGCGCTGGGAATGCAGTTGGACGCGGAACAGACCCTCTGGGGGGCACTCGCAAGAGCTTGCAGATACCATCGCGCCCGGAGACGATGACCCTCGCCTCTACATTCGTCTTGCAGGTGAAATGGATGACCATAATGGATGACCATAATGGATGACCATAATGAATGACCATGATGGAATGAGACCATGATGGATAAATGCTTGATCACCACACGGCTCATCTTCAATCTCCATATCTCTCCCTCCCGCGAGCGTCCAGCTTTGCGAGCCGTCGAGCGATAAGATGCGGCCATGCAAACTCGAGGGTCCTCCAAGTTGCCTTGCATGCCTCCAGCGCTGATATGCTAGACCTGAGTAGACCTGAGTGGACCTGATTGCGTGGGTCGACTGATACGAACGTAGAGAATTTGGAGACCAACGTCACGTGACTTGCCTCTTAGTGTCATACATCATCGCGATGACAAGAATCTTTAGTGACTATGAACACCAAGGCATCTTATGGAGCACTCAAAACTGACCACTGATCGATCAGCAACCTTCAATACCGCCTGAGCAGAATCAGCGTAATTGCGAACTTCACTCCGTCAATAAGGCGGGCCCAAGCCGGCCTGGCTTATTGACAAAGCCCATTGCGAACTTCACCTATACCACATTGTCACCCGAATGTGTCGTCTACTTATTCACAGCAGTGTCGTATTGAGCGACAGACACAAAATGCCGCTCACGCTTCTTGGTTATGTATCCTTCCTTTCCTCCGTTTTGAATTCTCGACTCTATCTACCACAACAACTCTTCCGCACATCCTCTTGCACAGTCTCAAATCAACAGCAACGAGCACTCGGAACCAGACTTCAAGACGCAGACCAACAGTACCACTTGCCGTTCCAACTCCACAGACACGACAACCATGCCTACATCGTCCCATCACGAGAAACTGCCGACATACCAAGAGGCTCGCGCCATGTCTCATCCTCAACCAGTCCAGCCCGAACATTGGCTGCCAGACTACGAAATGAACCTCAACAAGAACCTGCATGCCTTTGGCGACCCAGAAGCTCAACACAGCACCGCCGTCGTCGACGAGAAACAACGTGCAACCCACAGCCGCAGGCAGCTGTCAAGACTCCAAATCCTGTGGATCTCGGCAATCGCACTGTTCGCTCTCGGCGGCATCGTCACGGCAATTGTCGTGGGGTCTTTGAGAAGAGAGTTGCAGTACCAAGCAGCCGATGTAGCGACACCAAACACGACCGTTCCGGAGACACCAACGCAAACCCGTGCATCGCTGCTCGCACCGCGCTCGAGCTCGCCTCTTGCGCAGGACGAAGTCGTGATCGTCACAGTGACTGTCACTGCGGTACCTTCTCCCACGCCGACGACTCCCACTTCCGCTGTGACGATGGAAGAGAGTACCACGACGGCCATCACGACATCCAGCAGCTACGAGCCAACAACCTTCAGCTTCCTCCCAACCAAAGCCACCAGCAGCAGCACCACCACCTCAAGCACCTCAACCTCAAAACCCAGCATCTCCTCCCCTTCCACAATCGACACGACGAAATCAAGCGTCAGCTCCCAGCAATCAACCTCCATGCACACCACCGCAGCAACCGACACAACAACCTCTCCAGCTCCAACAACAACGACAGCTACGACCCCAACTCCCGCAGCATCCACGTCACCAGCAGCGGCGGCACCATCGTCAACAGACGCGGGCATCGTAGGCGGAATGATCAACTGGTGCGGTACGCCCGGTAGCAGCTGCGCGAAGCGCGAAGAAAGCGCGGGGGGAGTAGAGTAGGGGGCGACGACGACGACGACCGACGACGTCAAGCTCGGCGAGGGGGCGGCGAAGGGCCAGCGTATAGCTTATCAGCGGGCGAGTGTGCGGGGCGGTCTGAAAGGTGAAGGGGAGATCTGAAGGGCGAAGGAGGGATCTGAAGGGTGAAGGAGAGGTCTTAAGGGTGAAGGACAGAGTAGGTAGTTTGTGGACTGCAGCGGTCGTTTGAAACTGCTAGATACACTACTGCGTGCATAGCATGTCCTCTGTTCATAATGGGTTTGGCAGGCGTTCGGAACGGCGGTTTCTCTATTGGGAGTTTCTACAGGGCTGTAGTAGTAGTAGAGTAGCAGACGACGATAATGGCAAGGTGTCTTGCAAAGGGACACTGTACCGCATATCATTCCCCTCCCTGTACAGTAGTGGTTACCTTCAGCAATGTCCGGAGTTTGTGTACTTACCTTACTTTCGCTTACCGCATCGATTACGTGATGACGATGATGAAGCAGCAGCAACACACTGAATATCAACATGTACCACTCGTGTCGCGTACTTGGAGATTGAAGAAAGCAGCCGACGGGCGTCTTTGCGGTCAAGCTTCTCTATCATACCAAAGCAAGGGTATCAATGCCAGCGCTACGGGACAAAATGCACTCGTCTCCACACGAAATACACGACTTTTTATCTCCTTCCCCTGTTCGACTGCAACCCATGCTTAAATGGTCTCCCTGCCGGCTTCCTCACCCCACCGCCACGTGGGCCTCCACCGCCACGACCACCGCCACGACCACGGCCTCCTCCACCACCGCGACCGCCCCCGCCATCCCCTCTGACCTTCTCAGCATGCAAACCCTTCCTCACCGGGCCCCCTCTACCGCGGCCTCCGCCCCTTGGACTCCTCCCCACCGCTGCCTTCTTCCTCGCATCCGACAACTCCGCCTGATCAACCTCCATCTCATCCCCGTCCTCTCCCCCAGCCCTCTTCTGTTTAAACTTCAATTTCCCCTTCTGGCCCTTCTGGGGTGCGCCCTCGCCTTTCAGCGCACTGACATATGCGTTGATGCCGCCTTCCAACGTCCCATCGCCCGGTTCACGGCCATCAATCATACCCTGATCGTCGAACGCCATCAACATGTCATCTTCGTCGTCGCTGTCTTCGTTGAAGACGAGCTTGCCGTCTAGATCCATCTTCGCTTTGTTCTTCGTGGCGTCAGCTACTGTCCGGTTCTTCGCTGGCTTGGTCGACGACACATGAGCGAGTGCGCTCTTGTCGAGTAGGTCGAGTGGCTCATCCTCCTCTTCCACGATATACTGGCCCCCTCTTTGCTTGGCCTTCTTCCCCTTCTCGGCTGCACGGCCCAGCACTTCATCATCGGATACGTCCTCGCTGTCGTCGCCCTCATCCGACTCCGAGCCGTAAACCGCCTCGTCGTACTCGCTCTCGAACCTTCCCTTCCTCCGCTCCTGCTCACCACCCGCTGCATCATCGCCTTCATCGTCTCCTGCATCCTTTCTTCTCTTTCTCCGATCTCTAGTTTTCCTAATGTTGGCAATGAGCTTCCGATCCGCTTCCGGCGTACACCTCTCGACGATCTCCACACCAAACCGCCTGATCATCCTCTCAAAGATGTGCTTCACTTTAGCCTTGAAGTGTGCCTTGTGCTCATGACTCCACACAACCAAGTTTGGCACCAACGTCTCCAACCTCGGCATCATCACTTCGTTCGGCAGAGATATCACGCACACTTTCACAAAGCCCAGAACACTCCGGACGATCTCCCGATTGTTGGACGTGAGGAACAAATCCATCGTCTGCACTAAATCTTTGACCACCTCCTCCCTCAGCCGTGATCTGAACTCATACAATAATCTCGTCAACGCCGTAATACTCGCGCTGATCATATGTGGAGTGCTCCCGGCGAGGCCAGCGGAGACCATCGTGAAATACTCTTCTAGACTCGCCGCCGCGTTTGGGGCGTCAGAAGGCATATGCGGGACTTTTGCGTTCACGACCGCGCCACCTGCAGTCATCTTCTCCGCCATGAGGACGAGGAGTTCGAAGGCGGCTGTTCGGGCTTTTTCGTTAACTTCCTTCACCCCGATGACGACTTCGGATAAGATGGCAGGGATGAAGTGCAGGTCGTCTTGTGGTAGGAAGGGCACAACTTGTGCGATCGAGGCCAGTCTATCCCTTCTTGCAGGTGCCGTGGCTTTGTCTGCTGCTGTGAGTAAGAGTTGCTGGAGCTCAGTGCTCCGATCCTCCAGCGCCTGACGGCCAAGCTCGGATTCAGAGAGTCTAGGTATCAACTTGTAGGCCTTCTTTTGCAGCTGCGGATCATCTTGGGTGTTCACCACATTCGCCGCCATGTTGAAAAGGCCTGCATAGCTGTCCCTAGGCAGATAAATGGACATGGTAATGACCAGATCCATCAGTGTATGGCTAGTTGGTGGCATCTTGCTCTTTGCCTCTTCACTCGAGAGCTGCTTCTTCCTTATAGGCTCCTCTTTCTTAGCCGCCGCTGACTCTGTGATTGCTCCCTCCAACATCGCTGCGACACGCTGGAATGTCTCCATGAGCTCACCCTCCGGCGTAATAGAGAGGTAGGCATTGATACATTGCAGCAGGTTGCCACGATTATGCGGCAAAGTTTGTGAGTAGACGTTGAAAAGCACAGCCAACAGATTGCCAGCGTATCCAGCCAGGTGCTTGATATTCTTCGCAGCCGCTTCCTTGGTGACTCGGCCTTGAGCCACTAGATCCTCCTCTCCATCGCTTTCAAGCTCCGCAACGGCTTCGTTAGTCTCCACTAAGTTCTGCAATGCTCGGCAAATATCCGTCCGTAACTGCACCTGCGAGTACAGCAGATTACTCAACATCTCTGCGAATCCCTGATCAAAGCTCTCCCTTAGATCAAGCGGAAGCTCACAGTATCCGGGCAGGCATGCCCAGATTTGTGACACCACCGTCTCAAAGATCTTGACATCCATCGTCTTCTCCTTGCTGCCGTGGTTTAGCACGCGCTGGAACATCGTCTCGCTCAGCGGAACCAATTCGGAGTGAAAGTGGGCCAGTCGTGTATTGCTGACGCTATCTCGAATCAGCGGCAGCATCCACGCTCTCCCTGGCTGCCCGGCGACTGGCTTTACAAGGTTGAGCGGCAGGATAGCGAGCACGGTGTCCGGACCCATTGCACGAACGGCTGCTGAAAGGACGGCATCGGCTTCCTTTTTGCCGGCAAAAGAGTCGTTGCTGCGTAGGTCTCCGACAGACTGTACCACACCGCGCAGCAGTGGGTGAGACCGCCATTTCAAGCACGTGAATGCAGCAGTCATAATATTAAAGACTTCCATCCAGGCCGTTTGGTATTTCACACTGAGTAGATCTTGGAGGATGCGACCCAAGCTCTCCAAGACTTTGTCGTCCATGATCGAGCCTTCAAGAAGTACTTGATCGGGGACACAGGTGTTGAGGAAGGAGATCAGACACTCGGAAGCCGAGATCCTAATGTTGTGGGAAGAGGACGTGAGGAAGGTGGTGATCATGCTGAAGAGATCCGGTAGCTTTTGGAATGTTTCTTCAGGCTCGATCTGAGCGGACACGTCGTATCCTCGGCTTAGCACTGCGATCCACGGCGGTAAGAGCTGGGTGTCATTCTGGCTCGGCTGCAGCTCTCTGATAGCCTCCAACAGCTTAGGCAGCTTTGCGGAGGATACCTGTCCCGCAAGACCAGCAAATATGATTTCAAAGACTTCGAACGCGGACATTGTCAAGAACTCATTCGTGCCGCGAGAGATGTTGAGCAACAGTTCACAGAGCGAATCGATCTTACGACTAGGCCAGCCATTCTCGGCCGAGGCTATGGACTTGACAAGCTGGAGGGCATGCATGAGGTTCGGATCATGCTGCTGCTCGTCTCGCCGCTTGTGCTGCTTTTTCTTCTGTCCTGCTTCTTCTGCCGCCGATTGCAAACTCCTCAGCGCCGTCTCCGCACACAAGTCCGCAGCCGGATGATCAATCTGCGGACTGGGCGGAGGATGCCTGAGGACGTTATCGAGAGCCTCTTGTGCACGCTTTCGGACTTTGGGTCTCGGATCTAGAGCCAGTGCTAGCAGTCCACCCACCGCTCCTCGTGGGCTGCTGTTGGATTGTGGCAGAGCCCATGATTGTGAATCTTGTGCGAGCAGCAAGGACTCCAGACACCCGATACTCGCCCTCAACAGCGGCGCCTCAGCTTCGGTATGTGTCAAGGCTGGAGCAAGGCCAGAGAGGATCTGCGGGAACTTTGAGCGCAGTAACGGCGGCGGCACATGGCTCGTCACGAGATCCAGCAGGTATACGACTGAGTATGCGACATCCTTGTTCACCAGGCCCTTCTCGATACTGATGTACTGTCCCAGCAGACTCAACAGCGCGGCGAAATAGGCAGTCGGCGTCGGCTCGCTCTTCTGTGTTCGGAGGGTGTCTTCAATGGCGTGCAAGATCACGGCGGTCTGCTGTTGGTTCTGCAACTTGGGCGACGAGCGGATCTTGTCGAGCCTCTCCTGCAGAGAAGACATCTTGGCGTCGGGGTGTCTCCTACATGCAGGTGGTAGTATGCGACCAGCTCCGGTATGGGACGGCCTTGAAGGGACCTGGGAACTTTTTAAAATCGCGGCGATAAGAAGACGGGTATCTCCGTGATGCCGTCCTGCAATTGGCTAGATCCCAAGTCGCGCTAGTGGAGGGCCAGTATATAAACCCCAAGCTTCGCCGCACTCCCACGACCGAACATCAACACCTATCTCGAGGTCGTCAGCCCAATTTGAAGGAGCGAGGGAGAGCGCGGTCTGGAAGAGGTGTGAGACGTCTGTCTGTATGCACATCGACGGCAGACTGAATGCGCTTTGCAATGGTCAAGGCTTCCCTACCTAACTACCTACCTACCTGTACAACGAAGCTATCCATCCCCATTCGTCTGTCGACGCCCTGCTGCCTGGCTTACTGAGGTGTACATGGACGGCGAGGCTGTGCACGCCACGGTGAAGACAGCTGGCGGGCTCACAGCAGCCATACTATGTTCAACTTCTAGCTTGAACTGATGTGTATATCTAGACATCCGCTGCCTAGTTCAATGTATTGCTCATTATGCAAATCTCGCCCGACCGTCCTCTCGTCCTTCTTGCTCTCATCCACATCTCACTCACGACAGTAGCAGGCCAATCGACCATGACAGACAACAGGACAGCGACCGATGCGACGTCTCGGGGGCAAAGTCCAGCCGCAGATGTTCGCTGGGCGCAGGACTTTGACTTCGCCTCGAATGACACCACCCTCCGTGCCAATCTCCCAACTACCTTCGACCCGAAAAGTGGCGTCACTATACAACCCGCGCGTCACCTTGCCTCGAAAGTATGGGGTAGAAACCGACGAAGCGACAATGCAACCGAGTTCCTAGAAGCCGTCCTCCCACCCGGTAATTTTCAAGATCCTGAAGATGACTCACCACACGGCACTATTATCCAGTCCTCCACCACCCTCAACCCATCAGCCACGATCCAAACGCGGAGGAACGGCTTCGTATACGCAGCGGTCGAGGCATACAGCCGCCATCACCACCTCCGCATCCGCCCCGAGGACATCTGGCTCGCCATCCTAACCCAGTTCTCCGCCTACATCAACGCTCACGCGGAAGAACTCCGCGGCTCCTTCGTCGCACACGAAGGCAAGAAAAGCCTCGAGGTCCAGTATGATAGCGGCACACGCTTCACCGTCGACTACACTGATTTCACCGAGAAGATCGGTCTCATGATCCAAGACAATGTCGTGGACCCTGACCTCCGCCAATGGATCCTACCGGCCTTCACGACCACCACGCAACACGACGTCGCTGTAGCCAACATCGTCATGATGGCATCTATGCAGAGCTACTTCGAATACGTCTGCGGCATCATCTGCGGTCTCCCTTCCGTAACGTTATTAGGCGAGAAAGCCGACTACGAGCTCATCCTCCAGCGCATCGAAAAGTTGAGAGACTACGGCGAAGAGCCCACTCGCTTCGCCAACCTCCTGACTCCAATCCTCAAACGCTTTATCCGCTCTTTCGACGACCCGGAAGACGAAGAAACGTTGGACTTCTGGAATCACATTCTCTCCTCCTACAACATGGGTTCCGGCTCGGATCAGTACAGCGGCTGGATCACGGCCTTCACCTTCTGGTCGAAAGACGGTACAGTATTTCGAGAGACACCGACGTCTGAGGAGGAGCTGCCGCCTCTTGTGCTGGATGAAGTCCAGTATCCTAGGATCGACAGTGAAGATGTAGCGCCAGGGTTCTGTACCGTGCCGGTCCTGATTAGAGACAATGGGGATGAAGTGCAGGCTGAGATGCTTGCGGGGTCAGTTGCGATAGAGGTGAGCAGTAGTGGGAATGAGGTGGAGAAAGGCGAGAGAGGCGACTTGGATACGATGCAGGCCAGGAGTGAGTGGTGGATCTATGAGAAGGGGCCCAGCTAGCTAAATTTTCGGGCATAAGGCCGGCATGACGAGGCAACGCCGCGATACCTTGTGTATATGGGAAGGGATCCGATTGTATGAAACGCATCATCAATCAGGTAATTCTGAAGGAAGGGGGTAAAACGATGCGCAAGCTCATACAATTCATTATAATAGTCTATTAGAAGAACAAAAGCACCACGCGTGGCCGACCGACCTGGTATCGCAGTTTCGTTTGATCTGTTTCCCCCCAAAAGAACGCCTCATTCCGTCGGCCCGTCATAACGCATATCCTCAGTCTCTATATCATTAGGTACGTACAATCTTTTTTTTTTTCCCTGCTCAACAACAAACACCGTTTCGCACACTTCTTCACAGCGTGCAGGTATGCGCGGCGTTGACCCAGCCGGTCAGTCTGTTGGCAATGTCACTAGCATAGCACAGCGTGCAGCAGCCCTTGCCCAGGTCGCCGCTAGGGTCGACGCTGCCGCCATTGTACGCGCGCGCCGCGCGGTAGAAGCGCGAGACGTCTGTGCCGGGCTGCTCGGCCAGCAGCTGCTGCAGGCCGTCGCCCGAAGACGTCCCGGCCGTGCCGTCCTCGATCATTTGGGTGATCTCGGATGTGGGGCAGGGAGTTTGGACTGTGCCGTCGTAGACGACGCCGGGGAGGCCGAGGGCGGCGTTGTTGGTGTTGCAGGTGCCTGTGCCGTTGTGCGATTGCATGAGGCCGGGGTTGAAGTGGGAGTATTGCGTTGTGATGACGCGGACACAGCCTGTCGATTCCTGCATGACGATAGCCTGGGATGACAATTAGTCGGACGAAACGAGTGGAGTTGATGGGTTGAAGGTCAATTGCTTACCAAGATGAATCTTGCATCGACGCCGGTTGCGAGGGCTATGTCCAGGATTGCATCCATCATGTCCGCAATCTCGTCGTCGCTGTCGTTCGGCACACCCCACTGGGCGCACGATGCTTGCATGTTGGCCCGGTTGGCATCGAACCTAGGTCGTGTTAGCAGGTGATAGAGTAGCCGAAGTGTTATAACATTGTACGTACATGTAGTCGAATGACACCCAATCGGAAATCGCGGGCCAGCCAGCAGCTTCCGTACCGTCACCATTGAACTGAGTGTACGTGTCGATGCCAGTGGCAGTAGCGACAGGAGAGGGCGAAGGCGTCGACACCGTTGGCACGACCGCGGTCACTGAGCTAGTACTGATGCTCATCAACGACAGCGTCTGACTAGAAGAGGTCACTACAGACGAGAATGTCGTCCTGGAGACCGACGTGACCGTCGACACATCGCTGGCTGGTAGAGGGTCATTGCAAGTCGCAATACAGTATGCCCATCCTTCTAGTATGAACGGGCAAGCTGGTGGGTCGACTGCCGGGTTGTAGGACGTGAAAGTCTCCTCTGGGATGCCATAGAGAGCCGCGATCGAGGTGCAGGAGTCGCCAGACACGGCGACGTACCACTGAGTGCAGCCCGCGACAATTCCGGCCTGGGTCGGGGCTGGCGGCGCAGCGGTTTGCGTGCAAGAAGACGAGCTGGTCGATGCGCTCTGCGACAAGGCTGACACCGTCGCAGTCGACAAGGAGGCAGAAGATGTCGTCAACCTCACGGTAGAGCTTGATGCGACAAGGGCGCCAGAGCTGACCGCCTGTGGTGGCAACGTTACCGATGATGTGGTGTCGGATGCCGCAGACGTCGGTGCAACGATTCCAGGAGCGACGGTGCTGGGGGGTTCCACAATTGTGCTCGGTGACAAGGTGGTGTTGAATGTCGCCGACGTGAACGTAGGTAGAATCGTGGAGCTGCTAGTGGTATTTGCAAAAGGCGCAGAGACATTCGCGAACGGTGTGAAGTTGTCCGACGCTGCACTCGACGAAGATGCGGCACTGGAAACCGGTTCAGACGTGGATGCCGTGTTGCTGCCGGGGCCCAATACAATTTCGGGGGTCGGCAACAGCGAAGTCGAACTGGACAGTGCCGAGCTCAACGACGATGAGGTACCGACGGCCGCCAATGTAGTAGATTCAGCGGGCGTATCGACGCTGCTCAAAGCGGCGCTGCTCAGGTCAGAACTTGACGACAGCGACGTTTCGACCGGCAGTATGTCGGTAGTCGTGCGCGTGACAACCACAGTCCGTAGAGAGGCAGCATCGGCCGGCCCCAAGTTGTAGGAAAGCGTACTCAGGATGGTCCTCGTGATTGTAGTCTCCGTTGGCACCGTTTGAACGTTGGCTGATTGGGTTGGCTCCGGTGTGACTCGCGTGTTGTCCACCCCAACAGGAGCATCGGCATTGGGCGTTGGCCTTATTGTGACCCACGTGTTGTCCGCCCAAGGCTCGACGGACCCTGGCGTTGGCCTGTGGGCCCAGGGACTGTCCGCCCAGAAAGGCTCGTGGGCATCTGGCGTTGGCCGGACATTTTCCCACGGGTGGTGTGCCCAGCCATGGTCACCGGGCTTTGGCCGATTGTGTGCCCAGTGTGGGGCATCAGCGCCCTGAGTCGGCCTGAACAGGACCCATGTGTTTTGTACCCCGTCAGCGTCGCCATTCACTGACGTTGGCTCGAATGAGATCCACGTGTTGTCCATCCAGACAGAAGCGTCACTCGGCGGTGTTGGGCTCGATGTGGCCGTATTGTCCACCGAGAGGGCTGGCAGGTCTGAGAGGGCCAGCGTGGTTCTAAGAGCTGGCAGAGCCGATAGAGCTGGCAAGCTCGCGAGGGATGGTGAGCTCGAAAGAGCCGGCAAGGTCACATTGGTGGTGTTTGCCGCGAGCGGGCTCGAATCTACGATCGAGCCAGACAAGCATATTTGGTGCCGAGCGAGCAAGCTCCGGCATGCTGCGGAGTCGGCGGGGAACGATGCCTCGAGGCCGGTGAGCTGGATTCCGTTCGAAGCTGCAATGCAGTCGCAGGATTCACCTGTTGCATTCTTAGTACCTGAAAACCTGTTCAAAAAAGACAGTCAAAGCTTACATGAATGGGGAGATACTGTAGCAGTACATGTGGCGCTTGTATCGGTCGATGCGGCTTGAGGTCGATCTGTGAAAGTTTGAGTTATCCCAGGTAACGAAATGTTAGAGGCAAGGCGTCCGGAAGATCTGGGAATAAGGGGCGGGGGTGCGGCAAATGCTGGACCAGCGAGGAGGGCAGCAAGGGTGAGCTATTTTCGACGTCAGTCTAGGTCTGCTTGATCAAAATCATCGTTCACTTGCACTTACAGCGTGAAGTGGCATGTCGTCGCCCGGCGCGACTTGAAAAGCCGATACACAGGGTATCTGCGCGACCTAGGCCACCAGATAGAGCTCGCCTGAAGATGGGAATGTGCTGATCTAGGCCTCTTGAGGGCGTCTTTAAAATGGCTTTGCTCAACGAGGACTCGAGGAGCAGACGCTCACCCGCGCAACGACTGCAGCGGTCTTATGAAAGGGTGTGTACTCAGCTTGAGGTTATTCTTCGTTATTCTGGACTTTATGGCGCTTTGCCCGTTCTCTCGTTCGTCAGTCCAGGTGATGTGGTGATCTCTGTGGTGATCTCTGTGAAGATGGCTGCTCTCTGGCTGAATGCAAGGCTCGTATGCGGCGTCGATCTTGAGACCTGTGTGCACGTGTGTGTGAAAGCTCCGTCGTGATTTAGCCTAGATGGCTGACTTCAGTGGAACCGAATCTGAGATTGATCTGCAGGTGCAACGATATTGGGGGGTTTTGCGTGACAGTAGTTTGGTACTTTCACAAGGATGAGGTTGCGGATGGTAGATGCAAGCTGCAAGGCACGATGCACCTCGATTTGTACCTACGTGGAGGTGGAGCATATTTACAGGTGCGCGTAGTGTTGTCAGGGTGAAGTGTCCAGGGCAATGCTTATGCCGTCGAGGTCTTTGAAGATGTCGCTAAAGTGGCGTCTTATAGTGCTCAGTGTCGCACTTGGCGATATGCCAACGGTCGGCTTGACCGTTTTCGGGTCGTGCGACGTGAGTGCTGACGGCTGTCAACTCGCGGCCTATAGCCAGACCCTTTCTGGCTCAAGCAGATATTTCGCAGTCGTTGCTGTGCGGCCTACGCCGTTTGACAGTTGAAGCCTATTCACGTCAAAGACTTCGCTTCGGGCTGATTCCATTATTTTCGCTGTTTGCATGACCTTTGGCAAGAGCCCAAGCAGGGGCGCCAAATGGCCGTTCGTGTGTAATGCAACGATCAGGCATCTGCAGGAATGAACTGGCATGGGGCGATGGTAACAGTGGCATGACTGAATACATATAGGAAGCCTCGGTAGTTGCGCGATACCGTCCGTGTGTCGGGATTCGGTCGCACAGGGTGTGTATACTTGATCGATCGTATAGGCATATCATCATCGCCCTCTCGACGCATATCCGCGTCGGGTCTTTCGAACACTTCTCCTGCCTCAAGTCAGGCTTGCAATGCTACTGGGACCCGCCACGTTCCTTGAGTGTATGGCCTGGGCCCATCTCGCGGACTCTTCAACAGCTCATCTCAGATGCTGTCGGTCGCTGGGACGCCAGTAACGATGGCCACATCCGTAGATTTCCCGCCGTTGAATCCTCTCAGGTCGTACGGACAGCAGCTGGCTGCGCAGACGATATCTTTTAATGCCCTGAACTGGATGTAGTCTCCTGGCTTGCTGCTGCCGAGAGGCTTCAAGCTATAGTTTGGGGTGTTTTGGAAGATGTTTAATGGGTCTGTACGTCAGCGGAATATGTCTCAAAGCCACAGATTGCATGTACCACGAGCAATGGGAGACATACCCGTGACGTCTAGAACGCCATTCATCCCATATGGCTCCATGACTTCTGCAATGTTACCTGCGCAACTACGATGGCCTTTGATACCCTCCTTCTCGTACATCTTCGGAAAGCACGACATGAAGGTCATGTCGTGCACCTTTACAGTATCATCTATGACCTGGAGCATCGGCTCGTCATTGTTCTTCCAGAGATAGTCACCAACAGCTGGCGTTGTCCCGTGCAGATGGTAACGCGTGTAGGCCATTGAGAGCTTCTCCCTTAGGCCCGTGGCTTGAACCCAAGCGGCAAGGTCGACGCATTGCTCGCCTTTCAAGTCCACCACGCGGAAGTGCATGCCTTTCTTGACTTCGAAAGCGTACCCATGGGCGCCTGGAATGACATGTGTCGCCGGCATAGAGAATTCCTCATTGTCATGCTGGGTTGAACAGGCGTTGGTAGAGGATGAGCTGATGGAGTTTTCAGTGTACAGCATGATGGTCGAGCAGAACGGGTGGTTCTCTCGCAAGAGCTGACCTCTGGCTCAATGCCGGGTCTTGAATTCCGCTGTGTCGACAGCACACGAATAGGTAGTGGCGTAGGTCCGTCCGCTGCGGGTGGTGACTCCAGTGACTTGGACATACCTTACCTTGCCCAGGGACCTTATTAGTCAAGGATGAAACCATGGCCGTTTGATGCTGGTCAAGATGGTGAAAAGGGCACTGCCTCGGTCCAGTGGATCGTGGAAATGTGATGGGAGCGTTTAAGCTCTATAAAGCAATATTTGATGGGTACCCTACTACGTACCTACCGCGTCACTTGTTTGATTAGGCCTGGAACCTACCCAGTACGTAAGGTACGTGCCTTACCTTGGGGGTACGTCGCAGGGCAATACCTCACGGAGGTACCTTACCGGGCAGTTGGGACTGTTCCAGAACATCCATTTTTGCAACGCGTACTGGCACTCCTTCTTCAAGCCTCACCTCAAGCTTGACTCGCCAATCGTGGCTCCATCCTGGAGAGCATTTCTTCGCGCCGCCTCCGGAGCTCCACCACGAACATCTTACCTCCAGCGAGCCTTTCCCAATGCCGCCCAGCGGACGCGGAATCGCCTCTGGGACTTTCGTTACTTCGCCCTCCCCGCCTTGAAGCAGAGAGCTCAGTCCAGCATCTGGAAATACCTTGTCGCACGACGATTCCGCAAACATCAAGACCTGAGGGCGAGTGGCGTCTTTGCGGGCCTTAGGAGGCGCGGCTTCGCCCTTCCCCGCCCGAAGCTGCCAGAAGATAATGCGGTCGTGCAACGAAGTGACAAGATGGCCTACAATGGACCGGGACGAAGCCCAACCTCTAGTAGCTTCGGAGGGTTGCAGCCTGATGGAGCTGATCCGGCGTACGGGCAGTCGGGCTACAAGAGGAAGAAGCTATCGAGTTTCCTGAAAGCTGCAAACGAAGTACGGCAGAGCTACTTTGCGGGTGATGAGAATGCGAGAGAGCATGGGAGCGACTATGGTCCCGGAGCGTTCCCAGACGCCGCAATCGCGCGCAGTGGTAACGAAGAGATGATATTGTTTCCTTCCTACGCAAGGAGGCATGTCAAAAGTAAGGTGAGACTGCATGCTTGATGTGCATGCATAGCAACTGGACTGCCAACTGACGGATCCCAGTTCGACCACATGTCCGGAACGCAGTCCGAGCGAGAGTACTGGCAGCAACAGTGGGATAGGCATCAGAACGATAATGCCATCGTGGACGTAGACGTGCGGGGTTGGATATACACGCCTCACAGAGGTCAGAACACGCGCAAACATCGTCTGGTGGTCGGCGTTGCGAGACAGCTTGCTGGACTTCCTGCTCCACCTCCGAGCAAGCTTGGCGACGCCCCGACATCTAGCGGAGAATCGAGTAGAGCGTCTAGCCCCGTCCGTCAGCAGGAAGAGGACTTGATCAGTTTCGAAGCTGAGAATATTGTCAAGCGCGGCCGAGCTGAAGAGCGCAAAGCGGAGCGAGGCGCGTATAGCGAGAATCCAAACGCGAGTAAGGACGATGACAGCATATATCATGGCGCCTCTCCGGAGCGAAGCAGTCGGCTCTCGCAATTCAGCACGGCGTCTTCGGATACGCTGACGACATCTCCGACTTTTACTCCGGTACAGAAGCGCACTTCATGGAGAGACCCTTCAAAGATGACTCCTGCCGAGCTCACTGTGGCCAACGCCCACCTTGTAAGCCGGCTAAGACCATTCATGCACAACCCTCTGCAAGACACGCCCATCAGCGCATTTTTCTACAACGACACGGCATCTCGACAGCTCACAGTCTACACGAACGAGAAGGGCCATTTCACGTTTCATGCCGCGCTCGATTTTGTACCATCACACGTCCGTGTGCTGGCAGGCGAGAAGCTTTCAGCTACAGAGGAGATTCAACTCACGTCCCCGAAAGGTGTGAGCGTGATCAGTGACATCGACGACACGGTCAAGCATTCCAACATTGGCTCTAGCTACGCAGAGATATTCCGCAACGTCTTTATTCGCGAGCTTGGAGATCTAACGATCGAAGGTGTGAGGGAGTGGTACACTACGTTGGATGATATGGGCGTGAAGCTGCACTATGTCTCGAATTCGCCCTGGCAGCTGTTCCCAGTCTTGACAAGCTACTTCAAGTTGGCTCGGCTGCCAAAGGGATCATTCCATCTGAAGCAGTATAGCGGCATGCTAGGAGGTATCTTCGAACCCGTTGCGGAACGGAAAAAAGGGTCTCTGGAGAAGATCATGCGTGATTTTCCTGATCGCAAATTCATGCTCGTCGGAGACAGTGGCGAGGCAGACCTCGAGGTATACACGGACGTTGCGCTCGACAATCCGGGACGCATTCTCGGCATCTTTATTAGAGATGTCACGACTTCACCGAAGACTGGCTATTTCGACCCATCCGCGGGCCCTGGATCAGCTAGTGGAAGCGCCAAGCACTCTCGCAATCATTCCAGAAGTAAGAGCGGGGACAGTCTTGCTATGTCTAAGAGGCTCTCGAGACCAGACGACATCAAGGAGGATGATGCAGATCTCAAAGCTGCTGTTGCCGCTTCGCTCGCGGATATGGAGGAGGAGGCACGACAGGCTCGAAAGGCAATCAACCCTGACGCGCCCGCTTACGCGAGCTTCGACGGTGCAAGAGAGCCATTCAAGCTCAAGCCCGAGCTCCCATCGAGACCCCGTGCAGGTCGCACTGACTCCATTGAACAAGTCTCTACGTCGCCTGAAGAAGACCTCATCGACTTGACCGAACAGCCTGCGCCACGAAAGCCGTGGTTGGCGCAAACTCCTCGATCTGATCCGCCGAGGGCTCAGGGAGTCAATGGACACATGCTTGATCAGAAAGCGACGCCACCGCCACCCCCAAAGCCGCAAGCATTAAGGAGTTCGTCTCCTGATTCTCAGAGAGCACCAGCGCGATATTCTTCGCACAAGCCGCCTCCACCGCGACCTCGAAAGCCCTCGTCGGCTGTCACGTCGCCTTCGCCACAGCAGTCCGACGATGCCAAGATGCAATCCGTAGCGCAGCCTCCCTCGATTCTCCCGCAGCTTCAAACGCATCAGCCTTCGCCGCTCTCACAGGTCTCACGCCAGGACTCGCCTGCTTCGACGAAAGCTGCACCGCCGCTACCTATCAGACCCAAGGACTCATCAAAGCTAGGAGCTTCTCGAGGTACTTATTGGCACGGTCTACCGCCCGGGACACCTGGCAATTTTGCAGAAACCTCACGCACGATGTCTAGTAGCTCCATAGTCTCCAAGGAAGACCCTCGCGGGCAAAGTATGGCTATGCAGAAGACTGGCGGTACGACTGCTCCGCCACCCCCGCGCAGACCAAAGCTACCAGCGTCTTCATTCTCCACTTCAGCGCGCAGACCCTCCAATGGGATGTCTGGTGGCTGGGATTTCGATAGTCCGCTTGGCAGCCCAGGCGATTCGGGTATGAGTACTAAAGAGCGCCTATGGAAACAAAGATGGGAGAAAGCTCGAGATGTGCTCGAGCCAAGAGGCGTGACCTTGCGGAGCTGGCGCGTCGGTAGCGATGTTGCAGACGTGGCTGTGAAGCTAGCAGAAATGGAGTTCAGGAATATCAAGCGAGAGGAACGAGAAGCTTTGGGTCGTGATGAAAAGCAGGGATCATGATGGTATGAAGGTTGGGTACAAAACGAGAAGGAACGGGTGCATCTGAATGGCGTTCAATGAGCGTGCTTGCAAAGATACCACTCAACTGGTGGGGGGACTGGTGGAATCATTCAACAGTACCTTGTCTTTCGCCATCAAATTGACAGTTTTACTGCGGCTGCCGCTGGTGAGCTTGTCTCGCAATGCTGACAGCTCGGACATGAGACAAAGGTAGACCAGGTGTCAAGAAGATGTAACCATTGCTGTGACTGTTTGCCGCGGCGCCTGGCTCTGTGCTTGCTAGGCGTAGGAGGTAGAAGCAACACATTGCTCTTCTTTCGTCCCGTCCCGGAAGCAAGGGCTTGATGAGGACTAACGCTAGTCCCGCAGATGAGGCCTACATACCTATATACAAGATAGGCAAAGTATACGTTAATCTTATATTCCCCTGTTGTGAGTCTCAAGAAGCGATACGGACGACGGACCCTTCGTACCTTACAGAGTGAGGTATCTTTGCTCGGATAAAGCTCGGCCGCGGGGCACGCTCCTCTCATACCTCCAGGCATGCGTCCTGCTCTATCGTCTGTACTCAGACTACTCTTACGTCCATACTCTATCCGATATTGCGGTCTTTGAGACACTGTGCAATATCGACCAGCTCGGCAGAGCGACTGCCATCTCAAATGGCCATGAAGCGAAGATGGAAGCCCGAAAGGTGCCATCGCGAAAGGATGGGAGGGTGATTGTTCACTTTGTGAGTCTCTTGTCAACAGGAATAGCTTCCGCGCAACTCTGACGGGAACATACAGGATTACGACTGCTTCTATGCCGCCGTATTCGAAGCCAAGAACCCAAGTCTGAAGAGCTTACCTTTTGCGGTCCAGCAGAAGCAGATTATAGTGACTTGCAACTACGAAGCGAGAAGAAGAGGCCTGCATAAACTACAGCTCATACGTGACGCGAAGAGAGTATGTCCAGATGTTATCATTGAGCTTGGGGAAGACATCTCGCGGTTCCGCGATGCCAGCAAAGAGCTATACAACTTCATCAAAGAGTACACATGGAATGGTAGGGTAGAACGGTTGGGGTTTGACGAGGTAAGTGAGGGTAAAAGAAGCCATGGTTTGCCGATGCTGAAGTGATGTAGGTCTGGATGGACGTCACAGACATGGTGGACTATAACATGGAGATCCTCAATAGGCACCATCTGGGCCAGTCGTTCTTTCAGATATCTCGAGACGACCCAACCGACGGCTTCACATTCGATGCCAGTATAGTGGCAGGGCATCCGTATCCGAAAGACTACACATGTGAGACAGCAGAGTTTGTTGAGGATCTTACGCTGCGTATGCGTCTAGGAAGCCACCTCGCGATGTACATGCGGCATCAGCTCGAGCAGCAAAAAGGCTATACTTCGACTGTTGGCATTGCTACGTCGAAACTACTGTCCAAGCTTGTTGGCAGTCTCAACAAGCCGAAGGGCCAGACAACCTTAATGCCGCCCTTGGCTGCTTCTGAGGAGGGCACGAGCAATGCGCAGATCTTCATGGATGGACACGAGATCAGCAAGGTGCCAGGTATCGGTTTCAAGCTCGCACAAAAGCTCCGTGAGTTCGTCTTGCAGCGTCCAGCTGCATTTCAAACAGGCCTCGTATATGGCGGCACGAAAGAGAACATCACGGTAGCCAAAGTCCGGAGCAATGAGGACATCAATCCGGAGATGCTAGAGAAACTCCTCGGCGGTCCGGGTTCGCCTCACGGCATTGGCTTTAAGATATGGTGCTTGTTACATGGCATAGATGATACCAAGGTCAGCCAGGCCAAGGTCGTTCCGAGCCAAATCAGCATCGAAGACAGCTACATCCGGCTCGACACCATGCCAGAAGTCTTGCGAGAGCTCAACACCTTGACTAGAAGCTTGATTTGCCGGATGCGCATTGATCTTCTTGGCGACGAAGAGCCCTTCCAAGACGAAAGCGACGACACATCAGCCCTACCGGCGGCGAAGAAGTGGCTCGCGCATCCCAAAACGCTTCGCCTCACCACTCGGCCCCGTCAGCCTTTACAGCCTGACGGCACACGGCAGCGTTCCTTCAAGCGCATCTCGCATTCTGCACCTTTGCCGAACGTGATCTTCAATCTTTCTGAGAGCATCGACGCTCAAGCCGAGAGACTAGTCAGCAGCACGATTGTCAACATGTTTAGAAAGCTGCATCCCGAGAAGTCGGGATGGAACCTAAGCTTGGTAAACCTTGCAGTGACTAACATGGCGGAGACGGCTGGAGACAGCAAGACGGCGAATGGTCGAGACATTGGGAATATGTTCAGAAGGCAGGAAGACGTGCTAAAGGACTTCAGGGTGATAGAAGAGTCGCCAATTTCAGACGTAGGGGAGGAGTCGAACGAGACTACGGGTGAATTGTGGCACGAAAGTCAATCTGCCTCCAGTGCTGGCATGAATAAAAGCAAAGATTGTGAAGATCAAGGTCGCTCCGCTGAAGAGGCAGAGCTTGGCAGCTGTAACGTAAGAGGCACAATGGCGAATGGCTTCGTCGACATGGGGACAGCTGATAGCAATGGCGCCGAAGACGCCGCAGGGCACGACGAGCTGGACGACTGGAACGAAGACGCTGAAGTGGACGATGATATTGACCGCTGTGAACATTGCGGCGCCCGGATGCCGTCCTTCGCCATGATCGCGCACCGACGCTTTCACAAACCACTCATAGACCCATGAAGCACGCAAATCGCGCTCTCTGCTATCCCGCCCGCATGCCCGCACGTGCGCTCGATTCGAGCTGGCCGCTATGCCTGTCGAGCATTTCGATAATATTCGCCCCGAACAAATGAAAGCTGCTCTTCCGATTTTCCTGGTCCCCTCATACCCGTTCAATCGCTCACTCGCTCGCTCGATTGCCGGTCCTGGTCCAGTGGTACAAGATGTACTGTGTGCGATCGCGCGTGCAAACGTGCATGCAAACGTGCGTGCAAATGTCCAGGACGCAAGAAACACTTACGCTCGCCGCTCAATTGTCCAATTGCTGCCGTGACTTTACATTTCGCGGGTAGTGTTGTGTCCTGTTCGAGAACATTAGTTGCTGTTGCGTGCAGGACTTAAGGGAGAGGAAGACGTACGCTTCAGAGACCGGCCGCATCGCGAGCCTTCTGCACTGTGAATGGGTCCATCGTGCAGCGCAGGCCTGTTATGTTCCGCGCCTCGACCGGGACTTCGTAGCAGCCGTAAGGGTGCCATGGGCAATTGGTAGACCTCTTCAGTGGCTGGGGTGTGCACAGTATCGTCTCCTGTGAGCCATAGCTTCTAGCCATGCTGTGCACGCTGCTGGGGCTGCCGCCACGCGGTCTAGCGGTGACTGTTCCTGCTTCATCGACAGGGTGGTCATGGCCACGATCGGCCGGAGGCTCGACTTGCTCGGCTTGTGGTGCGAAGGCGTTGCTGGACTGACCGAGATTCTGGCCCTGTGTCGCCTGTATCACCCTCTTCGAGGCCCCCGCAGCAGTTCCGATCTCTGCACTGTTTGGCTCACCCGCGACGGCATTGATGGCACGGCGAGCATGGCGTCTGCCGCTATCCTCCACGAGGCTCGGTAGTAGGCCTTTGGCCTCAGAAACGTTCCGCGTATAGCCCCCCTCTCCACCACGCTGGACTGAGGTGCTAGCGCCTTCATTGCCTGCCCGTGTCTTCTTGACGGTCAACGGCTCCGCGAACCCTGGCGGGCGGCTGACGACATTTTGGGCGTTCAGATTCGCGAAGGAGTTGGCTTGGAAGCGGGCGGCGAGGCCAAGCATCTCATCGTATGCTGCCTGCGCCTTGAGGAACTCGCCATACCAGCGGTTGCCCTGGTCATTTGCCCAGACAAGCTGGGTCTCCAGCTGCCTCTGCCGCTCTGCGAAGCTACAGATCTGCTTGCTGGTTTCGAAAGCGTACTGCTGCTGCTCCTCCTGCTTTCGTTCGAGGGCCCGGCGCCCTTGATTGATCTGATCAATCAGCTCCTTGATGTAATTCTCGCGCTAGAAAGACTTTGAGTCAGCATTTTCGACGCTCAATGCACAGAAGCCCACAAGGAGCCTTTCTCAGTCTTACCGCATCGCCCTCGGCCGCGGCGCGCTCCTTCGCAATCGACGCCTTGAGGTCGTCGTATTGCCCACGGAAGCTGTGGTAGTCCTTCGCGGCCAGCGTCCGCCGCTCGTTCATCATCACCCAATTTGGGTCGTATGCGCGCTGGGCCCCAGTGGCCAGCGCCGCGGCTCTCTCGGACTCGGCCTGCTCGACCGCCGCCTCTGCAGCCTCGTGCTCGAGCCGAAGCCGCTGCACGAGGTGCTCGTAGGTGGCCACGAGCTCGGCCTCCCAGAGAAACCGCGTGCCGCCACGCTGGTTCCCAGCGGCACCGTCGCCCCCCGCCGCCGCCGTACTCGCCTCCCTCTCGTTCATCGTTTCTTGTTCGTCGTTCAGAGATAGGCTGGCAGGTGTTGGTAAAATGCACGTGAAAAAGTTTCGTTTTTTTTTTTCACGTGTTGTTTGTTTTTTCACGTGCGTTGGGGAAAAGCAAAGTATCTACATCTAATCGGTGGCAAATTCTCGGCGTACTGAAAGCGGCAAGTGCGAGCTTGTCAACTTTCCAAAAGGCAGGAGTGGAATAAACACGGACGAAGGATCAATGTTCGCTGCTTTGAAACCTACCTATACCTTACCTACACGTGCAACAGCACTGTGACAACGAACACTAGCCTCGCGGTAAGTCGTTTCACCTCAGGGACGTTGACCGGCATCTGAACGCGCTCGTCTAGCACCAGCATGGCCACGGTCCACCTTGACTTGCTCAAGCAGCAGATCGATCGCGCAAAGCTCGACTTTGGCTACTTCACTCGGGCGCTTGGTTCCGCGCCTACTGACGTCGACTACCGTCAAGCAGTCAAATATGCGCACGGGAAGTTCAACGACAGACTGGAGCGCCTCATCATGCTCTATGACGGGCTGGACTACTACCGCATAAGGCAATTGCGGAATGCCGAGTTGGCTGACGGCAAGTACGTGACGAACGAGGAGGTTGAGGGTTCGAAGGTCGAACGGCTATGTCAGGAGGATGTCGCGTTGAACACGGACGAGGAGTGGATCCAGCAGGCTCGGAAAGGGGGTCTGCAGCAAGAGCTTGCTGCGGCGCTTAATGCGAGGATGAAGGTCGTGAGGGAGGAGGATCGGGTGGTTCGTCTGAGATGGGGTCACAGGGACGGGAGCCCGGAGGTGAGTGTCAAGGAGACGGAATCCTGAAATGCGGTACCGTATCTGCGCAGTCAGGAGCCGTACACAACAGCTGCAAGAGTATTCGGGGCGTCGAATCTTGTGGGCTCGTCGGCTGGAGCGGGTTTTGTGTCAGGGTACAGCAAATCTGACGCGCCCACGGTCAATCCCACAGATATCCTTTCCATGCGTATTGTCTCTTTAATGTGGGCCTCCTTTTACGCCGACGGCGGGAAACTATCCACACCGCGGTGATCTACTAACTGGACACTCGATAACAGAAATGCGCTTTACGCAACGCACGTTGGGCCTACATGACTCAAATAGAAGCGAGGGCAGTCTTGTCATGGAAAATCGCAGCGTGCCCGCATCGTGAACGTCTTCAGGTGTTACTACGTCCAGACAAGCTAAGATCAATCTTGTAGGCGCCAACCTAAGCCAGCACCTCGAAGGAGTGTCTCGAGGCAGCAGGGGCATGCCACACGGCAGTACGTGGATCTTTCCACTCGCCCGCCGATTTCCATACTCTTGCGAAAAGCCCTTCACACTTCCTCGCCTACGCGACAGTGGATGGAGCATTCGTACTTCTTGCGACAGGGAAAGGTTAGAGCTTTGACTTTTCCGACACTGGAACATTGCAAGGGTATCTGAAGCGGACGTCTCGCGAGTCCTTGAAGACAGTCACTCGAATATAATGCTTCGGCGGAAAGCATGCCCTCATGTCGCGGCACACGCATGCATCGAGGGAACGAACGGCATGTCCATCGAGAAGATTCTCTTAGCTGTGCAAAGGCGCGCGATGGCATGATGGCATCTCAGGAGCATGAATAATGCCTACATAATTTGAAGTCTTAATCTTGCCCATTACTCAAACCAACCGTCAAGCTCGACCGCCGCTTCCTCCTATCTGCGCCATCATTCAGAAGAACTGAGGGCCGCCCAGCAATCCAGCGATCCGAGCACCCCGCAGGCAAGATTCAAATACTTGTAAAGGTGTGTTCGGATCCTAGTGCTTGCCCAGCGAGAAAGAGAGACAGCTGTGTCGTCAACAGAAGACAGCAAAACCGCGCGCGTCAGCACCACCGCTCTGACACACGCCCGCATCCGCAGGTATAGCTGCTTGCCCAACAACCTGCTGCAAACAGCGCCTGTCGCTATAAAACGTTAGAAAGCAAATTCCGGTGGCGGGCAGCTTGCCGATGACGTTGAAGACGTAGCTGGTCGAGAGATCTGTGAGCGGCGTGCATGGAGCTTGCGGAGGTGGGAGCGTCGAGTTGAGTGAGGACAGGTATCGCGGGATGTCTGGTGGGAAACCGATGGCGTCAACGCCTGCGAAGGCGCAGTTGAGGTCGTCGAAGGTGAAGAGCTCGAGGGAGGGCACAGAAGAAGGGTAGATCGGTGACAGTGGCGTGGGAGCGGCCGTTACTGTCGCTCTCGAAGTGGTGGTAGTGGTGGTGATGTTCTCTACGAGTGTGGAAGTGATTGTCTGGGTCACTGTGATCAAGGCGGTCTGGGTAGTGGTAGCGTTTAGGGTGAAGGTCTTGGTGGTGTTTTGGTAGCCTGGGCAGTACGATCGAGGTGCAAAAGAAGACGATGGCCACGGCGGTGTAGCTGTAACGGTTACTGGAGACGGGCAGGAGCTTGACGAGTCACTGCCGCTGCTTGGGGCCAACGCAAAGTCGCTCGAGCCGGGACAGGAGGGAGTAATAGTGACCGTTGCTGGGCGGCCACCGTGATATGGTGGAAACCATGGGTGATTGGGGGTCCCGGGTTCAGCAGAGCTATGACTAGGGGCAGTGCTGGTATTGGTGACGGTCGACAAGGCGGTACAATTGATTGGACCTCCTGGCGGCGAAGAATAGTTGCCAGGCGGACCATACGGCGCTGGAAAGTACGCCGCACCAGCGGTGGCAGCCGACGCCAGAACGAAGAACGGATGCTGCATGGATCAGTACTGGTCGTCTCCACAGAGTTCGACAGTCCACATACCTGAGCCAGCATGGCGGGCGTTGTAATGTCTTTTTTGCCACGGAGTTTACGACGGTGGACTCTTGGTCGTCACGTATAACGAAAGGCCAGGGTCGGACTTATATCCCTAGACTTCAAAACGTGGATCTCCTAAGCTGACTTGACCAGATAGGTTTGTAAGGTGGTCCTTCGTGACCAGCAAGACGTCGTGGCATCCATATACGGTCGGTATTTTTGTGAGCCAGAAAGCCTTCGCCATACTCAAAGATGCTCCACATAACGTCTCGGCTTGCCGCTCCAGACCATTGTCGTTGTTTGGCGGCACAATGGCTATCCTTGTGCATCGGGGTTGGTATCAAGACGAGTGACCGGGGAGGCAATGTGGCAGAACCGGTATGGTCTTCAGGTGAATGGCGTCGTGGTGCCACTGTGGCGTGGCTGTGAGAGGGTGGTTCGTGACAAAGAGCTTCACGCCTTTTACCGCAGCTTTCCGACAGTGTACCACCTTGTATGAGAGTAGACGCATTGGGAGATCTGGTATGGTCCTGAGCTAGTATTGCATTGTAGGCGTTGCCCGAAGTGTTCATCCAACATCGCGACTGGTCAAGGCAACCGATGCGCAGCCCGGGCTCACAAAGTCGGGTCTCATTACAAAGGTCAATGTACCCTCGATGTGCCTTCGACGAAAGGTCATCGGTATAGCTCGCAGCGTGCCTACCTGAACGAGTAGTGATTTACTTTATGTATATGAGTGTTCCCGCAATACCCGCAACACTAATAACGATGACGATGTTGGGTTCCAGACCACACTTTACCTCAGGCATCCCTTGCACTACACAACCAATAGCGATCGCCGTCATGTCCACTAAACCATCAGTGTTGGCCATGACAAGTCACATCAAGCAGATCATCACGCGACTAGTCGAAGCAATCAACTTCCAGCTCCCCGGCGGCAGATGGCAGCTCTTTGAGTTCTGCGACCTCTGGATGTAAGCTCATGCCGTGATAACTACAAATTCTCATCAAGACACACATACTGATCAGCTGCAGAGTTCCAGAGATCATCAAACACTGCGCCCAAGCTACCCTGACTGCACAATGGACCACCCGCCTCCCTCTCCTTCAACGACGCGCCCCAGCCGAGCTAGCGGCCGACGCCATCCTGGCAATCCTCGAAACCCAAGACGACGAGAGCGACAACAATGAGCAAACCACCTGGACCGTCCTAGACTTCTGCTCCGGCGCCGGCGGTCCCACTCCAGCCATCGAAGCCACGGTCAACCAGCGCCAAACAGCCCGTGGCAAACCCCCCATAACCTTCCAGCTCTCGGACCTCCACCCGCATCTCTCCGCCTGGCAAGAACTAAGCGCACGCTCCCCCAATCTCTCTTTCATCCCTTACCCGGTCGATGCCAGTAACCCCCCTTCCAACCCCAACCCCAATGACAATGGAAAAGTCCTTCACCTCTTCAGCCTCTCCCTTCATCACTTCCCGGACTCAGCCACCCGACGCATCCTGGCCCGCACACTCGAGACCAGCTCCGCCTTTGCAATCCTCGAACTCCAATCCCGCGACCTCATCAGTACTCTCGTCATGATGCTAGAACCCTTTCTCCTCCTCCTAAGCACCATCTTTTGGTTCCCGCGCAGCAGCGTGCATTTACTGCTGACGTACGGCCTGCCCGTGCTGCCGCTCTTGCATGGCTGGGATGGGTTCGTGAGTTGTCTGCGGACGCGGACGTTCACGGAGACGATGGGATTGGTGGGGAAAGGGGAGGGGAGGCACGAGGATTGGGTGTTTGGGTGTGAGCGGAGACTGCACACGTGGCCTTTGGGGTACATGAATGTAGTGTTCGGGAAGAAGGTAGCCGCGGTTGATAAGTGAAATGTCATTGTTGCAATTCTACCAAAACAATCCGTCCTGGCAGATTCTCGTGCAGTTTGTCAATTGATACAACTCGTCGACCATATTCACGGGCGTCGTAAGGAACCATATTGCTATAACCCAGAGCGCAACGATTCCTGACGTGGCCTCCGAAAGGGAGAAACGAATGAAAAGTAGAGGTAAACATATCTATATGTTCTACAACACCTCCCGCTCGCCTAGCTCTGAGCATTGAAGCATGCAAACTGTATTTCTCGCTCGAGAGGCCGAGCAGATGACAGAAGCACACCAATCCCCAATGTGTTCTGCAGCGGCACTGACAGAAGTGATGCCAGCGATAACAACAATGCGTACCAGGCCACGAACCCCGAAATCATGAGATCTCCATAGAATCCACGTTTCCCTGCTCGCCGAGTATGAGGCTTAGACCGGCTGATCTCCGGTTGTTGCCCGACGGGGCGGCCTTCGAGGAGCGCCTCTCATCGCTTAGCTGACGCCCTGCCCTTGCCCTTCTTGGGCTTCACCACCTCCTCTTCTTCATCTTCCTCCTCCTCATCGTCTTCCGCGCTCTTCTTCTTCTTCCCCTTACCAGCAGGCGCTTTCTTCCCCGCCTTCGCTCCCCCCGCGGCCGCCTTGCCCTTTTTCTTCTTTGGCTGCTTCACATAGCGATCCTTACTCAGATCCCCTTCAGCCTCATCGTCTTCCTCCGGCGCCGCCTCTCCGGCAACTTCATCTTCACTCTCCTCCAAGGCCTCCTCAAGATCCGGCTTTTCTTTCGCTGGCGCGCGTTTGGGCGCGAGGACCTGGCTGGCTTTCATGAAGGGCAGGGGGTGGGACTGCTGATTATACCTGTGATGCGAAAGTTAGTGTCAGCTTCACTCAACAGGCCTAATGCGTCGCTGTAAGCAGACATGGCGGGGGGAAACCCTACATCCTTGTAAAAGTCGCCTTGACCTGCGTCTCGATCTTCACGGCTTCCATCCCCGCCTCACCAACCCCCAGCTCCACCACGGCCTCCCAGTCCTCTCGCGTAAGGAAATACCCATCCATACATTCAATCACGCCCTCAACAGCCTCCTTGCCCTCAACCTGCAGCTTCTTGACCAAGAGTTCCCACAGCACGGGAAGATACGACTGGCGAATTTCAAATCGATCGGCCGTCACACGGAGTCTCATGTGCCCCTGAATCTCCTTCAGCATGCGCATTAGCTTCCCTTGGGAGCTGTTTCGGCCGAGCCAGGCCGTGAAGCGCGTCTGGTGGCCCGCCATGGAGCCGTAGACGAAGGACGCCGGGCGCACGAACGAGAACATGGCGTGCGTAGGCATGAGACCCCATTGCTGCTGGCTACCGTGGATCATCCGGTCGACAAGATCACCATCGCTAATGGAATCGGCGGCCTTGGATACGAGGTCGAGCTGCGCGAGCTTCTTCATCGACGGGTTCGCGTTGTAAGCGTTGGTCCGCTGAGGGTTGGTGCCGAGGTAATTCTCTTGCAGCATCAGAGGCGCGAACTCATGGTCGTTGAAATATAGTTCTTGCTTGTCGTTCAGCGTCGACTTGGCAGCTGGATTGAAGAGGCCTCCGCCAAGGATCTTGGACACCATGTCCCAGGGCTTGAGGATGATGTGTTTCTCCCACGCTTTACTCATGTCCTTGCCGTCCTCGAAGGACATGTTGCTCCCGGTTTGGTCAAGCTTGGCGGTCGAGATCATGTTGACGACCTGCCGGATATCAGCCCCAGAACCTTCGATCAGGGCGTTGATGACGTTGGTCGGTATCTTGAGGCCCTCGCGGTACGCAATCGTCATAATCCTGCTGCGAATCATGTCCGTGGTCGGGCGGCGGAAGCCCAGGTCGTAGGTGACGTAGTCAAAAGGCTTCATCTTGGGAGCTTTGCGATCGTTGCAGATCAGGATCATGGGAATCGAACTCTTCTTGCACACGCTTGCGAGAGCGCCCACGCCGCCACGGTCACCGGCCGACATGCCATCAACTTCATCCATGATGAGAACGAGTCTTTTCTTACCCGCTTCCGCAGCGTCGTCACCGCGGCCGAAGTAGCCCATCAGGCTTGTGGTACTCAGGACCCCTTTCAACCCTGTTTCGACGAGCTTCTTCGAGCGCGTGTCGCTCGCATTGCTCTCGACGATATCGTACCCCTCTAGCTTCGCCACCAGATGCGCTGCAGTAGTTTTGCCGATCCCGGGTGGTCCATGTATCATCACCGCTCGGTGCACTCCGCTTCCATCCGCACCTGCCATCTTGAAACCTGTCCGCTGATTCTTCGGAAAGGCGCGCAACCATCTTGCCAATTTTTCGACTTGCGTTTTGTTGCCGCAAATTTGAGATAATTGCGTCGGCGCGTAGCGGACGGTCCAGAGCCGAGTGTCAGGCCCAGAAGCGGCTTGCTTGCCAGCTGACGTAGGAACGGCTTGGCCGTCACCTTTCGTAGGAGCCGCGGCCGTTCCTGGTTTTGGCTTCGCAGCCGACAGACGAGCGCGCTCCTCCTTTTCCATTTCCGCAGCCGCCTTCTTGATCTCCACCTCGTCCTTCGCCTTCTTCTCTGCCATCTTGCCTGCCGCGGCCGAGTCCCCGCCATTCGCGGGCAGTCTCTTGATCAGCTCAAACAACCCATCCTCGTTGATGACTTTGAGCTGGTACTGTTTGATCGTCTCCAACTTCTTCGGGCCCGCGTCCTCGCCCAGTACGACATAACTAGTCTTCTTCGACGGCGCACCCGTGACTTTGCCTCCATACTGCTTCACCAGATTCTGGCCTTGTTCTCGACCTATGCGCTGAAGCTGGCCGGTAAAGACGAAGGCCAGGCCGGCCAAACAGTTCTCTTCGCCTTGCGGCAGATCAGAAAGATCGATCGCGCCTGACGGAACAGCAGAGTTGGCATGCTGACCTCCAAATTGAAACTTCGGCTTCTCATCACCATCCTTCTTCGATGGAGGTTCGGGAGCGGTGATGGTAGGGATGCTTTCGAAGATAGCCTTCATCTCTGCACTATCCTCTACCTCCTCCTTCTTCTGCTTCTTCGAAGCCGGCGTCGCTTTCTTCGCGGGACTAGCACGGGGCTTCTTCGCTGCAGGCTTCTCTTCGATTTCCATATCGTCGTCATCATCGTCATCGTCATGGGTGGCGGCGGACTTGCGTTTCTTCGCTGCCTTTGCAGGAGTCGTCTTTGCCGGACGATCCACCACAATCTGCTCGTCCTCATCTGGGACTACAAAGTCGTCGTCGGCATTCGTATCCTTCATTTCAACATCCCCTTCCGGATCGTAGTCGTCCTGATCGTGACTCGCCAACTTCTTCTGTCTCCCGCTGCGCTCCGCCCGCTTCGGCACCAGCGGCACGTCATCCTCGTCGTCCGTACCTTCGTCGTAATCGTCGCCCATCCTCCGTCCCACTGCTGCGTCAGCCTTGGCGTTGTCCACCGCACCTTCCAGCAGGTCGTCGTCCGGGAAATCATCCTCAGCGTACGTGTCCACCTTCTTGCCCTTCCTGGCCGACCCTCGTGTGCTGCCGTTCGACTTGCCATTGGCCGCGCTACCCTTCTTCACAGGCATTGCTTCGTCGTCAACCTGGGCTTCCAGCTTCCCTCGCGTCTTCGGCCTGGCCTTGACGGCGGGTTCGCTCCTCTTCGGCTTGCTCTTGCTCGTGCTGCCAAAGAAGTCATCGGCTGTCGTCTCCTCCGTCCGTTCAGGCTCCGGCTCGGGTGCCTTCTTCTTCTTCGGTGTAGCTTTCTTGGCGGGCTGCACCTCCTCCTCATCCTCGTCCTCGTCTTCCTCTACGACCTTCCGCGTCCGGCCTCTACCTTTCTTGGGCTCCGCTTTCGCCTTTGCAGCGGGCTTCTCAGCCGGCGAGCCCGCAGGCTTGCCGCCAAAGAAGGAGCGAATGTCGCTCGGCATGTTGTCGGAGATACGTGTGGGAGATGCGAGGGGCGGAGCTGGTTAGTATAGGAATGGCATTGCAAGGCAGTGGCCCATGTCTGTATGGCGTGTGCACGGCGTGTTTCCCTTCAGGCAGCTGCACCAGACGGATTAAACTCAAGGCGCGTCGCATGCACGTCATGAACGCGACGCGGGAGCGGCCGTGGAGCTCCATCAATTCGGCAATCAATATTCGATTGATCGCCTCCTCCGATGCTTCACCTCCGACATCATCTCATCCTGCCTCTCGAGGACAGTCAAGTGCGGCGGCGACAGCAGTGCGATAATCCTCATCTACGACGTACACATCTACACGCACTCATGGCGACAACAGCAAAGCGACTACCTACAATGCCCATCTCCTTCCCCTTCCCCATCACCACCCGCACATGCTGTAAGTCTTCTGCTTCAAACCTCTACTCCGCGCCTCAGCTAACACCTACCCGCAGGTCTGCGCTCAACCCTGCAAAACTCTCCGCCACGCACGCATCCGAACCGCACCTTCACATCCACTCCCCGGCCCCTCGACTGGCTCGCACCCAAAGCCGGCGAAAGCAGCAAATCTCGCAAAGGCCGTCCGCGCGTGCCCACCGGCGGCTCCACCCGTGGCACCACCCTCGTCTGGGGCGACTACGGCCTACGTCTACGCGATCACGACCGCCGGATCAGCGCTGGCGCGCTCAAAATCGCCGACGCTACGATCCGACAACGTCTGCGTGGGCTTAAGTACCGACTCTACCACCGCGTATGCGCGAATATCGGCGTATATACGTCTGGAAACGATCAGCGGATGGGGAAGGGAAAGGGAAGTTTTGATTACTGGGCTTGTAGGCCACATGTGAGCAAGATCTTGTTTGAGTTGAAGGGAGATGTGCATGAGGCGGTGGTGAGGGACGCGATGAGGTTGGCGGGGAACAAGTTACCGGGGCTGTATGAATTTGTGCGCAAAGGGGATCCGCCGGTCATGGGCATTACGAAGGTTGGGGGCACGGCTGGGGTGAGTGAGGAGATGTTGAGGAGACCTAGGTTGGGCAACGGGGCGCCGCCGAACAATATCGAAAGTACTGCGCGGAGGCTGCCAGGGACTACCGCGGCGTGAGAACTGCGAGTTTAGCTGATACGCGGCTTCCGAAACCGATGTTTGTACAATGACAGCTGAAGAGAGACTACTCCAGATTTTGCCACACGACTTCCAATGACCTAGCTCCATCCCACACTCGCATGTGGTGCCCGTACCCTTCACCGCAGTTCCGTCTCTTTCTTTTTTCCCTTATGCTTCTTTCGCTCCTCCCTCGCCGCCTTCGCCTCCTGCGACGTCCGATTCGCCTCCTTGCCCGCAGCCAACGCCCTCCGTCGCGACTCCTTCCCCGCTTCGGAGACCCAAACACCGTTTCTCCGCGCGCCCTGAGCGTCCGCTCGAGCCACAGGAGCTGACACCGGCGCAGGGCTGAAGCCCGGCGCCATTGGAGAAGGGAGGCTCGCAGGCGGCGAAGCGGACGAGTCGGCTTGAGTGGTCTCCGAATGAGCATCGGGAGCACGTGGTGCTGTGCTCGCCTCCCGTAGGCTTCCACCGTCGTCACCGGTCGGGGAAGATTCAGGGACTACAGCTCTTTGCTGGGACCCTATGACTTCGACTGCCCCAACGTCCCTCAGACCACCGTCGGTATGGGTTCCCACCACATGTCTTCTGAGGTTTCCCACAGGCGCTGTTCCGAAGCAAAAGCCATGTCAGTGGAAAGGAAGCAGGCTTGAACATATGTTGTGATGTGGGCGAAGAGAGAGGGACGGGGGATAGTCGCGAGGGCATGCTACGTACCATAGTGGTGCAGGGCAGCTTCGCCAGTGCAATACCCGCAAGTGCGCTCGCCTGGGCAGATGACAAGGGCGCCCACCGTCGGCCAAGGCGAGTGGTTGTGCTCGTAGATACAGGATGGCATCTTGTCTGCAGGTAGGTGGGAGGGAGAGTCGTCTGCGAATGACGCTTGGCTGGGTCTTGTTCAGTGATAGGTGATGTTGATTGAAGAAGGAAGAATGGACCGTCAAATCGAGAAAAAAGGACCCTTTATCCCGCCGTAGCCCACTAGGCCGAGCTCCCGCGTTTGCTACCGTCTAAGACCACTCCGTGTGAAGCCGTGGTAGTCTTCGGTCGCCAGCTTCCTCCGCTCGTTCATCATGACCCATTTTGGGTCGTGTGCCTGCTGGTCGTCAAGTGCCAGCGCCGCGGCTCGCTCTAGCTCGGCCTGCTCGTGAGGCGCCTCTCTTTGGCCGTGTGCTCGATGCAAGAATCTAAAAGCAGGTGCACGAACAGCGAAGACATAGATAGATCCAGTCGAGCTTCGCCCCTGTCGCCGCCGCCGCCCACTGCCGCGGTACTCGCCTCCCTGTCATCCATCATTTCCTTGGTCGTCGTTGAGAGATATGCCGTGAGGATAGATAGGCTGGCACGTGTTCAAGGATGTATACGAAGAAGTCTCTTTCCCACATGCGTTAGGAAGGGCTGGACTTCAACGGAAGTAGAAGGAAGGGGAGTAAAGATTGAGAGACTGTTTATGCAAAATTGCCGGAAAAGAAAGGCACGGGCGCTTGGCGTGGAGAAATGGAATGTATAAGGTAGCAGTGTGGGAGATGGCGTATACCATTGCCAGAGTGATGAGACTAACAGCCGTATGGAGCACGACTTGCACGGTTTAAAGTATGCGGACGTTGAAGTTTGCTGAAGCGCTGGAGAAGTCAATAGCATCTTGTGGTCATGAAAGTTCTGAAGTTGGCGGGCAGAAACCATGACGAACAAGGCGAGGCATCTTCGCGACGTTTCTGGCCTAGACGGTCTGTTGGCTTGCTAGTGAAATAATGGTATCTAACATCCCAGACTCTGTCACCCCTGAATCAGTGAAGGCAGACCTGTCATCTCCTTCAGTTCTTCTAGCTAGCATACCGGCGTCCCTACCAGCCACGTGATAGTTTCGGACGTTTTTCGCTCGCTTGCTTAGATCAGGCTGCTTCACGAAGTTTCCAGCATAAATCAGTGCGTGCCTGCTCACTCTCTGCTTAGCACTGCTATGGGCTGCTTTCGGATGGCATGGTGGAAGGGTTTGAAGCTACTGGCTTCGGTGCCGACGCAACGTCTGAGAATGTTTGGTGACTTGGTGAAGTCTTTGGTGCTGTGGCTGGGTGCGCAGCCGCGGCCTTTCTATCTTGCTGGGTCTTGAGAGAGAGCTCACGCCTGGGTGGCCTCTCCTTCGGGCCAGGGCCGTCGTGGTACAGGAATGACGCTTCCCGCAGATTGGGGCGCCCTCCAGTGTGCTGTCCTTAAGTTCAAAGGTACTGCCAGACCGTATCATACACTGAAACAAGAACAAGTAGCAGCAGCCATGCGGTCTCAGCGCTTTCCACCGCTTCGTTACTCTCCACCGGGCCGATTCTCCTTCCCCTCATCGCCCATCTCAGCGGCGGCCTTCTTAGAGTTCCGCACCTCAAGCTTCCGCGGCTTCTTCCTCGCCTTCTTCGTCTCGCCGTCAGGCCCGAGGTTCGCCGCCGCGCTGATAGAATGCTGACGCTGCAGATTCCGCTGCGCGGACCCGGGCTCGGGCTGGCTGATCGCTGCATCATGCGCAGGAGGGGCCGATCCATCTTCAGCTCCCTCCCCACTAGCGCCCTTCTCTGTATCCTCCACGACCGCCTCCTCCGCCACAGCCTTCTGCACTTCCTCCTCACTCTTTCCCTCCCCCCTCTCCCTCTCCGCGACTTCCTTCGCCTTCCCCTGATCCAACTTGAACCAAGGCCCCGTAACCCCACCCACACCGGCCCCGACTAGACCGCCCAGAGCCGTAGTCGGCAGACTCAACACCCCACCCGTCACTGTGCCGACCGCCGCCCCTAGACCCACACCCACGCCGCCTCCGATGCCTGCGCCCCCGGCTCCGCCCTGCCAGACACCACTCTGCATCCGCTTCGCCCACACGCTCTGGCCATGCGCCTGCACCTCCTTGTCATACGCCTCCTGCAGCATGCGATTCCGCTCCTTGGGGTTGAGACACGCGATGGCTTTGTCCTTTAGTGCGCCGGCTTTCTGAAGTAGGCCGGTGGCTTGCTGCTGGGCGGCGAGGGCTTGCATGAGGTTGTTGATGTCTGGGTTTTCTTTGCTGAGACCTGCGTTACCCAAGGCAGCCTGGACTTCGGGTTTGTCGAGAGCAGGGGGTTGAGAGGGCTGCTGTTGTTTTTGATGTTGTTGTTGGCCTGGTTGACCGTTGGTAGAAGGCATGATTGGATCAGTGTTATGTAAATTCGCCTGCCTTGACAGGGGTGCCTCTTGGTCTTCCTCGCCGAGGGCGTTATGTTGTTGTGTTTGTGGCTGCGCGTCGCTGTTGACTGGCTCGGCAGCACACGGTCGTTTGGCGCCTACCGTTCTCGCGTCCTCTTGTCAAGTCTTCGTACGCTCATGGTGGATGCAGAGAAGAGAAGAAAAGAAGGCAAAGACACAGGAAAGCAGGAGGACTAAAGACACAAATGACAGCATCCCGCAGGTTCGCGTGGCCGTACCGCAGCCGCCGGTCAACAACCTAACGACGAGTCAGGTCGGCTGACGCCGGTGGGCAGGGCAGCGCTGCAGTCATGCAGACCTCCGGCGCCACATTCGGCGCTATTACAAACCACAATAATGCACTTGATCCATGAGGTGCCTAAGGTATCCTGGGCTTGTTCGTTCTGTCCATCGTCCAAAGACACCTCACCTACCGTTTTTCTGTGTTGTCGGGTGTACACGCAAGAGTGACGTGCCTCAGACTGTCCTCGGCCTCGCTATGTCGTGAGCGCGATGACGGCGTCGCACGAGTTACAGGTAGGCCCCGCCAAACGGTACGTCACGCGCGGGAGGTGCAAGAAGAATGCGAAGCGACATGGTCTACGAAAAGACAAGGTAGAGACTTGGGGGGAGACGGGATCGAAAGACCACCAGCAAGACGTGGGAACCGCGAACCTTTTAATCATCTGCTGCCGCCCTCTGGTCCCTTCAGCCGCAGCTTTCGGAGGGTTTTGGACATGACGACTGCATTTCTCACCTGCATTATTCATACTCAAGGCACCTTACTATGGTCTACCAGCAACCAAAAACTACCTCACCATAGTGTTACTGGGTCAGGTGAGACCGCTTTCTCGAGTCAGTGGTGCTAGCGAGTCCAGTTGCTGTAGCACTGTACGCATGGCAAGCACGGAGAAAATCATGCCGAGCCCAAAAAAGGAAACCTAGTTCAATTCATGGCAGAGCGACAAAACTCACGCGCGCAGAGAGGGTATCATCAGACAATCAAACCCACACTCACACCCATTCCTCAGCTCCTATCATACCTCCCCCTCCCATTCCTCAGTGACAGAGTCCCGCTGCTTCTCCATTCGCGTTTCCTTGCCCACACTTTCCGCGTCCCGCCCTATGGACTGCGGTAGGGATGAAGAATCCTCAGTCACCAAGGGCCCCAAAGTCCAGCGCCAGCGCCTGTGCTTCTGCCTCCGGCCTGCTACCGGCGTAGCTGCTAGCTCGGTGTCTCTCTCGCTGACGTCCCTTGAATCCTCCGAATCCTCGTCGTCGTGCTGCTGCTCTTCCTCCTCCTCCTCCTCCTCCTCCTCAGAAGATGATGATGATGATGGCAACGACGACGACAATGAGTCGGCTGAGAAGCAGCTACCCCGATTTCCTCTGCGCTTCAACACCGCCCCCTCCCCCCTAGCCGCACGGCGCAGCCGCTTCGCCACGCCCTCCGAGCGCTCTAGAGTCCCTGCAGCGTCGGCAGAAAACCCCAGCGTCGTCGTCGCCTCGAGAATGTCGTCCCCAAGATCTCCCGAGCTCGCAAGCACCTGTGTTGTCGCCGCAATCGTCTCGGTCAAAGGGATAGTGAAAGCGACGTGTTTCCTTCGTCTCCCCGCAGGAGCTAACACAGAAGCTGGATAGACAGGCGAGGGAGAGGGAGGGAAGCTCCGCATCTTAGCCTGCCTGGGCGATTGCTCGGGGGAAGACCGTTTACGAGCACGGCTGCCAGGTCCATTCGTTAGGATCGAGGACAGACCTGGGGCTAGGGTGTATGGGACATCTTGATCTTGCGCGTCTGCGGAGAAACTGGGAAGAGAGTTGAGGGTGGAGGCTGAGGAAGAGGAGGTGAGTTCGGGTGTGCTGGTCGGTGGTGAAGAGTCCGCGGTGGTCGGCGTGGATGGGACGGCGATTGCTAGGGGTGTTGAGGTGGGGCGGTGGGGCTTCTTGCTATTGATGTGGATGGGGAAGTCGTTGTCGTTGAGCAGTTTGGGTTCGTAGGCGTTGCTAAAGGTGTTGCGAGCTGTTGGGGAGACGGCCGATAGGGTTTCAAGGCGGAGGCTTGTAGAGCCTTTGCCGCCGAGGAGGGTCGGGGTTTGAGTGGTGTTGAGGGAGAGTTTAGGACGTTTGGAGGGTGGCGTGGGCCGAGCGGCGTAATTGAGAGGCGCTGTGGGAAGTATAGCGAGGGAGAGGGTGCTGGAGGGGGCCACCATGGAGGATGGGGCGGTGTTGTCGGAGAGAGGTGGTGGTAGCGGTGGAGGCATTCGGGCTAGCAGCATTGGATGGTCTGTTTAATGGGGGTCGAGGGACGGAAGGCTGGAAAGTGAGATTGGTGCGGGTTGTGAGCAAGTAAGTAGAGATATGCGCGCGAGACCCTACCGGTCTTGCAGCGGCAAGAGGTGGCGGCGGCAAAGGGATGGTGTCGGTTGGGTTGGTAAGGCGCGCAGCAGCAGCAGGAGGAGGAGGGAGAGGAGTGGTGAGGGTAAGGTACTATCCACCATCTCGGGTGCTCTCTACCCGTGCGATCGACGGTCGTTCGTGGATTGATCCGTCACCTCCGACATGGTCTTCGGTTCCACTCTCCGTCTGCTGACAGCTACCGTCTCACCACCACTACCAAAATAGAGCAGCAACAACAAGCGCGCGACGGGGTCAGATGCAGATGGCAGATGATGAGTGGAGAGCAGCTCTAAGCGCCCTCTGTGCCCTGCCACCTGTGCCACCTCTGCCCTCCAACCATCCAACCAACCCACCAGCCAATCACCGTCGCCGCGATCCCCCTCGCTGGGTCGTAGCGGCAACGGGCGACGCTATTTCGAGCGTTAGCGTCTCCTGTAGTGATCGCCGCTAGGCCAGCTAAGGAAGATGGAGTGACAGAGTCAGGCCTTGCCGAGGCCGAACCAGCGATCATGAGGATCTGGAAGGGTCGGCAGTCGATCGTTTGCTTGATCGGGACGGATGGCAGACTCCGAGATGATCCGCGTACGAGCCGCCCGATACCGGCTCGGCAATCGGAGCATGTCGCGGGCTTGGCAGAGTGCATTCCCGTTTAGGAGGAGCCGAGGAGGGAGGGTGGAAGGCACGGGAACGGGACGGGAGGCTCGGACTGACTACATCGGGTATGAAGAGGTACGTTGGTACGGTATGGCAGAACACAGCAGCTGTGGCACGGCTGGTTTCATGATGATGCTCTGCATGTCGGATATAGATACAGTACCCAACGTGTGATGTGAGCCGATATACACGCATACAAGTTCTGCCCAGGTAACATCTCTATAATTCTTCGAGACCTATAATCGTCCTGCATTCACCTCTCGACCACACCTCCTCGCCAACGCCTCCCATACTCCTTCCCCATCTCCGCTACCAATGATTTACAATTGAAACGCTCCTTTCTCGCGCACCCACTCCTCGGAGAACGGATAGTCCACATACCCCTCTGCCACCATCGGCCGATAGAAGTCCTCCCTGTCATACGGTGACAGCGGAATTCCCTTCGCGACTCGGAACACTAGGTCCGGCGTCGAGATGAAGTACCGCCCAAACACCACGGCTACATCCCGCTCCTTCATCTCCTCCTCCACCAGCCTACGCGCGGAATCCGGCGTGAAACCTCCGGCGACCAACACAGGCGAATGCTGACCCCAAGCTTCGACAAAGGACGTGATCTTCTCCGTCCGTTCCACATCCGCATTCCCCGCGATCCGTGATTCCACAAGATGCAAGTAGGCCAACCGACCCATTTCCTTCAAGTGCTCCAGCAAATACATAAATTGAGGCACTGGATCCTGCATCCGCATGCCCTGGAACGTGCTCCAAGGACTCAGCCTCAACGCCGTCCGCTCCGGCCCTACAGCCTCAACAACAGCCCTCGTAACCTCGAGCGCAAACCTCGCACGCTTCGCCACGCTCCCGCCCCAGGCATCCGTCCGCGTATTCGAGACGTCCTGGGTAAACTGATCAACCAGATACCCATTCGCAGCATGAATCTCCACGCCGTCAAACCCAGCCCCTTCCACCGCGTTCCTCGCAGCGGAAGCATACGCCTTGATGTACCCTTGAATCTCCTCCTCCTCCAGCGCCCTTGGCGCAGGCGCTCCCTCGCTCATGGGCACTGCGGAAGCTGACATCACGTCCCCCGTGCCTTCAGCCTTCTTGACCTCTGCCGACGCTGCACGCCCCAGAGCCCATAACTGGCAGAAGATGACTCCGCCTTTCTTGTGCACGGCCTGAACTACGTGCTTCCACGCCTGGATCTGCTCTGCGTTCCAGATGCCCGGGGCGTGGGGGACGCCGCCGGCGGAAGGGGAGATCACGCTGGCTTCGGAGATCAGGAGGGTTCCGGGGACGCAGGCGCGTTGAGCGTAGTGTTGTGCGACGATGGGGAGGAGTGGGACGTGGGTGTCAGATGCGCGGAAGCGGGTCAAGGGTGCCATCACGATGCGGTTGCTGAGGGTGTAGGGGCCGATGGGGAGGGGGCTGAAGAGTTTCGAGGGGTTTTCTTGGGGGAAGGCCATGTTGGTGGTGGCGATAGGATCAGATCGGATCGTTGAGCTTTTTCTCTATCTTCTCTCGTTCTTCCTTCCTTTCGTGTTCGTTTCTCCAGTAATGGTAACGGGAAAAGCAATAACGCTGTCCCTCAAGCAACGCAAGCAAGCAGACAACGGCGTCTAGTCCATCGTCAAGAAAGGGGGCAACGAGTATCTTAGCAAAGAAAAAAGTCGAAGAGAAGTGCTTATCAATCGTACCCACCTGCCATATCCACATCTCATACAGTATCCATGCTTACGTTTTAACATGGTTTCTCGCACCCTCGTCGGCTTCTGATGTTAACCCCTTCGATACCTAGGTAATTCATTAGCACTTCACCCGCGCGGGCGTCATTCAATAGTCGGTCCATCGCGGCGAGACTGGCGCAACAACGGCGAGATTTCTGGGGAGCACGTAATGAGGCAGCGGCACGTAATTGGTGTCGACAGAAAGAATTGTCAAAGCGAGGACCCACGCACACGACGACGCGGACGCGGACGGGGACGACTCGGCGAAAACACGGAAGCTGCAGATACCATCTCCCTCCATTGGAGCTCGGAAGGCAGAGCGGAATGGGTACAGGTAGGAAATGTCGTGCTGATGGAAGAGGACATGAGCAGTGATAACGACGGACCTTATTTGCATACTGCCATACGGTAGCTTTCAACGCACGCAGTGGATGTATCTATGTAAATACATGGGACAGACTACAAGTTTATCTGTCCCCTCAGTGACGGCGCTGAGCCACAGAGAGGAGGATTGCAATATATATAAATGCTCGTTCGTTGGTTTACTGGAGTATCTGGCATCGGCATAGGATACCTAGTAGCAAATAAACGGCACCCTCCTGCCACGCATCTTTTCCATCCACGCCGGCCGCCGCTCTCCCCAAGAACAAAAGCGAAGCCAGATCCTATACTGAAAAACCTACTGCCCAGTCTCCGAGTCCACCCCGGGCTGCCTTCCCTCCATTCCCCCTGTGAGCTTTCCCTTGAACTTCCTCAGCGCAATCTTCCCCTCATCCTTAGCAAACTTGAAGTTCCTCGCCGGCTTCCACTGCATCGCTCCTCTCTGTCTTCGCTCCTCGGTGCGACGATTCTGCTTGTTCTGTTCCTTTTCTCCGCCGTATTCACTATCCAGCGTGTCCGCCGTCCCGCCTGTCCAGCCGGATTCCATTGTACCTGTCGTCTTGTTCGTCCGGGCGGACTGGGTAGATTTACGAGATTTTGGAGAGGTAGGGTCTTCGTTACTACCGCCCGCGGTGTTGCCGTCCTGAATGCCTAGGTCGTCCGAGTCTTGGCCATCAGTCCCGTCGTCGCCGTCGGAGTCCTCGCCGAGCGGCGGCTCCGCCCCTGGTTCCCGTCTCTTCCGCCCACTGTTATCCATATACCTCGCTGGATCATCACCAAACGCCCCGCTCCAATCTGCGCCGTCGCGACCAAGCCACTTCTTCTTCTCCTCCGGATCCGCCTCCTTGAGCACATCCCGTCCTTGCAACAGACTGTTCTCATGCAGATCGTTCACCCGCTCCGGCAGTTCCTTCTCCACGTGGCGCGTCCGCACGCCTTCGGCAAGACACGACTCCCAAGTCTCAAACGTCTCACGGGAATCATTGTCAGCAACGAAATGCTCGTGACTCTCGTCCATGCCGGCTTTGAAGCAACCCTGAAACTTCAGGCGACCCACTTCCTTGCAGTCGTCTAGACCTGGCAGCGACGTAACGTCCATTTCAGAAGTGATGTAGTTTTGTGTCAGGCGTTGCGGAGCGCCCGTCTGCCAGATCGGAATGTCAATCGCGGTATCGTCATTGTCGATCAGCGTGTTCAGCCACAACACGGCGTGCGCGTCAGGCTTCCGCTTGTTTGCAATGTGCAGCTCAAACACCACGGGGCTTCTGTACCGGTACTTAACCGGCAGCTTCACCTCCTTCCCATCCGGACCATGTGCTTTCGCCATGTCCCAGTAATAACCCTCCCCTGCCTCGTCGCCGCCAGAAAGCTTATGACAAGACGTGCGGCTGATCTTGCCAATACTGCCACCCGTGCGCATCTTGATCTTAGCGTGATGCTTGTATCCGGATGCGATCATGCGCTCGCTCTTGAAAAGGAACGTGCCGACGTCCCAGCCCAACTGCTGCGGCGGTAGACGCGTCTCCATCGACCGGAACAGCAGAGAGATACGTATCCGGCCAAACCCGATGCCGCCATCCAAGGGGTACCATCGCGTGACCTGACTCGACGTTTCCAAGATGTCGCTCAGCTTCATCGGCACGACGCCGAGGATTGGATCGTGCTCGCGGTTACGGCTATCCCTCACTGTCACGGTGATAATAGCCGATCTCCAATCTCTGATGAACCTCTCGGTCCCGGCATTGAAGATGGGCTGAGAACTCACGGCCTTTGCTCGCGTCCGGTACACCAGCTCGTCATTGTAGAGAATGGTACAGTAACTCGTCGGGAGTTCCTTGCCCTCCTGCTCTTTAACCTCTCCATAAGGCTTTGCCGGCTCATACTCCTTCCCTTTGCGGTTCCCATCGCTGCCTTTGATGTTTTCCAGCTCAAGATTCACAATCTGGTGTACGACGATACTGCAGACGCCGCTGGGCCACAGCGGATCGGGAGGAGTGTGTTGCACGGCGTCGTCGGTGGACGAGTTCGCCTTGCCCTTCTCGTCTTGAAACTCTGGCTTATCCTTCAGCGTGTCCGGAAGTGCACGGTTCTTCCCATCGGTCCGCAACGCTGGTCGGAACTTAGGTTTGCTAAAGTAGCCCACCTCCCAATGCAATTCGCCGGGCATGTCGCTCCCGGCATCCATACCAGCCAGGTTTGAGACTTGCGGGTACATCTTGCCCGGGTGCTGGATCATTTTCTGCATGCTCAGCTCCACCTTCCCTACGATATCATCTGCGGAATGACGATCGCTATCCCAGAGCTCCACCGACAGATTTTCATCCGCCTTAATGAGCTCAGGTGTGACGAGGAGAGCGGCCGTCTCCTCCCAGATCGGGTTGAGGTCATCCGTAATGACGCGAGTGCAGTACATCGGCTTCCCGTACTTGGAGAACGTGAGGGTGATGTAAGGATCGCTACCGCCCCATTTGCTCCCACGGCTATCCTGCTTGGAAAGTCCGACGGCCTTGTGAATGCGGACCCACATAACCCCCATGGCGGTCACGTCCTTCGTGATGTCGTCGCCCTGTAGCATCGCGCGCATGTCGATCGACATACTCTTCGGCGCCACGTACATGGCGGCCGCCGCTCCAATCGCGTAGTTCACGAACTGACTGATGAGTGGCAGGTTGAGAAGGTTGACGCCGTGCTCCAGCATGGGAATACAACCGGCCGCAACATGCGGCGTGCCCATCAATGTGAACGTCAGCTTCTTCAGGAAAGGCGGGTCGGGTGTCATGCCCAATCTCAGGCGGACGGTGCCGACAAGACTCTGCAACTCGACAAAGATGGGCAAGGGGACGCCAAAGAGCCCCTTAATGCCAAGATAGAATACAAGCGCCATGTGCATATTCCGCGCCTTCTCGCTCGCGCGTTTCCCTGAGGGCTCGGCGTGGTAGGCGAAGGCGATTTCGAGGTTGTAGTAATCGCCACCTTCCTCATCCGCGGCGGCTTCTTGAGGATCCTTGGTTTTCTTGTTTTCTTCGTGGATGCTGCGCTTCATCTCCTGCACGTGATCGTCGGGGAGGGCACGGAGGGAGAGGATGCGGATGGGATTCGAGCCCTGGCTGATCTCCGCAACACGCACATTCTCGATGATGCCCGGAACCGAAGCCTGCATGACGTCCTCGAGAGTGTCAGCGACACCCTGGAACATTGACGGGTTCACAAGGTGCCAGACTATGCCCAGAAGCGTATTCATCCACTCCACGCTCTCGGGTAAAAGGTTTGCCGTCGCCGTCTGTCCGCGTTCCTTCTCGCTGCTCCACTCGACTTCGCGGCCTGAACGGATGATCTCCTTGATCCAGAGCCAAATGCCGGAAGCCACGCAGGCGCCAAGGGGGATGAGACCTTTGTACGCTCCGCCAAACGTCTTGCCAACAATAATGATACCGAAGAAGACGCCGACGACCAGATAAAGCCCTCTCTCCTCCAACCGGTGGAATGTCGGCTCATAGCTGACAGATGGAGTGGGATGGAAGAGGATGTTGGTCTTCTCGCCGTGGATCGGAACGTCGCTAGTACTACCCTCCTGGACAGGATCAGGCGGAGCCGTGACGTCCTGAGCGTGTTTGTACTCGGCGCCACTCTGGTCGCTGCTTGACTTGACTGGCGTGTCTTTGCCGAGATTGGCGTTGGGCACGGACAGGATCGGGTTTTTGACGTTCTCCATGGTTTCGTCGCCAACATCTTGGATGGTGACGTCGTGGCCCGTGACCGGGTCGCGCACCACCTTCTGGTTCTCCTTGGGCTTCTGTTCGGCGTTCTGGTGCGGTGTCACATCATCACCGCCTTGCTTGCGCTGCTGCTCGCGCTTCTTGCGGTCCTCGTCGACCTGCTTGTCACGCTCCTTCTTGTCCTTGTCCAGACGCTGCATCATCTCATTGAAGTTGGGGATTTTGTTCTTGCCACTATAGTGGCCCCCGGAACTCTGCTGCTCGTCCGACATGATGGCGGTATGTGGGTGGCCCAAGGCCTGTCTGCAGTTCCTCAGACGCGTTCGCAGTGGGAGACGGGTGTCGAAGCGATGCCGGGGATGATGTTCCGATCGTGCACCTCGGCTTCCGGATCAGTCGCCACTGAGCTTCAGTCACAGCAGCCGGACCACACACGCCGACGCTGCTTCACTGTGAAGGACGAGGGGACGAGATGAAGCCACCACGGTCGAGGGCGCGCCGAGCTGAGGGAGGTGAGGTGTAGCTTTGCAGGACAAGGTGTAACTCAGGAGCGGTGCGGAAGCCACAAAACAAGGCCAGCAAGCTGCACCTCAGGCACGAGCCGCGTCAAGCACAGCACAGCACCCGCACATGTCCGACCACAGCGACGTCATGAACAGTCTCCGCGCCCCACTTCAATGTCTCTTTTCAGCCTCGTGTGGCTCGCACCTTCGAACTCGCCCTCGGAGGCGCGTAACGTCGCCAAGGCCTGAACAATCTGCATTCACTTACATCCATGGATGCTCCCGTCTCTTTCCCCCCATGCGTAATAGGTTCAAGGTCACGTGTCTTCGTGTCGTCTCTGTGCTTTCGTGTCAAGACATTAGTGACATGCTCCTCTGAGCCACTCGCGGTAAACAATGGTACCTAGTAAATGCATGGTGTGCTCTCGTCTGCGAACCCCGCCAAGCCATTGGTTCTTCGATCACCCCACATGTCCATCTCGTCTTGGTCGATCAACAACCCAAGTCGATCCCATCTCAGTCTCGTCCCCACAACAGTAATTTAACTATCACCACAACCATGAATGTTGCTTGAACCTGCTGTCGGGTACAGTAACAGCCAGTCATTACATAGACATCTCCTCTACCCGAATCGAATTCTTAAGGTACCATCCTTACCTCCTTCCTCCAATCGTCCGTTAGCATTGGAGCTCCTTTCCGTTCGATATGACAACCACCTTTACCAATTTCCGTCTCTGTCGTGGAGGACGGCTCGTCGACGGCGAACAGCTTACAATAGCGCATGGAACCGGCTTGATCGTCAATCCCGAAGAAGCGAGAGGCGGCGAGACCGTGGATCTTCAGGACGCCATTGTCGCTCCTGGCTTCCTAGAATTGCAGACGAACGGTCTGAGAAATTTCCACTTTACGCACTTCGATACGACAGAGGAAGCTTATACGGCGAAGATGGATGAGGTCGCCAAGTACCTGCCTCGAACCGGCGTGACGGCTTTCTATGCCACCATTCCGACCGTTCACAGCGACGAATTCAAAAAAGTAGGTCATGCCGTTGTACACACTCTTCAAGCAGACCACTACTGATACGCTCCAGATTCTACCCTTACTCGCCCCTCGGGATATCCCAGACGGTGCCGCCCTGCTAGGCGCTCACGCCGAAGGCCCCTACCTCCACCCCAGCAAAAAAGGCGCCCACAACGCCTCCCTCTTCCACCTCCCCAACCAAACAAACCCAACCGACATCTACGGTCCAAGCGCCGAAACCAACTCGATCCTGAAACTCGTCACTCTCGCTCCGGAGCTTCCTGGCGCGGAGAATCTCGTCCTCCACCTCACTTATCGCGGCATCCGCACTGCCCTCGGCCACTCTTCTGCCACCTACTCACAAGGTCTCGCTGCGATCAAAGTCGGCGCGAGCTGCCTCACACACACCCTCAACGCCATGACTCCGCTCCACCACCGTGATCCAGGCCTTGCAGGCCTCATCACCGCCGACGCCGAATCACTGCTCGATGCTGCAAGCCCTTATTTCAGCCTGATCGCGGATGGCAATCATCTGCACTCTTCAGTCGCCTCGATGCTGTTCCGGGCAAATCCCGAAAGGTGCATCTTGATCACCGACAGTATCGAGCTCGCAGGCCTGCCCGACGGCACTTACCCCGGCCACAGCCAGATTCCCATGAATCAGACGAAGCAGGGGTCTAGGGTGGTGATTGAAGGCACCGAAACGCTCATTGGTGGCTGTGCGGGATTAGATGAATGTGTGCAGAATCTCGTGCGGTGGAGTGGGTGTGGAGTTGCACAAGCGGTGAGGTGCGTAACGGAGAATGTGGCGGCACTGATGGGAGAGAAGCGGCGGGGTGTGCTGGAGGTGGGGCGCCGTGGGGACTTTGTCGTGTTGGATGAGAAGGGATCTGTTAAAAGAACATTCGTCGCAGGAAAGATGGCTTTCGCTGGCGCAGAGTAGACCATCTTACCGGTCTCTGGCAGGAAAACTTGTTCGGCGCGCCATGTTGTAATTGCCCGAGGTCATCCGGCGGAGCGGCAGCGTACACTCGCAAGCTTCGGCTCTGGTAGGACGGATCCACCACTACCCACTGTGTGGGCGGTGGGCTGCTCATTTGGCCCCTTTCGCCAGCCATGCGACCCCCTCAAGACCTTCGACACCACGTGGCCCACTAGAAGCCTCGCTCGGTGCGTCCTGGGCCCTGCCGACCGGATGCTGGCTTGTGCTCGGAGGTTGCAGCTGTCTGCCCTCTCCATCCCAGCCGCCGCTGGGCTCCGCATCACGATCGTCCATCATAGACGTCGTCCTCTCGCCATGCCAATCCCGGCCATTTTGACCCTGGCCCGCAGAACCAGGCCCTACAAAATCTTCCATTTCGTCCGACTGCGGAATAGAGAACCCACTCTCGCCTCTTGAATTCGCACCTAGGAACCCTCTTACCACTCCCAGATCCGCAAAAGTGAATCCCGCGTCCATTCTCCCCTGTGCCACACCCGCCGTTCCCAGGGCCTCCCTAAGTAACCTCTCCACCGCCTCCCTCATACGCAACCCGACCGCCTTAGCCTTCACCTATACCACCAACGCCCACGCCCACGCCAGTTGCCTCCCCGCCACCCCATCGTCAAGCAACCAGCAGTGTCCATCACATTTATGGTCGATATCTTAACCAGTTGCCCATCCTCAGCTACGGGGAGTAGCACATTACAGTGCCCTTTAAGCAGGCCGCAGCGCAGAAAAGGCGACTGAAGTCGTTGCTGATGGGCTGGAAGCGGTCATAGGCGTAAATGAGAGCCCGGCGCCATGTGGGTGAGTCAATGCTTGGGAGAGTGACGAGCTGCTTCAGGCAAGCGATCGTTGGCTTCTTGTGGAGGTCGGGGGAGAAGTCGATGAAGTGAATGAGATAGGGTTGTGAGCTCCTGGCCGCCCTCAGGGAGTGCGGTTCGGGGTGCGGGTGAGGCTGGAGGGAAGCGGAACGACTTGCCGAATGTTTGGTTCGGCGGCGGAGAGGGAGCAAATGGCCTTGGCAATTGGTCGAGTGGATGTGCTGGGGACTGGCTTCTGCTTTCTTCGATGCCGCACTGTCCCCTTATCACTCGACCAGCGAGAAACGGCGACAAGAACTACCTACTCGGACAAGAGCCATTGAGATCGCATCACGCGCACGTGTTCACTCGCAGCTCATGGCTTTCACCTGCCCTCTGCCAATCACATGCCACTCCTCATCCCTCGAATACATTCTTTAGTAGTAGATGTGCTACCATCTTCGCCACTATGTAGGAAACACGGAAAGCGCGAACGAGTCCTCTTGCTCCCGGATTGCTCGCCGTGATACCAGTACGCTTGGACCAGAGCTGCGACGAAGGCATCAAATGACAAAACCATGCAAGAATGCGCGCGCCTTTCTTGCGACACAGATTGGCGTGAAGGGTACGACTTCACGTTGTTGTTCCGCTGGTGCCGCGCTGGAGGAGGCTAGGTGAGGCGGTTTGGGTTCTTTAGCCAACAACCTGCGAGACGCGAAGGAGAGGGTCTCTAGACTTGAGCGTGAGCGTAGACTGCAGGGCGTGGACGCGAAGCAAGGGAAGAAGGTGGGCTTCAGAGCACGGGAGATTTCGGATAGTTGGTTGGCTTGGAGGCGGACGAGCTAGAGACGGATCTTGGGGGTTGGGGAAAAGGCCTGATAGCGGAAAGGCAGGATGGGCTGTCCATAGGCTGTCCATAGGCTGTCCAAGGCCGCAGGGTGTATGCGTACAGGTTGTTCAGCTACACGAGTAATACCCATCTAGGGCTTTCGTGACGTCTGGGTGGAGGACGGTCTTCGCGCCTGAGATCATGCCTCCCTTCCTTACTTGTTTTGATCTTCCTCTTCAACTCGTTACCCTTCGGGCGTCTTCTTTCCCCGTCTGGTGTCTTTCTTCTCTTCTGATGGCAGGCATTAACAGGTTGCCGGGTGAGCAAGAGGTTGTTGGGTCGGCCTGTCTCACGAGACGCTGGCCGTCTATTGATGTTCACAGGCACGGAAGAACTATCGGCCAAGTGTATTCGAGCACTCGAGCCCAAAGTATCAGCCTCAATACTGAAGCCGGTCACGTACCTAGAGAACTACGCGAGTGTTCCAGCAACCATTCAACGTCCCTCCAGCCTTCGTCCGCGATGCCGCCGACAAAAGCAGCCAACGTGTTTGTTGTTGTTGCAGCCATTGTTGACATACCGAGCCCAGGTATATACACAAGCACGACAAACACCACAACACAATCTCCCGACTCCCCAAGGAGCCGGAGAGCGTTGCAGATCCCGTTGAGCCCTGGCATGCCAGAGTCCAATACGAACACCTGCGACCAGTCTAGACACGGCCGGTGCACCTACCTCTTGTACAACGCCTATAGTAGCGGACGTTGCGGCTACCTCGCTCTTAACGCTCTCAACGTGCTTGTGCTATGGCCGGCCACGATGGATCGTGTTTTCAGTTACGAAGCTCGGGCGGGCTCTATAGTCAGGGTCCTATATCGTCTAGTACTGTATAGCAAAGGGGACATGCACGCCCACAAGCCCGGTGTTTCGAAACATGTATGCGTGACATACGACTGGGTTCTGCTGGTCTTGGGGCGGAATGCAGCATGTGTAAATCGTCGCTTATACGGGAGTGGGTCTCGTATTTGGATGGTGCATCTGGTAGCAGGTACCAAGGAGATGTGTAGTAAGAGACGAGCATCGCTCGCACAACGAACGATCGTTCGTACGAAGTACGTTACTTTACGATACGTACCTAGGTACCGAGATACATGGTACGTAGTCATACAAGATTGTGATAATTATAGCCAGCGACAAGCAAGCCGCGAGAGTTCGAGAATCATCACAGCGCCCTCCGTGTCCATATCCGCGCTCCAACCCCGTACCGTCCATCTGTTTTGAGCGCCAAGCGCCATCGGAGGAGGCGCTCACCGAGGTAGCTTTGAACAGTAATCATGATGACCATGACAATCGTGATGATGATGTCGACTTGAGTGAGAGGTATGAAAGGTACCGAGTACACCGGCTCTCCTCTCCAGAGAACAAACAGCCAGGGCCGAAATCCCGCTGACAGCTCGCTTGGCTGCAGCACTTACTGCATGCAATGCAATACAGACTTCCAGCGCCGCAGCGGTGCAGATACTGTAGTATAGTGTCCAGTACTTTGCCATATGACATCTGTAGATGTTCCGCGAGCGGAGTAGAGTGACCTAGCGAGTCCACCTTTTCAGCCCTCACCCAAGTGCATGTGACTTCACAGGTGGGCGGAGGGCGAGAGAAGCGACGAGGTAAGACCTTAACAGGCACAAACCGACCGCCGCCGCCGATAGACACACATCCGCTCAAACGGTACCTAAAATACTTCGACGCTTGCCCACCTCCCTCATGTGCTACTAGCCGCGCGAGCCCCCGGCGCAAGTCGCAGGAGGAAGAATTGAAGTCGGGGAGCAGCATAAGCTACCAAAATAGACGTACGCTGCTGTCAGCGAAGGAATGTAGGAAGTCTGGCACACTAGCATTCATCGACAACCGTCCACAACATCTGAAACGGTTGGGGAAGAGACCACGGTCATTGTTCGCGCGTGGCAAACAGCCATCGGGGAAAAAGGACGAAGGACACTAATCATCTAACTGGTCATAAAATTGTGCACGGGATAATATTGTCCGCACGGCTAACTGTGCACAAAGAGGTTGGAGGAGAAAGCAAAGATCAACGATTTTTTTGTCACCATTTCCGGTATATTTTGAACTACAACTACGTCTGCGCAGCTGTGCGCTACTATGCAACAAGGAAAAGCCACCATGACTCAACCGTTTCACCGCCGTGCTATGCAAGGTCGCATTCGAGTGTCCAGGTGCGAGCAGCGCAGAAAAAATCCACCAGGTCGAGAAAACAGGCCCATTACCACCTCCACCACTTGATGCTGGCACCCATTAACCCCAGTATGGCCGTGTTCGTAACCTGGCGTTCCTTTTGCACCTTCCAATATTGGTTGATATGTGAAAGTTTGCCCCTGTCGTTTTGCGTACTGAGAGAATGATTCGTTATACACATGAAGTCATGCCAAAGCATCTTCCATTGCTGGAGCCACCAGCCTTCGTCAAGGATCGTGACCGCCCAAATGCGAGACGAGGTTCGAGTAAGGAAATGATGAAGTTGTCGTATGCAATGCTTTTACAGCATGGCAACGGCAACGACACCAGCAGCGATGGCAAAGAGACCGCTGCTGTAGCCAAAAGACGCGGCAGCGCCGGTGTAAGGCTGGACGGAGGCAGACGGAGCCGCGACGCCAGTGCCGTTAACATTGCCCATGGGAACACCGGTGCCGGCGGAGGGAGCGACAAGGGCAGTGCTGGTCGGGGCCTGGATCTGGCCATCGCTGATCTGAGTGACCGGAGCGACGACTTCAGTGCTGGTCGGGGCCTGGATCTGACCGTCGCTGATCTGAGTGACCGGAGCGACGACAGCAGTGCTGGTCGGGGCCTGGATCTGACCGTCGCTGATCTGAGTGACCGGAGCAACGACAGCAGTGCTGGTCGGGGCCTGGATCTGACCGTCACTGATCTGGGTGACCGGAGCAAGCGCAGTCGAGGTCTGCGCCTGGACCTGGCCGTCACTGATTTGGGTGACCGGGGCGGCGGCGGCGGTAGAGGCCTGGATTTGGCCGTCGCTGATCTGGGAGACACAAGCGGTAACCTGGGGCTGACCGTCTGCGAGCTCACAGACAGGGACGTCGGAGTCGGAGGCGGCATTACCCTCGGAGCCAATCACTTCGATGTAGACCTCAGTGCACTGACCAGCGTCGTTCTCAGAGTAAAGGTTGTAGAAGTCGCCGCTCAAGCACTCGTAGAAGATGGCATCGCCGTTGATGGCCAAGCTGCCGTTGGAGCAGACGCTGAAGCCGGAGGTGGCAATGGCGTTCTGCTGGACGGGGTCGTTGAACTGGAACTGGCCGTTGGAGGCGATGTAACCAGTACGGCCCTCGTCATCGACCAGAACACCGTCCTCGAGGGTGACCTGCAGAGGGTTGTCTTGTTGTCTCTGGAGACGGTGTCAGCGATGTCGACATGTGCGATGATAATCATGATTTACGAACCTTCTCAAGGCCACGCTTCATGGTAGTGGTGACGTTGATCACCTGAATCATGAACTCGCCATCGTAGTTGGGGGAGCAGTCTGCGCTGGCGGCAGAGCTGGCCTGGGGCATGGGGCTGGCGGCCACGAGCGCCGCGAGGGCGAGGGGGGCGAACGAGTAACGCATGTTGCGAATGAGGATCGTGATTAAAGGGTCGGGTAGTATATGCAGCGAAGCTGTGAGGTCGAGAGTAGCGACAGTAAGCTGAGGATGTTCGATAGACGCGTGAAGCGAAGGTGAGTCTATGGGGTGGATAGACTGTGAGCGGAGGATGAATGCGGGATGATAAGGTGTGCGAGATGTGCGGATGCGGAAGCGTGATGTTGTGTTTGGGGGAGGGAGGAATGGGGATATTAAATAGCTGATGACTGCGGGTCTTTGTGAGGGCGAGCCAAGGCTCGGCTCAAGGGTAGTGAACGGTGCACGGAGGCTGGCGCGGGCGCTGGCGCTGGCGCTGGCGCACTGGCACCCAAAGCACCTTCCTTCACAATAGACGACGGGAAGTGACAGGGGTTGCGGGCGTGTGGGCTCTAGTTGGCTGGGCAGCCGAGCGAGACGAGTCGACGATCCGGGCGACGACGACTGGCTCCTGCTGCCGCTAGGGCCACTACTACTGCCGCGCCCTGCTGCGTGCGGACAGGCAGACAAAGCATCGCATCCTACTACTGCTCGTGGCCACTGAGCATGACTAGCAGCAGAGCCGATCGGGTCTGAGCTTGCCAGGCTTTCCCCAACGCCGTCGGAGAGCCATAATCGACTAAAAGCGGATCACGACGACGACGACGACGACGACGACGACGACCACGACACGTCCACACATGTGAACAGTGAACGGGCTGCCGTCAAGCCGTCACTAGAGCGAGAACGAAGCCAAGATCTCCACCCGCTGTCAGCTAGCGGCACGCGCTAATGCACCTAGCCCTCCGTCCGATCCACTCAGACTTCTGGGCACTCCCGCCCCCGTTGCGGTCGCCAGATCCGCGCGCAGGGCCAATCAGTCGCCGTCGAGCTGGATATCGCCTTTGCGTCCGGGGTTGGCGATCGTCGTCTGGGCACACTGCACACAGGCGCGGCGCACCGCATTACGAGGCAAGTGAGGGGGCGTCTGGAGGAACAGTGACACGACCCCCTTGAGACCTCCTCCCGGCGTGACGGCGACGACGGCTGCTCGCTGCACCCAGCCGCGACGAGAGATCCGTCGGGCAGAACAGAGTTCATGCAGGCGGCCTAGTGACATTTCAACGACGGCTCGATGCGTGGCAACATCACAAATGCAGGCGGTCGAGACAGCCCGCGCCGCATTCGGCAGCCCCCGCTCGTCTCCCCCAAGCACTACTCAAGGGGCTGCTGGGAGGTGGACCGTGGAGCAGGCTATAGGTAGAGCGCGGTAAAGCCATAAATAGGCCTCTAGCCCCGAGTCTGTTCTGCCCAGATAGACTTTACTGAACCACGCTGCTGGTCGTCGGAGAGACTTTGCGCTTCACCACGACCCAGCACCTCGCACGCCACCCCTGCCAGCCCCTTCCCTGAGCCTCTCCGATCTCATACCGTATCTCTCTCGTCATCATCACACATCGTCCTCGTTCAAGGTAAGGTAGTAAGGTACCTAGTAGCAGCAGCGCGGCATGGCCAAGCCTGTTTGCCTCCATTCCCCAGCATCATCACTGCATCGCCGACGTCTCTTCGCCGTCTGCGTTGACGTTCACGATCCTCGGCCATAGCTTCCCCGGCCGGCGCCAGCAGTACCTCCGGTAGTGTATGCGGAGCAGCACAGAACCCGTTGGCGAAGTTGGCGAACAGACCAATTTCTCCGCAGCAGAACCGCAGAAGCCGCTTGACATCCATCCTTCCAACAAGGGTGCGAGCAAGCGTCGCTGCAAGCACTGTGCGAGGGTGCTCGAGCAGCGATTTAGTCTTTCTGACTACATTGCGCAAGACGCTGGCCACAGGCTCACAGCCAAAGCTTCTCCATCTCGGGCCCATGCTGCCATGGTCTGCTGACCTCGCTACACCGTGAGAGATCGTCCTTGACCACCACACGACCGCTGCCTCATCACTGCATCGCGAGCTGTATACTTTTTTCCCCCAGCCTCCTCGATACGAGCTCTCGATTGGGAGAAGCTGTCCATTCGCCACTGGGGCCACGCGACTCAGCACCTACAGCACGTCGTCGGCCTGAACGTTTGTCAGTCTACTGAGCTGTCTGCCCAGCAGGCGGCATTGGCGGCCTCGGCAAGCCCGGATGAGTGTGGAAGCTGCGCAGAGCCGCCCCCATCTGGAAGCCGAGTCTTACTCTTCCACACGCCAATAACGCTTTTGGCGCGCAATAGACAACAGTCGATGAGACGCTCGCGCAGAAGCACTGACTCGCAAGTGAGAGGCCCCGATTCTGCAGCAGAACAATGATATGCCGCGGGAATAAGTCTGTTGTTGTGGGCCTTCGTAACTACTCTACTACCAACAAACGGACCTTTTCGCTTGCCACCACCTTGGCTGCCTAGCAACACCGCCGTTAGTTGCTGTCTCGCGGCGAGCGTGATTTACTGTTGACGGCTCAGACGGTCTGCTTATCCAGCCCCCTTCCTTTTAGACACAGACTTCACTCAAGCACCAGTGCAGGTCCGCAGTAGCGTGCATCTATCCCCTTGAGCGACCCCTCTCTATGATTATTGTGGACAGCACTGGTGACTGCAGCAGTAGCATGCATGCCGGTATCCCTCGCAACGTCCCTGTTGGCTTTTCCTTCTACCGAGACAAGCGACGCGGTCTGACCTCGTATCACGATACCTTCCAGGTTACTTCGTATTGGTTGGTGGCACGACGCCCGACGATCTAAACGGCAAGTGCGATGCACCATCTCAACCAGAGGGCGTCAAGCAGCATGAACAGGCATGGCACACAACGACATTTATCTTTTCTCCTTCCTCATTGGTTCGACTACGTATCGTATGACAAAGTAAGCAGATCGCTGTACCCCAGACCCTTTGACCCCCCGATCTCGTTAACGCGCATTCCCCTTGCGCCAACCGCGGCCCCCTCGCTTCACCCTCGCAAAGCTCAAGAACCAATCGTAATATCGAATCCACCCCCCTGCATGTCCGCCACCTTCTTGAAAGATTCCCGAAACCCAGGTCCAAACACCAATGCGCAGCTCCAGCAGCCGCCGTGAGACCGAACCGCCGCAGGGTGAACTTCCCACGTATCGCAAACAACCCGTATCAACGAATGAAAACGCCCCAGCCGACGAAGCAGTCTGTTCGCAGATGACGCCCTAATGTCCCTTGCGCCGCCGCTTCGCTTGGTAAGTTGGACAAAGAACAAAGGCTCAAACGCAGCATCAAAAAGCAGGTAACGCACGCTCGCTCGCTGTCGCTCGCCCGTCTCGCCTCGAAAGCAATAAGTGTCAATGCTCAGCTGTCGCTGTACAACTCGCTGGCGTCGGTGGCAGTCTTGAAACACCTTGTCTCAAGCCACCAAAGTCGTCCTTGCGGCTGTTGTGCCCTGTGCATCCGAAATGTCATGAAGAGACGCCAAAAAACCGCCAAATGGCGAAACAATTTACTGGCCGAGAGCTCCAGCCTGGTGAGGGATCTGGAAGGCGGCAGTGAGGCCATCTTTACCGGGTTTGCCAAACCTCTTGACGTTGCCATGGGTATCGACAATCGGGAAGCGAGCGCGCCTCTCCAATTCATCCAACTCCATGTGGCTGCGGATATACTTGTCCTGGCTGTCGTCTGGAACCTTATAATCCCATGGCGTCCACTTGCCCAGGCGCAATGCTGAGTGTACGAAGCGACGCCGGCGTTGGCGCATCAGGACGTCCTCGGTGATGACCTCCATGTTCCACTTGGCCTTACTCTCGGCGACGAAAGCCTCGTAGACAGCCTTATTCTTCGGGTCTGTACTGTCCGCGAGGTTCTTGAGCTCAAGCGGATCTTCAACGAGATTGAATAGCAGGTCCGGGTCGGCGGGGCACGTAATATACTTCCATGCGCCGCGACGAATCATCATCATAGGCGCCACAGTTCCTTCACCCATGTATTCGGCGAAGACGGTGTCGTGGCTGTCCTTGCCCTTGAGGTGCGGCATCATGGATACGCCATCCATCGGCAGACCGGGAATGAGCCTAGACCCAACAACGTCGACGAGTGTGGGCAGGATGTCGAGAGTGCTCACGTTCTGCGGCACATGGTGCGGGTGCCACTGCTTTGGGTAGCTGAAGAGCATGGGCACGCGGACAGAAGACTCGAAGTAAGACATCTTGTACCAGAGGCCACGCTCGCCAAGCATGTCGCCGTGGTCGCCCGAGAAGACCACAATGGTATTGTCGTCGAGCCCGCAGTCCGTTAGCGTCTGCAGCAGCTTGCCAATGCAGTCATCGACGTAGCTGACCGCTCCGTAGTACGCGCGCTTGGCCTTCTTGACTTGCTCAGGGGTGAAGTCATAGTTTTCGAGGTCGCAGACATACTGCAGACGTCGACTGTGAGAATCCTGCTGGTCTTTGGGGATATTGACCTTGGGCATGTCGATCTCAACGTCCTCATACATGTCCCAATACTTGCGCTCGATGGTGTATGGGTCATGGGGGTGAGTGAGCGAGACGGTCAGGCAGAACGGCCTGCTACCCGCTGGCTTGCGGACATGGTCAAACAGGAACTGCTTGGACTTGTACATGACCTCCTCATCGTAGTCAAGCTGATTGCTCCTGACACATGGGCCCGCCTGCAAGATCGAAGCGCTGTTGTGGTACCACTCCAGGCGAGTGTCTGGCTCATCCCAGTTCACCGACCAACCCAAATCGCCGGGGTATATATCAGGAGTGAGTCTGTACTCGTAGCCATGCAGTTGCTCCCCAATGAAGTGCATCTTGCCGCCCAACACGCACTCGTAGCCAGCCTTGCGCAAGTAGTGTGCGTAGGTTGGAGTGTCTTCTGGAATGGGAGAGGCATTGTCGTACGCGGCGATCTTCGACGGCAGCAGGCCGCTGATCATGGACATGCGGCTGGGAGCGCAGAGCGGCGCATTGCAGTAAGCCGAGTCGAAGACAACTGACTTGTCAGCGAGCTTGTCAAGATTGGGTGTCTTGATCTGAGAGTCTTTGTTGTACATCTTCAGCTGAGGTGCGGCCAGCTGGTCTGCCATGATGTACAGGATGTTGGGCTGGTCGTTGAAGAGCGGCGTGCTGAAGCCATTCTGGCCGGCGAAACCGGTGGGAGGCGAGACTGGTGGCGTGTCGGGGATCTGCTTCGCCAGCCTCTGAGGGAGGCCTTCCATGCTGTCGAGGTCGTGGTGCGGTTGTCGATGACGGATGGAGTGGCCGGCTTGTTGGACTTCTTTGTGGTAAGACTTGTGCTAGCAGCAGGATCAAGGGAAGAGTGAAAGGGGGATGGGTGTATGTGCGAAGGTGGACGGGAGGAGATGAAGGGAGGAAGGTGCAGGCTTTTGAATGGAGCCTCAGAGGGAAAGCGCTTGTGACAGCGGGGTTCAGCACTTGCGTTGGAGTTGGTCAGGAGGAAATGAGATGAAAGGGCGGATAGCACGTCCTGAAGTAGGCGCTGTCCTCGTCACTGTCCCCCTCACCGAGTTGTTGTTTCTTGCTCGCCATCTGGCCACGCGATCACGCAAAAGAGCCACAGACCCAAGACTGGCCAACGCCAAAACACGGGGTTAGTCAGGTCCCCGACACGCTAGCCCCGGGCTAGGCACGGAGTGCATAAGCTTGCAGGGCCGATCGCCACCGTTTGACGTCCTAACCCTCACTGCCACCTCACTTCACCCTTCCAAAGGGCAGGTTTGCGAGTGTCTCTACCAAACAACTTTTTGACTCGACTCTCCGAGTCACGTGCTCGCTGTCGGTCGTAAAACGTGCGCCGATCCATGGTGGCGTGCTGGAAAAAGGCATTTGGCTTCGCTTGCGGTGTGGCGACCTCCACGCGGCGCTGCTGCGAGGTTTCTTATCAAATTTTCGTGACGCACGGGGCTCTTCACGGTGCCCGGCTCTAGCTAGCACTGAGCCGGCCGCACGCTGCCGTCACGCGACCAACGCGACCCTGGACCGAAGGAGCGGAATTATCTGGAGATCAAACCGCAGCAATCGAGGCCGAAACCCCCAACTTACGCGGCAGCCAACGCTACGACCATCTGGCAGGGGCCGGCCAAGGGAGACACAACATCCGCCGGGCTTCATATAACAACATTATCATTACGATCTGGCAATGGCGAGTAATGTCCAACAGGACCGCGGTCCGCCATCGAATGTCGCTGTTGCGATCGGTACGGCCATCGTCTCGGCTCTGTTTGGTTATTACTTTGGGCAGGCTCGGTCGATAGGACTTTTCGGCAGAACGGACACGAGGACACCTGCAGCCCGGCTTGGGAGGAGCTCTGACGAGTCCGACTCCAGCAGCAATGCAGGCGCGGGTGAGGAGACCGGTGACGAGAGCGATAGCGTGCAGGATCTAGGCGAATTGAAGACATTCTCCGCTAACAACGAGGAATGCAAGCTTGTCCTCGTAGTACGAATGGATCTTGGCATGGGGAAAGGTATGTGTCAAGAGCGGTGTGCTGCTGCTCGATTTGGTCTCCGTTTCCTGATTGCATCTTCGACAGCTTGCCCGCCATCCGCGGTGCTCAAGTAACCCCACATACGCTTGCCCCCGCCTCATTCCGGGCTGCTATGACTCATTGTCGAGCAATCTGGTAGCACAGTCTGCTGATACCACAACTAGGCAAGATCGCTGCGCAATGCTCGCATGCGACGTTGGCATGCTACAAGACGCTGCTTCGCGCAAATCCTTCTCACCCTGTACTCCGACGGTGGGAAACGCTGGGTCAGGCGAAGGTGGCGCTCAAGGTGGACAACGAAGACGACATGCTTATGCTGCAGGCGCAAGCGGTGAGCTTGGGTCTCTGCGCCCACATCATTCACGATGCTGGTCGTACGCAGATTGCAAGCGGCTCTGCGACAGTCTTGGGCGTGGGGCCCGCGCCCAAAAGCAAGATCGACGAGGTGACGGGCCATCTCAAACTGTTGTGAGGGACGAAGCATTATGCGAGAAGCGTCTGAACGGAGGACCCGGCCCTCAGTCATCTACTAGAGACTGCTTCTGCTCGGCTTGCAAGCACGCAGGCCTGCAGCGCCGCGGAGCACATCAGCTTGCTCAGACTTGCATGGATGTGGAAACTGGAGACCACGTTCTAGAATGACTAGAGTGTTGAAGCCATAAGATCCATGCTAATAACTGTCCAAAAACCTGATTACCGTTGTAACAGGTACTTCTAAGTCAGGCGGCCAGTCAAAAGAGTTCGTTACCTGGGTGACTGGTTCCTGATGTGGGCAACTTCCGTGTCGCTTCCCTTTATACATCGAACAGCGTCATGCTGAACTTTCAAGCTCTCAAAGTGTTCAGGATCCAAGCCATCTCATGCTGACCTCGCTGGTAAGCCACTGTGGCGTTCAAATGCTGAAGTAGACGTGAGGTCTGAACTAAGTCCGAGTAGGTGCGGGAGGCCGGGACGTTCCATGACAGAAAGGGAAGGAACACTTGTAGTGCAACACTGCAACGGTCGACTTCACTTCGTCCATGTGCGCGCAGGTCACACCGGCTGGACAATTGTCTAGCAACAAACAGTCTGCCTTTTCATGTGCTGCAGAGTATCACGACCAGCGCAAGACCTTCCACAATTCAATGTCTTGCCTCGGTGCGGGCCTCACATGGGACGACGTTGAGGTGGCAACCGAATGTCACCAAGCAACATGACACGTTCCGAAGTCACAAACACTTGCTACGAGTGATGTCTTGAAGTGGGATTGTGACGGAGTGGATGGGGAGAAAGTCTCGATCGGGTTTCAAACACGTTCATTGCAACGAGAGATAGTATTTTTCGCGCAAGCCATATACAATCTAAGTTCAAGTTCAGGAGAAGTGTATGTGTGTACGAAATCGCGCTGTCCAAATCGCAAGCGCCATATACCTATCCGATATCCATTTCCCGCCCATGCTTTCATTGATCGTAAAGCCAGTCGTCATTCGGGCGGCGACACTCCAGTGCGCTCTGCCTTGCTGCTCTCTCAAGGGTATCTAAGAGTCATGAACGACCAGCGTCTGTACCGTCGCTGCATACCAGAATGCATAGTTTTCTCTGTCCGGGTTAAAAAGTTCTTCAAACCACCTTGCGTCTCGCCTCCGAATGAGTTCAATATGAACAAAAGAATTCGAGTCAATAAAAGGGCGCTCCAGTCACGCGTCGCTGCTGCCGGACCTGGCGGCGCTCAAAGCGAGTGCGGTATGTGGAACGCGAAAGAAGTAGATGTCGTTTGAAACGATGCATTGGAATGCGGACGCTTAAGCGTGGTTGTGACCGTGGCGGCGGCCCCAGTGGTGGTTGTGGTAGTGCGTTTGCGTTACGACGTCGGTGACGACGGCGGTGTTAATCTCAGTAACGGTGACACCCGCGCCATCAGTCGTGACGACGGATGAGGTAGAGGTGCTGCTAGCGTCCGCGACCTCGGTGGTGGCAGGGTACCAGTTGATTGAGATAGCGGCAGCTTCGGTGGTGCTGGAGGCGTCGTCGTCGCTCTCACTTGGGGCGGCGCTGCTGACGTACGTTGCAAATGTCGTCGGGGTAGCGGTCGCCTCAATCGAGGTTTGCACCGGTGTAGACGTCGGCGTGGCGAAGCTCGATGCGCCAGTGGCAACCGCCTGACTCGTCGCGGCCTCTGCCGAAGCAGAGAGAGACGAGACAACACCATCGTTCTGGTCCTCGCCAGAGCAGAGGGTGACCGTGATGTCAGAGTCGGCAGGGCAGGCCTGCATGCCGTAGGCGTCGTCGGTGGCGTAGCGGTACGCCTGCTGCTTAGGGGAACAAGTGCTGGACGTGGAGTTGGCAGTGATCATCCAGTCACCGTTCCATGGGTTACCGTCGACCTGGCTCAGGTCGTACCAGATGATTCCGTCGTTCTGGAAGGTGTATTCATACTGGAGCAGTCCGTCCGAGTCCTGGTCCTTGGTGAGCTTGAGCGACCAGCCGGCGCCGGTGGAGAGCTCAGTCCACTGCTGAGACCAGTCGTCACCGGGGCTCAACGTCGTGAAGGACTCGTCGTAGCCGCCGTTCTGAGCCGGGACGGCCGCGAGGTGGACATCATAGCTACACTTGTTCTGGATGATGGCATTGCCAACCGAGCCGGCGATGGCAGAGGTGGCCAGAAGGCTCATGGTCGCGATGATACCCTGCATCTTTGTGGTGAATGGGTTGAATAATCTGCTGGACAGCTAGATTTGAATCGTAATCGATAAAAATTGGGGCGCGACTAGACAAATGTCGTCGGGACGATGGTTGCGTTAGTCGGCGTGTGTCGCGTTGCACGGGTGGAGCGTTTTAAGTCGAGAGAGTGATGACTTGTTTGGCTGTGGTCGAAAGAGTGAATGCGGGCAGTTGCAAAAGAGTGATACTGCGCAGCAGTGTAGGCTTTCCAGAGCGTAATCGACACGGTAGAGAGCGTTGCAGGGAAAGGAAAGGAGCGACGAGAAGGCGCGACCAGGTCTGGGGACTTTATCATCGCCATCGCATTCGCGCAGACTCGTCGAGTGGGGCCCACCGCATCGAAGGGCCCCATAAAACGTGGTCAAGCCAACCTAAGGCTGCTAGGGACATTAGCTGAACGCCTGCCGCTCAATCAGCGTGCAGCCCTACAGCCGGATGCGCAGCGACGTTGCCGGGCCCGCCCGCAGGAACAGGGAAGAGTCTGCGCACCAACCTTGACCCATCCCGCCCTGGCCTGTCACTGGCCCGATGCTGTTCAGGCACCGAGGCTCGTCGCGCCCGTGATTCGCTGGCCCGGCGGCTGCTCAACCCACGCCGCAGGCCAGCGCAGGTCCCGCGCGAGTCGAGGCGCTCTAGCGGCAGGAGTGGGGCGGCTGCGCGGGAACCGTCGCAGGACCGTCTCCGGCTGCCTGCCCGATCGGGGTAGGCCGGGTGGGTCGGCAGCACATCTCCCAACGGTCTGGATCCTTGATCACAGATTCTGTTTTTTCTTCCTTCTCCCGATCGCCGCACGTTGGTTGCTTCGGTACCTGACCTGATGGCCTTGGCTCTCTGCGCGCGCACCGAACTTCCGACGTCTGCGCTTAAAAACGGTCATTGCTGGCGATCTTCGAAAGCATCTCGGTGAACGGTCGTCGGCTACATGGCAGGAGGACCCGGACTCGTCAGCTTACCTTCGTCGGCATACCCCAGCAGCGCGCCGTGCGGAGAACACGAGAGAGAGAGAGAGAGGCCCTCATCCCGCCGCACGCCGTGGTCGAAAAGAGCGCAGTGATGACTGATGATGGCGTCCGCAGGGTGTAAGCTGCAGACGGGAGCCACGCAAGCACGTTGGCATAAGATGCATCGCCGACGGCTTGCGTCCAGCGCCGCGCATAGGCAGGTAGCTTGGCAGACGACTGTTGGCCGTTAGAAGTCGGCCTCGAATTCGACTCGTTTGAGCGACAAGCGACTGTTCTCCCGGCCAATCGGCTTGCCGGCCCGTACCAGCTCGCCAACACATCCTCGCCGTCCATCTGCATTATTGCTGCAGAAGGTGAGACGTGTCGCGAGAACTGATTGTGATGCCGATGATTGGCTTGTGGGAAATCCTTTCTCTGTAACTCTACCGACCACCCACAGCCGATGGACTTGACTCGGCGCTCTGCTGATGGAATTATTTCCAAGGCAGTGATGAATCTTGCCACGGACCGAGTGCGCAGGTCAGGATAGGATTCTGCGCTCTCACCCTGTCGTAGTCCAGCCGATTGACCAGGATCGAGAACGCAGCATGCGAGATGAGCGCATTGCGATGTCTTTGGTGAGATTTTAGGTATGTTGTGGCTGCATCATGACCAGGTACATCGCAGCAATCCCCGTCAACTCTGCTTCTCGCGATCGGCGTGACAAGTAGGTACCTTACGGACGTGGAAGCCGGGTTGGCAAATGGAAGAGGCTGGGAGGGACTTTGACTACAGTGCATTCCTGCCGTCTCGGCCTCCCTTCGCGTCACTACGGTGCGGTGCTACAGTCGGCACAAATGTCCCGATGTTCGAGATCAGCAACGGAGTAGCCGTGGTACAGGAAGACATTCTCAAAATTCTCGCACATTATGCAGACATCCGTTCGCCAAGGTGTCCTCTCACCACACCGTATACACGCAATCATTCACTCCTTACTGTCTTGTGACAAATCAGTGCATGGTCGCTCTAATAAGTACAGTCTCACAAGCAGTGTTGCGGTGCTAATCTTGCCGTTCCAGACCTCCACCACCCCACGAACCATGATCAACAGAGGATCTTCGCACGCACGTGGGGGCTAGCAGATAGGGCCTAGAGACGAGCAACACCGGTCTCTAGCATCTCACATAAGCGTGGCAGATCATTCATCTGCCATCGCGCTCGCGTAAAGGCCCTCATTTTGGTCACCACGAGCTGTCTACCAACCTTGCCTAGGTACGTAAGTACCGGTACGTACATATTTGTGAGGTGTCTACTTCGAAGTAGGAGTTCTACACCGCAGGTAGCTCTTGCGTTTGCATGATCTGTACCTGTGCTACCTCACTCGCCTCACTCGCCTCTCATGAGTGAATCATCTCGTCGTTGGCAACCTCTGCAAGACTACACATCGCTGTCGCTGTCGGTCCAACAGCAGCAATCTCCTGAAGTGACAAACCTCGTGATGCTATTATCACGCGACATACGTCTATTAAGTATCGCACTCATGAACCCGCCGATCGCAACCTCCCACGACTATCGCATCGACCCTGCAACAGGATGTCGTCGAAACAAGAGCCATAACATCCACGCTAACGACAACTTCTACAGCGCCACAGTACCTTACCCGCTGCAAGGAGATTAGTAATAACATAGCACGGCGAACAATACAGCAAGACTCTAGGCTGGCAAGCGTGAAACTGGCCGTTGTCCGTGAATGTTACGCCTCGCGAAGAGCTGCATGTTAAGATATAGTGCCGTCTAGTCGCGGCTATAGCACTGGTTGCCCGTCCAACGCTCCATGAGCGAAGAGCCTGAAAACGTGTGCTCGCGATAATAAACAGACTGACACAGGGAGGTCGGCATGTCACGTAGGAGAGACGACCACAGCGATGTCGATAAGAAGGCAGTCAAATGGAGTAGAGAGCAAACTCGATTCTCGGACTCTTAATGAAACGACGCGGCATGGATGCGTCGCTCTCCATTTGCCTCTACATACATGTCCACGCCCGTGCGCGTGTTCTGCCGCAGCGCAACGACTTTATACTGGGCAAAAGACGCATACTGTAGTCCTCGACCACCCTTCTTCGCGCAACTTGAGCGTGCGCGCCTCATGGGAACATGGACGAGAGCTTTCCACGTCCAGTCCGTAGTGGTGAAGAGCAGGACAGCCACTCCATAAGTAGAAGGCCAAGCGTGTGAGTCCACTGGCCGCACAACCACGTTTCCCGCTCACACATTCTCGAAAAAGAACGTCGGTTGCCCAGGGACCGCATTTTCGGCCGTGGGCGGCAGATCGCTCCGCTCTGCGCCTTCCTGCTCCCCTTGCGCGCCCCCACTAAGCGCCACTACCCTCCCCTTCTTGCCCCCCTCCTCCACAACCACGATTTCCACTCTCACACACTTCTGCAACGTCTGCCTCAACCCAGGCACCATCTCTCTTAACACACTGACCTCGTCGAAAGCCAGCTTGCGCTCGAAGACCATTGTAGGGTCTAGCCCCGTCTCAAGGCTTTTCTTGAGGCCCTGGACAAATGGCATCGCCCGCTTGGCTTCGGGTTTCGGTATAGCCTTGGATACAGCGGCGACATCGAGCTTCATATCCTGGAAGTGGCCTCGCACGATGTCAATCACAGCATCCTGCCATTGCGGGTAGGCGAGCGCGGCGAAGATGGAGAGTTTCTTATCCTGCTTGGGATCATAGGACGTCTGCTTGCCCTTGGCCATCTTTTTGAGCTGCGCGCCCTCGGCACTCGTGATGTTGCTCTGAGTGTTCCGCACGTACTCTCGTGCGGCGGTCGCCGCGGGCTTCTGGGCAGGGACTTCCGGCCAGCGCGCATTCTGCACCGTCTCGGACTTCTGCAACACTTCGAGCCAGATTTGCTCCGCCCAATGCGGCGCCACGACGGTGATCATGAGCGCCTGGAGCTCAACATACTTCTTCACGCAGTCTGCATGCATGCCCAAGCCCGCTGCCTTGGTGATCTCGCGATAGAAATCCCTAGCGGAGATGAAATCGTACAGACCGCTTTTGATCGCCGCCTTGTAATTCGTCGCCTCGTACTCTTCCCCAGCAATCTTGACAAGCCCATGAAGCTCGTTCTCAAACAGTTCGTCCCAGAATCCCTTGACACCTGTACGTTGGATGGAGTCATTGTTTTTCAGCCTCTCACTCTGGCGGACCTGGTCGTAATTCTCGCCCTCCCTCAGCGGCCGAGCCTTCAAGATCACATTTTCACACCACTCCCGCAGCTCGTACAAGCGCAAGATGTTGCTATTTGCCACGGTCTCCTCAAAATTTGCATCCTCAATCCCATCGCCAGCGTCCGCGAACGCGATCCGCGTAGCATCTGCTCCAAATTTTTGTGTCGCGTCCGCCAGAGTAAGGAAATTGCCTGTGCTCTTGCTCATCTTCTCGCCGTTCAGTAGCAAATGCCCGTTCACCCGAATGGCTCGCGGCCAGTATTCCTTGGGGAAGATGGCGACGTGGACGTAGAGGAAGAAGGTCAGGTGGTTTTGAATCAAATCCTTGCCGGAGACGCGGATGTCGAGGGGATACCAGTACTGGAACTCCCTTCTCATCATCTTCAATTGCTCTGCTTTGCCCTTCATGCCCTGCGGAATTGAGTCTGAGCGGCAGAAGAGATAGTCCCAGGCTTCGTCGCTCATGTCGTCCGCACTCAGCCCTGCAGGGCCCTGCTCTTTGCCGAAGATATCCTTGTGCAACAGGTGTGCGACGGTGTAGTAGGCCATGTAGATCGTAGAATCGCTCAAACTCTCCACCAATTGCGACTGATCCCAGGGAAGTTTCGTGCCCAGGCCGTAACTCCGTGCACAGGCCCATTGGGCTAGCCAGTCCAGGACTTGCGTGAAGGCGTTCTTTACCTCCGTCGAGAAAGTGTTGAGCCCCTCGCCCTTTTCGTTCGTGACGTGCTCGAGGACAGCAGGCTGCCATGTCTTGTCACCACTGCGCGAGGGCGTGCCGTAATTCATGAACCATTGGTCCAGATGCCCCGCGACACATTCATCACCGCTTCTGCTCATGACCATTCCATCTGGTTCCGCATACGCAAATGCCTCGCCCGCATCAAGCAATTGCTGTCTTACAAGCGGCTTGGCTTCCTCTACACTCTTTCCTGCAAAATCTCCGTAAATCATCTTGCCCTTGTAAAAGCCCTCTTTATACGCCAGGTCCTTCGCTTCAGCCAATTGCTTGGCGTCCTTCGGAGAGTTGATCTTCATCTTCTCGACCAAGAACTTTGCAGTCAAGTTGCCGTAGCTGGGCGTCTCGATGATAGGCAGTATTTCCAAGTCCGCCCATTCCTTCTTGATGCCGTAGTACTCAGCCTTCTTCACTAATTCCATCATCGTGGCATAGTCATCTGGGGAGTCGGAGGGCACAGACGTAACGACGCCGGTGCCTTTACTCGCCTTGACACTTTCCATCGGCAAGATCCTCACGCCGTCGCTCTGCACGGAAAGGGGCGCGTGGACGAGGGTGCCAACAACGTCGCTGCCCTTGAGGTCGGCGATCTTAGGATAGACACCCCAGGTAGGGAATATGGACTGGAAGGCCATGTTGCGCGCCGCGCGGTCAGAGACGAAGTAGTATTCCTTTCCTTTCTCCACCTCGTAGATAGCGTAGTCGATAGCTGGGCCGACAAAACAGCACGTCTGACCATACATGGTCTCTGGTCTCAGCGTGGCAGGCACGAAATACACCTTCCCACCCTCCGGAATCAGACCCTCCACTTTCTTCTGCGCGGGAGCCGCCCATTCCTTGACACGCAACTTGAGCGCCGTGTACTCCTGCACGCCGACGCCTTCCCCAGCACTTCGATCGTGGTCCATACACGCCTGGCCATCCTTCGGCGAATAGACTGTATACCGCTTACCAAAGCGGATTTTGCCCATCTCCTTCAGTCGGTTCATCTGCCACCGCACAAACGCATCGTAGTAAGGGTTCGCGTCGGTCGTCACGAAGCTCCGCCTCCAATCCACTCGGCATCCCAAATTTGTGAGATCCCGCTGACAGAGCGGTGGGAAGTGCTGGAGCCAGTACTGGGGGTCGGCAAAGTGGTGAATCTCCTCGACAGGAATGCCGAGCGCGAGCATGATCTGAAACTGGTACTTTAACGCTACGTTCGTCTTGGCTGCCGCTTTGCTCTTCTTCGCTGAGAACTTAGTGACGTCCGTCTGTGTTGTCTCTTGCACGGGCGCCGGGGCAGTAAGCTCCCCGTTCACCCACCCCTTCGGCTTCTCCGTGTCCGCATCGGCCGCGATCTGGGTGAGCTCGCAGCCAGCGAAGTCCTGGCCGAACATCTCGATCTCGCGCACCAGCTTGTCGGCGCAGGCTTTGATTGGCATGCCAGTGCAGTGGTATCCCTGAGGATAGAGGGCGCGCATACCCTTCATGCGCGCCCAGCCAACACCGAATTCGACCTTGGAGGCGGTGAATGAGTGGCCGGCGTGCAAGGTGCCGTTCATGTAGGGGTAGGCCATAGTAGCAAGGAACTTCGGATGTCTTTGCCTGAGGTCATGAGCCGCAACGGAACCCAAGGGAACGTCCTGCAGACTGGGCGCATCCTGCTCGAAGACCTTGCTCTCCGCCCACGACTGCTGGTACTTCTTCTCCGCCGCAACGAGCTTATCCCGCTTATCCGTGTTTTCGATCTTCAGCGTGCCCTTGGGCTGTGCGGCCGGCTGAAGGGCAGCTTTGGTCGCGTTGACGGCAGCCATGCTGGCGTATGTTCGGTGCAATGGAGGGGCGGAGGAGTGGGAAAAGGAGCGGAGGCCGGCAGGCAGCCTGATGAGGCGGTGGCGCAGAGGCGACGTGGTGCTGGCGAGTCACGGAATCGCGCTAGGCGGAGGCATATGAGAGTGTGTAGATGCGGATGCAGGTGGGTATGGAGGGGTTCTGGATGACTGGGCTAAGGTATTACCTTCCAGTTTCCAGCAGCAGCTTTGTCGGCGAACTTTTTCGTCCCTCCGACGCGCCAAGGCCGAGCGCGGGGGTTTCGCATCATATACGCGAAGACGGGAAGCCTTCAGGCGAGGTCCCTCCGATCAACGACAATGTGAACGACATTCAATGGCCGTGGCAGCATCAGAAACGCCGATTGACCTCGTCATCCGCTTCTCCACCGCCAACCCCGACATCATCGTCGCCGTTCCCGCCCCGAGCAAGACCAGCACCCTCACTCTCAAACGGCAGATACGCGCGTGTCTCGAGACGCCCGCAGCTGAATGTCGCCTACGCCTCATCCACGCAGGCAAAGTGCTGCCGGAAGCTGCAGCACTGTCTAATAGCCTCAACGTCACGTTACAGCCTCCACCACGTGACAACGACGATGACAAGAGCGCCAAGGCCAAAGGCAAGCAGCCTGTCCGCGCCGCCAATCCGGCCACCGCCGCTGCCAGAGTCTACATCCACTGCTCCATCGGCGACACGCTTTCCGAAGCTACACTGGCACTCGAAGCGAAGCAGGCATCAGACGCCGACCACGCGCTTCTCTCCTACTCCAGCACCCCGACCGCGCCAGCTTTAGGTACCTCCCACTCCGCGAACGAAGATGGGGATGCTACGACCACTACTCCTGCCCCCCGGGGCTTCGACCGTCTCCTCAATGCAGGTTTCACTGCGGTCGAAGTCGCCCAGCTCCGCAGCCAATTTCTTGCAATTCAGTCACACGCTCACACTCCAGACTCCATGCCCTCCGGCCCTGCGCTGCTTGCACTTGAAGAGCGGTGGCTGGATTCCGGGAGCAACCCGGCGACCGGTGGTGGCGAGGAAGGTACTACCGCGGGCGGCTTCATTAGTGAAGACGCCGGTGGGCTAGAGGACATGCTATATGGGAACCTTATCGGCTTCTTCTGGCCTATGGGAGCAATGTTCTGGCTGATGAGGGAGGAGGGTGTGTGGTCTAGGCGGAAGCAGATTGCGGTTTTGTCCGGGTTTCTCGTGAACGTCACGTTTGGTTTCCTGCGTGTGATGAACTAAACGGCGTTCTCGGTCGACATGTGGGAGCTCTATCATGTTGAAGATGTGCCTACCACTACGAAGGTGCTCTTTGGCCCACAGACTACTCGCTTCACACGCCGTAGCTGCTCCACCTCCTGCCAATCCTCAAAGAAGTCATCTTCCGACCTAAGACCGAGCTGACCATTGCCATTGTCGCCAATGGCATACACCTCCCCCGCAACCGTGACAGCGACTACATGCGCGTCTCCGACGGCGACATCAACGAGATGTGGCGAATCTCCGTGCCCGCGACTGCGCACAACATCCACCAGCACCACCTCCCCAGGCTCGGCTTCCTGCATACACCGGATTGAATGGCGAGAGCTGGGTTTCGAGGCCGCACCCCACAGGTACAGCGCACCGTCCTCTCCGGCCAGCGCGGCATTCAGCCAACCTCCACATGCTATCTTGGTTATCTTCAAGCCCCCCAACGCCTCTATGGCTCCGGGGATGTGTGGTGGTATGCCGATCCTGGCCGTGACCGTCCGGCCGAGGGACTGCTGTCGCGGATCGCCCCAGCTGTACACCTCACCCCCTTCCATGAGTAACAAGAACGTTGCAGTGCCAGCTAGCAAACGCTTTGCCCGACCGTGCAGCATATGATGCGCGGCAGGACGGAGCTTCGGGTCACTAGGATCTTGATACCAGGCAACCGCCTTACTCACATCCTCAAACTCCACCACGTGGCACATCTGGCTACCCGCAGCGGCTTTGAAGGTCATTGCTACCCTCTCATTCCCCGCAAGTGCTATTTGCCCTATCTGTGGACCTTCCTCCGCATGACCTGAGGTGAGGAGCTTCTTGTCTGCAAGCCAGTACAGTGCGCCCGAGCCATCTGTATACGCGCGCAGCCCATTATGGTCACCGACGGCGCAGCACTGACCAGATCCCGTTTCATTCACAGGCGACAGAGTGTGAGCTTCAATGATCGGGTTCTGTGCACCAATGCTCCGCCACAGCTTCCTATTCCAGCTGAGGATGTTGCTGCACCAGCCTGCAAAGACTACATCGATTTCTTGCTCCTTCTCGGCGGCAACGCTCAAGGGAGCAAACGACCGGAGGTCGTGCGTGTGTGAGGCGTCCAGCTGCGAGAAGGCGTTGAAGCCTGCGGCGTAAAGAAGAAATTGCTGTGTGCCCACATTTCCGGCATGAGCAGGCTCGTCTTTCCTCACTTCAGCCATATTCGAGGCTGGGTAGAGTATAATCCCATTGAGGTAGGACGTCAGAAGTCTGCGCTTTCCTTGTCTCTTTTCTCAAACGGTCTCTCGACTTGTCACCGCATACGTGTTCGGCTTAGGTTGGGCGCTCGGTGTTGGTTGCCGATCTAAGGCATAGTCGAGGTCGTTCAAAAGCCTCAGAGCGACTTCGCTACTGCCGCCCCTCAACCCCGCACTAAACGAGCCCAGAGCTTCTTGACTCAGGCACCAATACCAGTCACCTCGGAAATAACAATCATGATTTCGAAGTCCTGCACGAAGAATATCCAATGCCAGCTCCTCAAAGCAGCAGTCCTCCGGCCGTCCGATGTTGCATGAGGTGCTCCTCAATGTGGCACTAATGTGAAGGAAGCGGGGTCGCTCACGGAATGGGCGAGCGGAGTCAATGAGTCCCATTTGAAGCATGAAGCACCACTTATGTATTCATTGATATAAAGCTCTTCGATGCGGGCTGCTGACACCGTCAATACCGGGCAAGTCCTCGTCTTGGCAGGCGAACGACGCATCCTCAAATCCATCAGTCATTCCCACGACTCATCAACCATCATGCCGAACACAAAGACCGTTCACGTCCCGCACCTAGGCGGCATTGACGCAGCCTATCAGATGCCCAAATCCTACGACCCTTCCAAGCCCACGGTCGTTCTCGTCAACAGCTTCACGACCTCTTCCGAGCTCTACAAGAGCCAGTACGCCAACGAGGAGCTGACCCAAGCAATGAATCTGATTGCGATTGAGTTGCTGGGGCACGGTCAGACGAGAACCCAGGCGGGAAATTGGACGTACTGGGACACGGCGATAATGAATGTGCAGGTTCTGGAAAAGTTGGAATTGTGCGGGGGAGGGAAGAAAGTGTTTGTGCTGGGAACGAGCCAAGGAGGCTGGATCACGGTGCGGATGGCTTTAGTCGCACCAAATCTCGTAAGTGTTCTAGCAGCCTTACTCACGCGCTGGCATACCGCTGTCGGTCCACCGAACGTATGGCATCCTGGCTGACTGCCCATCAAGATCTCAGGCATCATTCCCCTGGGTACCTCCATGGACTACGAATCCGAACGCACGCGCAGATTAGGCTGCTGGGACGGCCCCACCGGCCTCACGCCTACCATCGACGACTGCACTTCCAACACCGCGACCCCCGACTTTACGCCTTCGGGAGCCTACTGCGATTTCCTTATCGACATTGGCTTCGGCAAGGATTGCCCGAAGGCTACACGCGAGTTCTGGACTAAGGAGATCAGGGCGAACTACCCCGGGGACGAGGGTAGACAGCGGATGAGAATGGCAGCGGTGAATCTGAGGGAGCGGGATGGGTTGCATGGGCGTTTGGTCGATGTCCGTTGCCCTGTGCTTTGGCTGCATGGGACAAGCGACGTGGTGTACAGGTATGTTCCTCTCTGCGCTTTGCTGAAACGTGCGTGCGTTGTTGCTGATGACAACTTGCTGTTCCTTGCCACAGTGTTGCGAATGCGAAAGAAGAGATAAAGTTGTTTGTGAACAGCCCAGATGCACGACTGCAAGTTGTGGAGGGAGGGCAGCATTTCCTCAGTTTTAGCCATCCTAAGGAAGTGGATGAGGCTTTGCTTGGGTTTGTAAAGTGAGGAGGGAAGTTCTCCAGCCCCGTTAGGTCAGAAGCCTTCGCGGCTTAACTTGAGCCTATCCGCGCTATCACGCTTTAATGAGGTAAAGCCAGAGATCTTTCCTGAGCAACAAGGCGCAACATCGCATGGTAGTGTGATAAGCCGGATGTACTGCAACAGGAAGGGACGGGCGTGCATACAAGTACCAGTACCGAGCGTGATATGCAGCGGTAGGAGGTAGGACATGCAGGGCAGGAAGTAGTACACTGCCACTGCAACAACGTTCGAACCCTCGAAACTCCTGGGATCTACCTACCCAGGTACCTCACCGCATAGTGTACCGCCGGGCTGGGCTCGACAGGACGCAGTGCATTATTGCCACACCGAGCCTCACATAACGCACACTTGAGGTACCTATCTTATACTACAGCAACATCCGACAGCAAAAGCACGTACGCCGCTACCAACGGTCGCCTTCTATCCTGTCAGAGACGAGCATATGGCCGTTGAGCTAGCGGTTGTCTCCCTCAGCTGCAGGGATGAACGGATAGAGAGATGAATTGTCATCGTCGGAGCAATAGCACAATGAATAGCAGCCGTTGTATCGTCCAGTGTTTGGTTCTACTCAGGTAGCTTCGGACCGTGAGCTGAGAAGGAGCATGCGGAATAGCTCACGCAGGTGATGACATTTGAATCAAGATCGTTGGCGAAGTGGCCGCCGTTTCGTCCAATGTTTGGTTCGACCTCCTAGCACGTGGGCTCTTTCTAGGTCCAACGAGGCGACTCACCAGCTACGAAGTACCTGGGTACCTTATATAGCCGCAGTGCTTTACCTTGAGCCTTGAGGTAGCCCATAATACCTCGGTCCCCCGGACTTGAATCGTGAGTCTGGCCAGGCGCGCAATCCTCCGGCCCGTCCAGCTGCGGTCGGGAACGGTACGGAGGTAGTTCGTGGTCCAATCCACGCACGACGTCAGCCTCATCCGCAGGACCGCTGCACTTGGTGGAGCTGAAAGAAGGCCCAGTCCTGCCGAGCACGCTGCCGGGCCAGCTTTTGTCCTTATCATCACTGCCTAGTGCCCAGGACTCGACTCTCTCAGGTAACGTTGCTCAACGCTCGTACTCCGTGCGCTCTTCCAACCCGCTCGCCTTCTCTTGCTTACGGCCTGTCGCCTGCCTTGCGGCGCAGTGGGTTTCATTTGCTGCCAAGACCGCGCCGGCGACGGCGTGGAATCACGAGTCGAGTCAGTCAAGTGCTTCAGGAGCGGGAACGACGTACGACGGGCTCACGAGGGAGGTCTCGAAGAGTGCGCGGGGCGGGTTATTGCACCGGGTTCACGTCCACGATCACGACCACGACCACGACCACGATGCCAGCAGCTTGCGCGCGGTCGATCCAAGACGAGGCAACACCGCAGGAATATCCGTGAGATTGGAGACTTCGTGAGTCTTGAGACTGGAAGTTCTGGGTAGGCGCAGTTATGGTCGCGCTGGTCGTGGAGAGCTGGATATGGTACGCCGTCGTGATAATGGTGGCTGTGAGCCGATTGTGAGTGGTTCCCAAGCAGCGTTTCCCGGTGAAATCTGCAAGAAAGGCTAGATCTAACAGGAATTCTAGCATCTCACGATACATGACCCTCGGCACGTGGAAGCGATTCCAGGTCGACGATTATGCCATGATTGTCGTCCTGTGCTTCTACACAACTCTCATTGCGACAATCAACGTCGTCCGACATACGAGCTCCAACCTGCTTCCACCCGGTAACGATATTGATCATCTTTCCCAGCAAGAGATTGACGAGAGAACTTTCGGCTCAAAGCTTATACTTGCTGTCGAGCAATGCCAAATAGCCACAACCTGGGGCGCGAAGACGTGCCTATTAATCATGTACTTGCGACTGACCACTTTACGGCGAGAGCACATTTTCATTTGGTGTTTGATAGGCTATGTTGCCTTTGGGTTCAGCTTCATGGAGATCTTCTACTTTGGAGTCTGGTGCCGTCCCTTTAGCAACTACTGGCAAGTGCCCACGCCCGACATACAGTGTAATGCTGCGACGAACCACCTCATTACGAATGCGGTGTTTAACCTTTCGTCTGACTGCATCATGCTGGCGATCGGACTGCCCATGTTCCTACGCATGCAGTTGCCGTGGAAGAAGAAACTTCCCCTCATCGGCATCTTCAGTCTTGGTATCTTTGTTGTCTTGGCCGCCGTGCTGAACAAAATGTACTCTTTTACAGAGCCGTTCGGCTCATTGTGGACCTACTGGTATGTTCGCGAGGCGTCGACAGCGCTTCTGGTAGCTAACTTGCCATTCGTCTGGGCTTTCTGGAGAAGGCTTACCGGCCATAAAACGGTCACTGGAATCTCCGGCAAAGGTAGCAGGGCGCCGCCGGAGATGCTCAGTCGGAACGGAAGGAGCGCTAAAGGGCGGTCTGATGGCGTACTGCCGTGGGATGCGTATGCCGACATAGCGGACGAGGACCTGGAGATGCACGAAGGGCCGATCAAGTCGGCTGGTTTGACCCTTGGGGATATGCTTCGGGAGGACAACAGGTGCACAGTAACGGATCAAGAGGAGATATCGCCAGTCACCCATCCGAGCCTGTTCTTTGGCAAGCGTTGCGAGGGCGGTCCGTCGAAGGTGCCCAGGGCCGTTGTGGGTCAACGGAGCGAGCAGGAAATAATCCGCCACAACTCGGGTGTTGATGAGGCTAAGGCAGCGAACACGCCAGGGTCCTCAGTATTCCCTTCTTTGAATAGCGAAAAGTCGGCAGGCTCGTTCCTATGACATTGACGGGCGAGCCGCGAGCATAGGTGCTAGCACGCAGCATTCTTTCGAAAATCAATGGGCCTTGTTGGTTTCCGGCGAATGGTGCGAATACGCCGTCCAGACGGAACGTAAGGAGTTTCAATTGGCGGACTTCACCAGAAGGAGAAGATCATCACAGTCAATCAGCCGGGGCACTAACAGTCTGCACAGTAGTGCAGGGCGACATCGCTTCGGCTGCGCGGAACCTCGGGTGATGATCAGATACAAAGGACGTTGAGAACGGCGCGAGAGTAATTGCGACCGGATGTTGGATAAGACCATTTTATGATGTGATGAGGGCGTAGCATTTCGGACATTCAGGAAGGGAAACTCGTTTATTCGGAAGCGGCGATTCGTGTTTAATTTGCTATCCGGACGTCGTCGGATGATATACCGGCTACGATGGTACGAAAGCCGAAGTCAGATGCGTGAATCAAGGCATAGTCGTCGTTAGTTTTGCTTTAGGGCACTACCTTGCTGCGGCTCTACAACAAAGTCAGATTCTCCTGCATCGCGAGTGGAGCTACCTATGCGGCGGAGCCATGTATCGTCATCGTTCCCGCGCGAACGCTCAGTACTGCGAGAGGCTTTCGGACATCTGAAGATTAACGTGGACGGAAAAGCCTCAACTCCCCTCTTCGTCGTTGTTTCGTTTGGCTTCGTCGAACCTAATCATGTAAGGCGAGAGACTTGCTCCTGCTGTGCCACTTGAGGTCGCAGTCACAATGTCTCTCAACTGCATGAATGTACAGGCATCGGATTCGGGTCTGGTATTCCGTGCATCATCTTGGCAGCCAAGCGGCGACTTTAGGCTATCTGCGTCGCCAGCCTCGCAGGTTGGCTTCGGCGGACCGGACGACGATGCGGCGAGCGATACCTCCGTACCGTGGAGAGCAGGTCCGTAGCTGGCACAGCGGGGGACGTCTTCAGGAGCGCATGCCGTGGTGGACGATCCGAGGTGAGCCGTTTGGCATCCTCCATCGTCATATGACAACGGCAACGTGGTGATGGTGCAAAGCAACATGAGCTGGAAGGCGACGGCTGTTGATCTGTGTGGCGGAAACGGAGATCTGCTGCTGCAAGGACGTGCAGTGGCGGGGCAACGGCCCCGCCAGGAACGCCCTGACCCGCTGCAGGTCTGATCCCCCCCTAACCCAACCTCACCTCAGTACCTTAGTGTGTTAGTGCCTCAGGCGAGTGCGACGGGGCCCTGCAGCCACCCGGTATCTTGAGGTGCACATCGCTGTGGAAACCTCCGCTGACAGGCGCCCATGTCGACCCTCTTCTCTGCGCTCGGGCGGCGTTGGCGGCCAGCAAAGGTGGCGGGCGCCCTTGTATGAAACGCACAGCAACGGCGGCGCAGGTAAACGAGATCAGCAAGCGTGGCGTGGCCTCGTATACGGACCAGGGCATGGAAGGGATACAGAAGCCAGATGCCTCGCCTCGTAGGACGTAGCACTCATCATCCCGTCTCATCTCCTTCCGGTTGCCTCTCGGTCGCTTTGCCAATGCTCGAGAGACCCAAGCCCAGCCTTTTCCTATATTCGATGGGATGATAGCTGAGTCTTGCGCTCCTCGTACTCGTCCTCCACAAGATGCGAAGAGCATTATTATTGTGCATAGCCACATCGGCGGCTGGTGCTCTAGCAGCGCCCAGCAATAATATTGATAGCAGACACGGGCCTTGGAGACGGCAAGGGAGTGGCAGCCATGCGTATGCGAACACAACGCTCGACGCACACACAACGTCTTCTGCAACGGGCTCACCGGCAACGGTCGACATGCGCACGACCACTACTATATTCCGAACCGTCAACGTGACGACGACGCTATGCCCTTGCATCGCAAGCGACAGTGCCCCAGCACCAACCTTAACCAAGTACTCCGTCACCACAGGGCCTGCAGCGGTTGCCGCGACCGTAGCAAGCTCAAGCTTCGGCGCTAATGCCTCACCACCAACCTCGACAACCACCTCGAATTTTGTGGACCATACATCAAATACCGCCCCTGCAGAGCATAACAATAGCCCGACGACCTCGCCGGACGTTTTCCTTTCAGTTACGTCCCCCAGTGTTAACTCGTCCTCCGCCTCTCACCCCCCAAACATCATCATGGCTCCAACTCTCTCCTCTGGCTTAGCAGCGCCTACTACCGTCTCTGCAGCGTCAGTGACGGGCTTAATCGATTCACATACGATCGCTGCTGTCAGCGATGTCCAGGCGACCACAACAACGGTTCAGGGGAATGTCCCCACTTGCTCAATGCTCCCTACAGCTCCGATAACGAACGAACAACAAGTGGGCGACTCAGTGCTAGGATCTTTGTGTGCGGATAATCTGGCTCGATGGCTTGGAGACTACGATGCAGCGCCATGGGCTGGCCTCACAACGAGCAACTCCGACGCCACAGTCATGGTCGATCTTCCCGTCACTAACGTCACGCGGGAATACGATTTCACCATCTCCAGAGGTCGGATCTCGGCTGACGGTGTGTTGCGGGACGTCATCCTAATCAACAACCAATTCCCCGGCCCAACGATTGAAGCGAACTGGGGAGATTGGATTCAAGTCACTGTGCACAACGACATTAAAACCCCCGAAGAAGGAACTTCGCTCCACTGGCACGGTCAGTTGCAGAGAACGACCCCTTGGGAGGATGGTGTCCCGTCGATCGGCCAATGCCCTATTGCTCCTGGACACAGCTTTACGTACAGATTCCAAGCAGAGCTCCACGGGACGAGTTGGTACCACGCGCATTACAGCTCGCAGTTCACCGCAGGTGTCGTTGGTGCACTCATCGTGCATGGGCCGACGTCGATGGATTATGATGTGGACGTGGGACCCATCATGTTGACTGATTGGTACCACATCCCATACTTCAGCATTGTTGAAAACGCTGTGGGCACGGACCTCTCTGTGATCCCACCGATGAGTGATTCTGTCTTGATTAATGGTCGTGGAAGATTCGACTGCGGAGACCGATCCTATGACTCTTCTTCAGAGTGGCTTGGCAGCAACCTCGAATCAAACATCACATGGACGTGCGTCGAAGACGCACCGTTGGCTGCGTTCCGGTTCACCAGCGGCCTGGTCCATCGCCTTCGCTTGATCAATCACGGAGCCAACGGTGTCCAGAAATTCTCGATCGATCATCACAATCTCACCATCATCGCTACCGACTACGTGCCCAACGTGCCGTACACGACAGATGTCGTCACTCTCGGTGTGGGACAACGTGCCGATGTCCTTGTGGTTGCTGCGGATACCCCTAATGCTGCTATTTGGATGCGTACCTCTGCCCCAGGTGGTCAGCCTTGCGGTGGCGCCAACCATCCTGAAACCAAGGCGGCCATCTACTACGAGGACGCGGATACTTCGATCGAGCCTACAACCACGTCTTCGGCCGCCTTCAACGGCTCGGCTTGTGTCAATGATCCGCTCACGCTTACCACGCCTGACTTTGCCATCACGCCCAGCAACAACACTCAACAGCAGGACATCGGCCTCGCACTCGAGCTGAACTCCACAGGCAACTTCGAGTTCCAGGTCAATGGCCAGCGCTATCATGCCAACTTCAACATCCCGCTCATGAAACATGTCCAAGACGGGAACATGACTTTCGAGCCGGAATGGAACGTCTACAATTTTGGTGACTCGAGCTCAAGCGTCATTCTCAATGTCACCAACAACATGCCGCTCACTCATCCAGTAAGTCTTCATTCCGAACGCTCAGCGAAGCAGTCAAGCTAACATTGGAAACCAGTTCCACCTTCACGGACATAACTTCTACATCCTCAACGTTGGCGAGGGGTCGCTGAACCAGAAGACCGGCCCTGGGCCGAACGGTGGACCAGGCTTTGCGAATGGTACCGTCTGGGACGGCAGCGTCGTCAATCCAGACAATCCGATGCGAAGAGATACCATCCTGATTCCGCCCTACGGCTTTGCCGCCATCCAGTTCGAAATGGACAACCCAGGTATCTGGCCTTTCCATTGCCACGTCGCATGGCACCTGAGCGGCGGACAGTCTATGAACATCATGTACAGACCTGACGATATCTTGACATTGCCTGAGGGCTATACCGATCGGACTTGTGTGGATTGGGACTACTACAGCTCCAACAACGTCGTCGATCAAATCGATGCTGGAGCGTAATTCCTGCTGACTTTATCGTGCTGTACTTTTAGCGAGGCGTCTGGTCGTTAAGTGGACACTGTCTTTCGCAGCTTTTGAATCGTGGCATGGTTTGCAAGGTCGGTATTCAGGCCAGTACCCTCAACGGAGGCAGAAGGTCATTACATGTACGATTGGTATGTCGGCATGGATAGGAACATCTAGAATCGCCTAGGTAGAATAATAGCATATATGCGCACCGTTATTTAGCAACTAGATAGTAATACTCTAATCACATAAGAACAATAACTGCTCCTCGATGCCGTGCCAGTTTTAAAATCATAATAATGGCCACAGCTGCGACGGTAATATCTGACTCGGCATCTCCTGTTAGCGGGTGCTGGGTACGTTTTGTCTCTTAGAGGTTTTTCGAAATACCTGAAGTGGCGAAACGAGTGGCGGAAAGATCCGCGACAGCACTGACCTCGTGTGAGGGCGCCCGGGAAAAGTTGACAGTTGCCGTCCTGACTTCGACCGTTTACACCATCTTCAATCACCTTTAACCTCTTCAATCACTTTCACCTCTTCGCTCACCTCTACCTCTCCGAACCTTTTAGTAAAGCGCCTAACTTCCACATATCAAGCTCCGAAGATGATTCAAAGGACGTTCCTCCGGTCGCTGCAGACAGCTACGCGACAACCTCAATCTCTTGCTCTCAAGCGAGCCATTTCAACCGCGCCATTCACAAATACCCAAACCGCTGCGACGCTAGCATCACAACGGTTCAGCAACCAGCGAAGATGGCAGTCACAAGAGGCAGAAAAGAAGAAGGAAGGGACGCTAGAAGAGCAGGCAGATGCTCAGGGCCAGGGCGACAGGGCAACTTCAGAAGCACCAAAAGAGGCGGAGAATCCACTGGCGAAGGAGCTCGACGCCAAGAAGCGCGAGGTCATTGATCTCACCGATCGGGTCAAACGGACCGCCGCCGATTTCCGCAACCTCCAAGAACAGACCAAGCGCGAGGTCCGCGCATCACGAGATTATGCTCTTCAGGGCTTCGCCAAGGATCTCTTGGATTCAGTCGACAATCTTGATCGTGCGCTCTCCGTTGTACCGCCGGAGAAGCTCGATCCAGAGGCGAATAAAGACTTGGTGGATTTGCATAGCGGCTTGAGAATGACAGAGAACATTATGATGCAGACTCTGAAAAAGCATGGCCTGGAGAGGTTTGATCCTGGCGAGACTGGGGATAAGTTCGACCCGAACAAGATGGAGGCGACTTTCCAAGCGCCACAGCAGGACAAGCAGGACGGCACGGTATTTTACACACAATCGAAGGGGTTCACTCTCAATGGACGAGTCATAAGACCTGCGAAGGTGGGCGTGGTGAAGAACTCATGAGCTTGGGATACGATGGAGCGTCGTAGCTGGTACTCGTTGGTGTAAGAGATGGTATCAAGCATATTGTGTGACTAGATGGGCGGTCTGCTAGAGAGGGCTGGCGCGCACTGAATGTATATTCTCCCCTCTAGCCTGCATGTACGCGACAGCGGTATGCGTGCCTGGTGTCGTGTAGTGCTGAATGGCGTAGCATGGGTTCATGTAGGATAGTGTGGCTGTAACGGAAGTTGTATCACACGTTTTTGAGGCCAGCCGGAACTGACAGGATTGCTACAGTGCGGCCTTCGAGGCTCGCTTGCCAAGCAGCTTAGTCTGCGACACGACAACTCTCGAACGTCTTGCGGACCATACCGATGGAGCTCGCGGACAATCGTTGACGACCTACACCGCTGATATTACGGCGCAGCTGCTGGTGACCTAGAGACAAACCTCCCGCCTCAAACGGCCCAAGATCGCTCCTATCCGTACAGGCTCGTGATCAGAGAGTTGGCTGCTAAGCTAGCCTGTGCGCACGTGATGTCCTCTGCAGCACGAGATCTAAGGGTTCTCAGCAGACGGCCATCAGTCGGTCAGGCGGCCTAGCCTTCCTGATGTGCCCCTGCGAACGCCATTACCTCTCACAGTCACTGCGAACACGTCACCGCGCCCACAGCCGCCGTGCTGCCAATTTCCGAGCATTGCGAACGACGTCTTATCCCTGACCGACAGCACTGACTTGCCGATGCTGCTTTCCGATGGCGTTTCGGCGACACAAACACGATCTGAAGGAGCCAGACCAACGGTTCTTTGCCGAGACTGCTGGGCTCAGGTAAATCGCCCTCTCGTTCACGCGAGTATCCGATAGGGCTTGGCGGGAAGCCGCACTAGAGCGCGGGAGGAGACTTAGGAGTCACGAACGTCTGCTCTGAGGTCGCTGCTGGGCAAGGTCTTTCTTGCAGTCATCACGTGTCTCATGGTGAAAGCGCTGGATCTGGTGGTCTGTAATGTGAACTCAGAATCCGCATCCCGGGTTCTGGGCGCCAGTAGGCTATTGATACCCTGTAGGCTGTTTGCGCGCGAACCGGCGTCCATGCTACTAATTTGCGAGCGCCCAGCGTGTTTGTATCAGCACGACCTTCGGTACGCGATTCCGCCCGGAGGCTCTGGATCCGGTCAAGGAGTGAGACCGATGTCTCTTCCTGTATTTGCTTTCTCACGCGGCTCAACACATGAGGGCCGTGAACGAATGTCTTGCTTGCCGTGAATCAGGGGACGCATGCTTTGCACGAGCTCAGGGACCGTCGGGTCGCCCGAAAGACCCTCTTGCCACGGCGTCCAGTAGAGCGTCCATCAGCTGTTCAACCTGCCCTCACACCATTACTACTGCGGTGCAGCGGGCACCCAACCAACATGCATCCGAGCCGAATCGGCCACATCACCGCAGACCGCCTTTTACGAGGTGTGCGTGCGAGTAGCTGTAGAAGGTGCAAAGAACGAGCTGGTAGGTTCTTCACCGTCGCACAGCACGTTGACAGTGTCGCAACCAGATGTAACATTCCACACCCACCAGCGTGTCTCCCAGCCAACTTCTTACCATGCTGGACCCTCACGATTATTACGCAGCAGCAGCAGCAAGTATTGGTGGACACATGGATGCGGCCCGACTGTTCGCATTGTGCCAGCCCGCGTTTCTTTGAGCCGCCTCCTTGCATGCTTACCGCTAGGGAATGTCTCAAAGCGCACCCGCCTTCTGCAGCCTTTCCGGCCGCGCCGCTTCCGGTAACGCAACCCACCAACAAAGAACAAAGAAAGTGGTGCGGGCTGTTGCTTGACCGTGACCCAGCGATGCGTCGACTCCGCGACAGCAGTCGTCTGCTGCGCCGGCCGTGCTCGTTACTGGACAAAGAACGTGCATGCCGTGGCCGGCCAGAGGATAATAAAGACAAAGAATCCATCTTGCCTTTCTCTTTGCCAGAATGGCCGCGAGGTTCGTTCGTCATGCGACGCCATTGGATGCTATGACCTGCCATTGTCGGAGAGCATGCCAGTGGAACAAGAGCCTTGCAAGACCCTGTCACGATTGTCTTCTCGATGTCTGCCATCCAGAAGTCGCCGCTACCCACTCCCTGGATACCAGGAGGCCCCGCACAAACGCAGCGGGCGAATGAACCCGGCCGGATCATCTTCACGAGAAAGCTGTGGCAGCGAACCATGCCAGATCAGAGCGAACAGGATGTCTTGAACAGGTCTCAGTCTAAGGCTCAAGACTCACTTCCCGGTAGCCAACACAGCGCTGCCGGTCCCAGCAGACGGACCTCATCGACCGTCTCAACACGTTCTCGACGCCGCTCTCTAAGCCTTTCTCGCAGCTCGAGGACGCCATTGACGCCCGAGGAAAGCCCTCCTTTCAGGTCAACAAGGAAACGTACCGCGGGCACAACGGAGGAAGAGGACAAAGAGCTGGACATTTCCGTCACCACGCCGGCTCACACTCGAACGAGCAGTGGAGAAGCTACTGTGCACGTCTGTATTTGCCAGCCAGATCCCAAGATTCCCCGACCTCGTAACGGTATGCACATCGATTCCTTGCGAATGTACTTACAGCTGACTTTGTCTAGCTTTCATCCTGTACCGTCAGCACCACCAAGCTCAAATCGTCGCACAGAACCCAGGATTAGCCAACCCCGAAATCTCAAAGATTATTGGTGAGCAGTGGCAGAACCAGTCGCCGGAGATCAAGACGAAGTGGAAGGCGCTCGCCGAAGAAGAGAAGCTTCGTCATCAGCAACAGTATCCGACTTACCGCTACCAGCCCAAGCGGAACGGTAGACGCAACAGCCTGTCGTCTGAGGCGCCAGGTTCAGCGGGCGAGAAGCCAAAGTGCGCAAAGTGTGGCGGTCGGAGCATTCTTGCTCCATCAACGCCCTTCACTACGGGGCAGACTTCCGTGCCGCCTACGCCAGGGTCAGCCATCACTCCAGTGAGCCGAACGTTACCAGTGTTGCGCGACTTGAGCCTACAGTCACCAGCAGCCCGTCGCATGGAAAGAGTTTTCTCAAGCAGCAACATGTCACCCAATCTTAACGGCCACCTGGAAGAACGTGACGAACTCGGCTCTCTAAGCCCAGAGACCAAGCGCCGTCGCTTCAATGGCGATCAGGTCCCAGTCGCACGTACAATGCCACCACGCTACGGTGCAGCTCCCGTTGGCCCAGGCACGCCTTTTCCGTTTGGTCAGGTCCAGACACCACATCCGTACCCACCAGCTGTCACGAGGCGCGAAAGCCTACCTGGCCTAAGGGGTATGGTGAGCCCGCCTGGCCCAATGGCACCGCCCCCTAGACCGGGCATTGGGTACCAGCAGCACCGCTTATCGCAAGGACACATTCCCCACGATCGTTCCCTGACGCTGCCGCCCCTGCAGACGGGTAGCATCAGCGGGTCGTCTGGTGCCACTGCGGTCGTTGCCAGAGCGAAGAGCGTCGAAGAGCAGATCGTGGGTATGAACTTCCGGTATAAGATTGGTGTCCTCGCCCAGGTTGCGCCACCAGCCATGAAAGACTTTCCGCGAGGTCCAGTGATTGCCGTCGAAGGTGATAATGCTGATGCTGTTGCCGAGCTGGGCAAGTGGCTGTACGACGAGCTACGTAAAGGTGAGAATCTGGACGTCTCGCTCGTCAGCAGTCCAGATCTGTCTGGTCATGCTGGTAAGAAGGCAATCGTTCAGTATCATTTGCTAGCGACCGAGTGGCTAAGCAAAAGCGATGCTATTGTCTCGTCCATCCAGTACAAGCCTGTTGCTGAGCCGGTCGACTCGGCCATGAGCGACGTCTCCCCAAGCAGAGAGCCGGCATCATCCTCGAGGAAGCTCGAAGAAAACTACGACGACAGCGACGATTCCACCAAAAGCGACAACGGAAGTGGGCAGGCGAAGGACACGGATCAGGAAGGGATAGTCCGGCAAACAGCCGCGAGTGATGGGAAGATGGAGGTTGACCAGCGCACACCGACCACCGCTAAACCGTCGTCCGTTCGAACGTCAGCAGCTCTCGGCACAAAGAAGCCTGTAGCCGTCGTGCCAAACTTCTCCCTCCATGCCAGTACCACTTTCGCCGTCCGCATCCCGATTGAAAGCAACACCCACTACAGCCCTAGCGATCATTGGCAATGGGCCGCCACCCAATGGCGTGGCGTTATTGGCCCGGATCTCACGATTTATGTGCGCGATGCTATCGTCGGCGAAGCTAATAAGCCGACGGTGGAGATGTTAGAAGAGGGCAACTTGTTCGTTGTCAAAAGGACTAGAGGTGAAGAGGAGAGGGCTGCTCTTGCACTGGAGCCGAGTTCTCTGAGGCGGCTTGGCTTTGAGGTCAGCGAGTGGGTACGGGCCTTCGGTGCCGGTGAGAAAAGAGGTAGTGCCTGAAGTGGGCTGATGTCAGAGGCCGGATTTGCTTTACTGTAAGCATAGCGGGTTTGGAGAATAAGTGTTCAGCAAGCAGCTTGACACGACGAAAATCGCAGCTTGATCGCGATATACTTAGCTAGCTTAACATCTTGCAGCATCAATGCTTCTGCTTCTCCTTCTCCTCTCGCTTCCTCGCCACCAGCTGATTAAACCTCTGGAACGCAAATACCCCCTCGATGAACGTCGACCCTATCCACTGCCAGTAGAGCAGAGTGCGCGAGTTGACAGAGTGCTTCTTCAGCTTGTACTGCACGAGATACGCCACCTCAGCGGAGTGGATCCCCAACATGCCGAGGAAGAGATAGGGCTGTATTGCATGACTGAAACGCGCGAAGCCTGCTCCGAGCACGTGCTCCACAATACCTCCTGGCTCGAACCACCAGCTCCGGCTGTAGGCCAGGAAAGTGGCGGCCACGACTAAGAAGTTGACTGCGTGGAAGCCTGTGGGCGGCACGTACTCCTTGACGGTAATGGAAGACTGTCCTAGGCCGGCCAGAGCCTCCTTATCCAGCTGCACCGCACGCTCGCGGGCCTCGCGGTACGAGGACATGGGCGGATTGAGTGAGATGGTGTAGATCTTGCCGCTGCAGGCGAAGGTCATGGACCGGAGATCCATGTCGGTCATCTTGCCTCCGTAAGCAGTCCATGATGGGATGTTGCAGAAACGCTCCAGGTACCGAACGAGCTGCAGTATGTGTCAGCGAAGCTCGTGCGGTTTGGAAGATGACTGGGCAAGGTCAGGTCGGTATTGTTACAGAGTCGTGATGGTCGTTGTTCATGTGGGTGATGATGCGGGTCTTGGCCGCGGCGTCTTTCGCTGCTTGGTCTGCCATGGTGATGCGACTTTCACGTTGGCGATATCAGTATTCGACGTCGACTGGAGGTGCTCAGATGCACCTGGTGTAAGGTACGGTACCTACCAGGTAGGTACCTGAGGTAGGTGTCCAAATGGTGCGGCCCAGTGACGGCTAAAGGTGTCCGGCGGTACGGAATCCACCACTACATGTACCTTGTCTGCCTGAGGTGTCATTATTCAACGAATCCCTGCGCGGATCGCGGAGCCGAAGCTGATCGTGCATGCCGCCTGCATATGGACTGCGAACTGCTGCGTGCTCCAGACGCCGGAGTCCTTGTTCTTGGCCGTGCGACACGTCCAATGCTGTGCGGCCGGCTAGGCCTCGTCTCCAACAGTCGTAGCTCATAGCGTTGGAGAATTGCCACAGAAGAAGAAGGCCGACCGATAACCATCATCTCGGCAAGAGGCTCGCGGCAGAACGCGCTGGGTTATAGAGGAGACCGTTGAAGCTAAAACGACACGGTACGAGCTAGAACGAGTAGACGCCCGATGTCCATAATTCTCCTCTTCCTCTGCCGGGTGAAGCAGGAGGCGCGCGTGGTTGTCGCGCGGAGTGGTGCGTAGCAGCGCGAGCGTATCACACATCGGGGAAGACATCGAAAGAGAGGAGCATACCTGAGTAAGACGGCCAGGCTGGCAGCAGCCGCAGCAGTCATGGCGCTCCCAAACCCTACCATCAACCCTCCAGCCCTCTCTGCCTCACGCCAGAGCCTGCACTCCCGCTCGCCTTCCCGCTCGCCCATGCGCAATGCGCGAGACTTCGATCCGTTGCTACGCGACCTGTCACCGACGACGACCTTGCGAGCATTCACCTCCGAGCCCGCTTCCGTATCGGGCAAGCACGACAGCGCCGTATCCAGCAGCTTCGAGTCTGCGTCGAGCTCTGAGCGGGCGACAGGCGCCAGGGCTGCGCAGGCATGCTTAGACATCAGGAGCTGGGCTAATGAGCTGGAGGCCTGGGAGTGGCCTGGCACGTTTGACGTTGCGGAGCCGGCGAGGAAGAGGATGCGCGTGACTGCCACGGATACTCTGTCGGCCGGTGCAGTCTCTTCAATACTCGAGCACGATGCAGCCGAATACGAGGACTGGGGCAGCCTAGCAGCTGGGAGAGTGCTGGCATATCAGGCTCGAGTGGACGAGATCCGGCACCGACTGGACGAGATAGACTTCGGAGAGCTGAAGGGACACGCTCTGTCAGCACATCAACAAGCTGCTTCTGGACCTGCAACACTGCACGATACCATTGGCATGATTGGCGCCGCGACGGATTTAAGAAGGCTCGACGACTTCACCGTCTTGGTGACAGCAACGATACTGCAAGCTCTCCCACACCTTTCTCGACTACACCGGCTCATGGAAACATGGAGCTTGCGTCTTTCAATACTGCGTCAAACACCTTCGTATCTTCGGGATTTGGAGCAAGCACGAGTCGACCTTGAGCAGGGTTGGGCGGCAATAGCAGTGTCGCGCAACCCAGCACACGACTCCAGTGCAAAATTCACCCGCGGCACGATGATCGAGATGCAGAGCGTCATTCAAAACCAGGTCGCTAGCCTCGGCAGACGGTTGGATGCATTCCTCGACGGGCTAGAGGGCAGAGAGGAGACAGTCCCGGCGTCGTGGATTGACGACTTCGAAACTCTCGAGCGCGCCTACGGAGAATGGGTCGTGCAAGCTGAGAGGAAGATACTCGAGAATGATTGGCTTTCTGCAACGAAGGACGTGGAATTAGCCACAATGGCTGGACCGCGCGCCCATGGTCAGGAAAGGTCGAGCTCTGATCTTCACACTTCTGAGCACACTGCTAGGGATGGAGATTCAGAGGCTCCAACTTCACCACGACCGACTAGCGGAGTCTTCATGAGCGAGGGCTTGACACGCGAAAGTTCCGAAGCGCTTCCAGACAAAGTAGCACCTGGACTGAAGATGAGCAATGGCGTGAACGAGTCTTTTGTATCGCTAAACTCAAAGGTGAACGACAGTCCATCCAAGAGGACGAGGTACAGGCCTATCGTAATCGACTTTGATGAGGATGGACAGAAGCTGCCTGTCACTGACAACACAATATTCGCGGAAGCCGGCGAGGAGGCAATGATAGCCTTGAATACTTCGCCTCCACAACCGATATCAAGAGATGCATCTGATTCTATCAAATCCGGCGCGGTTAAGAAGCGCGCCGATTTCCTGGACTCGGGAATCGAGAGGAAGGATGGAGTGAACGGCCTGAACAAATCCAAGTCTCCTGTGCGGCCATTTGAACACGCTAGCAATGCGTTCACCCGGCTGTTCAAGAAGGAAAAGACGCCGGACGTGCAAAGCTCAAAGTCTACCAAGCGGAGCTCCGGCAGTGCTAAGAGTAAGAAAAACGAGAAGGACGGCGATGAAGTCGTCTGGGGTGGGCGGCGACCGGCGACCCCGCAGACTCCAAAGGCATCAAAGCACGGAAGAAAGTCTAGTGAGCAGTCGCTCGCGAAGTCCAGGAGCCCGAGTGCTTCCCGACGCTCATTCGGCAGGAGCAACAGCAAGCCACCTCTGCCGGACACGTTCGGAAGTCACGAAAACGACACAGCAGCCCCCGATCATCCAGACTTGCCCGGCGAGTTTCGATCCCGTCCGACATCTCAGGGCTCGAGACGAGCGCGCTCACCTACACCAAGGCATGAACACTCTGGCGAGGTGCGAAGGCTACAGTCACAGCACAGAGCAGAGAAGCCGCGACCATCTGTCGAAGTGTATCAGCCAAAGCGCTTGAGCAGCCCATTCAGACCGCCTACTGCGCCCAGGGAGCAGGACTACCCCATCGACTGGCCTCTCGCCTCGCCACCCGACACACAGAGCAACTCACCTGTCAAGGAGCATGCGTCTCCGCCCTTCGATCCGGATGCCATTCAGCCGTTGCTGGAAGAGCAGGAGAGAGAGCAGCGCGAGGCAGAACCAGAGATACATTTCTCGACCGTGCCGCTCGAAACGGATGCCTTCGATCGTATGTTTGTTGCTACCCTCCCGACCTCGCCCGAGCTCTGGCAAGCGCCCGCAGACGAAGAAAGGCGGGCAAGTGCAGAGGTGACAAGTGCAAGCGGCTCCCTTTCTAGAATCACATCGTCCTTCAGCAGGAGAAGCGAAGAAGGGAGCAGGCCCAGAAGGACGCGCGAGCCGACTCTGAACGAGGCCATGCTAGGTGCCGAGGGCAGGCAAGACGACTTGTCTGTCGCTACCGCTTCCTTCATCGGACCGATTCCTGAATTTGAGAGCAGCATGACAGAGGATGTTCTTGCACCGATGAGGCTGGCACCAGAGCGCAGAAGCGAATCGCCGAAAGATTTCTTCGCTCGGTCGGGAGATGCGCTTCAGCTTGAAGAGAAGGACGGCAAAGAGGTTCCGCCTGAAAGCGTTAGCACCGAGAACTCGCCAGGCGCAACCGACGAGATGAAGAGTAATGATGACTTTCATGTGCGGTCTTCTCTAGAGGCGGAGTCAACAGCGAGCAGCTCCGCTGCTGTCGAACCCGGGGAGGAGGCTGGGATGACATCGTCGCCTAAGAGCCCTGTGCCGCTCAAGCTGAAGATTCTTGGATCTGCCTCCGAACATGCCGAGAGTGGCGTATATGCGCAGAGGCCGGTTCCCATCAAGCGAGCGTCCTTTGCCAGCATCGAAAGTCATCCCCGCTCCTCTTTGCGCAGCATCAATGTCACAGGATCTCGCCGCAGCAGTGTCGCCTCGTTCGTTGCTCAGACTCTTCAGGACTACACACCCGTGTCGGCTTTGGATTTGGACAATGCAAGGCAGCGGGCAGGTAGTCCGCTGCATTATGGGCGGGCGGGTGCAATTCCAACCCCGCCTGGACAATGGCTAGGCATGCCACAGAGTCCGGTGTCACCGATGAGCGACGAGCATTCGCCGGTGAAGTCGCGCTTGGCTGCTTCGCCTTTGAACACGTTTGGAGGTCAGGACGCGGACGATGTCACGCCTGCGCCATTAAATGTTTCCATGGTCAAGCGGAGGAATCAGAAGAGTCAGATCGGTACTCCGTCGTCGGTAAGGAACAATCGGTCGCTCAAGCCAGGCGAAGACTCGTTCGACAGACACGTTAGCGAAGTGCTAGACCGTTTGCCGTCAACCTCGATCAAGTTCAAGGCCAGGCCTGGAGCACTGACCCCGACGGCTCGTACTGCTGAGGCGCGCAGCTATGCAATTACAAGGCCGAAAGCTGGCCGTATGTCATCAAAGACGGGTTCAGATGACATGACGCTCGCTCCTGCCGACACTACCCCCAAGAAGTCGTCAGGCTCGAATGAAAGTGAGGTCAAACTCTACCATCTTACGCAAGCTGGACGCGAGGAGCCCATCAAGCTCTTCGTACGTCTTGTAGGCGAAGGCGAGAGAGTGATGGTCCGCGTGGGCGGCGGCTGGGCTGACCTGGCGGACTACTTGCGGCAGTATGCCGAACATCACGGTAGCCAAACGATCTCGGGAAGCGGCCTGGAGGTGCACACGGCACGTAGGACCCCAGGCTTGGGCAATCGAAAGCTTAGTAACTCTTCAATGGCCTCCGCAGCTGAAGCGAAGGGAAGACCGCCACTCACGTCGACTGCCTCGGACTTTCCGCAGCCTGGAGGCAGATTCGATGATGCCCCCTTGGTCCACCAGACCTTTGGTACAGATGGTTATATGGAAAATGACGGCTCGACGACCGAGCTATCAAACTACCATCAGACTCCTACAAGTGCATTCGCCTCTCAGCACTCCTCGCCCAAGTCGGCACCGATGAAAGCAGGCTCTCGACCGTCAACCGCTGGCAGTCTAGGGCGACCCGGAAGCAGGCAAAACTACGCAGATGTTGGCCTTGCGGGTCCGGCCAGCAGCAAGCTGGGCGACTTGCCTGAGCAGAAAGCCAAGTGGGTAGAAGGCATGCTAGAGAAAGCAAAAGCCGCAAGCGCCGAGAAGGGCAAGGAGGACAAAGCGAAGTACTTTGGCGACCTTGGCAAGGCTGGGGGAACACGGCGTGTCATCTTCCGCCAAACCTCAGCCACGGCGTTGAGGAACGACGAGAACAGTAAGCCTTAGACAGGCATCTTTTCTATTTGGAATACGTGTACAGCCGGAAGGAGTGTCTGAGACTGTGCATCTCCTCTGGCAGTCTTTGGCAGTACAGGTCATGTTAGGAAATTTGGTGAAGATACCCAAGTTGTTTCCTGACCCTTCTTCATAGTGCAAAAAGCTGCATGCTCCTTGGTACATAGCATTGGAAGTTGCCCTCGTACATTGTAAACACATCGCATCTACATCGCTTCACTGTGCAAGCTCGTAAGTTACCATCCAACACCAGTCGTGTCAAACAAGATGCCCCCGAACGCCGTCCCGTAATGCATATCAGTAAGTTCGTTTGGACCGCCGCAGTGCTGCTGTGTTACGCGCTGCAAACAGTTATTCGCTGGCCCAGGTCTCAGAAAGCTGCCCTCTTATCGGCCAGATTAATAAAGGAGGAAAGCGCGTGGACTTACAAGAGAGACAAGGTCAAATCGCCCCTTATACTAGCCTTGAGCTCGATTTCAATCTCCAAATTCGCTTCAAGCGACAGCTTCAGCCCCTCCTGGTCTTTGAGCTCGCTCTACCAGCAGACATTAGCCATCAGCAACGAGACTCTTAGGCACCAACAGCAGAATGGAGCACCTACCCCCTTTTCCTCCTTTGGTTTCATGTAGTAAGACTGCCCCGGATGCGTTCCTCTCACAGGAATCTCGCCCCGCTCTGCCCTCGCCATTGTCACCGGGCCATCCATACTCGTACTATCTGGGCCTATCCGCTGAAAGGGCTGCATGGCCATCATCTCCTGGTTCGCGTCGGCCTCCTCGAGCGCCGGCAGCGAGTTCGTCTTCATGAACTTGCCGTCATCCATCTGTTTCTCGATACGCTTCCGCCGGGCCCGTCGGGATTGCGAGCGTGAGCGATTACTCTCTTCGCCCGCTTGGCGTTTGTTCTGGGCGATGATATTGTCTTGTTTCTTTTGCTGCTCGACGGTTCGCTGCTGGGTGGGTTCGGGTTTGCTCTGGGCGTCTTGTTGAGGGCTGACCTCTTCTACTAGGTCGCGGTTCGCCATGTCGGTCTTGCGTCTCTTGATCACGTTCTGGTCTCTGTGATCGTAGTAAGGGCGGCTGCAATAGAGCTTCACCAGACGGTATCTCAAGAAATGACTAGACGAAGATGAAGCCTCACGAGATGCAACGAGCTGCCCGGCACGTATCGTCGTCTCTCTCACACACAGTAGTAGGGCACATGCAACTCCACAAGTCTGCGTTCACAGCGGTACGTACTGTACAATGACACCGGTGCAGCGCAGGGAACAAGCCTGCAGGCCGAAACCTGTTTGTTCTCGATCCAGACGTGCCCGCTGTCGATCTGTTCGGCACTCGACCGCCTGCGCCACAGCAGCGACGTCATGGCTTCCTGCACGCACTTCCCCGTCCCGTCTTCAACGAGCTAATGTAGACTAGCTGTGCGTCCCCCGCGCATCAGCCGTCGGGAAATATCACGCATCGGGCAGCGTTGCGCCGCTTTGGGAGTCGCAGACAGAGAGACGAGGCTGGAAGCGAGGGGAGAGTTTGCCATGTTTCCTGTGTTTCCTGCTAGCGAAGCGTAAAGGCGCGCCCGGCAGGTGAGCTACGGAGCTTTGGCGGGGCTGATGGCGAATCCGACTGTCCATGTTTCGTCATGACCGACCTTTCCTTGGTCACTGTTTTAGGTCGGTTCCAGGACGCTCCAGACGCGAAGACTGGTGTACTACTGGTCGATTAGACAGATACTGACTTCACCTAACACTCACCGCTGGGATGCGCAGGAGACGAAGTGCGCTGGACGGTCACAAGGTACGGCAAGACGCATCAGATGAGATGCAATTCAAGCGATGAGTTGCTACGACGCAATAAGATACAACACTCCCAATGACTCCGTCGCGACTCCTGCATCGTCAAGTCGTCCAAATGTCCAATAGTAGTCTCCAATGCCTCCACTTGAGATCTAATTAAGCAGACCAAGAGTCAGGTCACCATGAATCTTCGCCTTGAGCTGAATCTCAATGTCCAAGTTCAGCTCCAGTCTCAGCCTCAGCTGCTCGCCCTTCTCCTCCTCCTCGCCACCACCTTGGCCCTGACCCTTGTTGCCGCCGCCGGTCAGGCCGCCCAGTGCCTTGCCGGCAGTGTCGCCGACCTGGCCCACCGCCTGGCCGGCGGTGTCCTGCGCCATGTCGCCGACGCCACTGACAAGCTCGCCGCCGGGTAGTTGCTCAGTAATGTCGTCCAGAGGGCCGCCACCTCCAGAGCTCTTGGCCTGGGCTTGCTGCTTCTTCTGTCGCTGTCGTTGGCGGCGTCCGCCAGTCGCACTTACGTCGCTGCGGGCGACCGACTCCGCGTCGCTTTCTTGCACCGCAGTGCTGCCACCACGGCGGCCGCGGCCGCGGGACTGGCGCCTGCGCGATTGCTGGCGAGGCTGCTCCTCCTCCATTTGGGGTTCTGGCTGAGCGTCTTCTTCTGCGTCAGCGTCGCCGTTGGCTTCAGCCTGTGCGCCGGCCTGGGCGTCAGGTTCGGCTTCGGCTTCGTCCTGAGTCTGATCCGGCGTCTGCTGCTGGACCTGCTGTTGCTGCGAAGCCTTGCGAGGTAGCTTCTTAGGGGTTCGCTTTTGGGTCTGCTTGGACTGCGCGTTCGCTTGACCAGATGCGTTGGCGTTGGCGTTGAGCCCTCCTTCCGCGCCGAGGGATGCTGATTGCTCGGTCTCTTGCGTGGACATAGTAGTAGGCTCGCGAGCTTTTGACGATGGCGATACAGTCCTGCTCTAGTACTTGCGATTGCGAGGGTGAGAAGCAATGAGGTCAACGAGTCGGCGAACGGAAGAAATGTCCAGGAGCGATTATCCAAACCTGTTTCTCGACCAGCGTTAGAGGCCCCGGGCCCATTCTAGGTACTACCCTTGACAACTCTGACGCAAAGCTTCCGGAGCTTCAGCCACAGTTGGTCCAGGTATGGTCTAGCCTTGCGCAACGGCGACGACGCGCGGATCGAGCGTCGCTGCGTCGTCGCGCCGATCGTCTAGTCGCCTCGCTGCAGTCCGCTCTACACCTGGCTCGACCGACGTCTGTGGCGTCCATCACACGGCATTCGTGCAAGCACGGAAGAATAAGTGTACCTAAGGTAGGTACCTACGTACAAGCGTACATGCATGCGGGGCTTTTGCGCTCCGACCTCATCGTGCGAAGGAGGGAATTGCATGTGCGGCAAGCGAGAAGAAAGCCTGAATAGAGTTACTGTCTTCTTCTCACCGATCACACGATCGGATCCATGCTCCCGTCACTATCGTGAAATGCTCCCCTGTATGCGAGCGAATGAGCTGACGGAGACTGCATCGGCGGTCTCCGCCATCGTGATCGTTTCCTCCCACTGACTGAACAACCGCCAACGTCTACGTATACCACTACTTACGGTAGAATGCTTTCCGCGGTACGATATCTCCTAGCAGTACTATGTCCACTGTAAAGTCCTCTGAGGGCACCAGCAAAAACTCCTCAGGTATTCACACCAGTCAAAGCTGGCGTTGGCGTTCTGCGGCGTCCGACAGCTCATCACTAAGGGAGGCACCTTGTACACACCTGCAAATGCGACTAGACATGAGTGGAAAATACATCAGACAGCATGTCAGACATGTTCCCAAGGCAACCAGCATACAACGCAAGATCCACCCAGCATGAGTTTGCATGACAGACTGTGTGTTCTTACCTTACTTTGTCTTGTCGGCGACAGATTAGAAATGAATCATCTAGTGCCGAAATGCTTTCGCAGCTCACTACAGCAATGGAGGCTTTCCCAAGTTTCTCTTCTCCGCCGACCAGATCACCATCGCAGGACATGTGAAGGACCACAGGATGCTTGATCGAAGTCACGCGTCTAAGGTTGAATACATCGGTTCATTTACACCAGGCACTACGTAGGATTAAGGAACGCTGTCAAAGCTGCAGAAGTCGAATAACCACCCCATCCTCGCTAAATAACATGCAGCGCCTATCGACACCTCAATCAACACCGATGCCCCCGAACATGCAATACTCCAGCTCAATGCCAGCCATTGTATGCCACGTTGTAAGATGACTGTTGTTCCGTCGGGGCTACAGCGTTCGTGGTGGCCATGTTCTTGATGGTATCACACATGTTGGTGGCTGTCTTACCAGTCGCAAGTTTGTTCAGCCCGAGAAGGTACGCCCCAAGTCCAGCAACGTGAGGAGTGGCGCACGAAGTTCCATCGCCGACGGCTAAAGCATCTGGTCCGGAGTTGTATGTACTGAGAATGCCCACGCCAGCAGCCCAAAGGTCGACCACGGGCCCGTAGTTGGAGAATGATGCCACGATATCATTGCTGTCGATGGCTCCCGTGGTGCAGCCGAGAGGTTCTGACGCAGGGGAATAATCCGAAGCAATAGCCCCGTTATTACCTGCACCGACTGCCACGAACTGATGACCGGGTTAGTGCATGGCCACCGACCTGTCTAAAAAGCAAGCACTCACCAGGCCACCCTTCACGGCTGCGGCAACGGCATCGTTGATTGCCTGATTGAAATCGCAAGCCATCGAAAGGTTAATGACACTCTTTCCCAGGCGGCCGCTGTTCGTGGCGTTGTTGACTGCCCACTCGATCCCCTTAATGGCATCCGAAACCTGGCCAGTGCCTTGGTCTGAAAGGACCTTGACGGCGATCAGAGTGGTATTCTTCGCCACGCCGTACGTTTTACTGCCGATCGTTCCCGCAACATGCGTGCCATGGCCGTTGCCGTCGACGTTCGCCATCGTGTCCGGAAAACTGGCTCCAAGGATCGCACGACCGTCGAATTCATTGTGGGTTGTATAGATACCCTAGAACGGCACGGCCCTGTCAGCAAACCAGTACGACCACAACGTTTAAAAACGTTTGCACGAAGAGCAGTTGGAAATGCTTACAGTGTCTACAACGTATGCATATGTCCCCGCGCCTGCAGAGTCATCGTCTACACGATCCGTCAGAGCTGTTCATGTTCAGAGGGCTCTGTCAGGCTGTGACTAAACTCACAGTAATAGGTTGTCTTATTTGCCGCCCGATTGGAAAGCCGTGCTAGACCATATGGAGCTTTGCTCTGTCTGACGATGGTCGTCGTTGTTGTGACGGCATCCTGCTCGATGGACTTGATGAATGGAATGCTCGCGAGGGTCCGGATAGGACGCGAAGTCCCGGTTATGACAAAGCCTTTGAAGTTGGGGAAGTCGTAAGTGTACTTTTTGCGGATGCCTGGTATTTTCGAGAGTCGGTCGAGGACGGTAGGGAGCAGGGCATCTTCACGGAGAGTGACAATCCAGGAGCCCGCGACCGGCTCGTCAACTACAGGTAGAGGAGGTGCAAGTGTAGCGGTCTCGTTGCGCCGTGCCAGAGGCGAGGAGAAAGCGAATGGGAGAGCAAGAATGAGGGGAAGACTGATGCGCATGATGAAGACTGTTTTTGCAAACAAATACGGTCGGTGTAGAAATACCACAAGGATTGCAGTACCCTCTGCACTTTTATATGTTCTCGCGGCCTTCACCCATACCCGAACCACGAGAGTCCGGACTCATCCTACGTTGGGGCGACTTTGAACCAAGCATCCTGGCTACTGATGATTAGAGCAACTGCCGTGACCGCTTCATACGCCTGCCTTCCCCAAGTGTCCTCTTCGATACACCATCGCGATCCGGAGAAGCGGGGAGGGAGAGTGGATGCTAAGCAGCGCTGCTTATGCGCTCTGTGTTATACGGGGACCCCAACTATATCCCAGACGGCCTATGTCCAGCAGAGTGGTAACGGTGGATAAGGGAGTGCACCGGTGCACAAAGGTTCTCCCGAACGCGAACCATTGGCCTTGTAGAATATTTCAGTGGTGAACCGGCCGTTGACGGTACCAATCGCCTACATCTACCTCCGATGTCAGTAAAGCATGCAGCTGTAGTAGCGGTATGCCTTCAGAGCCCTCCTTTGCTCCTGAAACTTGGAATTGATCAGGATGCTACCACGGATTGCAAACGAAGTTACCTGCCGGTTCAAATTGGACCGGCGTTCCGGCAGCCTAAGTACTGCACAGCTCTTGCGCTTCAATGGCGCAGCCCGCATGCAGTATCTGTACAATGAGCGCGTGGCGTACACTCGGCCGCATCTTCATTGCTAAAGCCTTGCATCGTGCTTGATGAGTTCTTCGTGAAGTCTAGCGAGGCATTCAGCCGCTGTAGACTCCGCTGGCAGGGTCTTGCGCTATGGTGACAGTGCCTTAAGATCAGCGCAATATAGGATTCGGAATGATAATCTTGCTCACTTCCGACCAAAATGCCCTAGCGCACGCTGAGAACCTCAGTCCATACGGATTGAGTAGGAGAGTCACGTTGTAGTTGTGACTAGTCATTAAGTGATGGACTCGCCTTTGAGCTTGCGGCCTAGCATATGAGCAGCCTCTTTCCAATCTGCACAAAATCTGGCTCGAGCGAAATCCGGCACGCTACGACCGTTCATCTACGTAGTGCCTCGAGCAGATTACGAATTGTCGTCGTCCTTTGACCATTCTGTGCAGAAACCAGGTAGCTTTGATTGCCTCTACCGAGTCAAAGTCATAGTGTTGGCTGAGCGTGGAAAGTAGAGACTCTGTCGAATGTTCGATCTGGGATGCGCCTACGGCAACTACTGCCCACTGGGTATGCTGTTGCCGTTTTCGGCGATGTGTATCCGGTATAAAACAACATCGCATAAATCTGGCTGCTTGAGTCGCTCGCGCTAGGTACTCTTTCTGCAATGACAAACTTTTGCAGAGGCACTGTAAACTATCGTTTCCTGATCGGCGTGACACGCGGCATGCCGGAGACCTCCGGGTTCAGTGCGGTCGGTCAGTGGCACGATCATTCTCGTTCCGAGATGGTAGAGAGTGGATCTTCTGACCACCCGTTTCCTACTGTGATGCAACTGATGATGAAGCAGCATAAGCGAACCGAATATGGCCCAGCGGAGCCAGTAGTAATGGCAAGCATGTCAGATGCAGAGGAGGCTTGTTGCAAGTGGCAAAGAGGAGTGAAAGATAGGATGCAGTGCTGCAAGATATACAATGTGGAGGATAAACTTCGGGTGTAACCAGTCATATAAGCTTTCGCGATTCAGACTTCAGACGCAGTGAACGCAGTCCGACAACGCCTAGGTAGCGATCTTGAAATGTCGAGCCACTCGCACTCTCACGAAGACGCAAGCCATTCGCACGCCGGCGGCGATCATGGCCATTCTCACGAGATCCTCGACGGTCCTGGCTCTTTCCTCGGCCGTGAGATGCCCATCATCGAAGACCGAGACTGGAGAGATAGAGCGTTCACCGTAGGCATTGGTGGGTAGGTCCCCGTTCCCTCGCACAGCATCTACCTATGCCTGCCGTACTCGCGAGCCATCTCGCTAACGGAAAGTCCTCACAGACCTGTCGGCTCCGGCAAGACCGCCCTGATGCTAGCTCTCTGTCTCGCTCTTAGAGAGAAGCACAGTATAGCCGCCGTGACCAACGACATCTTCACACGCGAGGACTGCGAGTTCCTCACTCGCCATAATGCCTTGCCCGCCGAACGCATCCGTGCTATAGAGACAGGCGGCTGCCCACACGCGGCAGTAAGAGAAGACATCTCGGCCAACCTCGCCGCACTGCAAGACCTGCACCGAGAGTTCAACACGGAGATCCTGTTGATCGAGAGTGGAGGTGACAATCTCGCGGCCAACTACAGCCGGGAGCTGGCGGACTTCATCATCTACGTGATTGATGTTAGTGGAGGGGACAAGATCCCCAGAAAAGGGGGCCCGGGAATTACACAAAGCGATTTGCTCGTGATCAACAAAACCGACCTAGCGGAGATAGTAGGAGCGAATCTGGGAGTCATGGAGAGAGATGCAAGGAAGATGAGAGAGGGCGGCCCGACAATCTTTGCGCAGGTCAAGAATGGTAAGGGGGTGAATCACATTGTTGACCTGATCGTCAGTGCTTGGAAGAGCAGTGGCGCGAGTGCGGCCAGCGGTGCGTGAAACAGCAACAACCATGGTTCGTTCGACACAGCGGGTGATGATTGTGCAAATACACTTATCGTACAGATTCGTCCATATCTGCTGCCACATTTTCGCTTACACACCCGCCAACATGTCAATGCTAGTACGGTGGTAAGCTTCCATGCTGTATCCTACAACCTCCTTACAATGTTCTGCACTAATGCTTCCGTCGTTTGCCAGTCTCCAGCCGACCAGGAGTCTTTATAGTGACTCGATGTCTTCGGTGACGTGTCGTCCAATGGTCCCTTCGTTACGGGCATGAACAAGAATGGCGCGTGCGATCCGCGATGCATGGAGTGTGTCGGCAAAGACCCCAGATGCATCAGCTTTCCATTTCTAGGACTGTGCAAAGGAGAGGGGACAGGCGCTAGACGCTCGGCGGGCGACACATTATTCCACAACGGGTTTGTGCCGTTGCGCAAGCGCTTATCTGTAATTGTCGCGCCGCTTTCAAGCGAAGACTTGCGTCGCCAGCGGCTGAGCATGGGCTCGTCATCGCTGTCGCCGTCTAGGAGCGTCTCTTCATCACTTGGATTCGTGTAGTCCACAAACGCCAACGCGCTCCGCTTGACCTTCTGGTCCACATCTTCGACGTCGTAAATCAGCTGGGCATCTTCGTCTGGGTTTGTAACGTCATTCAGTATTGTAGATCGTTTCCTCTTGTCGCTCGGCCTCGCGCTACCAGGCGTGTGCTTCACCGTCTCCTGCCAGCCGGGCCGTCCCCACAATTGTTGCGGCTCCTCGAGCAGAGCCATCTGCGCTTTGCCGGCTTCCTCTTCTTCTGTCAACGGTATGAGCCTTGCACTCTGGATGATCTCTCTTATGCCGCCATCATCCTCTAATGCCTTAGCATCCATGTGCTCGACTCTCGTCATCCTTCTACTGCGCTCAAGCATCTTCTCTTCAATCGACCCCTTCAGGACCAGCGTCTCCACGTGAACGTTCTTCGTCTGCCCGATCCTGTGTGCACGCTTGATTGCTTGTGCCTCGATGTTCGGCCGGCAGACAGGGTTAACAAAGTAAATGCGAGAAGCGGAAGACAGATTCAAGCCGTAAGCTGCTTGCTTGACGTCCATGAGTAGAACTCTGTCCTGCTGCTCTTGGTCGAAACGGACGACGTATTCTGACTTCAGGTAGGCCGCCAGCGACTTAGCATAGATCTCATGCCTGATGTGCAAGAGCTCCAAGACTTGCGCAATATAGTACGCTATATTGTCGCCATCGTAGAAGACCAAGATCTTCTCATGCTTGCAGTATTTGACGATCTGAGAGACGAGGTAGGAGAGCTTGGCGGATGTGGTTCCGACAATACGGCTTTGCAAAAGTTCCGAGTCCGCTGAGTACTGCAGGCATTGCATCTCAGAATGCTTGCGTTTCCGTGAAGGACGCGGAGGCGGAGCAGACGTTGGTGCCGCGACGGAGGCTTCGGTGGATGTTTCAGGGCCTGTATGTGCGTCCTCCGTCTTGGCCACCGACATAGTCTGCTTCTTGGGAGTTGTTCTTTTGCCCGGCTTCGTGACCTTGAAGGGTAGTTTGCTCTTCTTCTGAGGGGATTTGACACTTCTGCTGCTTGAGGTTGAACGCCTCCTCAGCGTAGGCTCACCATCGAGGCTCGAAGTTGGAATACCCGCCTTGGTGAGCACCGGCTTCTCGTTCTTCTTCGTTTCAGAGTCTTCCTCTTTGATGACTCCATGGCGCACGGGAGCCAATGAGCGGATTCCAGCACCCGCCAAGCCACCGGCAGGATCATCAGTACCGACCCGCTCGTTGACATGCTTCTGCGCCTCCAGCAACTGCGAAACACCAGTCAACAGTGGCGATTGTGAGGTGTCAAACGTCCAATGCTCTGCGCTGTCCGTCGGCCAGCCGTCGACGAACATACCCAGCTCGTGCGACCTGCTCATCGACTTCCAGCCATCACACTTGTGGAAGATCTTGGCATGCGCTAGCATCTCACTGAGTAGTTGTCTGTCGTCCAGCGGACACGAGGTGTCCTGTTTGCTAAGGTAGCGGCTGCCGTTGTCGATGCTCGCTCCGACGTCTTCCACACTGAAGCCCGTCCAGAAGAAGGCGCTTTGTCTTAGATTAGAAATGAGCTGGTAGCGGGCCTTAGCACTGTTCTTGTGGAAAAGGTAGTCAGCATCTGTCCGCTCGGACGTGACCGCATTGGCGGTGAGCACGAGCGTGAAGAGATTGGCTGTAAGCTTATCGTAAAACGATGGCTCGAGCCTCACAACCTCATGGCTCAGCGGCGGTAGCTCGATGTCTCTTTCGACGTCCTCCGGCTGCGTTTTGACGACCATGGCCTCCAGGCTCCGCTGTAGAGCACTTGAGAAGCCGGAGTAAGTGCGCTTGCGAGAGTCCTCATGGCGATAGACGTACTCATCCCAATCGACCTTTCGCTCTCCCAGTTCGGAGGGACACCACGGCCGAATCTTCAGGAAGCTTGTCGCGAGAGCGCCGAGACTCTTCACAGCTCCCGCAGTATCTTCTTTGTAGCTGAACGCCTTTCGTTGCTCGAGCACAGCGTCGCGACAGTCTTTGCTCTCTTGCACCTGTCCCATATTCTGCTCTGCAGCGGACATATTGACTTCGACACCGAGCAGATCCTTAGCGGGCGTACCACTGACTACCCAACGGTGATCTGCCGTGACTAGCTTGTTAGCCACTGCCACAGCCGTGGACCCGTTGTTGGAGAAGAAGTGTCCTTCGTCGATGACCAAGCGCTTGAAATGCAAATGCTTCAGAGGCGAGTCGTAAAGTTCGTCAGTACGTATACAGTGACAGTCTCTCGTTCTGGTAGCGCCAATGTAAGGGCACCGACATATCATCTGAGTAGCCAGCATCCGACGGCCTTGCTCGTCGGAGCCATCTCTGATTTCTATCTCGAAACGATTGCGGCTGAAAAGGACCACGTCATAAGTGCGCAATTCGGCTGGCGGTGGCAGAGCTCGCTTCAGGTCCTCCATGACGAGTACCTTGAGCGCATCCTCATCGACATGCTTCCTGAGCTCGGACTGCCACTGTTTACATAGATTGCGTGGCACTACGATGAGGGTCGTTGCAGCCAAGGTCATTTTCTTCGGTGACGGCAAGATCGTTTTTCGGTTCCAGCGCTGCGGCTCCATGGGGACACAGTAGGAAGGAGGTGACTCCTCCAATCGGTCAACGCAGCCTTTCAGTTCAACACCCGTGGCATGCTTCATGCGGCCGAACTCGACCTTCCACGGTATCGATTTCCGATTGATAGCTGCAACAGCCATGGACGCCAGGCTCCCTGTGTGCGGGCGCGATGTCGGAATGCTGTATTGGGCGGGATATTTTGGTAAATGATCCTTCGTTGCCAGAATCGTAGCTAGAAGGATCACAGTCTTTCCCAAACCCATGGTTTCGGCCAAAATGCCACCGCGGCAAGCTTCATAGTATCGAGGTTGTCGCAAGAACAGGAGATCTCTAGCACCGTAGTAATACGTTGTACCGTCTGGGCTTTTCCGTGGCTCCAGCCTAGGGTCGAGCTGAAGCGTTCGGATGGACTCTCGCTGCAACATCAGGCCCGCCGAACGCCGCTGATAGGGGTAGAGCACTGTTTTGAGGCCAGGAAGCACAGAGGCAGGATCCAGCAAATCCTCCAGCGCTTCGTGAGCATATTTCTCCTTCACCAGCTTCACGTCGGGTGACGGAGACGGTAGCTTGTTGAACCTGTAAAACAAGCTGCCTTCGTTGCAGGTCGCCCAAGGGTCAAACTTTTGCTCCGTTTCGTGAATGTACCGCCCTTTCCAAGTGTCGGAACTGACATCGATGTCCAAAATCAAAGATTCGAGAGCAGCCCAAAGCCTCTTGTTCTGGCGATCGATGAAGCGATGCCTGGCGTCGCCAGGAAGGATGTATATTCGCCATAAGATCCAATGCGGATCGAGCAAACTCCGGCGAGACTGCAATCTCACCCAGCCGGCTTCAGCCAGCTTTGAAAGGCTGCTATATCTCCCACTGATTGCATCGCAGGCAGGCAGACAGAGGATGTCCTGCCACTGTTCGGTCTCGTCAGGCTTTGGGTCGTATGTGGTCCAGTCTCGGAACACGACGCAGCCCAGTGCTAGGTAATTTTCCAGATTCGATCGGAAGTCCAAGGCGTCTTGTGATAGCTTGGTGTGAAACTGACATCCAACGTGAGGGTTGACCAAGGTGTCGTTGGATGATTCTGGAGATGTCGCAGGCGTCGACATATGATCGGCGCCTGGTGGACTGTTGCTAGCGCTGTCCCACGTTGCCCGAGTCAATAAGTCAGTCACGGCATCCATTGCAAAAAGCACGCAGCAGTCAAACCCCTTGATGCTGTCAAGTGGTAGGTACGATCATGCTCGCCGCCCCTCCGAGCAGGCCAGTCAGAACGCAGGCTGGCGCCGGGAAGCCAGGGAGGTGGCGAGTCGTGGATTGGTGTACAATACCTTCCCAACACGCCTCTGTACACACTGTTGCGATAGCGATCGAGTCGGCCTTGCTGCAGGTTTCAATACGAAGACGATATCGAGGTTGAAGGTTGCAACCTCATTGGCGTGACAGGCACTCGAGAGATGCGGTACACGGACATGCGCTAAACTGCTTTCGGACGCTGTGGCAAAAGTGCTTCAAAAACCACCTCCCGTCAATAATAGAAGGTGCCCGTGTTTCGAACGCCGCTTTTCGGCATCTTGACCACAATAATAGCAACGGAAAGAAGAGTACATCAAGTGGCACCACTGTTTCTCTTCGTTACTGAGCTATCGCTGGTTTACCACGCCATCTTCCAACGTCTCCCGGAGCCATCTAATGTCACTGCGTGGCTCCAAATAGCATCACTGTGACGGCGAACACATCAGATCGATCAGACATTGCGGCGTAAGTCCTAGGTCGATTGGAAGCACACGTTCAAGTAGCCATCTTCGCCTCATCTCATCTCATCTCTCGCCTCGCCTTCTCTCTCCCCTCCGCACAATCTACCTTAGGCCACATCCAGTCCCGTGTCTCGTCCTCTCCTAGCTGATCATCCAGCACCTGCTCCAACGCGCAAACGCTCACAACGCTCTCAAACCCGATTCGCAGCTGTCTGTCCGCCGGCCCCACCCCGTCAAAGCGAACGCGCAGCTTCTGGAAATGCTCCGCATGCTTACAAGTCATGGGTGGCGGTGACTTGAGGCGCTGCCAGCGGCACAGGCGATCATAGTTCGATTCAAAGTCGTGGATCTGCGAAACGAGGCGTTGATGAGAGATCGTCGCAGCATGGATGTCCGCACTGTAGGCTTGAAGTGCCAGGATACAATTGTGCGATTGGACGCTAAGGTGGAAGATGCTTAGAGCACGTGGCTGGGTGTCGTCGCAGGTTGGCTGTTGGAGGGTGGGCGTTGGGGTGCTACAGTGGGCAGCCTCCACTGTTGCAGCACCGAGTAGAGTTGCGAGGATGACTGCTGAGCGCATAGCTGTTTGTCGTAGGAATGGTGGATGGTGCGTGCAGGATTGCCGGCAATCCAAGCTCAGACTTAGCAAGCCTTGCTGCGCGCTCTAGGTATAGATAAGTAGTGATGGTCACTTGCTCCTCGACTCATCCGCCTGGTAGACTCGGCATCCTGGAACGAGCAAGACACCCGCCTGCCTGATGGTTGTTCGTGACCGCCTTTCCCATGACCGAGACCCATTCAAGTTTCCTGCTTCTTCTCCATCGCTCCTGCACCCCCGCCGCTTCTACTCCCGCCCTCAAACTCTCGCGACGCTTGTATGGAGCCGAGCTGCTCCGCATACCATCTCCTTACTCCGTCGAACGCCGTCTCTCCCTCGCCCATGTCCAGAAACAACGTCCCATACACGCACACAAACAAGATACTCCCCCACTGCGTTAGCTTTGTGACCTTCATCCAAGTAGGTCTGGCCCACTTCAGCTTCGTTCTCCGACGGAAGCGACGCTCAAGGCGAAATTGGTGTTTTTGTGACAGCTTGGAGAAGTCAGGCGGCCAATGCCGTTTGGCGCGGAAAGGATTGGTCTCGGCAGTGTAGCGGAAGTGGATGGGGTTGGCAGGCGCAGGAGACGCGCGACGGAAGAGGCTGCCAAAGATGGTGGATGCCATGATGATGTGCAGCAACTGGTGGAACCACAAAGCCACTTCCTTGTCAGGTCACTGGTATCGCTTGTGAAAGACGATGAGGTCGTTCTCGAAGCCCGGCTAGAGCTATGCCGAGTGCCTCAGGCCATCTATTGAGCACAGACCACAGTACATTCTATACCTAGGGGCCTGGCTGGTATGCAGCGTCCAGTGGTATGAATTCATGCTCTCTCTTGCACTTTGAGTCAGTGTAAATAGCTAAGGTACCCTCAAAGGCATTGCGCTTGCAGAGGACAAATACTCATACTGTGCCTCCTATCATTATAAGACACCACAAGATGTGCGTGGGGATAAGCTTCCGCCACCTCCGGGCGAGACGCCTTGTTGCTGGCGAAGAAAGGCTCCGCGGTCTTGACCACAGATTAAGTTTCCATCACTAGACTAGTCTAGTTTCACCAGACGATCGCTGTGAATACATGAGGCCTTCACTCTAGTGGGGTCTACTTAGTAGACTCTTGAAAATCCCACCGTCGGTAAATTTGTATCGACGCCTTCTTAATTGAGAATGTCATCTACGCTGGGCAGGAGAGGATTGCCCTGTCGTAGACCGGCGAAGAGTGCTCTCGTTGCCTATTCTACCGACCGATAGCAACGAATAGCCTCCACTGCCTCCACCGGTGGAATGAGTGGCGCGGAGTATTCGACTTAGTGGACTGTGGTGGATTTCAAAAACCCACGCGCTATCCTTTCTTCGGACGTGCAGTGGAACGGTGATGTATTATTCACAGCCGATGTCAGTAATATCCGATGTGACGGTTGAGTACATGAGGTAACCTAAGTCGAACGCGACGACCGTAAGTGCAGGACGCGCCTTCCTGTAATTCTTCCATTCTGTGCTACCTCAGTGTATGGTGTCACCGTCATGGCACAGCAGCCATATCAGCCGCTCTCGGCAAGTGAAGAAGATGGCGAGAAAGATGTAAGAAGCGCAGGCTACAAACACCCGCACGACCGCACTCACGACCACCCGCACCGCTTCCTCTGGACCACCTTGCTCACCTACCTACCCTGGCTGCTTACCCTCATCTTCGCCCTCTCCACCCTGGGCCTTCTAGCCCGCAAAGCCGACTTGCAGATCGCCGGCGACGTCGCAAAGATATCCCCCTACTTCCGCCACCAAATCACCACCTTCCAACCCAACCAGTCCTTCGTTGCCAACCTCACCACCCCGTCTTTCAAAAACAGCACCCATCACCTCTGGCTTGATATCGTGCCCAAAGGCCTCGGCTTTCTGCACATCCCCAACCCAGAGAACAATGCACAATTACCGCCGCCTTACCATCGGCACAATAAGACGGTCTACACGACCTCCATGACGCACCAACTGCACTGTCTCTACATGATCATGGGATCATACAACGACATTGCTGTCAACGGCTACACTGCGCCTCCGGACGGCGAGCAGGACCCGCACTGGCATATCGCGCATTGCTTCGACTACATCCGGCAAGCGATCATGTGCGCAGGCGATGTGGCACTGGAAGGCGAGGAGACGACATTTCCTGAAGGGAAAACCGGTACTGACGGATGGAATGTCAAGCACGTCTGTAAGGCGTACGGCGACGTGTACAACTGGCTCGAAGAAATGGCTGTGGACAACAGGACGAGGATATGAGGTGATGACAAGGGTCTGCGGATGAATTGAGTTGCCTCTCAGCCTGGAGTAAGCGGCACTGGGCGATACGGCGGCTGCTTCGCAAGCGATTCTAGTAAAGGGCTATGCGCCATCTAAGCTCTACAACCAAAGCTGGAATGAGACACTAGAGGACATAGCAGCTGCTCCGTCAACGATTTGCCAGAGACGGCATTACTTCAATGCAACCCAGCTTGATCTGCACTCCCTTGACGAGGCGCGTTTGATGCATCCAGAGAACAAAGTCCAAGCCGCACCAAGCCGCAGCACAATGGCTGTCAACCCCCAACACACGCGAGAAGGATTGACACGGGACTGACTGAGCATAAGGAGTCGGCGACGAATGACGATTGCTGCTCAGGCAATGCCATGTCCCGCAATGGTGATCGACCGCATGGCACAGCCAATCTCTCCTCGCCAGAGGAAGTACATGTGTCGATGCCACTTTCAAGGATCCGAGTAGGTCAAGACGTCGAGAGCCGCGGAGGGTGACGTGAGCATGCAAGCTGGACAAGCAGCTGGGCCGCCAACAAATCCCTTTGGCGACAGATGCATGGCGTGAACGTTGGCGACTATCACAATGCGACCACTGTCGGAAGCAAAGGCAGGCGAACGGCGCCACGGATGCAACGCATTGATAGAGATGAGAAGTACAAATACATATAAACTACACGGATCAGAGACGAATGATAACCCGCGTGCTTGGCACATCCTCGACCATTGCTTGTCGTCTCCCGATACACTAGCGGTGGCCATCTTATCATCTAATCTCCACCCTGTACTTCTCGATCAGCTCCCTGGTAATATGGTCGTGCATCCTGTTCGCCTCCTCCGTCGTCAGCGTCCTCTCCAAGCTTCTGTAGGTGATCCGATAGCACAGACTCCTCCTCTGCTTCTTCGGATGCGTGAAGTCATCGATCAACGTCACGTCCTCGACGCTATCACCCGCCACATTACGCGCAATCTCCATGAGATCGTTCTCGTGAAAAGCCGGAGGCGCTTGGTCGGAGGTTGACGGCTCGGTCGGCTGGCCACCTGCAGGCGACGCGGCGGTCGACGCCGTGGCGGGCGTATTGGTGATGATAGGCGCGTCGGTCTTGGGGAGCCAGAATGAGACGTCGCGCGGGGCTGCGGGGTGCTTGCTGAAAGGCTGAAAGCGTCTAATAGGGCCATCTTCACTGAATTGGCTGAGGAAGCGCTTGTCAGTGCTCCAGAAGAGGCGGATGTCTGGGATCCCGAACAGCAGCATTGCAAGTCTTTCTAGTCCGAGCCCAAAGGCCCAGCCGATGCGATCAGGTTGTCCAGCGCGGATTAGAAGTGGCTGGTCGATGACACCGCAGCCTAGGACTTCAAGCCAGTCGCCTTGCCACCAGACCTCGAGTTCCCATGATGGAGAGGTGTGTGGGAAGAAAGCCTCGACCCAGCGCACTTTCAAAGGCTCGTCTTCGCTTTTGGAGCGGTGGCCGGCAGCTGCAAGGCCCTTGTCAGCTTCGGCGAAAATCGTCACGACCATGTCTTCGAGACTGCGCTTCAGATGCTTCGCCAGGATCTCGGCTTCTTCAGGGGAATGGTATTGAGTCTGTAATGGGTTGCTAGGCTGGTAAGTCGGATTGGGATCCTCGACCACCAGCGGATGCTTAGGTAGAGCTTCAAAATCCTTGGTGATTTGCTGTATACACGCTTCGCTTGAGGCGAATGCTTTGCGGTCCCATGTCAGCGCGCCTTCCATTTGGTGGAAGATCGGGTAGTGTGATTTATCGACTGCATCACGGCGGTAGACGTCGGCAGATATGGTGTACCCGTCACTCTCGTTCGCGCGGAAGACATCAACCTCGTGGGCAGAGGTGTGTGTACGCAGGAGGGTGGACTGGTTGATGTAGTATGTGTCTGTCCGATTACGGCCAGGGTGATCCGGAGTAAAGCCTAGGGAGTCGAAGTTCTGCTCGACCGTGACCACCCCGGGAAGACTGTCGTGATTTCTGAAGCTCGGAAAGCGGGAGGCGATGAGTTGGCGAGTAATGGAGAGGGGATGGTCGGACTGGACGTGGAGCTTCCGGCCATACTGTGCCAGAATGTTGGGAGGTACATTGGTCCAGGAATCGATAGGATAGGAATGGCCACCAATCGTGAGGGCACCGGGCGAGACGTCTGTTTATAAGGGTCAACATTATGTCCAGGCGCGTAGTGTTCCACAATCAAAATGCTATTCCACCTTTCCGTTGTTGTGTATCTGCTTAAGGTGAAGATCACTGATGTTATTGGAGAAAGGAGATGTTCATGCATCTAATCGTGCCACGAATCCGCTGTGCCATTTGCACCGCGACTCGACAGAAGATGAGCATGTGTGCACATACCTTTCGAAGCATAGCGGCGGCAGGACAGAACGAGGTGAGGAGACCGAAACAGCGGCCGGATGCTCGCAGGCAGCGCCCAGAAGGACGAGGCGCAGGTCAGCTTCACCATCTTCCAGGTTGATCAGCTCGACCTTCTGGTCTGTCCCCTTCTTCCGATTCCGGCCGGAGAGTCTGGGCTCGTTTCAAGGTCTGGAGAGGCGATACAGATATTTCCCCTTCCTTAAGGTAGATATCGTATATACCAAGCCTGTCGAATGGGGACATTGAACCCTAGCACTTCCGTTCGCATTCGCAGTCCCAGCCTTTTCTTTTGTAAGTCTTCCGTCCAGCCGTTCTCACGTGGCGCAGGGATCCGAAGCTGCAACGTGCAGCCGCTGACCGCGCGCCGGGTCACTCACTGCAGCTGGTCGGGAACAGTTACATAAGGTACCTACCTTACATACCTCCATACCTTCTCTACAGTAGCTCAATCTCAGACGCTTTACATCCCACCCCCGTCGACACCACCTGCACCCGCACCTGCACCCTTCCCTCCGACCTCATCCGCTCTTTCACTCTTGAAGTGAGTCGCCGGTGGTGCTGCTAGCTAGTCACCTGGTGTTGCTTGCGCGGAAGCAATGCTGCGGAGGTAATGTCAGAATCTGAACAGAAGAAGAGCAAGGACGTGCAGCATGGCCACATCCACTACCCGCTGTGGTTCGGCGGGAGTGCGAGCTGTTACGCTGCCTGCGTGACGCATCCGCTGGATCTGCGTAAGTTGCAAAAGTCTCATGCCTCGTAGCGCAGACGGCTAACGATACGCGCAGTAAAGGTACCACTGCAATATGGTCCAACCTGTTCGGACATTGGCTGACGAGCAAAAGGTCAGACTGCAGACACAACCTCATGGCCCTGACCGTAAAGGCATGGGCCAGATGGTCCTACACGTTGTGAAGAGCGATGGCATGACGGGTCTCTACCGCGGCGTAAGTGCAGGCATTGTACACCCGTACAACTAACAAGCATGACTGATGCTGTAGCGTAGCTCTCGGCATCTCTACTCCGTCAGATCACCTACAGTACGACGCGATTTGGGGTATACGAAGAGCTGAAAGAAGTCTTCACTACCGGCGTCGCTTCTCCCTCCTTCCCGGCCCTGATAGCCATGGCGTCAACATCCGGCTTCCTCGGCGGAATAGCTGGCAATCCAGCCGATATCATGAACGTGCGAATGCAAAATGACGCCTCCCTCCCAGCGGCAGAGCGAAGAAACTACAAGAACGCAATAGAGGGCCTGATACGGATGGCGAGAGAGGAGGGTCTGGGCAGCCTTTTCAGAGGCGTCTGGCCCAACAGCACGCGCGCCGTACTCATGACGGCCAGTCAATTGGCGAGCTACGACATCTTCAAAAAGGAACTTCTGCAGCGAACGAGCATGGATGACAATCTCTACACCCACTTCTCCGCCTCCTTCCTTGCGGGGTTTGTCGCAACGACAGTCTGCAGTCCTGTGGACGTAATAAAGACGCGGGTTATGAGTGCGAAGACGCAGGAAGGCATGATGACTCTTCTCAAGCGTATTACGCAGCAGGAAGGTTTCGGATGGATGTTCAAGGGCTGGGTGCCAAGCTTCATTCGTCTTGGGCCGCACACGATCGCCACTTTCTTATTCCTGGAGCAGCACAAGAAGATATGGCGACGGTGGCACGGATTCGATGAGTAGCTGTGGCATGGGAATTGGCACGCATGAAGAGGCGTCGGGCATAGAATTGATTGCAGCGCTGCAGAGCGAGGTGTTGTGGCGCTTCACGCCAAGGACTATGAGTTTTGTGTACAAGACGCCTATGAGACGAAGCACATTTGCAAGTGTCCGACTGAGCAATTAAGTCGTGGCCGGTCTGAGTCGCCAGTCTTGTCTCTCTGCCTGGAAGATTAACGTGCGGCCAAAGCAACAGCGATCTCGGCCGCCAGGAAATGCGCCATGACGTCCTGCGGCCAATGGCTCGGCCTAGCATCACCACGTTCATCGTTGACGACCGCTCCTACGACCCGACAATAGTAATGCCTGCCCAAATCACCTGCATGTGGACGCCCGATCAAAGTGCTTTAGTATCTTAGCCACGTGGGGTTGATGAAGTACACATACCTCGCCTCATGGTAGGCAAGACCTCTTCCTTGCAGCTCTCCAGCGTCCTTTCCAATACCGCACAGAAATGCGTTTCATTGCCCTTCTCTCGGCCATTACGACTGTCTTCACAGCCGTCTCCTGCGTTGCTGACCCTGTTTCTGGTGTCAAAGGAATACTGCAACGACGTCTTCCCTTTCACGTAGATGACTTCACTTTCTCTCTTATAAACCTCGAGCTTGTTGGCGTTCGAGGAGGCGTGGCAGAACGAGACATGGGGAGAGGCGCTGGGCGAGGAATATGAGCATGGCAAGGGGGGAGAGCTGCAGCGGACGATTTCGAGAATGGCAGATGCTTGGCCAAAGGTCTCTCTGATATAAGGGTTCGGTGAAGGCATATTCATGGGGATTTGCGTGACCTGGCTAGCTCTTCTACCACCGTGTGACCGCCCACGGAAGAAGGATCATTGTCCTATTGTTGTGATCCCATTTTCGCCATTGTTGCACGTTATCACCCGCGCGGATTCACATTCTAAGTGGCTGGGTCGCTACCCACCATCCCTCAGTCTCACGTCACATCCTGTGGGTCTCTGCTCATAGGTGTGCTCACGCCCTCGCTCCTTCCTCATCAATTGCAGCGTGGACTCGTCGTTGGTGCAGATCTCTCCCTCAACTGGCTGGGCTTTGATCGCCACCCTGTTTCAACCTCCCTTCATCCCCCGCTCGTGCCCCTCGCTCTTTCCTCGTGAACAGCGTTGAAGGGGTCTGGACTCTGGCCCACGTCGTCATTACCACTTTGCACCTTCCTCATAACCTGCAATGTGGAGCTTGAGCTCCCCAACCTCGTCCTCGTGCACTGGAGCTAGGACCACCTGCGGAGGCATAAAAGTCTTCGCTTTCCCCCGAACCTCTCTCTTCTTCTTCCTCCACACTCCACACACAGACTTGATTTCGGTCAACGTCCACGAGTTGTCACTTGGGTATCTGGGGGCCAATGATGTTGTGCATGTATACCATACATGACCTGAGAATCAAAGCATGCTGATCACCTCGCCCCGGTCTCTGGCTCGACGAGGCCCCCGCACCGTCAACAACCTCAAGGCACGGTGATGGTCCGCACCGTGGCACTGCAGCAATGCCGTCGCTCAGTGTCACAACCTTGAGTTCCGGAAGTGCCGGTCAGCGCAGTGGTGCGCGATGGCCGTGCCGCATTGGTACCTCAACGTACTTTGGCGCCTGGTTCCATGTCGAAAGCGGCAGCCGGGACACGACGGCCTCCGCGCGGGCCTCTGGAGCCTGGACAAGACACCTTACTGGACAAGACCATCCCATCGGACAAGAAACTACCATTGGACAAGAACATTCCATCGGACAAGAACCTCCCCACTGGACATTGGACAAGAGCCTTCGGCTGTTCCTTCTTCTGCACGACTGAAGTTGAAGCGGGTGCGCCTTCGGGCCCCGGCGACTAGCTTACACGCCTCTTGGCTGGACCGAGGGCTGTGCATGGGGAAGCAATCACCGCCCACTTCTTGAGGGCCAAGTGGAAGTGATGAGGTCGCTTGCGATACCAGCTGCACTTTGGCTTGAACGAGGACGGATCAGGGGACAGTGTGTCAGCTGGCCGAAGTGTGGGTCTGGGCCACTGCCAGCAGCATCCTTGGACTAGGGTGTCCGATGGGTGCCTCCTTTTTGACTCTGTCATTGAGGCCGGTCAGACCGCTAAGGGTGCATGGAGTCTGTTCAACACAGGCAATATATCGGCGACATTCAGGATGGACATCAGGGGCGAGGTCATCATGGTTGTCGAGGGCTTTGTTGGGTTCAGGGGCTTTCTTACGTGCATTTTCTTCCATATGATGACAGTGCACAATCTGTGTGAGGTCGCAGGCTTGAGCTCCGGCTCGGGTCAGCGTCACTCTCAAAGCACAAATGTCTGATCAAAGTACAAACGTACCGAGGTACCTATCAAGATAGGTACCATCTTCTTTTTTCATCATGGCGCTTGTCCTCTCATGGCTGGCACTTGGAGAAGAGAGTCCATCGTATACATCGACTGGCTGCGCCGCTTCTCCTCCAGGGTAGGGCAGAAGGTCACTGTCAGCCTGTTTCTCCTGCTTGTGGCTGTCGAAGTACGTCGTAGTAAATGACGTTCATAACAAGAGCCTGGACTCTCCTGATCAACTTCTTACTGATGTTGCTCAGGCCAACACTACCAAGGCTGTGGCCCCTAGGACTAGCTGACATTGTGGCAATCCGCTCATCATTCGCTGTGAAGCTCTGAGGATTTGCTGTCCGGGCGGCCTTTGTAAAAGTGAGAAGTTCCTAAAAAGCCTCAAGATCATGTAGAGTGCCTGCTGGGAATCTGCAAAACGAAGCTCTCTGAACCCGCTTTTAAGACCCCGCACAAAGAGTTCCTTTACGACTGCATACCAGTAGACCCATTGCCAGAGGGATATATCTGAGAGTCTGTTCTTTAAGGTAGCATTATGTGGTGTAGATGGAAGCGGATGTGAAGGGTCCGAGTGCCTTGGATTAGCCGGCCTTGCCGACCTGGAGCCAGACGGCACGTGAGTCAGCGACTTTCACATGCTTCAGCCGCAGACCTCAGAAGCTTGGGAGGTCATCATGCTCCGTCTAGCGTCGGCTTCGATTCGAGATGGTCACGATGCCAGCACTTCTCCATCTCCATCCCCAGCCCCATCCCTATCCTCTGCATGCCTTTGTTCGTCCTCTTGACGGCATGCTGTACAACTCCAATCACCACCATCAACCGACAGTCTCCGCTTACCTGCCCTTGCTTGGACGTCTCAACATCTTCACCCCTTCTTGGCTTGGATCACATGCGTGAGAGAGCCTCCCGCTCATCTGCATGTGCGTTTGATTGAAGTCCTGTCCTGCAGCGCCGTACGGCCATGATAGGTAACGCTGCTCACATACCCCGCGAGAATCAATATGCATCCCTCTGACACTAACAGACCACGTCCTCGGCCGTCCATCGACCCGTTTCCGCAAGTATCAAGTCTTCACCGTCGTCCTCCTTTGGTCCGCATACCTCTCCTGGGGCGACCGTCACGGTCCGAAGCCGCTTCGAAGCATCTCGCAATTCTTGTCGAAACGCCTGACAACATGGCGTACGCTCGTCGTATTCTGCCTGACGCTTTACACGTCGCGCAACTTTGCAAGAGTCGTTGGTTTGGAGTCGCCTGAGCCATTGGCCAATCTGTACACCAGAAGTTATTTCAGAGCAACATGGGTCACGACGGCGTTGGACGCTGGCTTTTGGACAGCGATGCATCTGCGCCCAAAGTGGCTGAAGGACCTGGCGAGCGTACTGTTTACAGTCTACTTCCTCGTCTGTGCAGAGCAGGCAGATGAGATGGTGCGTAAGGTCAGAGGCGGTCTCACGCTGCAGCACCTCCGTGTGAGTTGGGACAAGCCGAACACCCCATACATTGCTGGCTTCACCAAGCTATTGCGGCCAAGAAGATGTAGGATTCGTAGCGACCCGGTGCGTCTGCGGATACACCGACCACGCGAGAGCAGCTATGACGAGCCTATCCTCGCATGGCTATACTATGATGGGCCTATCAGCGATCTGAAGCATCACGACAAGGTCGTCTTGGACATACCAGGAGGCGGCTTCGTCGCAATGGACCCTAGATGTCACGACGATAAGCTGTTCGCATGGGCAGCAAGGACAGGGCTGCCTATCCTGGCTTTGGACTACAGGAAAGCGCCCGAATTCCCATATCCATACGCGCTGAACGAGTGTTACGACGCTTACCACACTCTCGTCGTCTCTCGCGGGCGGTGCATCGGCATGTCTGGTAGCGTCATGCCAAAGATCGTAGTGAGCGGAGACAGCGCAGGCGGCAATCTGGCTGTAGGTCTGATTCTCATGTTGCTGCAGAACTCTCCTCATGCGTCGTACGTGCCTGGCGCTCGTGGACGCAGCTTACCAATGCCCGAGGCTCTCATCTGCATCTACCCAGCACTGGACATGAACATCAGCAACTGGATGACGGACGAGCAAATGGCACTGATGAAAGCGCCGGAGCGTAGACGCACGAATCAAGCTGTCCTACGGCAGAAGAGCGATGACTATCGACGCCTGACGCCAGACACACCACACGGCTCAGAAGAAGACTTTGATGCAGCAGCCCCAGCAGCTCCAGCAGCTCCAGCAGCGCTTCGACGTACCACCTCACGTTCTGCCAAACTCTTGGAAGACGAGCCCACGACAGCCTCACCCGTCTCCACCGAGCCGAACAAGCCAGCCACCAGCGCAGGGCACACAGTCGACACGTCAGCAGTCAAATCCCCGCTGGCCCCAACAAGATCACAGCCGCTCCGCACGAGGTTGGCAATGAGTAGCATGATATCCTACTTCAACGACCGAGTCCTCTCGCCCGAGATGCTGCGCTCCATGATCATCCTGTACATCGGCCCTTACAATCGCCCAGACTTCGCCACCGACTTTCTCCTCTCACCTATTCTCGCGCCTGAAAATTTGCTCGCCCACTTTCCCAAAGTCTACATGCTGACAGGCGAGCGCGATCCGCTCGTCGACGACACGGTAATCTTCGCCGGCCGCCTCCGCCAAGCCAAACTTCAGCGCTTTCAGGAACGGCGGGAGCTGGGCTTGATACCGCAAAGTGAGCGCTTCGACGACCGCCAGCACGTCGACGTAACACTCATACCGGGAATCAGCCACGGTTTCTTGCAATTTGTCAGCGTCTTCCCTGACGGCTGGAAACATATTGCGCAGTGCAGCAGGTGGATGAAGCAAGTCTTCCAGGAAGCAGACGCCCGCGAAGTCGCATCGCCAGTGGAAGAGCGAAGAGGCAATGGATACTTCGATTACTTGCGTGGCGAGCGCGGCGCGCGACACAGGCGAGCCGACAGTTCTGACCACGAAGACCGGCCGTTGGAGATGTCAATGTTGAGCATGACGTCGAGGGACGGCGGGAAGAATCGAGGCAAGTCCGGTGCGGTCAGTGGCAGGGGCCATATCGCGAAGCCGAGCTTCAGCGGCAGGCGGTCGCCGATTGCCACGAGGAAGAGTCTGGTGCGGCTGGCGAGCACGGAGGATCTGATGAGTCGGCGCATGTACGGATTGACGAGCGGCATGATGGGTGATGATCTGACGCCGAAAACGCCGTGAAGACGTAGGCGATGTAGACATGTCTGATGGAAATAGCTCGCAACGAATGTATGTGTTGAAGCGTCCGCCGAGTAATTCAGAAAACCGGCGGCCGGCTCCTTCACATGGACAACAGAGTAGGTGCCATCGGCGAAGAAGAACACGCCTTTCTCTTCGGCACAATAGAACCTTTTTCTCACACCGTGGGGAATAAGTCAGCATGAAGTCGGACTCAAGAGAGCGGAGAGGGCGGTTGCTTGGATTGGGTTCAATGCTTAGTCATGATAGTAGAAGCTTTCGAGACTTCCGCCTCTTCCGCCATTTCCAACCTCATCGGAAACTTTTCCCATGTTATCCGCTTCATTCCTATCCGAGAACAGCGGTGGAAGATGGAACACATCACATCCGATGCGCTGCTTGCGCACATCAGCGGCGAGGCGGACTCGCCTGGAGTTCCTCGTCCGCGAAAGCGCCAGAAAGTCACCAGGGCGTGCGACAGGTGCAAGACGAGGTGAGCCATGAGATGGCAATTTAATGGGCTAATCACTACATTGGACTGTCATCGACTAACATCGTAATCACCTAGAAAACGCAGGTGCAATGGCGAGCTGCCATGTTCGATCTGCCTTGATGTTGGCGCCGAGTGCCTGTTCAACGCCTCGTATACTCGTGGGAAGCTCGTTGGTCCACGCCAGTCGAGCTCACGGTTCGAAGAATCTCCCACATCGTACGATGGGAAGCGGATGGGTGATCGACCTGCAGCCAAGAATTCGACTGGCACGGGCGAGGAAGTGACCACAGAGAGTACCCAGTACGCAGCAACAAGTTCAGCTTACGGATTCCTGAAGAGAGCATGGGAGCGATTCGGCAAAGAAGCCGGCGACGTCGGCTCGTTGACTGTTGCTGATCAGGCTGAGTACCACGAGGTCCCTGTATTGTCATACGGTGATCGATTTGTCCGGCACTCGCCCAGGTCTGATGGGAGTGAGTTGCTCAGTAAGGAATTCAGCTCGGAACTTCTGTCCACTTACTTTGACTTTGCCATGCCAACTTACCGATTTCTGCACCGTCAGGCTATCGAGAAGTGGCATGAAGACCTATACAACAGCTCAGCTGCTTTGCTACCCGTGAGAAAAGCACTGGTACTGCTCGTCCTTGCTACTGCACTGCTGTTTAGAGGTACGAACTCTGCAGATGACAGCAGATCTCGGGACGACAGCGAAGACCTGTACCGCACAGCGCGCCGTGCTTTGGCGCAAGAGTCGGGCAAACCTCGATTGGAGTCAGTGCAGTCCCGATTCGCAGCCTGTCTGTACCTGCTCCACACCTCCAGACCCAACGAGGCTTGGTACTTGTTCGGGACCACTGTGCAGATAGCTTTCGCGCAAGGTCTGCACCAGGGACGAACATGGACTTCAGGGCAAGCAATCCCCGACTTGGTCGTTCGAGAATGTCGTAAGCGTACATTCTGGGCGATGTCAACTCTCGACGTATATCTTTCTGTTATCTTAGGCCGCCCGACCCTGATCCACGATGCAGACTGTGACCATCTATTTCCTGCCAGTCTTGACGACGACGAGCTGCTATATTCGCCTTCGTTCGACACCACCGCAGAGAAGAAAGACCGAGTCATCCTCGCCTCCGTACTCCATGCGAAGATTGCTCACGTCGTCCGCAGTGCTGCAAGAGATCAGGCTGCAGTTGCTCGCAAGCCTGACGACCGTAAGATCGAAGCCGCGACGAGATCGAACGACGCTGTGACAAGTTGGTATGATTCATTACCGGTCATACTCTCTGGAGCTGTACATCCCTCCAGTCTTGTGCCCGTGTATAGACGACAAATCACTGTTCTCGGCTTAGCCCACGCCCATGCTCTTATGTTGATCAATCGACCGATGCTACTCTTGGAGTCGACAAGACCTCTCTTGTTCGCTCGGTCGCACATCGAGACTTGCTTGACGGCAGCAAATACCGCGCTAGATTTGCTCCTCGCTCTAGAGTCAACAGAAAGGAACGATTCCCTCGCCGCCTTCTGGTTCAGTTCATTCGTTGCGTTCAACGCGGTGTCCATAGTCTACGTGTGGGCAATCCAACGAGCGAGGGGCCGCCTTGCGGACATGCAGGCGCCTTCCGCTGGTCGAGCCTTGCTCGACAAGGCAGAGATAATGCAGAGCCGTTTTGGCTGCTCGCGGTCCGCACCAAGTCTGAGGTATCATGCGGTGCTGCGCGAGCTACAAGAGGAGCTGCGTCGTCAACCTCTTCGACCCGAGACAAGACTGCCTCCGGATCAGGCATCGAATGCTATGGTCGAGCAGTCCATGGGCAACTCGGCGGAAGCACAAGCACATGACATGGACGATTGGGGATTCCCATCAGCCGACGACCCGCTTGACCCAGACTTGTGGCTGCAACTGGACTCATTTCCTTTCGGTGAGTGCCTTTCCGTCAGTAAGAAACTTAACTCGGGTATTGACTGTATCAGCTGATCTCGGCAACGACGACTGGACTATGGTTCATTGACGGCAACGACGGGCTATCAAGGAGATGAGCTCTTTGTTCATGTTGCCGAACAGCAATGCCGTGCACAATGTTGCGAAGCGAGTATGCGGATGCTGAGGACCCGCTCTGCATACATGCGCTCTGGACGATCTCTGCACAACACACCAACGACTTTCTAGGCCCAGGTCTTCATTTCGACTTACGGGCTGAGGGATTGCCGTGCGAAAAGCTGATTCTCCACGATGGCGATTGGTGCACGTCGATATCTGCTTCGGCCGTTCATGCGCACGGGTAGAAATTATTTCCCTGGGAAGGGCTTGCCGGGACCGACGCTAGTGTTATCGCCAGGTAGTGATGTTGAAGGATGGCTAAAGGGGCCCAGGCCAGGTCGTAGCCTTGGAAATGCATCGAAGCATGGGTACCTTCCTGATCTGCCACTAGCCTGCCTTAACGCTTGACAGAAAATGGAAACGTATTGCTAGGTCTCCCCATCCTTTGCTGTGCGACTTGCACGATATTACTAGATTACAAGTATACTTCGCTCCAAAATACGCTTGCGCTCCCTGCCTGGTGGCGAAATCATTCGACCAACAACCTTCGGGCCAACGGAGACATGGTTCTCGCTCGAGGCTTCGACCAACGCGGCTCCGCTATTGGGAGTCGTGAGCGCCACATGCCGCATGCTAGCTGAGAGAGCGTGCAGCGTGCAGCGACATATTGGATCTTTCTCGCCATACCGGAAGGAATAGGAACGCAAAGCAGACAGCGAGGTCTGATAAAGCGAGACTAGAAGGGTAGCGCGCCTTGGAAGGACTTGGCCTTGTGTTCCGTGCTGACACGGCAAAGCGTAGTGAAGCTTAAGGTACGGACGCCGCCTAGTGGAGGATCTACGCCCAAGACGCGGGTGAGGCTTGCTCGTCTTAGCTGATGGTCCAAGGGAATTGCGCATGCCTCGCGACACTGGATGAGCTGTGGCAGCCGTCGCAGCTCGAAATCCAGCATACTGCCATGGTGTCCACCTCGTTTCCGCCAATGATCCAGACATATTCCACGAGAACTCCAGGGAGATGGCGCCGTATATGCCTCACGACAGCGCATGTGGTATACCATATGGTCCAGCTGTTCGATCTAGTACGAAGCTTGTTCGCAAGTCAAGATTGAGCTAAAGTCAACTTGTCGAGATCCACAGCCACCTGCAGACACGCTTTACCGTTAATTGCACATGTATGCACCAGCGCGCGTGGTGGCGTGTGGTCAGCAGGTGCATTCATCTCAGCCGGCCGGAAGTCTAGAAGCGCTGGCCGCATAAATCCGGGGTAAAATGCGGGGATATCACGCGGGACGACTGGGCGCCAAGACCATATGGCGCTAAGAAGACATCCCGAAGACAGCACATTTCGGGTGGCTATGGTATAGGCTGGCATTGGCCTCGTGTTGCATTTCTGCGGCTCGGAGAAGGTTCGAGGTGGACTTGATACGCGGCATGGTCGTTGCTTGCAGTGACCTTGAGGCACGCCGCCATCTCCCTTGGCGGGAACCATACTGTACCGCGGCAGGGCCGCCATGAGGGAGTACAAGAGCATCGTGCATTCCCTTGAGAATGGGGAGTCGATCTCATAAATTTCCTGGCCTACGATCGCCTGTCCGTCTCAGGGCACCGTCGCCTTCCAATCCCCCTCCTCGATCTTCAACGCTACCCGCAGACGCTCGAAGACTACCAAGCAGCCAAGCAGCTTCTTATTCGAACGACTTCTGCCTTTCGAGGACTACTCCAGTGAAGAGCTCGAGGACTACTATCAGCCTGCCAATCGTCTGCGTCTCACGGAGCCGCACTGAGCCGGGACAGCCATGGCGGACCTCAAAGAGTACGCCCCTTTTTTCAACGAGTGGCCTCTCACACAAGCTTACCGTTCCAGATTCACTCAGCAGATAGAGGAGGCGCCTCTTGACCGTATCACGTCCGAAGAGCAGCAAGAGAACGATGCCCGCATCAATAACTTCACTCCGGCGGAGCAGAAGAAAATTATCCGACGTATCGACCGCCGCTTGGTACTCACACTCGGCTGCATGTATTGTGTCTCTCTTATGGATAGAACTAATCTACCAATCGCCGTAGTTGTACGTTCTTCGCATCATGACTGCAGAGATGACCGCTGACCAGAATTTTTATTTGCAACAGGCGGGCATGGGCGTCGATCTGAGGCTCATTGGTGCGCGTTACTCGATCATCTCATTGATCTTCTTCATCCCGTATGCAGTTCCTTTGCACCATTGCACTGCCCATGCTAATGCAGAATCTCAGATATGTCCTGTGCCAGCCTCCTGCAACAGTCGTTCTTCGAAAGATTGGGCCAAAGAATTTCTTGCCAACCATTACTATCGGATGGGGCATAGTCATGATGCTCTTCGGGTTTTTGACATCGTCAGTATCCCTCGCCCAGCTCTCAACAAGAAGCACCAATGCATACTAACACGCTGGTGTAGATGGGACCAGATGGTAGGCCTGCGTGTTGTTCTCGGAATATTCGAAGCAGGATTCTTCCCGGTGAGTAGAACCGCATCCCGATTCATCGCAGAAGCCTGTCTACCTCAGCCGCGCTGTCTACTTTCGTATTGCGCAAGTTTCAGCAGAGGCACTGCATATCCCTCTGGTAGGCTAAAGAAGCAACTCTATAGCTGAGAAGTCCCTCTGTCTCTGCGTGGGGCAGACATTTGGCGGTGCATTACTGAGTAAGAGCGGTGTCTAACAACGACTGTAGGGCTGTGCATATCTGCTGTCCTGCTGGTATCCACGTTATGAGCTTCAGAAACGCAACGCCGTCTTCTACTTGATCGGCAGCATGGCATCCGCATTCTCTGGAATTCTAGGATATGGTTTCTCGCACATGGCGGGGCTAGGTGACTTGGGTCCCAAGTGGAGCCAGCACTATGGACCAACTGAAGAGGACCCGACGATCACTCCAGGTATCCTCCCAGGTATAGCTGGCTGGAGGTGGATCTTCATCATGCAAGGTAAGAAAGCCTTCAAGCCTTGAGGTGGACCGAGCGCTGATCAATGACAATTCATAGGTCTTCTCACGGTTGTCGTTGGCGCCATTGGCGCCTTTACCATTGCCGACTTCCCAGAGAAAGCTGCCAACAAAGGCAAATCTTTCGCACTGCCGTTCTTGAACGAAGAGGAAGCCGCCTTTGTTGTCGCTCGTATTGAAAAAGACCGCCACGATGCCATTGCAGAGCCCTTCAACATGAGGAACTACCTGCTCTGCGCATGCGATGCCAAAGTATGGGGCTTTGCCGCGCTCTTCGGCCTCACCACGACCGTCACGTACGCCATCGCCTACTTCCTGCCCATCATCCTCAAGGATGGCATGGGCTTCTCTACCGCCGAAGCCCAGTGCCTTATTAGCCCTCCCTACGTCGCCGCGGCCATCTGGATGTTCACCTGCGCATACTTCGGCGACAAGTACAGAATCCGGGCTCCATTTATCATCTTCAATGCCGTGCTCGGCATCGTCGGCCTGGCTCTGCTCGGTTTTACCGAAAACAACGGCTCCCGATATCTCGGGGTGTTTTTCGCTACTATCTCTGCGAACAGCAACATTCCGTGCATCTTGACGTATCAGGCCAACAACAGTAAGTTCAATCTTTGCAATAATAGTTATCGTACACGATGGCTGACATCTTCTAGTCCGCGGTCAATGGAAGCGTGCTCTCTGCTCCGCAACACTCGTAGGCATGGGCGGCATTGGTGGCATTGTGGGTACGACCGTCTTCCGCCAGGAGGACAAGCCATCCTACAGGCCCGGCATGTACGCCACCATTCTGGCGTCGTGTTTGATCGTCGTCATCACGCTTCTTCTTACGTTGAAGTTTCACCGGGCGAACAAGCGCGCTGCGGCTGGTGGCAAGATCATTGAAGGTCTGAGTGGCTTCCGATACACGCTCTAGTGGTGTCGCTGGGTGTACCGATGGCTATTGCGAGCAAGAATGAGGCATCTGCTTCTACATTTGAAAGTGCCTGTAGCCTGTTTGATCTTATCCTGGCAAGGAGCCGCGCTAGGCAATGTAACGAAAGTCAACCTCCAAACTCCTGCCCTCCCCACCAAGCATCTCACACCACGCCCGCAAACGCACCTCAGCTGATCTACCAGTCGATCGTTGGAAGGTAATGGCACGACTCAGGCAGACATCGCCGCCATGATCTGATCACACACCCGCTTCTCAAATTCGCCTTCCTCTCCGAAGGAATCGGTAAAGCCTACCCTGGCCTTCCCGGAGATTCTCAAGGTGGATACGGTGTCCACGATATTCTCAAAGCACTCAGGTACCGCGTCGTCATCCCTACAGCTCAACACAACCTTGAGCTCCCGCAAATGCTTGCCGTGCCCCAGCGCCTCCAACAGACGACCGAGCCGCTCCAGAACCACGACTGCATCCATCTGTCCTCGAAGTTCAATCGTGAGAGTACAATGAGTAACAAACGGCCAGAAGCGTACATCCTCGATATGCCCTAGACTCCGACTCGAATCCGACCAGGCTCTAGCGAGGGGAGCGCGGAGACAAATAGAGATCTCCGTAGACTCGTACAGGTATGCGGCAGCTTCTTCGTACAGGTGACGCGATGTGCGTAGGATTGATAGACTTCCGTTGCCTTGGCCAATGAGGTATGTGGGGCTGTCGAGACAATAGACGTGCTTGTGGATGTGGAGCGTGATCCAAGGGACGATCGGTCCGAAGATGTGGTTGTAGATGTGTAGGCGAAGCTCTGGTGGGAGGCCGAGGAGCGTGGCTTTTTTGAGGTGGTGTGCCATGCTTGGTGTTGATGGGTGTCTTCTTGTTGAGGACGAGTGTGTAGTTATGCCGGTCGAGTGGATGCTGCACCGTGTGGCAGTGAATATGGGAAGCAGTCTCGCGTGAGGGTGAGAAAATATATATGGCGCGCTCATCCGTCGATCAGCAGGTGCACATGCGAATTTGGGAAGGAGGTATTGCATGTGATGATGGCTGCAGGTGCTCATCCCAGTATCAAGGCCTTACATCGTTCACTAACGGAAGCAAGCTCGAGACGGCTGGACCTCACTGCAGTCTCTGAACACAAGCGAGTTTGCATGGCAACCATCTCGTGTAGAAGTACAATACAGCTATGAAGGGTATCTCCGCTAATACATATCGCGCAAACATGCGACGCAGCAAGTCACTATCTGACTCAAAGACGGGACTTCTCCCACGTGCTTGCATGCGTCCGGGAGGAGAACGAGTGTGGCTCAGTGGGTATCGTAGTCGTAGCATCTCGTCTCAAGTATCGCAGTAATGGAAAAGGCAAATATTCATGAATTTTTGGGAGCTTGCAAGGCACGCGCCCGCATGACTGCGAGTGAGCCATGGCCAGCATGGCTCCTCTAGCGTCGTCTCTGTGAATGTGTGACAAGACGACTAGGAACGACGGTGACTCGCCCGCTCCTTCGCAGTCTTCTTCTTACCGTCCGCCTCCCACGGCCGGTCCCAAGCCTCGCCAGCACTTGAATGCCCATTCCGCCTGGTCTCGTATTCGCCGTCGTCTCCCCGTCTCGTCTCAGTACAGCTATACTGCTAGTAAGGCTGTCCGGACGCTCCGTAAGAGTATCCATTACCGTTGGTGAAACAGCCATACCCGTCGCTTCAGGGCGGTGCAGCACTGGAGGCAGAAGTGCCGGGGTTAGTGGCGCCGTACCAGGTGCTGCGGCGATTGGGAAAAGAGGAACCCATTTGCGATGGTGTGCTGAATGAAGGATCGCAGCCGCCTTGGGCAGATGGAGGCGGGCGAAGCGGGATCGGGTAACTGCGAAGATGTGCAGGATCGTCGTCGGCAGTAGAGGAGCCCGTCGCCGTATTAGAGCGCTCGCGGTCGGTCGGGCGGCGGTTATGATGACGAGTTCGGCCTGAGAAGTCCTCGTCCGCATCCCCAGACGGCTGGTTATACCGCGGGTCGATCCCGAAACCTTGACCATGTAGGTTGGAGGCGAACTGAGATGGAGGAACGCCGTCTACGCCCATCGGCTCGCTCCGCGCGAACACATTTCGCGGCGGAGGCGTTCTCCTGCCCGTTTTGGGCATCGAGCCGTTCATGCTTGGAGGAGGGGTGCGGCGGCCGCTGGCCTTTGGCACACTGCCATTGAGACCCATACCTGGAAGACCGGAATTGTACATTGATGGGGGCGGCCCTTGATTCACCGAGTGCCGATGCGATTTCGGTGGTGGAATGTTGACTGGGTCGCTAGATGCATTGCTGTAGGCAGCTTGTGTGGGAATCTGAGGATTGGAGCGTGAGTTCCTCCGTTGCGGTATTGGCATTTCTCCCCGATAACTAGTCGGCGGTGGTCTGCTATCGCGTTCGCGCAGCGGAGGTTCGTTTGAATCGTGTCCGTACTTTTTCCCAACGCCTTCACGAGCTGTGTACGGCTTCCGCTCTCTTTCCAGCGGCACGGAGATTGACGGACCAAGGTCGTCATCATCAACTGCATTGCTAAATGGCGTACTCGAGTAAGGCTTCCTCTCCCTCTCGGTGAAGCTGCTTTGTTGGCTGGGTGGCTGGCTGGGTGGCTGGCTGGACGGCGCATTAGATGGCGGCGGAGGCGGCGGCATAGATGCCGCACCCCTCAGCTGGACCAACACCGGCTCGTGATTCAGACTCGCCACAATGCGCTGCTCGGCCATCAAGTTCCCTTCTCCCGGTAGCAGTCGTCTGCTCAATTCTTTTGGAAAGCGCTCGCTCTTATTATCAGCATTTGAAATTGGCATGTTCATGACCGCTTTGGCTAAGCGCTCGAATTCATTTTCCGGATGTGCCTGAATGAGACAGGTCATGAGCTGCTCGAACCCACTCGGCGTAAGACCTGGTATGGTTGGGTTCTCGTGAAATTGCGTCTGAACAAGGTGATGCTGGCAGAGTAGCTTCTGATACATCTTACCCAGACTCGCGCTCGACATCTTGGGGCTAAATATTGTCTCCCAAGGGTACGCTTCATCGTTCGTTCTGGTCTCAGAGAAGAATCTCGCCATCTTCGCAGGTGTTACGACAAGGGAGCCTTTTGGCTCGTGGTCATCGATCAAATGCAGTGCCAAGCCTCGTAGGAATTGGCTGAGCCGCACAGTCGGGTTGCCGCCATCGAACAATGGCTGCCAGATCTTCTCCAGAGTCGTTGCTTCCTGGTCCTCGCGGACGTCCAACGGTACCTTCGGTGGTCGAGGTCGGTTGCGGGAAGATGTAGCGTCGTAGTAATCTGACTCGGAGCTTTTGCTGTCCCGCCTGTATCGCTGACGCGTTGTGCCGTCGGACCCATTACCTCGTCTTTTCCGCCTATCGTCCGCGGCACCATCAACGGCATCGAAGTCCGGGTGTCGTCTCCGACGTGAGGCAGTAGCATTGCTTGTTGTCGTTCTAGCACCCAAGCCGTCCGGTCCTGGTCTCGGCGTCTCCCGCTGGCTGCTAGTACTCTGATCGCTTCTCTTGCTGTCAATGCTGTCCGGATCGCTATGTACCGGATCTGGGCTCGATGACCCGTAGCCGCTCTCCTCCCTGTTCTTCTCGCCGAATATCCATCGTTTCTCCGGCGACGGCGGGGTGTACTGCCTCTGCGGTATCGAGTCTGTAGAGCTCTGCGTAGGACTCCTCGCTGACGCAGATGCCCGAGACGAGGAGGGTGGAAAGTGAGACCTCTGCCCTAGCTGACCCGACGCAGCAGCTGTGTTGAGATTGGCCGACTGCAAGTTCCTGATCACTTGCTCCGTCACCTGCCTTACCAGCTCCGGATCCAGTGAGCTCTGCGCTACGGGGCTCTGATCAAAGGCGTCGCTGACCGCATCCTTGATCGGCTGCGGCTGTTGCGTGCCCGATACGGCTCGAAAGGGTGCGCCCGACGCTGCCCGGAAAGATGATGTCCGTGAGCGCGATGTGTTGCTCCTCGCAGCATCGAGCGGACTGCTCAACTGCGGTGGTGAAGGGAACCGACCTTGCTGGGGCGGCAAAGAGGGCGACTGAGCCACGTGCGGCTTCCGAATCTGAGCTCCGGCTTGCTTTGGCATCTGTGGGTCCAAAGGCAACGGGGACGAGGGTTGCGAGCGCGGACCCTCCATGATGCCGTTGGTGCCGCGGAGGGAGTATTTGAATTCGCTGTTTTCAGCGCGACAGCGCAGTACAGTAGTATCGGATCGGTCGAAAGTCACGCTCGAAAGTCACGCTCGAAAGTCTGTGATATTCGCCGGACTCGCCCCGCGAGCAGCGGTATGGAATAATCGTTGGTCGTCTCTAGGTGCATGAGCTAGCGCAAGCCGTCAAGCAATCTGAAAGCTTCCACAACCAAAACGTGGAGAAGCAAGATCCCGCGCCCGGATCCACTTGAGAAGGTTCGACCTCGTCTTTTCTTGGTCGCGCTTTCCGTCGCACAGCTACCTCAGGCAAGCCTCGCCTCTCCGGCTGATGCGCTGTGCTCTGGGCTGCAAGTGCAGGCAACTCGCGATGGGCGATGGCGAGCAGGCAAGCCGGCGCAGTCGCTCAAGAACCAGCGGACTCGAATGCAGTGGAGCTGAGTGTTGGAACCTGGCGCAGAAAGTGACGTAGGCGATATGAATGGCTCGGCAAGGGGATCAACGGCGCGCTCGGCAATCCGTGGTCCCGCTCACTAAGCTACGAGGGGCAGGTGAAGGCGTTGATCTCCGATGCTGTGCACTTCCAACAGCGTGAAGTCGCTTCGGGGGTGGGGATGGTATAGCATGTCCAGCGGAGGTTGTCGCATGTGATGGAAAGAGAAAGGCAAGAGTGAGAAAGGGAGACGTCTGGTGACTTGGAACGAGCTTCCGACGAGCAAAGGATTGTTATGACATACGCACCCCAGAAGCGCCGTGGAGACCGGCCACCGGTCAAGAACTCAAGCGTTGCCTCACTCCATACGTGGGAATTGGCAAGGTGGAGGCACAGAGATCGCGAAACCATCCGCCGGCCACGACACCGACGTCACAGCATCGGGAGGGTGCTGAAGGAACCAGAAGTGCTTCGCCGATGAGACGACTGTGCCGTATCGCTAGTGGACCAACGTGACGATGCTCTTATCCTATATACATCGTCTGCAGCGTACGGCGCCGCACTTCCAGCTAACAAGAAGGAGTTCAGAGAGTCGTACTTAATACAGCGGTATCAAATACGCCCCGTTCACACCACTCTGAAGCTCCCTACCTTACCGGCGTACGAAGTACTGTACGTACCTTACAGAAGCTCGCCATGCCGTGTGCGAGAACTACTTTGTCGCAAGGCTGTGAGGCTCTCAAAGTACCTATATAGTGCTGCGAGTCCAGAAAGGAGTCATTTGACCTAGGAGTTATTCTGCTATCTCATTTCTTCAATATGAACCACGATGTTGCATGTCTGTTCGTCGCCCGAGCAATTGGTAGCTCTGTTAGTTCGACTTGCGGTCTGTGTATTGTAGCATGACCCTTGGCCCTTCGGGACTTTACCGGTGTAAGGCTCGGCGGAAATACTGTGTATAGAAACATAGAGGCAACAGATCCCTTCTCTGGTGTTCAGTGGGCGTAAACATCGCTTGGATTGCCCTGCCAGACGAAGGGTATGAACTCGGTGCCGAGAGACTGCCTGGTGGGTGCGTGCTTGTGGACACCATCTTCCGTTCCGCCCGAGACGGCAGTTGGATGAGACATTTCGTGCCTCAGCCTGGTCGCAGTGGTAGATCATCACAGGTCTTGCACATCATTCTGATACGAGGTTGTCTCAATCGCATACTATCACGTGCTTCATGGTATGCCTGCTGCATCCATTCGAGGCAGGAGCACCTCAGTCGACGTTCCTATTGGTGAGGTGCGCAGCTATGAGGAATGGTGGACGGTGCTCGTGAAGGTCTAGCGGCAAGGTGAAACGCGTGGTGGGGCGTCTGAAACCGAGCGGCGGGCTAAAGGCTAAGACAGGCGCGCGATCGGAAAGGCTATCGCGTGGGTTGGGAAGTGCTTACCTAGGTAGTGATGGGTGCAGGAAGTGGTCAGACGCTTCGCGGTGGTTTCGACGTGATTCTTCCACTCGCGTCCGGTGTCGACCTACTGCTGCTATACCGTACGACATCACATCAGGTGACCCTGGGCTGCTGGAGCGGACGGAAACACAAGGTGTGGCGGCCATCAATAAGACACGAACAAAGATCTGCGTCCCGTGATCCTCTTCCGTCGCACGCGAGCGAGACCCTGGCTCTCAGGACCCGCACCAGCGTTTCGAAGTCATCCTGCCAGTGGACCCCCGGCCTGTTGCCAACCCTGCGCATCGCGACTGGACGACCCCGTCCCGAACGGTCAGACACCGCCCCTCACGGCCAAACAGCGCCAACCGTCTGGGTGACAGCTGTCTCGGGCTTCTCAAGCTTCACCTTCTCCTGATCCTCCTCTTCCTCCTCCTCCCGACCAAGCGACCGACTGTGGCCTCGTCTGCCCTAGCCGCCGGGTGCCATAAGACGTCCGGCTGCAGTCTGAGAGGTTGTGAGGCCGCAGGAGTTGGAGGGCTGTGTACAGCGGTGTGCGGCAGTGAATCACGAGTCGAGCGTTCTTGCCTCGCATCGTGTAGCATGGCAGAGGCGCTGTGAAGTTGGTGAACGGGAGAAAGCCGCATTCTTTGTCTCGACCATATCTGATCACGTCCTCGCCTGGACAGACACACGCTCGCTACCATGGCCGCTCTGGCCTCACGATCGCCCTACCCGATTCCCGCCTTCTCTTCCAGCACCATGCCATCCTCCTCGCACTACCGCGTGCCTGCCCCATCCGGCCTGAGCTCCAGTAATGGGCCGGGCACGGCGGGCGTCTTTACGAGCCCGACCGAATCCGAATTTTCGGAGTCGTATAAGGAGGGTGCTAGAGACAGTGTGGCGGACTGGGATGAGGCCCGTGTTGGAGACTGGCTGCGGAGTCTCAACTGTGGGCAGTACGTGGAGTTATTCAGAAAGAACAACATCAATGGAGAGAACCTGATGGACATGGATCAGGCCATGTTGAAGGAGATGGGTATCAAGAGAGTCGGAGATCGTGTAAGGATTGGAGCCCAGGCGAAGGTCTTCCGGAACAGGGTCTACAGGCGGAGTAATAAGAGAGTGATCAATAGGCACTCCCTCGCCACCCTCGACGGCAACACGCAGCTCACGCCTCCATCTTCGGGCTCACCAAGGCCCTTGCACAGTGCTAGGCCCAATGCCGTGGCCACTCGTGCAGAGAAGAGGATGTCGCGCCAACTAAACGGTGCGGATATGGCTCAAGCATACGCCCTTGGCACAAGCAAACCTTCGTCACGGCCAAGCTCGCCCATGGTCGATCAGGAGAACAGAACCGGTCGTCTCCAGCGCCCTGTACACCCTAGTCCGAAGGAATCAAGCAGGAAAGAGCAGAACTCTAGCTATTTTGCGCAACCTTCCGCTTCTGCCACCCGCTACGGCGACGGCAGCAGCAGCGCGAGAGGAACACCACTTGAAACACCGCAGACAGCGAAGTTCACGAAGCATATCAAGAGCACCCCATCACTGGATAACTTGAACGCTAGCATCGTTGGTGCTTTGCCGAGTGATAAGCCGTTGATCCGCGTGATATACGAGAACGGCCGGTGTAGCGTGCTGAACATTGATGGATTCAGGACAGCCGAGGACATTATACGGGCCACCTTAAGGAAAGGGTCATTGAACGAGAATCACTTTCGTTCCTATTGCTTCTACGTACTGGACGGCACGGACCCAAACCCGACGTTCTGTAGAAGACTGGGCGAGGCGGAGCTGATTAAGCTCTGCAGTGATGGAATCCGGAGTGAGAGGGGTAGACTAATACTTCGAAAGATTCATACGGCGGAACCTGAAGGCGAGCAGTTGAGGACAGCTGCACGAATCGCTGAGCAGCAGTTACCGGAGCCGCCAGCCATCGAGGTCCAGCCCACTGCAAAGAGCAGGAGTCAGTTGAAGATCGAAAAGCTGACAGGTGAACCCCTCGCGGCGGTGACTTACCCCATGAGTCCGGCCAGTCAGGCAGAGAGGAAGGACTATTTCGACACGAGCCACGCTTTGCCATCTACGACCATCAGCAGGCATGTATCGCAGGCTTCGACGGCGTCGGCACGAGCCAAGAAGCTGAAGGACTTTTATGGTGCGCGGCCGCCTACCGAACTGATCACGCAGGACCTCCAATCATACTTCCCTGAAGTTGCAAAGGAGGAGATGGATCGCACCGTCCGGATGAGTATTCGACGGAGTCGGAGATTATCGCGGGCGGTATCCCGATTGAGTACGGTCAGCAATTTCAGCATCGCTAGCAGTCTCAAGGACGCTCCGCCCATACCCTCTATAGCGGATCACTGGCAGCGTGAGGCGGCCACGGGAGGTGGTGGTGGTGTGGGTATCATGCACGCAAGGGCTCCCAGCCTGAGGCCACTCAGTGTTGTGAGGATAGGCAGGCCGGAAAGCTATAGGGAGTCTGTGCTGGAGCCACTGGATGAGGAGAGTCCGCTGGAGCCGAACCGTAGGAGTTACGTTTCGTTCTCCGCCGACAGCAATGCAGGCAGTGGAAGCGGCAGTGGCAGTGATACGACAACGAGTAATCTGGCCATCACAGACCCCGATGGCAACACCATCATGCACAGCTACTTCGATGACTCCCACTCATCTGCTGGTAATACTACGACTAGCGCCACTGGCGGCTCCGATACCATGGGTAGTGGCAGCCTCAACAGCCGACTTTCCCAATTCATTGCTGAAGATGGCGAGGAAGAAGATGCGGAGCTTATGGAGCATCTCGAGAAGGATAGCTGGGACGATTTGAAATACATGAAAGGTGCAATGATTGGGCAAGGATCCTTCGGCACTGTCTTTCTCGCCCTTCACGCTGTGACTGCGGAGCTCATGGCTGTCAAACAGGTCGAGATGCCTTCGAACCATGGCACGGCGACGATGGACGCCAAGAAGAATCAAATGGTAGAGGCGCTGAAGCAAGAGATTAGTCTACTCCGGGATTTGAAGCACGCAAACATCGTGCAGTACCTGGGCAGCAACAGCGACGAAACGCATCTCAACATTTTCCTCGAGTACGTGGCGGGAGGGTCCGTTGCTACCATGCTCGTCAACTATGGCTCTCTCCCTGAAGGCCTCATCTCGAACTTTGTCCGGCAGATCCTTCAGGGTCTCACTTACCTACACTCCAAAGACATCATCCATCGCGATATCAAAGGCGCCAATATCCTCGTCGACAATAAGGGCACGGTCAAAATCTCCGACTTTGGCATCTCCAAGCGCGTAGAAGCTACAACAATGATGCACTCCGGCCCCGTCGTCGGCAAGCGCGCCGGCCCTCGCGTCTCCCTCCAAGGCAGCGTCTTTTGGATGGCGCCGGAAGTCGTCCGCCAGACCGCTTACACCAAAAAAGCGGACATCTGGTCCCTCGGCTGCCTCATCGTCGAAATGTTCACCGGTAGCCATCCTCATCCCAATTGCACGCAGCTACAGGCTATCTTCAAGATCGGCGGCGCAGCACGGAAGAAGAAGGGAGCTGCAGCGGGTGGCGGCGGGGTTGAAGCTGACGACGCGGCGAACACTGCGCGGCCGGATTTGCCGGATCAGGCCAGTGAGGATGCGAAGGAGTTCTTGCGCCCCACGTTCGAAATTGAGCATGAGCGCCGTCCATCGGCCGAGGAGCTGATGAAGTACAAGTTTTGCAATGTTAAGACTTGAAGGTAATGAAGAAGCCTAAGTTGTCCGAATGTCGCGTCGTGGAATTACCAGGGAGTTTTGTCCCAAGCCGCTTTGAGTGTGTGCTGGGTTGGTGGGTTGGTATGGATTGGGAGACAGGCATCGCATGGATATGAAATGTGCAAGGCTGCAGGTGTTTTGTGTGTGTTGTTCAGGCTAGCTGCGGCTATACCTATGCTTGGAATGTATGGATTGAAAGTAAGGAAGGATGTTGGGTTGGGTCGAAGAGGGCTGCTCGTGCCTGTAAGAGGGCGGTGGTTATGAGGACGCTTTATGTAATGGTAACGGACACCATTTGTAACCTGAACCTGAGCTCACTTCGCTCTTGTGTTCGTCCGCTGTCGCGGGTATGGAGCAGCTTTTCGGCTGCCAAAGGTATCTTCTTGGACCTGCTTGACTGCGTTCCTGGCAAGCCCATGCTGGTCGTCCGAAGTATGGGTGCAAGCACCTTGGGTAAGCTTAGTTTGATGATCGGGATGCGGAAAGCGGATAGAGGCAGCGTCTGCAGTGAATACAGGTAGCATGTACCTGACATGCCTGTGGCTCAAGCAGCACTTGTGATCGGGTCCATTTTCGCGCCCGATGAAGCTTGGTCGTGACTTCCGAATCCAGCACGCGCTAAGGCGCTAGCGGGATTGAGTGCTTTACCTCTGTAGGCAGGCACCTTCTTACCTTACACTCACAATCTTCCACTGCATTTCGACCTCGTCACGAACTTTCCTTCAGCACTTCAACTTCACGTCTCAGGTTTGCTTCAATCGGATCTAACTCATCACCACAAACAATCCCTCCATAAGCGGAGGTACAAACATCACCAAGATCAACCTCTCGCTTCTCAAGTTGGAGAAGAACTCGCAGACCAACCCCAAAAACATCACAGCGATGCTGGAGCCGGAACCCTGCCACCTAATGAGCCTGCCACCTGAGCTGCGCCTTCACGTCTATGAGCACGTTCTGTCTCAATCTGATGGCTTGCCCCGCTTCACTACCCTTGCGGTTGTAGACGAGGTGTATCTGGAAGAGCGCGCTGCATACGCTGCGGACCTGGCACGACTCACGCGGACATGCCGGGAGATTTGCAATGAGGCGATGCCCATTTTGCTTCATCAGTGCAATGTCGATTTTTTCGTCGAGGATGGCGATGACCGCATGAGTTATGGCGATGGCTCGCCTTCGCTTGGCCGGCTGGACGAAGGCCGTCTGATGGATGAGATGACTCTGCGGAATCTCCGGCATGCTAAGGTTTGCATCTTCCCTCTAGATATATCGGCGAGTGAGACACTGTGCGAACGCATTCGCCAAGTCGTCGTATGGCTGCTGCGAAGTCACGATCTGAAGACGATAACGGTTCTAGTCCGACCGTTCATGCTCAATTTTGACGTTGATTTTATGGCGTTTGGGAAGGCAATGGCTGCACTCAAGGGAATGCAGCGCCGGCCCACAATCACCGTCGATCCAGAGGGGTTAGAGTTCCAGCGTCTGGGTCTTGAAGTATTGGCCAAGATGTTGGACGAGTAAGCAAATTGTCACGTGGCCACGTCGAGCTTAAGTCACGGAGTGCTAATTTCTCTTCAGATGACCCGCGGCTGGTAGGTAATGCCGAGTACTAAAAGAGGTCAAGTGTACCTAGGTTACGCCTTAAAGCCGACACAGTAGCACTCCTCACAGCTTCATCTTCGCCTCCAGATCCCGCCACCGACCGGCCCTCAGCGGATCGATCTTCTTCAACTCGACCAGCCAATCCTTCATCTCATTTTCCAAAGGGCTTCTGTTGCCAGAACCTACCTCTAAGTACCGGAGTGAGCACTCGAGCAAGGCCTGGTAGATGTACTTGCAGTCCTCTGCTCCGTCAAGCATCTCTCGGATGCTGTCAAGCTCTTGCTGAAGATATTGCGCACGGTCCGCGTTAGTGACAGGGTGCAGGAGGGATGTCGACTGAGAGTTCCCAGGATCGAGGGTTGACAAGAGGTACTGGTGGTAGAACCACAGACTCTGGTCGTACGGGTCCGTGTACAGTGCGCGGGTGATGAGCTCAAATTCCGTATCCAGCATCTTCTTCCTATCTTCGCTTCCTACTTCCCTCTCTTCTAGTAGTCTCGGGATGAGCTGGCTACGGTAATGCCACGCCGAGAAGTTACTGAGATTACTGTTTATCATCTTCGTCGTGTACTCGAACTCCTTCTCCGCCATACTGCTGCCGCTCAGTCGCTCCAGTTCTTGTACCACTTCACGCCTGTAGCCCCAGCCGTGGAAGTTCCGGCTGTCCAGCGCTAGCATCTTGCTCACCAACCCCAGCTCCGCCTGCCATAATTTGACGGTGGACTTGGCGGGCAAGTGTTTGGTGGCGGTGGCCAACAGCCACGAGCGGTGATTCCAAATCCAATAGCACTTCGGAAACTGCTTTAGAAGTGGTATGAGGAACTGGAGATCCTCATTGACCAGAAGAGAGATCTCCTGCTGGGGCAATGTGAGGCCGGCCTTCTCGGCTGCGGCTATGTCTTTCTCATCGATCTGCTCCTTCCCCGTGGCATCATGGCCTGATGCGACCTCCCGATGCACAGCGTCTTGTAGTATGAGTCGTCGGTAGTTCCATATCGTATAGTACTCCGGATTCTGGGTGAGCAGATTCGAGGTCGCTTGGAGGGTACTGCCGGAGTAGTCTTTCGATTTGACCTTGTCATGCACTCAGTACTGATGCTCACTCGATAGCACACCGGCAGATAGTTTTCCACATACTCTATCACTCACGTTCCTTTCCAACGCCTTGTATTGCTCGATCTGCTTTCGCTCCTTCTCCTTCGCCTGCTCGCTCCTGTCCACTGCCGTCGCGGAAACGCGGGGAATTCCGTGCTGTTTCTCAAATGTCAACCTCACCTCCTTCCTCTTCTCTCGTCTGGTCATCTCGACTCACACTTGCCATCGCTTATCGTCGGATCTTCGGCGTTTGTATACCTCACGTGTATGATGGTGGAAGGTAGGCGAATGTCAGGTCCTGAAAAGGCAGCAGCAAAGATCATGGAGAAAGCACGCTTCGTCGCGTCACGCGGTTCACTTCTACATCACCATTTCGTCGTCTTTCATTCGAAGTACCTCACTGAGGATCATATTATTTGGCTCAGCATCCGTGCATTTGCTGTTGTATACACTAACACGGCAGGTTGTGATATGGATACTCCGACATAGTCAAGCATTGCTTTTGGGACGGAGCAGCACCTGACGCTACCAGGCATCAGCAGATGGAAGCCTGAGACATCTCGCCACCGGGTTGTTCACGAGCGTACCTAGATATATCTCGATGCTCTGCAAACCCCGTCAGCCACTTTCGCATGAGCTCGCTGCAGTCACACAGCAGTCAGAAGTCTCCCGCTCGCAGTTTTGGCATCGCGGAGCATGTCCGTCAACGCCAACGAAAGCAATGCCAGCTCCTCAACAGGCCGCACACACCTGAGCAGCGGCATTTCTCGGTCTCAGGCCCTGTCGAACGCCGCGCACCGAAAAAGCAGAGCGCCAGAGTACGCTCGCCGACCCGGCGGAAGCGAGTCCTCACCACCCGGCCCAGACACCCCACACCTATCTCGGCGGGAAGGTCAAGAATGCAACACGCCGCAAAGGGGTTCGCTACAAGGCCGGGGCGAAAGGTATGGTCGGCGGTCGCAGCGGCGGTCGGAGCCTTTGGTGTCGCCGGAGCTGCTCGCTCCGCCAATCAGCTTGATATTCAGGTCAGCCCGCAGAACGAGTTCAATGGGACAGAAGAGAGAAGCTCAGCCCAAGAGACTGCCGTTAGCAATGCTGGAGGCAAAGTCGACGGACCAGATGAGGTCGGAGAGCCTGCAATTGTTGGAGAGCACAGTGACAGCGGCACCGCTTCACTTGCCGAAGGAGAGTCTGATCAGCATGCTCAGCAGCTCCTTGGAGACCACCTCCACCAGCGCACCGAGGAGTCACGAGCGGACCCGATCAAGGAGCTGGCGGCACACGAAGCAGTCACGACGGAGACAGCAGACTTCGCCCTCATCGGAGCACAGGCCGCTCAGAAGCTACACTCGGCAGGCTCTCACTTCGCCGAGCTTCCCGATGAAAGCCTGCGTGTCCACGATGACAGCTTTGCGGGACAGTCCAACGCCAGTCGACAGCGGCTCTCAGAAGTCCAAAGCACCCCTCAACTCAACCGGAACTATAGTAGCAGTCGAGCCGCCTCACGTCGATACTCTGACCCCAGTGTTGCAATACAACAACGCTTTCACTTTGGAAAATGGCTCCGGCAAAGCGTGCAACATGGACTCAGTCTCGTCTCGGACACTGCTGCAAAGAAGCTTCAGGATCTCAGAGAATTTAGAAGAGCGTTCACCCGCACCCGCCAGGACGTTGGCTCAGCGACACAGCGTTCGGTCAAGAGACAGCCCTATGTCGAGCACGATCGAGGACGCAGTCGCCGTAGACACAGCAGCTCGACCGAGTCAGTCGGCCCCACCCGCCATGGCCGCTTGCGCGATGATTCAGGAGCTGCGTACAGTGGACGTGGCACCTGGGCCAGTGCATCTCAGGCAACCGGCGACCGATATCGCACCGGATCAGACGACGACCTTGTTGGATACGTACCAGAGACTGTCGGTTACTACACAGGACCAAACACAAGTCAATTCGGGGGACCGCCACAGTACCAGCGAAAGACGCTTATGGTGCCGGTCTACGAAAGGACCCGCGGGAGGTCAATATCCAGTGCATCCTCAAGGCCAACTTCGCACGCAAGCAAATACAGTAGCGAAAATTTTGGGACAGGCGCCCTTGAAAGAACGTACAGTCATGGAAGATCACACGGAAACCACAGGAGAAGCTGGTCTCACATCCATCATCAGCACCGACATGAGCAGACCGACCACCATGGAAGACAGCGCGATGATGGGACCTCCGCCAACTTCGCAATTCACTCCGTTGGCCAAGGCGAGAAACGACAGAAGTCACCTGCGTCTAGCCACCGATCCAACAAAACATCACATACCGGTAAAAAGCTACCCGATCTACCCAATGTCACGGAACGCAGTCAGCAGTATCGAGCGAAGCACAGCAAGGACCAATTGCGTGAGAAGAGATCCGGCCGCAGAAACCACAGTATCTGAACACGATGTTCTGGTGGAGAGCAGCCCAGTCTCGCCAACTCTTCGAGATAGCGGAAGTGAGCTCGGCAGTGACGATCGCGGGTACGAAACTCCAAGCACCAGTCCAGAATCGTCGCCTCTTAAGTCAAGACCCTTCGCTTGTCGCTTTCCCAGGCTCGATAAGGTCATACCGCAGCTAGATGGTGATCGCGGGAGTGTCCAGGAAGCTTTGGCAGAGGATGATGAACCTATACCACCTGCGTATACCCGCGCTTGTGCCGAGCATGATATTCAGTCGACTTTGAATCTACTAGCCGACAATGAGCACGCGCTTTCAAAGATGGAGGTCCCTACATCAAGGGCGAGATTGGATGCGCAGACACCAGTCGACGCTGATGACGAGACGCCTCAGGTCACGGCAAGCCCGGCAAAAGGCGCGACCGCGTTTCCCTTTCCACGTCAGCTAATGTCACGACTATCTATGCCCTTCATCGCCAAACAAAGACAGCCGAGCGCCTTGCTGAAGTACTGTGAGCGTAATGCGACCACACGACAGCGTCGTCTAATGACTGATAGCCTGCGGACGCCAGACCGATTCATCTCAAGTCGGCCTAGAACACCAACCAAGGACAATATGGTATTTGCGCAGACAGCTGCCATGCCGTCTCCGCTTGCGGGCTATGGCGGTCAGCGGATCGTTGAGGCAGATCCGTTCGCTCCACCTCCGCGAAGAAGCATATGCATGGCCGAGCAGCATGCTACCCTCAGAGGCCCACCTGTACGAACGCGAGAAGTAGGGAGAGCAGCATCACGCGTGGATGCTCCATCAGCCGCCGAACAGCGTGCGGTAAGCGAGGGCGGCATCTGGCACGTCGGCGGCTCCATCGTTGCGGAAGGTATTACCAGCACGCCAAATGGCAGAGGTGGCAGAGTGACGAGTGGTACATGTGCGCCCCATTATACCGCTGATTTCCTACGCAAGACGTCGGCCACAGAGGAAGAGGTCAAGCATGGCCGTCGGCTGGCGCTGGCTATGGATATTGACCAGGGGGCAAAGATGCTTGACCACAGCTCGCCTTCCTCGACATCCCCAGGAAGCAGCTCAAGTCCGCAGTCTGTAGGGGGCAGGGTCTGGCGTGACAGCGCTTGGGAGCGTGAAGGCTCTCTCTCGCCGACCAAGGCATCTGAGAAGAAGGCGAAAGACATACCCGTCATCCCTTTTCGCGTGCTTAATGCTCCCGCTTTGAGAGACGATTACTACTGCTCGCTGCTGGCTTACTCGCCAACACTCTCATGCCTGGCGGTGGGACTCGGGCCGCACGTCTATCTCTGGTCAGAGGCCAAAGGCACCTCCCGAGCAAACATTCCTGACTCTCTGACTGCGCCCTTTGCATCACACGTGACGTCGATCTTTTTCAGCTCTGCGGAAGGTGGAAGTGCTATCCTAGCTATTGGGCGTGCGGATGGCAAGATTACCCTTTGGAGCCCATTGGACAAGGAGCCACGGTTCGACAGTGAGCAACCATCGCCTGTTTCGTGCGTTTGCTTTCGACCCAGCATCGTTCGGCGGCCCTCTGTTCGCGAGCCAAGCATGCCTGTCACGACCGAAGAGCTTCTCGTAGGCGACGAGGAAGGTCATGTGTACTTCTACGCTATTGAGTGGCCCACTCAAGACCAGCGTGATCTTTTCGCTTGGCATGGGAGCATGACGCTGCTTGCGAGAATCGCCTGTCATACCCAGCAGGTCTGCGGCCTGGCGTGGAGCCCCGATGGCGACTTCTTTGCTACCGGTGGTAACGACAATCAGCTGTTCTTGTTCGAGACGAAGAAGATCCTCAAGCCCGCTGCCCGGTCCCGAGGTGACAGCGATGCTACAGTGAACGTTCGTAGCGGCGACGACAACTCTAGCGATATTCCAGTCACAGGCCAAGGAGAAGTACTGAGCATTACTCCGGGCCAAGAAAGACATGTTTTTGCCCTCAACGCAGCAGTCAAGGCTATCGCATTCGCACCTTGGCAGCCATCCTTGATCGCAGCAGGTGGCGGCAGCAACGATCGCTGCATCCACTTCTTCCACACCTTCTCAGGCGCCGCTCTGGCCACGATCGACTGTCACGCACAGGTCACGTCGCTCATCTGGTCCGAACAGCGAAGGGAAATCGCGGCGACTTTCGGCTTCGCTCAACCCGAGCACTCGTACCGCGTGGCTGTCTTCACCTGGCCTCGGTGCAGAATGGTCGTCGGGATCCCTTGGTACAGCGAGGAGCGTGCACTGTACGCTGTAGCCTATCCAAAAGGCCCACTTGGCGGCGTGGAGGGTCGGCAAAGCGGTGACGCGGGGCGGGTGGACTCTGAAGGTCGACCATGGTATGGCAAGCGGACGCGAGAGGAGGGATGCTTGGTGGTGGCGACGAGCGATGCGAGTATCAAGTTCCACGAGATTTGGCCGGAGAAGGCTGAGGGGAAGAAGTCGGCGGTGGGCTGGCTGGGAGGGAGTCAGATCCTGGAGGGGGAGTGTTCTTTCGAGATGGAGAGGAGTTCTGCGATCCGTTGAGAGGCCTGTCGTGGGCTCTGTTCGTGACCTACACCTTCTACGATACTTGTGAGGGGCAGTGCAAGTATCGCGTCTATGTTACGATCTGTCCTTTGCACGCTGAGCGCTCTCCTGCTACCTAAGACCTGAGATAGGTACGTCGTATGAAACCTGACGGTGTTTGAGAGGTCAAAGATGTCCCCTACCGTATCGGTAAGAAGCTTGAAGGTGGTACGCACATTCAAGAAGGCTACATAGAGCTGTTCGAATGCTAGAGCAAGCGAAACGCAGAAACAGCCTTGACACCAGCGTTGTGGGCGCGCACAGCCAGCGCATTCCACAGCGTAAGGCGGCGCAGAACGCCAGAGCTCGTCGCAGTCATGCCCATGTAACCTCCACCACTCGCATAGCAAGGCTGGCATCACTCTTTTTCCCCCCAGAGAGAAATGCGCCACTCATTCAGCCTCCTCCTCGAACACACCATAATCATCAGACTCATCATTCTCGAGGTAATCGTAGTAGTCTTCAGGCTCGCCAATAGAGATGTCACTGTCGTCCATTTCATCTTCGTCTTCGAAGTCAGAGACTGGCATCGGTAATTGTTGCCTCACGGCCTTGGCAGCCATTTCTCGCAGCCAGTCTGTGACGCTTGAACCGAAAGTCGAGCGGTAACTGACCATGTTTAGCAAGTTCTCGGTTTGTCGATTGTCCCTGTCGCCGTCGGATACGAACTCTATGCGTTCGTCTTGCTGCGAGTCGCGCCTCAGCTGCGATGGGAAGCCAACCATGACTGATTGCAGCTGAGTAGTGGCAGCCAGATCCCCAGCTAACGCGGTAAAGACACGCGACCAATAGTTGTCATGCTTCTTCAGAGCCACATCATCGTTGCCCATGAGTTGCATCTTCCACAAATTCAGCGACTTCAAACGGAACTTGGCGATGACTTTGACAAGCGTGCTTGCCTTGATAGGCACCATCCCAAGGTCAAGTTCCGTCAAGCGATTGAGCTCTATCGGTGGAATATCGCACTCGTCCAGCGTTGATGCGATGGTTGAGCTTTGACGAGGAAGCCCGAACCACTCGAGAAAGCGATCAGCGAAACGTTGGTGTTCCGTGAAGTTAAGACGAAGGCATTGCACACCCGGCGTGCAGCTGAGGAAGCGCTTCAGAGGTATATTGAGGGTTGCTTCCGTGGACGAACCGACAGCAACAGCACCGAACCGATGCGGAACAGATAGCGAAAGCATCAGTCTTCTTATCCCAGCCAGCACTGGAACGAGCAGAGTCGTCGTCCGGGGATCGAATACATTGAACGAGTTGGGCGTGAGCTTTATGCGCTTACGTAGGAAGACATCGACATTCTCTGGCCGTAACTCCGCTTTAGCAAGAGCGTGGAGAATGACTGGAAAGATGTACTCCGGGCTTTCCCAGGTCGTTGTTTGATGCGTCAGGTGGCCGTTTACGCGGAAAGGGTCTGCTGAAGAGCCGGGATTTCCGTGAGTAGTCCACCCATAGCTTCTCCACACAGCGTTTGGGCCATCTCGTTCGCGGCCGCTGCCCTTTGAGGCGGCATAGTAGTCTCTCAATCCGATCGTTCGCAAGTTGGGTAGCTTGGAGAAGGCCTCGACGAGCATGTCGCTTGCTATGCCCGTCTGCAGTAGCATGTCTCTACTGATATCGCCTGGACGGTACTTTGGCGTCGGCCAGGGATCCGAGCCGGACACCTCGTCCCGCAACGCATCTGCGCCGATGATGACTTCCGTAAGCCAGAGTGACAGCGTCGGATGGTTCGCAATGTCGATCAGCGCCTGCAGGCTGACTTTTTCCAGCATGAATTGTCGTTTGGTGAAGAATTCCTTGGCGAACGTGTCGAACAGCGTTGATTCGACGTGTTTGCATGTTTGTCTGAGATGGCCTAGCTCGGTGGTCGTGAGATGGTCGGAAATGCGGAGCAGCAGCTCTGGCGGGAGTTGCAAGAGGTGATCCATCGCGGGCGTGTGAGCGGTGGCACCTCAGTCCAGTTGACTGAGTGGGAAGTTGAAGTGAGATAGTGCAACGGGCGTCGATGCCAGGGGGTCAAAGACAGATGTAGTTGGTTCAAGTCGGGTGGCTCAATGATATTGATGAGGTGGAGGCACAAGGCACCAGGCACGCTCAGGCGGCAAAACGCGCTAGTGCACGCTAGTACCTCAAGGTAGCGCAGGCAGCAGACAGCCAATGAGGCTCACCGGTCGTTGGTCCTTTGATTGCACTTCAATGTCGACGGCATCCTCACGACTCCTCCTACTCCTCCTCCACCTTCACATACTCGATACAGGAACGTCGGACCGCAATGGCACCAAAGAAGAAACGCGCTGCGTCCCCAACCTCTCAAGCGCCAGCGCCCAAGGTGCAACGCAAGAAAGGCAAAGCGGAACTCGCTGCTGAGCAAGCCGACCCGTCAGCAGCCGTCGAGAGTTCCAACAAGCTAGCGGATGTCAACGACTCGAAACGGCTGAACATACCGGTCGACGAGCTTTGTCCGCTTGCCAACTATCGTGTGTGGATCGATCATGACGATGGTGTCATCTACGATGCTTCTCTCAACCAGACAGCCGCCGGCAAGAACGCCAACAAATTCTACAGAATTCAGGTACCGCAGCATATCATTAGGCCGCCAGCAAGCGACTGACCGTCTTCACAGCTTCTAGAGAGCCCCAAAGGCGACTACAAGACGTTCACCCGTTGGGGCAGAGTGAGCCTCATTCTTTCCTCTCACCATGATGTTGATCATCAACTGACATATTGAAGGTCGGAGAACGCGGTCAAAGTGCCACGCTTGGTAGAGTACCAGCTCAACATCGCCAAGTTGGACAGCTCCTAACAATGCTCAGGTAGCGGCAGCCTTGAAGATGCAATGAAGAACTTCGAAAAGAAGTTCAAGGAAAAGGCAGGACTTACTTGGGCCGACCGTCTCAACGATCCTAAACCCGGGAAGTATGCATTTGTGGAACGCTCTTACCTGCCAGACTCTGAGGACGACGAACCACAAGCAAAAGAAGGCGCCGCCGCTTCTGAACGCCGCAATCGCAGCGTCAGTCCTCCAAAGTGCACACTGGCCCCGCCCGTCAAATCGCTGATGGAGCTCATCTTCAACGAATCATACTTCGACGCTGCGATGGTCAATCTCAACTACGATCTGAATAAGCTGCCGCTGGGAAAGCTCAGCAAGTCGACAATCACACGCGGCTTTCAGGCTCTCAAGACTCTCTCCGAGTGCCTGAATAATCCGTCCCGCGCTGGAGAATGCGAGCAGTACTCGGACCTTTACTACTCCCTCATCCCACACGCCTTCGGGCGCAACCGTCCACCGGTGATTCGAAGCACCGACCTCCTTAAGAGGGAGATTGAACTGCTTGAGAACTTGAGTGACCTGAAAGCTGCTGACGACATCCTGAAAGCCGAAGATGAAGACGGAGCTGAGCAGATCCACCAGCTGGACTTCCGCTTCCGTAGTCTCGGCCTGCAAGAGATGACAGCGCTGACCCCGGACAGCAAAGAGTACTCCGAAATCAACCAGTACCTCACCAAGACCTGTGGCGAGACCCACACCCATGTCAGCTATCAGGTCCAGGACATCTTTCGCATTGAGCGTCAGGGCGAGTTGGACCAATTCGAGAACAGCTGCTTTTCCAAGATCTCCAGTGATAGAAGGTTACTGTGGCATGGGTCTCGCGCTACCAACTACGGTGGCATATTGTCGCAAGGCCTTCGCATCGCTCCGCCGGAGGCGCCAGTAGGTCACTGTCCCGCTGATTCTTTGGCCCTTTCAGTCGCTGACGTGCTGTGTGAAACAACAGGTCTCTGGCTATATGTTCGGGAAGGGCGTGTATCTCGCGGATATGAGCAGCAAGAGCGCCAATTACTGCGTGCCTTACATCAGCAATGGAGAAGGCCTCCTCCTCCTGTAAGTGGACCTGATGGTCGAGGTTCTGCACCCGACACGTTGACTGACCAACCCACTCTTCAATCCAGGTGTGAAGCGGAGCTCGGTGACCCCATGCAAGTGCTCACCGAGGCGGACTATGATGCGGGCGAGAAAGCAAAAGCAAAGGGCTTGTGGTCTACGCACGGTGTCGGTATGACGGCGCCCAAAGGATGGAAGGATGCTTCAGCGATCCATCCGTCCTTGGCCGGAGTTCGAATGGTACGTTCCGTTCCGGTTGACAGGACGCGGACAGGAAGAAGCTTTTGCTGACAGCGTAGTAGCCAGACACCGAAGAGCCGCCTGAGGACGTAGACGGCAGCGCATATCTGCTATACAATGAGTACGTGTGCAATAATCCTTACCAGAGCGTGAAAGCTGACAGCATACCTCAGGTACATCTGTTACGACGTCGCTCAAATCCGTCTTCGGTACATGCTGCGCGTCCGCATGTAGCCTAAGGGGTTGTAAGGCGGAATGGCAGGGAGGTTGCAATGTCCGAGCCGCTTCTGAACGAGATGTGCATGAATGCAATCTGCGACGCTATGGCTTGGTGATGGCGCACAACGACCCGCTGAGGTGTAGCGTGGCTCGCGACGGACCGAGCTCTCGACGACGTCAAGCTTCTTGCTTTATGTGCTACGGTCAAAACATAATAGCCAGCAGTACACGCAAAAGTCGCTCCAGCCGCAGTAGCTCGTGAAACACATGAAGCAGCTTAGACATTCATGGCACTCAGCATATACAATCTCTATACCTCGTGTTGCGCGCTTCACACTTCACGTGTCAGCGGACCTTCAGAGAGGTAGGTAGGATACCTCCGCAAAAGTTTGTCCGTGTCGAAAGCGCGAGGTCTTCTCGACTATGGGATTGCTTCTCGTCCGATGTAGGTACCATGCAGTGCCTCCGTAAAGGGTGAAATCGCACGGAGAAGAGACAGGTTTCTCGACTACAGCATTACTTCTTTAGCCTGTCGACTGATGTACAGAGCCTCTGCTAAAGTCTGTCTCGCGCCGGAAACATGCGAAGCGCCTTCTTCTCGGAGCAGACCGACGTTTGCGGAGTCACTGTGCCTTGTGATCGCTTCATTCAAGTCATTTGCGTCGACTCATAGAGAGAAGCTCCAGCAAGCTCTGTGCGCCGCTCCTCGGTGACAGGTGGCTGATTTGCTGCATGCGGTCTCGTTAGCAGGAACGGCGCCGAGAGTGCAACCAGTCTTTCCGCCAGGAGTCGGTGGACGCTGGCAAGCAAAGTGTAGCTGCAGCGTCTTCATCACCGTGAGTGAGTGAGCGAGCGACGAATCCAACCACTCATGGCTTATATTCGTTCGTCTCCCTGGACATCGCACAAGCTCCTACTCATCCTCCTCGTCCGTCTCTTGAGCTTCGACCTCGTCCTTCCGCAGCCTCGTGGCAAACAACAGCACGGCGAAAGCTGCAGACATCACCCCCAAGAAGTAAAACGGCAAGCCCACCCAACGACCACCGAGCTCCATGCCACGATTGAAGAGCGCAGCGAGGAAAGGCGACCCAAACATGACTCCCAAGGTGTCGACGATGCTAATGATACTGTAGACTCTTGCAATATGATGCGCCGGAACTAGACTGGTCAAGAAAGACCGGACTAGCAGCATTGCTCCTGCACCCAGTGAGGCGATGGCCATGCTGACGGCAACCAGAGGTATATTCGGTGAGAGCCCTACCAAGGTCCAGCCCATGAAGACAAAGAATTGTGAAGCACGTGCAAGATAGAGGTCCTTCTCCTGGACTGAGAGGCCGAAAGATTGCAGTGCAAGGGTGCTCGCGTAAGGGAGGATGACGAAGAGCAGGAGGACTCTGACGCCGTTGAGGATCGTGAGGAGCAGTGTTGAGTTGGAGAAGGTGAGACCGTAGCGCTGGCTGACATACTGCATCAGGAGCGGTTTGGATGTGCCGATGAGGATGTGCTCGACGAAAGGCAGGATTAGCGCCGGTACTCGCCAGTCCTGCATGATGAAGGCCGAAGCACCCTTGATGTTGTAGAACAGTCGTTCTGGAAAATTTGCTGAGATGGAGTGCTGGCTTTCGGACATGTCTGGTGGCGGTGGTGGAGGTGCAGATTCCCTTGTAGGCGATGGTGGATGAGACTGGGAGGGCGAGCCGTGAGGATGCCGAGAGTTCAGTGTCTCTGGGCAGAACCTGCAGACGAAGAAGGACGCGATCATGAAGACTGTACCCATGAGACTTGGGATCCACGGGTTAAAGTCCATCATCCAAGCGGCGACGGGCGGTACGATCAGATTCGTAACCAACTCGGCAGCGCCCACGCGCAGAAAGACGCCTGCCCTCAATTTCTGAGGAGCAACGTCGGAGAGAACTACAAAGAAGATGCTCGACATCACTGGATTACCACCAGCCAGTAGCCCATAAAGCGAGGACAGCCAGGTCATGCGAATATCGAAGGCCTGCCAGAACCAGACCACCAGCTGGATCCACGAGTTTCTCAGGACGAGAGAGAGTACGCCGAGCATGAGAAGCGGCTTCCTGCCATACCGATCCGCCGCCCAGCCGAAAGGCACGGCGAGCAGGAGAGATGGGAAGCCTTCCAAGAACTGTTGGTAACCTCGTAGTGAAGCGAGCTGCTCTTGCACGGGGCCGACCTTGCACCACATCTCGGCCACGCCTCCTATAGCCCCCGGCCCGACGGCTTTCCTCCCGACTAGTATCTTGCTTGGATCTTCCTTCTCATAGTGCCGATAGCAGATCACAGCCTCCATGATGCGGGCGGTTGGGCTCTCCAGAAGTTGGTCCCCCGTGCCGACCAAACAGATGACCGCCATGAGGATGTATGTGATAGCTTGCCATGATATACGCGATGAGTGAGCAGCCTCGAGGTGCTCGACAGTCCCTGAATCGGTAGGAGGCAGGAGTCGTGAGGTTTCGGTGGCTTCGCGGTGCATGGGCGAGATGTTTCTGACGCCGGTCCTGGGTGACTTTGCCATGCTTGAATGATCACTGCGGAAGTAGTCGTCGGGCTCGTGTCCTGCTGGCATCGTGAGTGCAAGTAGTAGTGGACGCCCGGCGCAATGTCTGGTCCACTACATCAAGTGTTGTCGCAAACAAGGAGGCGTCTCAGCTCTTATCAGTCGGGGCTCATCAGCAAAGGAGTACTCCAATGCGACGGAGTAAGACGCGTCGAATGCCGCTTACCACGACAACGCATGGCCAATGGCAAGAAGGATAGATAGGCAGCAGTATAGTTGAGGTACCTCGATAGGTTGTCTGGTACACTTCGGAGTTGGAGATTAAGCTGCGGAGTTCATGGTAGGGCGCGAAGGAACGTCGGTGACGTCCCTGGATGTCGCGTACCCCGTCCCGTCGAATACAGTCGTGCCTTACCGTATGTAGCTGAAGATGTGGACATCGGCTCGACTATTCGTCGCTGATGACCATACATACGGGCTATCGTCAGCTGGGAAGCGTGAGGTATGCTAGACAGCAAGAGAGCTGCCTGGGGATGAATGCAACGACGCCCCAAGGTTCGACTCGTCACGGGAGCGTTCAGTAGCGCTAGGTCGGATTTCAAACTCCGTACAGCATCGGCTTTCCTGCTTGCGTCGCGACCACCCGGACGAACAGGCAGAAACATAAGAGCTATTGGTGATTCCGTTCATGGCGATGTTGATGACTGCTCATCAGGGGCATATGTGAATGTCCATTCATCGGCTCATGCCAGACGAAGGGAAACACGTGCACCATTAATAAGGTACGGTATACGGTTTACCTAATACCCGATGAACCTTCCAAAGCGTTTCGATGTGTCAACAATGACATTACCCTGGTGGCACGGTCTTCATAGTACAAAAGTATAGAGCTGGTACTTTCGACTTCACGTCTCTCTGCTTCATCGCACATCTTGATCAATCGCTGTACAATGACTGCAGCTTCGGGCCCGGGTACTTTCGCATTCCATGCATGAACCACCAAAACACCGTCAGCAGTATGATGCCGACTAGAATGACGGAATTCCAGTTCATCAGGCTGAGGTCGGACACCGGATAGGCGTAAGGGAAGCAGAACCAGATGTTGAAGAACACGATGAGGATGCAGGCGATGCCGTTGATGGCGTAGCCCCATGAGCCCATCCAAAAGGGCCCAGGTGGAACATTCTGTCTCTTGGTCAGGAGGTGCGGGAAGAATGCCAGGAAATACGACGTCGATGTTAAGATGATGAAGCTCTGTCCACGGTCATATTAGCATCTTCATGCCTGGAACGAAGGTCGTGAATGAGGGTACTTACGCCGACAAGATCCGTGAAAGCCGTTTCGCTCTGTCAAACACAAGTTCGTCAGCCATCTTGATGCGTCTGGATACATGTCTCGCCACTCAATACTTACGCCGAGCTGGATTGCGCCAAAGCCGGTGGTAAGAATGGCGCAGAGGACGGTTGCTTCGATTGGGCAGGAAAGGCGCTCGTTCACTCTGGAGAAGAAGGATGGAAACGGTGTAGCGTTGTCGCGGGCTAGCGCCCACCAGAGCCGTCCGACCATGAGAATGGTCCCGATGGTACATATGAGAATAGACAGAAGGATGATGAACAGGAGGCCGAAAGTCGCACCCGCACTGCCAGTGGCTTGGCTGTATACTTCGGCGACCGGAAACGAGCCGTTGCTGTTCGCTACTGCATCCAGGTCGTTGATTCCGTAGAAGATGGCAATGCCTGGGCAGACATCAGCAATGTCTCAATGTGGGGTCAGCTTTCGAAGACTACTCACCATACAAGAAGGCTGTGAGGAAACCCAGCCCGATCTGAGCAAAGACCGCCTTTGGAAGATCAACAGAGGGATTGGGAAGTTCTTCAGCCATATGGGTTACAGCGTCTGGTGTCCTACAGTTACGATCATGAACCCGTCAGTAGGGGCTCAGCTCTTGAGAAAGCGGACACATGATGTCTTACCCGATAGTGAACGCGCCGTTCAGCACTCCTGTGAGGAAGGCTACACCACCACTCCAGCCCGTCATGTTCTGGAAATTGGCCCAGACGAAGTGACTCGTAGCATGCTTCTCGGGCATAGAGGCCACCACGATGATAGTGACGAGGCCACCGACGACAACAAGAAAGAGGCCGGCGTGCTGTAGATGCGGGATGAGCCTGTTGCAGAAGATTACGAACGCCGTGCTGAGCCAGACGACGCAGACAAAGGCGACAAAGGTATGCCATGCCTGGATTTCGAAGCCAGGATGGTAGATTGCGTACATCTGGACGAGGACATTCGCGGGTATGTATGCGATCGAGCTCACGTCGAAGATCCAACCTGGTATCATCAGTCAGCAACCGTCCTTGCGTAAAACCTGTGCATCAATGTAGCACCAACCGAAGAAGTTCAGCGAGCCAGTGAAGAAGCCGAGAGCTCTCCCATATTTGGGGCCTGCGGTAATCGAGGCCCAGTGGTAACTACTCAAAGTCAGAGGCTGCTCTCTCTTTGCGGGGCCATACCGTCGAGGTCACTTACACCCCGCCGCTCGATGGGATCGCAGATGCGAGCTCAGCGATGGAGGCTCCGATGAAGCTGTAATAGACACAGGCGACAATGAATTCGTATAGGACTGCAAGAGAGTCAGGAACGTTACGCCCGAGACGGCATTCTTCCCAAGGAGCTGCTCGAAGACTTACTACCACATGGTCCTCCGTTGAGGACCTGCCAGACGAAACTTTGAATCAGCAAGACTTTCGTGGCAAAATGGATCACCTGTTCATCACGTACCGCTACTGACAACGATCCGGCGAAGGCTATCCATGCGTTGTCGATATTCAGAGCCAGTCCGCATATGGCCAGCAGACCGTACTGGCGTTTCAATTGATCCTGCAGTAGACAAAGAAGTCAGTCATTTCCGCTTGGCCTACTCATGGATCGTACCTACGCGATGGCCCGATGCATTAACAATCCCGCCTTCTTTGCTGACAATCGAGGTCCGCTTGTTAGCGACATCTCGCAAGAGGTCTGGCGTCAGAACTTGGCCTTCCTCGACGGGTGCCTTCTCCTCGGATGGAGAGCGGAACTTCTCGCTCTTGTCGTCCATGATCTCGATTTGCACGCCTCACTGGAGCGTCAAGATCTCGGATAGCCTTACAATGCGTTGCTGGAGCTCAAGAGTGCACGTACTATTATACACAGCATCTGTGAACGTCAGCGAACCACGGTGTCGCCGGAACGCGGACACGAAGCGGGACTCGAAATTTTACCTTCTAAGATAGCGATGAAGGAGTCTGGTCATTGGAACAAGCAGTCAAAGTCATGACACAGTGTATCTCCGAGCTCAGATTATTAGACCCTGAAGCTCAGCCCTGTGTCGATGCAGCTCCCAGAGACACGGCGTTGGTTGGCGCACCTGGGACAGATAAGGACTCGCTTTCAAGTTCCGATCCATTGTCTAAAGGTACATGGTCCTCCTTCCTGTGCAGGTCATCGGCATTACGAATGCCACGCGGGATTGGAATGACGGCTATCTTACCAGCACGCGGTCAATATCGGTGGGCTACTTTCATGTGAGTCGGATCCTTCTCGCACCTCATCTTCCAGTTGATCAACAATAATATCGTTCCAGATTGCCAGCCTGAGCAAAAGCATTACACGCGACCAGGGCTTGGAAATTGTGTTACGGCTTCCGGCCCGTGACCGTAGCCGTCCCGTTCGGAACCGACGTCTTTTTCTGCCATCACGTGTACGCCTTTTGAAACTCTACCACTTGTGCATCCTCAGACCGCAGTACCACGATTCGACCGGGACCTCACGCATGTTCAGGCTTTATCGTCTGTGACTGACTGGACATGCTTGGTGCTGTTGCTGCGCTGCACTCGTCCGATGCCTCATACGATTGCCAATTGATCTTGGTAAATCCGTAGGTACTTAGTCACAGATTTGCTCGTCACTGATAAGCTGCCCGTCAACCTCTACACTAGCGGCACGTCGTACAGCTCCCCCTTCGCGCTCTCTCTATCGTCGGGCAGGAGGGGCGTCAGAAACTCACCGACCAGGCAAGCATCTCTGACTACTTGGGTAACGTAACATTCTGCCACCGGTTGCCCGACTTTGTTGAGCTGAGGAACTCTGTTCTCGTCTTCGACATGGAGGTCCTCGTAAAGTCTCGTTCCGTTACGTACGGATATGCGGTAACAGTGTCTTGTTGCCCGAACAGCTCCATGGGTCGTCTTCAGAAGTAAAAGGCCCCAGAGAGCAGCACCTTCCTTGTCAGCACGTTCAAATCTTCATATTTCCAACCGCTCAAACATCGACACTATGGAGGACCGACCGGGTGATGTGCCAAGCTCACGCTCCTGGCTACCCAAGCTCTTCAGGAATGGCAAAGCTGAAGAGGACGGCAAGTACTCACCAGACGCCGATACATCGCCAAACGAGAGAACATCTCTCTTGAACAAGCCAGACGATCCCCTTGAAGGCGAGACCTTTGAGCTCGGGGATGAGGACAAGACAAGAGCACAGCGTATTGCTACGGAGTTCTGGATACTCTTCAAAGGCTCTATACCGGTTATTATGGCATACGCACTTCAGAACTCGCTTCAGACGATCTCGGTCCTGATCGTAGGTCGCTTGAGCCCTGAGGCATTATCTGTTGCAGCGTTCAGCTACATGTTTGCCATGGCATCGGCATGGCTCATTGGTATGGGTGGCACAACGGCGATCGACACCCTAGCGAGCGTTAGCTTTACTGGGAGCAAGAACAAGCATGATCTGGGAATCATACTGCAGCGGGCGCTCGTGATTCTCACCCTCTTCTACATTCCGGTGGCCGTGCTCTGGATTTGTTCTGAGCCGCTCTTCAAGGTCTTGGGCCAAGAAGATTACATTGCGCGAGAGTCTTCAAGGTTCTTGAGTGTACTCATTCCTGGTGGACTCGGTTACATCTATTTCGAGTGCATGAAAAAGTACCTGCAGGCTCAAGAGATCATGCGGCCAGGCACTTACGTGCTTCTCATCACCTCGCCAATCAGCGCCGGGCTTAACATTCTCTTCATCCACACCTTCAAGATGGGTATGCTCGGCGCACCATTGGCTACTGGACTATCATACTGGCTGTCGTTTTTGCTGCTCGTCGCCTACGCCCGCTTCATAGCCGGATATGAGTGCTGGGGTGGCTGGGACCGCAGGTGTTTGAGCAACATCGGGACCTTCGCTCGTATTGCTGCACTTGGTGTAGTGCACGTAGGAACGGAGTGGTGGGCCTTCGAGGTCGTCGCTATTGTCGCCGGCCAGCTCGGGACGATACCCCTAGCAGCTCAGTCAGTGATCATGACCGCCGATCAAGTCATGAACACTATCCCTTTTGGTGTCGGTGTTGCCACTTCGAGCCGAGTTGGTAACCTTCTAGGAGCTCGGAACGCTAAAGGGGCGAAACGCGCCTGCAACACTGCGGCCTGCCTCTCTATTCTGCTCGGAGCCATAGTCCTGGCAGTACTGATGGGAACGAAAGACCATTTCGCCTACCTGTTCAACGATGACCTGCGTGTTGTACGCCTGACCTCCGAAGTCTTGCCCTACGTAGCGCTGTTCCAGATCGCTGACGGTCTCAATGGCTCTTGTGGCGGAGCCTTGAGGGGCATGGGCAGGCAGCACGTAGGTGCGGCAGTGAACATCGTATCGTACTACTGCGGTGCCCTTCCACTTGGCATCTACTTAGCAAAGCACGGATGGGGCCTGTCTGGCCTATGGGTTGGCCAATGCATCGCTTTGTACCTTGTTGGTGTAGCGGAGTGGGCCATCGTCGCCTTTACGAATTATCGCAAACAGGTCGACTATGCACTCAAGCGACTCGACGCAGGCGACCGAGCGGAACGAGGCGTCGATGCAGACGAGGCGAATGACGTCCCAGCTCAATAGAAGTCGGACACAGATGTACTTTGCTTCGCCAAGAGCACCAAGTACCGGGATGACTAAGTAGCACGTAGGGGCTAGCGCGGTATATTGACATACAACGACTTGTGCATGCTGCGATGTGTTCGTACAGTGACCAAGTCGAGTAAGGTATAGCAGTGGCACGTCAACGTACCCACACTGTGCACATACCTAGGTAATCGTGGTTGTCTCTGGAAAGCTTTTCAGTGTGCAAAAGAGATTTGCATAGCCGCCGAGCCTCGGGCCGTCGACGCCACGCCGTTGAATCTTAAAACGGAAGGAACGGCGACCTGTGACCTTACCGGCGCCCAGCAAGGCGTCGTCACCTGCGAATCCGACATCACGAAAGACTCAAACATACAAGTTTGACGAATGGTGACACCCCGTGAACGCGTACTGGTCAGTATAGACTCGTTTCAATTGCCGTGGCGAATAGATGGCGGTGACAAAAGAAGCTTGTCTTTTGCATGGAAGTCTAAGGTACTAGTGAAAGTAAGAGTCTCTTCACAGTCTTGTATGCATCCGATAAACGCCGAGAGCTTCTACAGTAGTGGAAAACCCACGTCGCCGGCGTCGTGGGGAGGTAGTCACAGCGTCTTTCTTGTGATTGACTGTAGAAGCTACAGCCGACACCACTTGCTCGAATCCGCAGGGTCATGTGGGTGTCTCGTGGGTATGTGCCGATGGTGGACGGCGCGAAAGGCGCTGCAAGAGCCTTTTTGTCTGTGCACCTCGGAACAGCCTGCAGTCTTCTCGTGCGTCAACTAATGTCGTTTTCTATCGCTAAGCGATGCCTTGGTTGCTTGAGCTGTCCATTGCCAAGTGCCGCTTGCCGGATTTACGGCGCTGTAGTCTTTGACTAAAGGGTTGGCAAGTACAGTAGCAAGTCTGGTCACCGCGGCGGCTGTTGTTGCTCTGCCAGTAGGACTGAATGCACGTCTCGAGACAGATGCAGGCGCATACTCTCACATTCCCACTTAGCACATACCATCTTCATAATGGTAATAGTACCGCAGATAGCCATCTGCATGCCCATATAGCTCGACACTCGCGAGTCGGCTAGCGATATCTTTCCAAGCTCTGCCAAATGGGTAAGGTAAGGTAGTCATGAGGACATGTAGGCCTCGGCTGACCAGAATCCGATGGAGATGACATTCGTCTGTACTAGCAGGCTGTTTTGAGCAAGTGGGGACTTGTATAGCGTGTCGAGAGCGACTAAAGTGAGCTTCTCGTCTCGTGTATAAGAATCGAGCTGCTTTCACGTCCTCGAATCTTTCATCAGTCAACACATCAACCTCCGGCATACACTCGCTCTACACAGTCACTCGCTTCCCGAAGATATTCATCAAAACCGGTCGTCTTATTCGGACTTCAGTCAGACATCATCATGCGCTTCTCAGTGTCTCTGCTCGCCACAGTGGCGGCCGTCGCTCCGCTAGTCGCTTCGGCTCCCATGCCAGTCTCCGACAGTGTTGCCAGCCTGTACGAACGTACTGCTGCGCCAGTCCTGGAGTTTCGAGCTCCGCAAAACGCAACCGAATCCGAATCTGAAGCTGAGTGCGAGACTGAAGCCGAGAACAACACAGCAATTCCTGGCGCGGCGTCCTCATCTGGGTGCGCTAGCGATGGCTCGGTCTCAAGCTCGTCTAGCGCCAGCGGCCTTGGAACATCGAGCGGCTCATCAGGCGCCTCCGGGGACAACTCCAGCTCTTCGAGCAGCACGAGCTGCAACTTGGTGAACTGTAGCGGCTCCTCGGCTGCCGGTGCCAGCGGAGAGGGCAGCTCGACTTCGAGCAGTAGCAGTGGTGGTCTTTTGGGCGGCGGTTTGCTCGGTCTTGGTGGTGTTCTGAAGAGGATGTTCCGAGCGTAGAAAGGCTGTTGGAAAGAAGCTGCGATGCTCGCCAGACGAGGGGATCAAACCACATCTGTCATGTGATACCTGAAGCAATCAACCCATATTTAAGCTTGTGGCGTCTGGTCGGGCTATGGAAGGCAGAGGAGCTCAGCGGCGCTTGTAACTCTTCACAATGATCAGTCCGGTACATTCATTGTCTCGCGCTCATTATCACTCTTTTTATCACACAGAGCCTTGTGACGAGTGCAACATCTATCGACGCATGCCCTGGGATGACCGTTACGAATCGCGTGTCGCTTTCCCGATAGAACTTTTTGACGTTGGGGACGCTGCTTCGACGCCTGCTCGGTCATGAAACGCCTTTTGATCGTGGGTTGCATTGTTATCGCTAGATGTAGTGTTGACCGCCAAGTAATTCCGCCCATAAACGACTGATCTGAGTTGACCTGGACCTTTTTAGGGAGGTTGCGCCCGTAATGCTACTGACGACTGGGGAAGCAAATGACAGACCATGTTGGGCGGAAGACGATTGCTGCGAACTTCTGAATATTACAGTGTCGTAACACAATCAAGGCACGCAGTGCAAGGCAATGGAAAGGGGCTTGGGAGCGAGTCAAGCTGTTAGAAAGAGTGCCTACCCTAAGGTACGATCTCACCGCCTTCGGCTTTCGGTACCGAGATCCTCGCATGCACCGGCGGCCGCGCCTCACGATGTGTAAACTCCCTCTCTGCCCGCCAACCACATCTCCTTCCTTATCGTTGTCACATGCCGCTGACAACATCATCTTCGTCTCGACACATTACGCCCGCCATTGACACACCTTCAACATCCCTCCCAAATGCTTTCTTTGAAGCTCCGCTACGCCGACGACATCCTGGGAGCAAGACGTAACAGCAACCCAGCGACAGGCACCGATAGGCACCCCGGTCCAGCTTTACTCCACGAGATTGCCTATCGTTCAGGAACAGGGAAGGCCGCCGCCGTGAGCTCTCGTGTGCAATGACGATATTGCTATCCTGCGATCTCTACTGCCTGCCTTCTCCAGCTTAGACTCCCAGAAGCTCCTTCGATCCTGACTCGAAGCTGTCGTCGTTAGGTAAACAAAGTGACAGCTCCGGCGAAAAAGTTGTCAGGATGGTAGGTGGATCTGCAGTTTATATCTTCTTGACCGCCGCACCTTGATGTTCTCCCACCTTGGTGGCTTTTTGTTTCCTTCATCTATCTGGTCTGCATCATGTTCAAGCTCCTCGCTGCCTCCAGCGCCCTTGCGGCAGCTGTATCCGCTCACGGAGATCATCAAGAGACGCTCAAGGCAGGACCTCACAAAGGCCTGTGGTACAACACATTGCCAGGTGACGGCGGCACTCAGGCCGGTATGTTGGTCAGACGAACTGTGCAAGAGGATGGGTGCTGAGCGGTGACCAGACTCTGTCTTCAGCGGCATCTCGACCTTTGGCAGAATACAATACTCTCCATGCCTGGCTAGTGATGATGTGAAGTCAGTACGGGACACATTTTGGGATTGGAAGACATCCACTTACTGAACGCACCAGATACGACATCGCCTTCATTGGCGCTCCCTTCGATACTGGCACAAGCTACAGGCCCGGAGCGCGATTCGGTCCTTCAGGTATCCGGCAGGGCAGTCGAAGACTCAATCTGTACGCACCATCGCCGAGCTCGAGAAATCGTAAAGCCTCCACTAACAGACGACTAGTTACGGAGGTTACAATGTGCCGCTAGCCGCGAACCCGTTCAATGACTGGGCAACAGTCATTGACTGCGGCGATATCCCTGTGACCTCATACGACAATGCTTGGGCCATCGAGCAGATCGAAGAGGGCCACAACAGCATCCTCATGAGAGAGCCAGCAACGGACGCCAAAGAGCCAGGTCCCAGCAAGCACGGCAAGACGCTGCCTCGTGTCATTACACTTGGCGGCGACCACACTATCACCCTGCCCCTGCTGCGCAGCATGAACCGTGCCTACGGCCCCATCACCGTCATCCACTTCGACTCCCACCTCGACACCTGGAAGCCCAAAGTCTTCGGTGGCGCGCCTAGCAAAGTCGCCAGCATTAACCACGGCACGTACTTCTACCATGCGGCGATGGAGGGCCTGCTGAAGAATGACACCAACATTCACGCCGGTATCCGGACCACGCTCTCTGGCTTGAGCGACTACGACAATGACGGGTACGTTGGTTTCTCAATCGTGGAAGCCCGCGAGATTGACACGATTGGGATGGATGGGATCATCAAGAAGATCTGGGATCGTGTACCTCACGATGCGCCAATCTATCTTAGTATTGACATTGATACCCTGGATCCGGCTTTCGCGCCTGCTACCGGCACTCCGGAGACTGGAGGCTGGTCGACGCGAGAGCTGAGGACTATCATTCGTGGCTTGGATGGCTTGAACTTGGTGTAAGGCTCCAATGACAGTCGTTCTATGTCCTGTTGGTACTGACACAATGGGTTGTAGCGCCGCCGATATTGTCGAGGTCGCCCCTGCGTAAGTAGATAGAAATCTTCCCAACACCAAACAGGGGCTGACCAGCATCCCAGATACGACACCAACGCGGAACACACCACCATGGCTGCAGCCGACGCCCTATACGAAGTCATGTGAGTACCGGCCTCTCTTGCGTTTTGCAAGTCCAATGCTGACCGATCTGTTCAGGTCAATCATGGTGAAGAAGGGCCCACTCAGCAAGATGTCCAACGAGACCATCGATGCTAAGCAGGAGATCTAAGCACCGAGCATCACTAATAAAGACTTGAAACGGTGCCACGGCACTCAGAGTCTCGGAGGATAGCTTGGATGATAGATCTTGCCGGTATGGCAAGACCGAAGTATAGTTCTTGGCGCAGTGGGTGCGCAACAACATACAGACGTATGAAGAGTCTCACCTAGCAGAGGTGTACGCAGCTAGCAGAGTCTTAGGCAACGAGCAAGCTCACACTCACTGCGTATGGCGGGATGCTGGGCACATCTCAAACCTCATAATGCCTGCCACAACGACATAGGATGCTCCACCTAAGAAGTTCGTCGTCCGAGGTAAACTCCCTCGTACGTCTGTCTCTTGCCCTACTCCACTGGTACCCGCCGCTGCCCCTCCGCCAACCATCGTTGAGCGGCTGGATGTCCCTTGGCTTAGAGAGCATGAGAAGTTTTGGCTTGACAGCTGCCAAATCGCCTTCTGACTGCAGCTGCTCCTTCGCATTGTTGTCATCAGGCCGAGCATGTGTAGCTTCGTTGCTCAGGTATGCATCAAATGCCGGATCCGGTTGTTTGGTTGCAGGTACGTAAGGCATGAGTCCAAGGACACGCATGGCACGGCGGAAGCGAAGATCTCGCTTTCTCGCTTCTTCGCTGGACTGTAAGTCCCTCGCGATGGCTTTCCCGACGTCGATGTCAGGGCGGTAAGTATTTGTCTCGTCGCCCGGGTAATGGGACTTGCCACGCAGGACGATTCGAGGCAGTATGAGATAGCATAGCGTAATTCGTCGCGGCCCAAGCCTATTGTCGCCACGACGGAATTCACATTGCACGTCCCATTTAGGGTGGTCGGGCGGTATAGTGTCTCGCGAATGCGCGACGAATACCTCAAGACCAAAGTACTTCCGGAACGACTGCGCAAACGTTATTGCTGTCCAAGTGAAGGGACACCAGGTTTTCTTACCAGTTCATCTCCGACGGAGAACGCGTGTTCTAGCCACTTGCAGTCCAACTCCCAACATCTTCGCGCCCTATCGTGGTACTCTCTCCGCTCTGCAAAAGGCGCGATGAGCCACAGTGCTTCCTCTTGCTTCAACCACGTGGAGTAGCAACTCTTCTCGCATAAGAGGTAGTCCGCCGACTTCTGACAATTTCCGCAGATATCTTCGTCGCTCGGCTTGCATGCGTGCGAACATCCCCTTTCATGGAGACTGTCTCCCGCACACGCGTCGCACTTTTCGACCTCTTGCAGAGCTTCTGGACATGCGTACTTCGCGTGATCAACCGGATGGCACCTCGACTCATAGCACGCGTACCTGCTTGCGCGGAGACCGCGGTCATCGGCAATGTCGTACGATGCGTCGAGAACCAGCTGCTCGATTTTCAGTACGAGCTCGACTGGTAGTCGATTGACGTGCACATCAGCTCCGCGCCCAAAGCGGTGGCAAAGGCGGAGAGTGTGTATGGCCGGGAGCTTGCTCTCGAACTCGATCGTGTGTTCGAGTAGTAGATCTGGCTTGACCTGTATCGCCCTAGAAACGAGTGTGAGCCCACATTCTGACGACGCGTGGCAATAGAATTATGCTTACCAGGCCACGCCCTCGAGCACTGCGCCGCTCATACTAGCAGTTTCCAGTAGAGAAGCAGTCTGCTAGATCCAATGCGTGACCATGCCAAGGTACCTATGATGTTGCGGCGAAGCCCTTGAAAATTCTATTACGAAGACACAGGTGATGGTTCGTGTGACCGAAAGAAAGGGAAGGGGCGTTCAAACGGCAGGCGCCGCTGAAGCCTGACAGCCTTACACGTGACACAGACATTTGCTGCGAAAGCTCAAGGGGCTTGGGTCAAAGGGCAGGAAAAAACGTACCTGGTATATGCAGGACTTGGTGATTGTCTCATACGTTTCATCATGAGCGCGTGATCACATACCTTACCTTACATCCCTTCCTTGTAGCAGCACCTCCCCCATTCGACTCCTCCAACTCTACATACCCACCGTGGCAGTTCCCATAGGCGTCGCCTGATCCAGCGACCTATACTCTGAAATCAGACTCTCACTATAACTCGCCAGCGCCGCACTCCTCGTTGCCGGCGGGAGACTCGGAAACGCCTCTGTCCCTGTCGCATTCGCTGGCCCATTGGTTGTCAGATTCTTCGTCACAGGCATCGATCCATCCGCAATGTTCACATGATTAATCGTCCGGTTGAACACTGCGAGCGCTGCTTGCGGCTGGTAGTAAGGCACTTCATGCCCGGCCTCGTAGATCCTCGTGAAGCTGAAGTTTCCAAACTCTCGTACCTCGCCGTATTGCACGCCATTGTAGACAAAAGGCGCATAGCCTGCGGCGGCAAACCCGGCTTTTCCGGTGTAGTTCAGAGCGAGGGAGATGGCTTCGCCGCCGAACCAGTTGCAGATATAGTCGGCATCGCCGTAGAAAAGGCTGACGCGGACGCCGAGGTCGAGGATTTGCTCGAGATCGGTGAGGAAGTTGGTGTAGACGAAGTCGCCGCTGTCTTGGAAGGCGTAGTAGACGTCGGTGTTGGAGGTGGTGTAGTTGAGGTTCACGCCGAGAGCGTTCTGGACGAAGGCGGTGTTCAGGTAGTCGGTGAAGTACTCAGGGGGAGTTGGGTCGTTGTAGGGGTGGCGAATGTCGTAGACGCCTGGGATGAGGAGATTAGTTTTGGGGTGTACGAAAGTCTTCCTAGTGACGATGATCTCACCTCGTCCGCCGTAGCTGTAGTACATGCCCTCAACATTATCGCGGCACATGCTCTGGGCTTCGGAGCAGAGAGCCGCAATATCTATTTGGTTCACAGCGGTGTCCGTGATTGTTTGGCCGTTGTCCGTTAGGCCCCCCTTGATACCGCCGGCGGCTTCGCGGCAAATCCGGATCTGGTCGTAGCAGCCATTAACCATGAAAGTGGCGAAGCGTGCGTAGCTGTAGACGGTGTCGTTGTAGGCCTTGATGCCGTAAGTGTTGTTCACAGCAAACTCAGGGTAATACTCCGCCTGAACAGCCTCGTCGATGATACCATTGCCAATGCCCAACGTATCAAAACGAAGAGAGTATCCTGGCATCGTCGAGCTCTTGATCAGCTCGTTTTGCTGATAGAAGTAGCTGTGCACGTGGTCGTTAGCTTCAAATCCTTTTTTTACCCCTTTTTCCTCCCCTTTTTTCCTTTTTCTTCACCCGAGCCGCCGTATGTGCCCGTGAGGTTGTACTGACTTTGTGAAGCTCGCCCCGTAGTGTCCCCCGTAGCTCTCAGTCCATAGATTAAACACCTTGTCCGTCCCAACATCCGCCGCGAGCTGAGGCAGGCCGGACAAAAACCCCTGAATCACGTGCCAGGCCGACATGGCCGCCAAATCCGACGTATCGATCTCGCCACCCTCAGCAGGCTCCAAGGCTGGGTAACGACCTGTAGCATTGGCCTGGCTTGCATTCGAGAACCCACCGCTGACAGGGTTGAAACTCCCGATCACCTCGTCCTGGTAGCTGAAGCCCACACCGACGGGCTGCGAGAGGAAGAGGACGTTGGAGACATTGTTCCAGCTCCAAGGATTGAGAATGGAAGTGAGGTTCTCCGTAATGCGGCAAGGACCAAGTTCTTGGAAGAGGCCGATGAGGCTGTCGCTTCCGGGGCCGCCATTGAGCCAGAGCGTTATGGGGTCCGCGCCAGGGTCGTTGCGGCTTTCGAAGAACCAGAAGAAGCTGTGCATGTCGGGGGCGAGGTCAATGTAGCCAGAGTAGGAGTTGACGCCTGAGAGGGAGTTTGGGGTCAATGGGTGCAATTTTCACATTTTACAGAAAAAATTGGTATAGCGAATCTCGTCAACAAGACACGCTTTTGGAGAGCTGACATACCTGGTGTCGTTTCGCATACGCCTTCGCTGCCGGGCTCTTTGTACCGGATCTTGACCCCAGTGGGCGTAGTGATGGTCTTGACATCGGTGGCATTCGCCGGAAAGTACTGCCTCTTCACGTTCCTCGCAGCATTTTGCGTGGCCTCGCTCGTATCGACGCCGCGTGGATGTTGTTTTGGAGGGAGCTTCAATGCTTGTCCCGGCGCAGCAGCAAGCAGAGCCGTGGCCACCGCTGCGGTCAATAGATTCTTCCAGACCATGGTGATCTTTTCAATGAGCAAACGGTAAGGGTATTGAGGAACGACAACGAACAAAGTCGAAGCACATGAGATTGAGTCTAAATAGACCTACGCATCCCAAGCTTCTTGTATTCCACCATCATCGCTTGAACCTACAGTAGCCGCATCGTACCGAGAGTTTGCTTGCGGCGACACCAGCAGATACGACGACGGAACCAGCAACCCCGGTCTCATCGTCCGGCATGTCGAGCTCATCATCATTAGCTGGAGAATCAAGTAGAGGGCCTGCTGATCACCTGCCAGGCACCAACCCGCGAACATCGAGCTGCCTCTTCCTGCAAAGCGCCAAACCCCGAGCGATGCGGTTGAACTCTGAAGCTCTTGCGGTGAGGCTTTGCCTTCCCGCTTATGCTCTGCAACGTGGATGTCGCACGCGGAGCAGATGGCAATTGGAGCTTCATGATTGGCGATATGCTTGAGTTACTACGGTGCAGCCAAGCAGACGGGGCTTTGGACGAGTGCGCATGAGCGGTGCTGGGATGTACTCATGACGTCGAGACGTCGAGGGGAGGGGGAGGGGCTGGAGACCTGCTGGAGGCGGGAGTTGCTGGCATGCTGCAGATTGATGATAAGGTAAGAAAGAGTAGAGTTTCCGGAGCTACGCTATTTACAGAAGGCGTGTAGGCGTGGGGGTTGGCTTGGGCTGGACAAGCGGAGCTAAGAACCTTCAAGGAGATTGCTTGATGTCGACGATGAGCTTCTTACTCAGGAAGGAGGTTTGGCTGCAAAGACCATCAGCGACTGTCTTCAGAGCCAAAGGAGCGCTCTACAACATTTCTCCAGTCGCAGATCGTTCGCGCCCGCCTTTCAACGGCTGCTAGCATTCAGCAGTGAAGTCTCGGCAAAATTCGGTCGCTGCCGACATGTATACCCATAGGAACAAGAGAACTTCTATTGCGACTGTGGATCTCGTACGCGACGTAGGACTCTGTTGAAGGCTATATGCATGCCCTAACGTCTCTGATACCTTCCCGATCAATCGTGCCGTTTGACTTGTAAGGTCAATGTACGCATTACCCGACTGCTTGATCATACCACTGGCTTGCATTTTCTCATTTCGCATGACAGGGTGGCTGGTGACGTCGACTAGTGTTTGGGCACGTTGGAGTCCTTGCCAGTATTCCGTCGTCGCTTGTGCTCATGCGTCGGACTACGCTTGGGCGGGGATGCCCGCTGCTGCTGGTGCCGCTGGTGCTGCTCGGCGACGTCTTCATCCTCATACTGACTGGCTGTCTCAGCTTCCTCATCGCTCCCGACTACCTCAAAGATATCATCATCGGCTAACGACCGTCAGCGCTGCCATAATACGGTTCGAAGGACACATACCCTGCAGTCTCCGTCTCCTCGCTTTCTGATTGCTTCCTTTCAATCCACTTCTCCATCTGGCCGATCATGTTGCGTAGGCCTTCTAGTCGCTCATCTTGATATTGCTGGTCGCGCCCTTCGGCATCCATCACCCTTTGCATGTCCGCGAGTCCGTCTTTGGCGCGCTGGACGTGCTCTTCCGGGTGCTCAGAGCAGCAGGCACGAGTCGCCTCATATAGAGCGCGATACCTACAGGCGTAAGTTGGTGGCGCGGGTCATGTGTTACAGCATTATCGCTGAGCTGTAGAGCCACTTACATTCTCGGCAAGAAAGCATTGCTTAGAGCATTGTCAAGGCGGGTACGGAGAGCCGACCACTCTTCATCTGTCTCCGCGGTTTGGAAGAGTCGCCCGATGGCAAGGTACTCTTCCTCGTAGAGCCTTTCGCTGTTCGTCCTCGTGTCTGGCATGATCGTAAAGTGTGCTGGAGCGACAAGAGAGTAGGAAGAAGAGTGATGGAGTGACAAGAAAGTAAGAAGAAGAGAAGCAGAAAGCGCCAGAAGTGAAGGCTTACATAGGAATACAGGAGCACGTGGTAGTCCGAATGAAACCGATCAGACCGTGCATCACGTGCCGCAATGAAAGCAACTGCATAGAAGGAAGGCACCTGCACGTGGCACCATGGACCGGGAAAGACAGCAGAGCCCTTCACGAAGGCAGCGATGGCCTTGGGTTATGAAGCGTATCCAGGATACAGCCGCATTATGGCCAACCAGCTCCAGTCAGAGGTCGAGACCTCAGTACATCTTACAAATGTGCTGGCCTCCACTCGACGGGGGGAGAACCCCTGAGCGCTCATCATTCTGGTCGACCAGGAAGCATAGACAGCCTGCTGAACGATGAGTCCTACCGGAAGCTATACTACTTGATTCCAAAAGAGCAAAATCGACCTCTTCCCTTAATTCAGATCTCGCATGGATCCGCGCATACTCTGTCTTTCAACAGAAATGCTGTCTCAAACAAGGGCCTACCTGAGTACGGCAATCTCGCCACCGACATCACCAGAAGTCCAGCAGCTCGCACTAATTGCATGTGCACTGATGGTACGCTGGTCTAGGAGCTGTGATATCGTTCAAGGGGGCACGACCAAGGCAATCGTGAGCTTTGCGCCTGCGGCGCCCGTTGTCGACCTCGTTGCGACGCATTTGCTCCGGATCGCTCAGCCGTTATGCCTCTGATCGTCAACTGCCCAGCCCATAGCAAGGATTGGTACCATCATCCTCCACTTTTCCAAGCCCCTGCGTGGCTTCTTAAGCATACGCAAGGCACGCGAGCACGCACCCACCTCCGCTCCAAGCGCTTGTCAAGAGTGAGATGGCATTTCTCTTTCAGAGGAGTTCAGCGATAACGCTGAATATGCCCTCACGCTCGGAATCATTTCGCAAGACGGGCATGAGGTAGTGGATATATTTAAATCCCTTTCTTACAAATCTTGTGACCGCAGGGCTTACCTGGTCTAGCTGGGATGACGTGGAGTAGATACCGCCTGGGAACAGTGAATTGCACACTTTTTGATGTCGATACCTTACTTCATTGTTCCGACTCGACTCCATCTTTTCCGCCTCGCGGTGTGTACAGTAGCAAACTATAGTGCTTTTCTCTGCTGCGCACAAAGGACCTGGTAATGCCTTCGGATATCCTAGGTACTGAAAGATGGCGATGCTGCAACATTTGCATCGGACTTTTTGACTCTTCGCTGGCATCGACAAGCTCTCAGGGTCTGGTGGACTATATAGTGGATATTCTGACGTGTCTGCGTGGTACGCGGAGACGGATCTCCGTGAGTCGTTTATTTAGTACAACCTCACTACAGAAGTCTGTCTGGTCGAGTTGCCTACGCCACTCTCTCTGCACGGACAACGTTTAGTGGAGGCGCTGGTACACAGGGGGCACGTCTGCTTCCAAAGTTCATGCTGCGCGTACCTTCAGTGTACGTTTTCCATGACTGCTTTTTGAAGTCGTGTGCTCAGTACTAACAGTGAGACCTTCTGAGCTAGGCTCACAGGCAGCCTGCACTGTACAGTATGTAGTCCAGTGACACTTTGGAAACAACAGCAGGTGAGGTCTTGAGAAGGGCGAAAGTACGCTAGACTACAACGAGCACATTCGCACCAATTACATGCAGTATATCTTGTCGACAGCGACAGGTATAAGTGTGCGGAGCGACTTTTGCCCTGAAGTACATTACCAGTGCCCGGTTTGACAAGGACGTTCTCACGGTTCCATACTGAGCTTCGAGAGGTATTCACCGCGACACCGTACCGCCGTAAGGGTAGCTGCGAGAGGTCACATTTAATGTTGCCGGCCGGCTGTAAGCTCATCAGTCACCAATCCTTCTTTTCATTGAGAGACACTCAAATGCTCCCTACGCGTCTGATACAGTTCTACGAAGAGCAAGCTCGACAGGGTTGTGCGTGCCAAGGTCTACAATCTCACAGGTCTTCACCCAGTCAACCGCCTGTACGAGGCCGCGAGGACAAAGTCCTAAGCACCACGGCCATGTTTTCGCTCGTTGCGCTAGATGCGAGTGGAGGAGCCACGGAGGGACGACTAATAAGTTGGACGAAAGAAGCAAGACCTCTCCATCCGCATAGACCCACATACACACATATTCACAGGTAACGAACAATCTGCCTGCCCTTGTTCCTCCATCCATCCCCCCGGGCCTCGCCCTTCTGTTGTATTTCCTTGTACGTCAAAATCTCTCCTGCCCAGTCTACTTCGCATGCGGCCCCTGCCTCGACAACCGCAGCGTCGAATCCGTCCACAGCTTGCGGCCCAAACTATAAGCCGCGGCAAAGATGGCGGCGGCAAGGACAACGAAGATGGGGATCAGCTCCATAGGGATCTTCTTGAGGGTGCGGAGGCGTTGGGAGATCGTGTGGGCTGGGTGGAGGTTGAGGTTAGTATACGATTAGAGGGAGGGAGGGTGTGTTCGGGTGGATGGGTTACCGGAGTGCTCTTCTCTCTGCGTGAGGGTACAGGTCAGCGAATGGATCTTTGGTTTGTACGGACGTGTATCTCGTGTACGATTACCGGCACAGGTCTCAGCATCCTCGCGCTCGTCCTGAAGCTCCTCGTCGCCTGCTGCTGGGCTCGGAGCATCGGCATGGAGAGGGTCATCGCACGTGAAGGCTGGGCGCGCAGCATATTCGCCGCGAGGGTTCGGGTGGACTGCATCGTGTAGGGTCGTGAATGTTACCGCTACGAAGGGTGGAGAGTGGGAGTCGCTGTCGCAAGAGTAGAGCAAGGCAAGGTGGTGGGAGCTCAGGCAACGGCGACCTGCAATGCTGACTTGCCAATGGAATTGCCAGACAGACGGCAGACCCGACGCAAAGCTCCGACACACCCCGCATCCGGACCAATCAAGTGATGCTTACGCACGGGCCTTGACGGGAGCTGCCCGCTGGGTCGTCTACTTCACCATCTGTGCTTGCTGGAGGAGTGTGAGGCGGCACCGGTAGAGTCCGACGACGATTGCGACAAGAGACAACTCGACACCGCCGCCACCACCACCATCACCACCGCCACAGCACTTCCACCCCCAAGAAATTACCGCCAAGATGTCCGACGATGAGGAGCGCGTCACCATGCCCTTCAAGTTCGTAACAGGTACGTCGCCGCCATCCACCAAACCATTGAGCCACAACGCAGACTGACTGACCCTCTCCTCTAGCCGGTACGTCAACTCCGCCACCACCACCCCTCTGCCATTACGCTTCCGAAGCTCCGACGAGCAGCAAGAGACAGGATTAGAATCAGGAAATCGCACCCCGGCTAACACATGACCACCACCCCCATCAGGCTTCGACGCCCGCTTCCCGAACCAAAACCAAACCAAGCACTGCTGGCAGAACTACGTCGACTACCACAAGTGCATCCTAGCCAAGGGCGAGGACTTCAAGCCCTGCCGCCAGGTACGTCCAACCCTTCTCTCTCCACCACGAATACCACCACCACCACCACCACCATCTATATACCTTCATTAAAGCCGAAACAAGCCACGGTGAATCGAACAGAAAGAAGGCTAATACACAGATGATATGATACACAGTTCTTCCTCGCCTACCGCTCTCTCTGCCCGAGCTCCTGGTGTGAGCGCTGGGACGACCAGCGTGAGAACGGGACGTTTCCGGCGCGGCTGGACCAGTAGAGGGCTCTGTCGCTGTCGCTGTTTGTCTAACCCCTGTTGTTGCAGCAAGAATATTTAAGGAGAGCGGGGCGGAGGTGGGGAAATAAGCAGAGTCAAGATGCGAGAGCGGGTGGTAGATGTCTGATGCAGGGGGGCTGACAGGGCTAGTTGGGGAAGGAAGTGGTGTTGTACAATGTAGAGAGGTAGAGGCAACATGATGAAAAGGTCCGAAAAGAAGCGGAAGGAGATGTTGTTCAATTTTCTTCTACCTTCACGTTGACTTAAACCCGGGCGATATTAGACAAGCCGGCTCCGGCCTATGTGCTGCCTTCTCTCCTCCTATGTGCTGCCTTCTCTCCACCCAATCCTAGCTACAGTCTGTGTTACAAAGTCTGTCTTAGCGGCTGAAATTCACCTATCTTGACTACTTTATAAAAGCTATATCTTCTCCCTACGGTTACTAGATAGGACAATTCTAGGCTTAAAAGAAAGCTAAAGATCAGGGCTACAAAGTTATACAAATTATATGACTATTCAATCGTTTAGTAGTTAGGTTTGTAGCTCTTTATAACTACTACTTCTACTCTCTTAGTAAATCCTACGGCCTAGGCGCTATATTCGATCTCTATACTTGATTTTGTTATACGTTAAAGAGCTTGTAATTACGAACAAAATGGTATCTATTAGACCTTAGGAGAGTACGTAGTCACGATGTTATATGTTATTAAAGATAAGCTGTATACTTTTGTGCCAAGACAGACTTTGTACTTAGTACTGTAGGTACCTTTGACATGACTTTCGCGATGACCACGCCACCGTGTGCAGGCTGTGCACACGAGCTGACAGGGGGGTGGCGGGTTGAAAGAGAGAGGAAAGCTTTCCTTCAAGGCTTTATCACCAGAGGCACGAGATACAAGTGAATGTTTGGGGCTCGCTAGGAACGCTACGCACGTACATATCTCCAAGTCCACATGGACAGACAGAGACAGAGAGAGACACAGTCAAGACAGGACGGAGAATATAGACGCACCCGCCTCTTCTCACTTCCTTGCGTTCTCTCCCCCTCCTTTCCCTTCCCTTCTCAAGAACAACCAACCAACCAAACCAACCACGTCCAAATCCCAACCAGAAAAGCATCCTTCAAGCCAAATAAAGCGTATCCAGGAACCCTCCAGCCAACTCCCTAACAACCCTCTTATCCGGCAATGCACCGGCGACTCCATACAAAGCCGCCGCATCCCCCTGCTTCCCACCATCACCACCTCTCCCTTTACCCCTACACGCCTCCACCACCGCCTCCAGATCCTTGATCAACTCGTGAACAACAGGCACAATCGGCAACGTGACAGCGATATGCATAGCCGGCGGATCCTGCAGGGCGTTGAGATGCCAGCCTTTGGCGGACATTGCGTCGGCGACATCGTAGATGTCGAGTTGGAATAAAGATTGTGGCGGGTTGGGACGGGCGCGGAAGGCGAGGACGCTGACGAGCGGGTTGCCGATGACCGTCAGGGATTGCGAGAGGATTGGGTTCGAGCGGATGGCTGTCTCGAGTTCTTGGCGCGCGGTGATGATTGAGAGGCAGGTAGCTAGGTATCCGGATTCGCCCGTTTTCATGAGGCTGGCCCAGCAGCCCGCGATGAGGGCGCCGGGGCGGGAGCCAGCAAGGCCGGGCGAGGCGTAGACGCCGCCGGACCAGTCCGGGCAGATGTAGTATTGGTAGCGGCGGAGGGCTTGAGAGCGATAGAGGACGACGGAGTTGCCTTTGGGCGCGAAGCCGTATTTGTGGGTGTCGACGCTGAGGGAGGTGACGCCCGGGAGGGCAAAGTCGAATTGCGGGCAGGGGAGGCCGGCGCGGGCGAGCATGGGGGTGAGGAAGGAGCCGAGGCAGCAGTCGACGTGGAGGGGGGTGCCGCCGCGGGTGTGGGCTAGTGCGAGGCGGGAGAGGGCGGGAATGTCGTCGATGATGCCGTGGGGAAAGTTGGGGGCGGAGCCAACCAGGAGGATGGTGTTGGGGTTGAGTAGGCGGCGGACGCTGGGCAGGTGGACTTTGTAGCTCGGCGCTGGGCAAGGGGCGAGGTGGACTTTGATCTGGAAGTACTCGCCGGCCTTGCGGAAGGCCGTGTGCGCCGTCTCTGGGATCACCATCTCAGGCTCGCGCACCCCGCGCTCCGCATACCCCTTCTGCCGCGCAGCCAACACAGCCATCAGAATCGACTCCGTACCCCCAGACGTCGTAACGCCCGCCCCACCACCTTCCGGCGCATGGAACAAACCCAACGTCATCGCCACAACCTCCGCCTCCATCTTCCTAACCCCGGGGAACACATCCGGATGAATCGGATTACTGACACCAAACTTCTTAAACGCCTCAGCTTGCAGATCACTTAGCTCCGTCCCGCCATGATATACTGCCCCGCTCACTCGCCCGTCCTCCCACCGCGTATGCGGCATGCCGCCCAGCTTCTCCAGCTCCTCGCGGACCTGCTCGGCGCTCCATCCCTCGACGGGGAGAGTGCGATGCCTCACTACACCAGGTCCAGACGGCACGAGCTTGGCCTCTAGCTCCTTGACAGCTTTATCCACATCGGCTTTGACCCTTTCCTTGACAAACGGCAGGCCAAGAAAGACGCCATAGAGGCGTTTGTATGTATCGCGGTAGAGTAGACGAAGGGAGCCCAAGATACCGTAACCGCGGAGGTGACGAAAGGTCTTGCGGGTATACTTGAGGAGGAAGAGAAGAAGGAGGAAGTTGCGCAGGAGATCAAGAGCTTGGGCGAGAAGTTGTTGGCGGGTGGATCGGAGGGCGTATTGTTTGCGAAGGGTGGAGAGAGAGGAAGGCATCGGGCTCGAGCCCGGCATGATGGAGAAGGTAGGTCGGTAAGCTGACTATATGGCTGGGCAGGTTGTCATTGTTGGTGTGTGATGCTCATGTCATCGAGTAGTGGAGTGCCTGGTGACTGGAGATCGGGTGCATCACCTTGAGGCAGCCATCATCACATGTCGTTGCGGGGCTTGACCAATCACAGCCAACCTCGTGGCGTGCGCTACATCCATTCACACCTCATCTTCGCTCTGATCATACATACATGAAGGAAACCCCAAGGTACAGAGACAACGAGACACAAATGTTGGTGAACCATTATATTAGAGTCAGAGGGGAAGAAGCTACGATTACAGCGCGCCCTCCAATTCAAAGAGCCACCGGTCCTCACCGTCCGCTTCATTTCCGTCCCTCTTCAGAGCCATGCATCTCATCGTCTCTCCGTAAACTCATGCTTGCTTAATGTCGGGGGTATCGTATGCCATGCAATCCTCAATCTCAACGCCTCCGTAACGCCACGTGAAATCACCCGCCCTACTACCGCCCTGCTTTCCTTCAGTGCCCGTTGAGCCAGACCATCAATCCGGTTGGCCAGTATGCTGAAAGAAGTCGAGAGGTTTGTGGTGGTTGATGGGCATGATTTAGACGAAGAGAAGCGCGGCCGCGGCGATGGCGAGACCACCCATAGCTGCAGGCATTTCCTGATTGTTGGCGGCGTTGGTCGGAGCCACCGGAGCTGGAGTGGTCGTGGCAGAGCCGGCCGCGGAGGCGGTAGAGCTGCCCTCCACTGGATTGGCTGTGGACTCGCTGCCGGACGAGGTAGTGCCAGAAGAGGCGGACGGGGCGGTCGAAGTGGTCATGATGATGGCTGCGCTGCTGCCAGTCTCGGGACTAGCGACAGACGACTCGGCCGGAGAGGCGGAGCTGCTTGGCGTGACTGGGACCGGGACGACCGTGGTGCCGGACGAGCTCAAAGACGTCGAAGCTGTCACCGGGCTGACTTCACTGCCAGAAGCAGAGGCGGTCGGGATGGTAGTGGTCTCCGTGGTCGAGGTGATGGCCGGAACCGAGGAAGTCTCCGGGCCGACTGGAGTGGGCGCGAAGCTGCTCGGGCCTGTGGAAGAAGCGGACTGTGAGTCAACTGAACTCTGCAGGATCAGGCCGTAGCTGGAGTAGAGGGCAGGAGCGAAGGAGTAGGTTTCGGAGGAAGAGAGTGGTAAGAAAGTTGCTTCTGCGGCGGAGAGGACACCTGCTGCGTTTTCGGGGCTCTGCGTGGAGGAGAGGGCGGCGGCGATGGAGGAGGCAACAGTGAGAAAAGTGGTGGTGGTAGTAATAGAGGGAGGAGAAGAAGAAGAGGTGCAGGGCTCAAGTGCGCAGGAGAGAACAGTGAGGGCATTGAGGGCGCCGGTGCTTGCAGCAGTGCTGGTGGGGATTGACAGGGCAGCAACTGATGATGAGCACTCACTCTCGGACGGGCAGGTGAAGACCGTAGAGACTGCTTGAGTGACGGTCACTGCTCCTGATGTTACTATCGCTGCTGCACTCTCCGAGTTTTGCCGCGCGAAGATCTCTGCCCATATGTGTCAGCCAGATTCTTCTCGACGTGATGATTTTGACCGCGTGGTCGACGCCAACCGCGTCTCGAGTGGTAGGAGGACTCGAGGACTCACCACCAGTCACGTCCGCCTGGGCCACGGCGAACAGGGCGACAAGGCCGCAAGTGAAGAAGGTCGCACGCATATTGTCGGGTGGGTCCAGATATCGGTGGCAGCAGAGACTTGTCTCAGATCAAAGCTCGTGGATAGCAGAAACGAGGCAGAGATAATCGGCAGAGTGAATGGATGATAATGTGTGTGGTGGGAAGAAAGTTTGATGATGTGGTTGTGAAAGAGGTTGGAGGGAAGAAAAGTCGAGGTGGAAGAAGTGAAAGGGCTGGTTTGGGTGGGCGTTGGGTGTCCAGCCAGGCACAAGCCAGCCACCCACTTGATCAATTGCCAGGCGAACGAAGCAACTCAACCGGATTCTGCTCAGCTGTCGTGTAACCTGACGCGCAAACGACGATTGGGTCATCTTCATTCATTGCACTTCCATCCCGCCGTTTGCTGCTGCTGCATGTTCAAGCAAGGGACACTGCAGCCCCCCTGTGCCAGCCCGGTCAGGCCCCATGCGACGGTGAAATCCGTACTGGTCGACGCCTTTATATTGACCATCAGTCCCTAAGGTAAGTACCTATCGTGACCATGAGAGTAGGCACGCAGCACTACGGCTCCCACACCTTCCATCCTCAGCACAGAGTATGTCGCAAATCAAGATGCAGTGAGGTTGGAGAAAGAAGGTGGAGGAGGAGGGTCGCGCTTTCCTCCCCAGCCTGCTGGAGAAAGTGCTTGAGTGGCTGGGCGACGTCACTAGCGCCTCAGCTAGCGCGCTTTCTCCAACGCTAACGCAACGGCTTTCGCTTTCGTCGCTGCAGGAACCGGTCAACGGCCGCCCTGGAAAACAACGAGGAAGGAGCGTGTTTAATGTTGACGCCATGGCAGCGAAGCGAGTGCAATACATACCTTACCTGCCTTACGGATACCTCCAGCGATGTGACGTTGTTATATTGTTGGATACATGTACTAATAAGGTACTGTACAGCGCAAAAGGCGGCACCGTGGCACGCGCGGGCGCCTACCGCAATGGACCTTATCCGTCCGTCGGCCGAGCAAGGGGAGCACCATCGCCACCTGTCGCAGATTCATACATGCAGGTGCTGTACCACCGTCTGATGATGATGATGATGATGAAGAAACGCACGTGCGTCGGGCGAGCCCAGAAAGGTCCAGTCACCGAAGATGACATGTACCGAGGCATACACGCTGGAATGTTGGGATACAGTACAAACAGGTAGAATAGCTTCTTTGCTGGTGTTGGTGTACGGAGGTCTAGCTTTCAAGACTCCATCACAATTTCGCCAACAACCCCTTCCCTTTCCCTCCTTTGCAAGATGTACTTACAGCGCAAGTCTACTGCTTCGTAGCCCGGCCAATCGCTATCAGTCGCTTGATGCCAACCTAGAAACACAGCACCAGTCAGCACGTCACATCCCATACAGCAGGGACATATTGATGGGTAGATAGGAAGGAAGAAGAGCGGAATAAAAGAACATACCATCCAAACCCCGCCCTCACTATCACCCTTACTCATCTGCATCTCCGTAAAAAGCTGCTGCGCACGATCCCATTGCTTCTCGCGCACGCACTCGCTGATTGTAACCATCGTCTGCACGGTTTCCGGCTTCAGGAGATCGTCGTTGTTGAGGTGATCAAATAGAATGTTGATGCGCTTGTCCATGTCGTCAACCTGCGGCTTGAAGGACTGGGGCGCGACGCTCTTGATGTGAGACATAGCCGGCGAGAGGTTGTCGACGATGGGCTGGGCTTCGGAGGAGATATGAGAGCGGTCGCCTTTCGGGTGCTTGGCTTTGGGCGGGGCTGCCGGGGGCGCGGCGCTTTCGGTGGTGTTGGCGTTGGCGTCGGCGGCTGTTTGGGGTAGAGGCTGGACAGGGGGAGCTGGGCCGCCGGCAATCGGTCTGCCGGGGGTCTGCGCTGCACCTGGAGGTGGACCAGCTCTGGGGGGACCGCGAGCAGGGCCTGATGGTGGAGGGCCTCCACTTGGAGGGGCCGCGGCGGCTTGAGGAGGCTGGCCGTAAGGGGATGGTGCGACAGGAGATGGTGCGTACGGTGATGGCTGCTGGGCAGCGTACGGGTTTGGAGCAACCTGCCGGGCCTGTGGAAGGCTGTTTGGGCCCGGAGTGGGTTGACTTCCGGGAGCAGGCGCATAACGACTGCTAGGAGCGGCGGTAGACGTAGATGGTGGAGGTTGATACGGTGAGGCACCTCGCATGATCGGAGGAGCTGCTGGTGTTGGTAGCGTAGAGCCCGGCGTCGCTTGACCAGGCGGCGGCGCATACGCGTTCGCTGCTGCTGAAGTCGGTCTCTGCATGGGTGGAGGAGCTGCCAAACCGGGACTCATCACTCTCGGCGGCGTCTCGCCAACTTTGGGCGGGGGCGGCAAGGGTGCCCTTTGCGGTGGTCCGGCGTACCCTGCTTGCGGCGGTCCGGGGGGCGGTGGCATGACACTGGGCTGCGCATTTGGAAAGGGGGATGCGATGGGGTTGGGACCCGGGGTGCCGGCTCGCGAGCGCGCTTGCCGTTCTTTAAAAAAGTTGGCAGGCATATCGTTCCAATCACCACCAGCCGCCTTCGGTTGAGGGGCAGATGAAGGCGAAGAGGTTCCAGCGCGAGGCGGTGGTGCTAGCGGAGCAGCTGGCCGGGCAGGCTGGTAGCCGCCGTACGGGCCTTGAGGCGCCTGGAAGGCCGCCGGCGTATATGCGTTTGCAGACGGGGCGTAAGGGCTCTGCGTGGCAGCTGGCGCTGGAGTGACGGGAGCAGTAGGAGCATATGGCGACGGCGCGTTACGGGCTTGGTTGACAAGAGGCGCTGCAGGCTGGAACATTGTCTGCGCAGGTTGTGCAATAGAGGGCTGTCTTCTTGAGGTAGCTGTTGCAGGTTGTCTTTGCGCAGCCGCGGGCATTGAACCCTTCCTTGTAGCCTGCCGCAGCCTCTGCTGAGCAGCCTCCGCGCCACCGAATTTCGATGGCAGCAGGCTAAGATACTGCTCAGCAGTGCTCAACTGTCCATGAGCCGCAAGGATGTCCGAGTACTCAGAGTATAGCGAGTACAGCGGGGCCAACTTCCAATCCTCAGTCGCCTTGAGCTCAGTGTCCTGGAATTTCGTAACCTGCCTGAAGACAGACACCTTCTCGACAAACGCCTGCAGACACTTGGCATGTACGGAGAAGTCGTTCTCGTTCTCCGACGACTCGAGCGCAGCCTTCTCTTGCTCTTGCAGCTCTTGAACCCAGTTACTGACGACCTTCTCCAACTTTGAGCCGGCAAGGTAGCAGAACGAGGCGTCCCGGCGTAGGCTCTTCGACTGATCACCATCCTGGAACGCCTCCTCCAGCCGATCACCTAGCGCCTCGCAGAGATCTGCAAATTCGCTCTCATCCGCGTACGTGCACAGCGTAGCCATTACTTCCTTCCAATTGTCGAGATCCGCATTATGCACGACATCCCACAGATTCTTACCCACGATACTCGCCAGCAGTCGCAGGTAATTCGGACCCTTTGCCTTCTTCTTCAGATAAGCAGTCTGTGCCTTGTCAATGCACTTCTGGCCGCCGCAGACCGCGATCATGAATGCATCAGACATGCGGTCCTCCTTCAGACAGACGTCTAGCGCTTTTTCAAACTGACCGAGCATGAGCGCGCGAGTGATGTTCTTGTCGGCATCGGACTCCGAAGGCGTATAGATGCTGAATGGGTTGTTTGTCTTCGCGCCTTTTGTCGCAGCAAGGTTGGCGAGGAAGCTGTCGTCGTCGTCGCCGGTGCCGAAAAAGTCATCATCGCCCTTGTCACCGTTTGTCTTCGCGGTATCACCGTTGACATCAAGCGTCTCTGCGGCTTTTGCCAGCTCCGCGTCCTCGTCATTGAAGCCAATATACTCCCTCAGCTTCTTCCTGCTCTTACCCTCATTCAGTGTCTCGATGACCTGCCAGTCCGCCTTCTCTTCATCCGTCTTAGCTCCCTCGATTTTGGACTCGCAGATGCCAGATAAATTGCCACTTCGCAGCTTCTCCTCGAATTGCTTTGCTGCGTCACCAATGGCAGCATCCACCGAGAAAGTATCAAGCATAACCTTGCTGTTGCCGTCCGCGCCTTGATTTACTCTTACCAGGTTGCCACCGAATCCAAATGAGACGCCTACAGGACGCGCTGCCCACTTGGGCGCCTTGGGAAGACTGAAAGCGATGCCTTGCGGCTGCGTCTGCGCCTTGGCAAAGAAGTCCTCCCCATCAAGTGCCTGATTGTTCGCTGTCTGGTCTTCCGGCTTCGAGTTCATAGCTTGGATAGACGTCACTAGAATCTTGCCGTCAAACGACGCACTTGCGATCAAGTTGGGATTGTGCGGGTTCCATCTGGTCTGAAACGCCCAGTTGCTACCTGCGGCAAACTCGCCATACCGCTCGCCGGTCTTCGGGTTCCAGCAGATGGTGCTGTTATCCTTGCCGCAGGAAAGCAGAAGCTCCGGGTCCTGCTGGCACCATGAGAGCCCCAGCACTCCCAGCTCGTGCCCTTTTAGCGTCCTCTCCGGCGCACTGCTATTCCGCAGACTCCACAGGAGAACAGCAGGATCCTGATCATTCGGCGTAGCGGTAGCGAGCTTCGTGCTCTCTTCCGGATCCCAAGCCACAGCACTGACAGCCTTTCTGCCCTGGTTGTTCAAAGTCAAGATGTCCTTCTTCTGCTTCACATCCCACACCGTCACGAATCCTCCCGAGCTCCCTGTAGCCAGGATATGTGCCGTCTTCTCTTGCTTGTTCCAGTCCAGGCACTCAATATCATCCGCTCTTGCTGCCGAAGCACCCAGCCGGAAGGGGTTAGACATGTTGTTCAGATCGTAGATGTAGATCTCGCCCTTTGCCCCCACCGACGCGAGCAGATTGTGCCGGTACGGATTCCACTGCAATGCTTTGACCGCGCCGCTATGCTTTGACGTCCGGGAGACAAGGGCGCCATCCCCCCCTTTCCGCAGCTTATCCGCATCCCAAACCTCCACGCTGCCATTGTCCAAAGCACCGGCGATGACACCCAGTGGGTGTTCATCATCCGGCTCGCTCCACGCAATATCATTGAAGCCCGACTCGGTCGAGATGCTGCCAACAGGTGTAAGCTCTCCCACCTGATCCAGCCTGTCAAGACCCAGATCCCATAGCTCCAACTTCGTCTCGCTCGAGAAATCTTCGTTGACGGCTCCCGTCCGCGTCCCCGTCACGAGCAGCGGCGCCGAACTGCCAGGTGACCAGGCAAAGACAGCCGTCCGCTGAATCTCCCGTAGTCCCACCATTGTCGCTTTCGAGAGTCGGAATCGCAAGCGCCTCGCTCAATCGTCGCGCATCCGTTTGAAGAGGTCCCAAAGCACCCAATGCACAGCACAACGAGAAGATACAACAGTTGTTAGTGAGCCGCGGAAAGCAAAACCTCGAGACAGTCGTCGAGTGTTGACAGTTGGCCTTGGAAACGCCGCACCGGCCACGCCGCTGTAGCTTTCCCAAACAACTCCTTCGTCATATCAGGGCTTGGCGGCCTCGGGCTCCGGAAAGACCTCCCTCCATAAAATACCACAGTGTACATTCGTGAGCCTCTTCACGTGATATTAAAATCTGTATTACATCTCTCACTTCAAACACACGCTTCTGACCTCTCCGATCATCCCAAAACGACGAGAAAAGAAAACACCACACCAAAATGTCCGACCAATCCCGCCAAAAAGCCACCATCTTCATCGGCGGCCTCGACAACCAAGTCACGCAGCAAACCCTCCACGACGCCTTCATCCCCTTTGGCGAAATCATCGACGTCTCACTCCCCAAACCCGACCTGTAAGCCTCACCACACCAATCCTCCTCCTCCTCCTCCTTCTCCATTTCCCACCCTCCCTCCCTTGCACATCTTCCAGACCTTTACATTAACTTCATTCCTACACCAGACCCTCAAACAAAGATCCCCACCGTGGCTTCGGCTACGTCGAATTCTCGCTCCCGGAAGACGCGCGCGAAGCGATCGACAACATGGACTCCGCCGAGCTGTTTGGGCGTGTGATCAAAGTGAATCAGGCGAAGCCGCAGAAGGAGGCGAATGAAGGCCTAGGCAGCCGGACGGCAGTGTGGGAGCAGGTATGTTTGAAGATTTTTTTTTTTTTTCCTTTCCTTTTTTTTTCTCCCTCTTTCGTTCCACACGGTTTTGGGCGAGTGAGGGGTTGTCTACTGGTCTGTCTTGACGTGCTGACGACGAGGCGTTGCAGGAGGGGTACGCGGCGAAATTCAACGCGGATGAAGAAGGGGAGAGGAATGGGGTGGAGGACGAGGCCAACGGCGGTGTGGATCCTATGCAAGGCCTTGAGGGGCTGGCTGAAGCCGGACCGCGACTGCAGTAGGGGACGGTGACAGACTGTCCGTTCATGGTCGTGATTTCATTGCATCGTATGCGTTCTTAGCGAGGCGCTGGTGCTATCTGCGGTATACCAATAAGGCTTGATTCTCAAGATTGGCCGCTAAATACAGCGTCGGCTTGTTTAAATGACTATATATTCCCCGTCCTTCCTACCCATCGCTCGGCGCCATCGCAGCGCCTGGCCGTAACCCCTGCCGTCTTCGATAGAGTCGCGTCTTCTAGCTCTCACTTCTTCTTCGTTGGCATTGAGGCCTCCTTGGCTACCATTCGCAGGATACTCATTCCACACCTTCTCCAACACCTCAAGGCCGGAGATGTTGTTGAAGAAGCCACTTTCCTTTTGGATCTCGATGCAGCGATCGCGGACAATACTGCGATGGCCCGCGTCGACGCATTCAGTGCCGGTAATGAAGAGAGGCCAGAGAAGGAACTTATTGACGCAAGACGTCACGGGAAGGGCGGTGATGTGGTAGAGGGCTTTGCTGACCAGATCCTGGAATTGCTGGTGAGAAGAAGGGAGGACCGGGTGGCCGAGCCGCTCGGTATAGAGCAGCGCAGAGTAACGGAACGACTCATTGATGTGCACGAGGTCCCGCTGACCAGCATCCAGTTGAGTAGGCTCAGATGCAGATTGGCCGTCCGATGAATCCATCTTCCAGGCCTCCAGGCGCGAGCGAACCTCCTTCCACTCCTGCCAGAACTCCCTCCTATTGTCCGGCAGGTCTCTCGGGACAGTCTCTTCGTCCGCCGAACCATCCGCGTCCTCGTCAGATGAGATGATAGGCGTGCCCCAGCCGTTACCATCAACGTTGTCGTAGTCGGAGGGACTAGGCATCCTGTTGCGATGTCGCTTGACAAACATCCTCTTCTTCTTACCGTCCCTCGATCTTGTACGCGGAATGCTAGGCCTCTGCTCTGCTCCATTGTTCGATTTTACCGGTCGCCCTTGGGACAGCAAGTTCAGCCGGCCGAGTCTAGCAATAAGCTTGAACAGCCTCCCATCACAGCCACTGAACTGCTCCAAAGCGCCGAGATTTGCAGAGAAGTCCAGCATGTCTAAGCTCTCGCCCTGAATCTGCATTTCCCTGTCATTGACAGCAGAAGTCATGACATCGAACCAGGCGAAGAACATCTCGACCCACTGGCTGAACTCTTTCGAGCTCTGCGCTTGCTGGCTGGGTGTGCGAAGCGACAACAGCTTCTGGACGCCTGCCAGTTGAGTCTTGAACTTGCTAAAGCCTGAATCGCACACGTGAAAGAGGCAGAGAATGAGCAAAGTCGCCAGCACGGAGTCGGAGCGTGCGTGCATGGGATTCGACAATTGAGCATTCAGGTGGTCGATGGAGCTCTGCTTGTACAACGCTTCCTCGTCTGTCGTGACGTCGCTTTCCTGACCGTCGGCTAGCTCGGATATGAAACCGCCAGTCGGTCTTTCCTTCTTACGCATGCGCATGTTATTAGTAGACAACGCAGCGATGGCGTTCTGGAGACCCTCGTTCTCAAAGGCGAGCTGGAGGATATGCTTCCTGTACGGGTTTTGGTCGCCATCAAAGGCTACCAGGAACGGGCAGATATTGAGGTCGTAGTACTCCATGAGTGACTGCATACGGGGTGCCAAGTGGAAGAAAGGACTGCTGAAGCGAGGATCGATCAAGGAGAGGCCGCTGTGGTCCTCATCTAGGTCGGTGGCAAAGTCGAAATCCTCAAAGTCAAGACTGTTGCCATCGTAGAGCGTGACACTCATCGCATCTGTACTGCCTTTATTGAAAGCATGCTCCGGGTGGTCACCGCTGGCCCCATGATCCATGACTTCGCCTTTGCGCTCGGCTGATGTTTCAATCATGTTGGCATTAGCTGGTCTTTCGGCTTCTGCTTGCTCGACGAGATTGCTGAGCTGCACTGACTGCGGAATGTGCATAGAAACTGGCGTGCGAGGGTACTCAGGTGGCGAATGATACTCGGTCTCGGCGTATGATCCCATCGACATAGCCGTCTGAGGATATCCGCTGAAGTCGTACGGGGCACTGAAGGAAGTCTGAAGATGTTGGAGAGGCGGCAGCTGGAATGAGTCCTGCCTCATGCTATCTCGACGACCATTCTGGTGGTCATTGAAGCTATTGGTCTGCCACTGATTTTGGTTATGCGGAATTGGCATGGGCAGCGACGGCGGCTGTAGTGATGGAACCCGAGCTTGCGTGATTGGAGGCAAGGGCGCAAGCGACGATTGACTGCTCAACCCGTTCGCTGAGCCATTCTCACACTTCATCTTGGAGACGGAAGTCTTGCGGCGTCGCGTCTCCGCCTCCGGCGGCGAGGCATTGATGCCATCGTCTTTGCCCGCAATGGGACAGCTTAGACCTCGTAGCTTGCCTCTGCTGGCAACGCCGACGCCCCAGGTCAGCGTGGTCTTGTAGCCGGAGCATTCCTTGCCAATGTCGATGCACTGGGTGCAGTATGGCCTCTTGCGGTCACATTTGACGGAGCGCTTGGAGCAGGTGAAACAGTCGTCTGTAGCCCCGCCGGCTGCGGTTCGTCTTCTCCTCTTCCTCGGCGGAGGTGCTGCCGCGGTTTGCGGCTCAAGCGAAGGTTCGGCCGCAGTCAGCACCGCAGCAGACGTCATGTTGATGTCTTACAATGCAGGCTATGGGCCGCTGGCTGTGTTGGGCAGGTGGAAGGGATGATATGAGGAACGATTGGAAGAGGCAGGAGGCACGACAATGGGCAGTAGATCATCTTGTGCCTCAGCAAGGTCCCGTGGTCCCCTCCCAGGCTAATCGCGCGCTACCATGTGAGGCCCGCCGCAGTGAACTCTCGCCGCGACAAGGGCAACTCTGTAGGTGGGTTGAAAAGCGGGCAGCCAGGCCTAGCGGTCCTCCGAGATCGACAAGACGAGTCTGGACGTGCAGTAGTGGAGGAGCAACAGCAGCGGCACTTGGCACGAGTGATCCACGCGACGACGGCGGCGTACTCTTAGGTAGCTATCAGGCGCGTACTGACTACTGTCCTACTACGACTCGGCGCATATCGCCGCCCTTATCGCGACCTCATCACCGGGTTCCTGCATGTGGTCGATCGACATGGTGTTGAGACGGAAGGATGAGGATCATGACACCGGCCCCGGCCACGGCGCAAGCAGTCTTCATCAATAATGTTACATGAGGTAGGTACATGATGCACTTTGTACGCCCTGGTGAGTGGCACGAACGGTCACCGTGTTGCCGTGATGGAAAGCCGGCGCCTTCTCGCCCTCGCTCAACGGTCATTGGCCAATTCCTCCCGGACCTCCACTCCTCCCACAGTCAAACAGAGTGGGTCCACCCGGCAGGCTCTGGCTCTGACTGATGGGCGTGGGGATCCTGGCAAGCGTTACACTCGGCCCACTCACATGCCGCATGGTGCAACCGGTGTTCGTGTGAGTCGTGTGGCGCGTTCGGCAATGATTATGCTTCTCCTCCCACGCACCAATCACCAATGGCCAAGATCAATCCGTCCCTTATCTCCCACCTCCCACCTCCACCTCCACGTCGGTTTCCAAGCACCCTAGCTGAATGCGGTTGTTGCTGCTGCCGCTGCTGCTGCTGCACCTCCTGCGTCTTCATCAGCACATGTAACGATGTGGCGATGAGAGATCATCTGCTCGTGGACGCGAATCGCCTTGATGACTTGGACCGCAGTGTGAACGGCTTCAAATGCTCTCCAGATCCAGAGATAAGACAGGTAGCCACAGAGGACATCACACGAGAAGCTGCAGATGATACAACACTGCACGGTCAACACAGCACAGGTAAAGGTCGTGGTCCGCTCGCCCGCTTTGCCCGCCTGAGGTGTACCTCTAGTCACTACTGCAGTGTGCAGTAAGGTAAGTGGCAGCCAGTGCCACATGACGGGCGCTGGTCCCTCGGACCTCGCAGAGGACTTGGCGCATCGTATCCCAGTACCTTGTTGGAGGTGAGAGCTGCATCGCTGTTGTGGTCTGTTCCTCACGAGGCGTGTATGCAAAAGGCAGGTGCGGGAACCACCTGGGCCTCCTGCAACTCATCCCAATTGCTGACGTGGAGCTCAGATCCCGGCACGACTCGACTGACATTACCATGGTAGCCTGACGTGGTCCGAGAAAACATGTCGCGGTAGCCTCACGGTGTATCAAGTGTACACAAGGTAAGGCCGCAGTCATTCGAGCAATTGCGAGCGGAAGAACTCTGGCATAACCAACACTGGCCTCAAGTCAATCGCCGCCACCGCTTCCACATTACAACGGTGACTGGAAAGCGTTTCAGTCTCGAGACCTGCTATCGCTGCATTGCTGCGGCGGCAAAAAACGATACGCACCGTTCTCCAGCGTAGCCCGCAGCTGCAGACATTCTTGGACGCTTCTTCATTGCACTCGGGCTTCGGGCCATCTCAGCTACGCGAAGCGGAAAGAAAGACAAGCTACCTCATGGAAACGTCCAAAACCTTTCAGGCACGGTCGAAAGACCATATACGGCCACCTCCGTCTGTGAAGCAATAAAGCAGCAAGGAGCGAGGTGCAGAGAAAGTCTTCCCGTCCCGTCTCATCTTCAACCATTTCAACTCGCATTACGTCTACTCTCCTTCAACACGCAGTCATTCTGGGCCCCAGCATGTGAATAGATCGGCCGCCTATCCGCCAACGCTACAGGAGCTATTGGCGAGGCAAAAGGGCTCGCGCGGCTGCCCGCAGATATAGCATCTTCGCGACGCAAGCACTCCTCCCGCCCTGCTGGTGCCACGCAACACCATTGGTGGATCTGCCGCTCTCCGCACCTCTTGCGCCTCTTGAGGAAGACCATCAGTTCCGCATGCGCGTTGCCGGCGCTTGTGCTTCGAGGCTCAATACATGTCCCGTGAATCCTTACAGAACCTACCACGCTAGCTCGAATGAGGTTGACAGGAATGGTTGGTTTGCTGGTCGGCCTCCCTGTCCACGCTTCTATTGCATCACCCGGCCGACACTTGACGGTGATCACATCTTGCGTCTTCTACCCTTCAACTCCCGTGTCCACGAGCTAGCCAGTGCTCTGTTCGTCGAGGCGAACTTCCCGGACAGATTGGTTCTTCGCTTGCGCCAAGCGAGCATCAACGAGCTTGCGAGCACGCATCCGAAGTCGAGATTGTTACTGCGCTCTCGGGCAAGGACTACAAGCAAGTGTGCGGCGCCGTGATGGGGATGGGTGATAAATAGGCCAGCCAAGGTGGGTGGAAAGACAACGTTTCATCCAAATATCTTACACCGATCCTCTTCCGCTGCCCCTTGAGTCCATTTCCAAAGATTTTTCAAGCAGCTTCGAGCCAACGACCATGAGCGGCTACAGCAAGTTCCCTTACCGATACAGCAGCTTTGGCTGTGTTGGTTGGGTCACCCAAAGTGGCGCCGTTTGCAGTGGCTGTATCGTACGTACGGTAGCTACCCCCCAGTACGGTAACGGATGCAGACTTATCGCGAATGCCAGTCACAGGGCAGAGATCCCACTCGGGTCAAGACGGCTCTCTCATCACCGAGCCGTCATCGCGTCGCCGCGCCTAGCCTGAATCAAGGCGAACTGCACAGCCCGAGCACAAAAGAAACATATCCTACGCCCGGTGAAGGTCAGCCTGCCTTACCAGCCACGGGGCCAGCCAACAGCGCCCACGCAGCTCCCGTGTTCGCTCCAACAGCAGGCTTCCCAGCGCCATAAGGCCATGGGATTTATGACAATACCTGAAAATGGCGAGGCTATCACGCCTCGTACTGGAGCAGCTAACGAAAGGGTGGCAAGCTGAACCAGAGATTTCTGTTGGACGAGCAGAGAGGAACGGTAGTCAATCTGTCCTTGCCGTGGGAAGCCTACAATATCCGTATTCACATCACCTCTAGACTCACCATTAGAAATTCCCGTAATCGTCTGTGATCGTTGAGACCAGATCGAGTCGACGAGCAAAGCAATTTGACTTCCCCAAGATATCTGCCAATCGAGAGTGGCGCCGAACGAAGCGCAATACATATTGACCCTCCGAACCTCACGAAATCAATACTCTCGATGCCAGCGCCGAGCTCGTGAGTAGATTCTATCTGTACCCCGTTCCTAGGTGTCTTTCAATCCCCGAGGCAAAAAGGCATCACGGAGGCACGACCAACACAAATGCGACAACACGAAAGCGAAGCACAGCGCACCTGTACTCCACAGGACACATCAATAATCCGCGAGGTAACCCACAATCACCGCAAAACGCACTCCTCGGCAGCATCATCTCATCGGAAGGCTCTGCTAAAAGGCGCAGCGCTCAAGCTTGCCAAGTCGCAGCCTCCGCTCTGTCTTCTACGGAATTGCGACTGTGAGTAATGTTACGACATCGGTGTCCCACAGAGTACCTACACAGAAGAAGTGGTGTAGAGAAAAGACGCGCGCTTGGATGGGTACCTAGCTGGGTAAGGTTGCTCGTGCCTGTCCGGGAGCGCGTGCAGTGTTGCCGAGTAGCTGGGTAGCTAAGTACAGGCATATCAGGAAACCAATCATGGCTTATGTGCTGCTGTGCTTTTTCCTCGATAGCTTCCAAACTCTCTCTTGTCCAGTAGACTAAGCCACGTAGTATCATTGTTAGCATTGGGCTTCGAAAGATGCGATGGGCCAGAACACCTTCGCTTACCATGCTAGCTTGCGTCGTACTCTCTGCGTGCAAGTGGTGGACCTCGCCAACGGACTGTGTGAGGTATGGATACCTTAGATAGCAGCTGTCCACTCATCTACCTCAACCTCCACAAGACTCATATACAAACCTCAACAAGCGACCAAGCATGTCAAGGGAGCAAGATCTCAACTCGCTTTCCGACTTGAATCCATGTACCAATAAGAATATAACATCCCTGCTATCATAAGCTCTCTACAGAACGTACGTCCGAACGCCACAGCCTACATCAGCCAAGAAGAGGTCCAATTCCAGCACCCTAGATGTGCAGTGGCTAAAAGTATCGATGATCATCAACATTTTCTCATTCCTTGAGTGAGTGCTTCTTTCTCGGCACGTCTTCTTCGTGCCGAAGTAGCCTCATATTCGCGTGCCTTCTCATGGGAAACCTCGTATAGCACAAGGACTCGGCCGGAGGTCGTGTAGGTGCAGGCAACGCGTAGGCCTCTTCCTCTAATCAAGACCAGCGGACTAGGCCTGCCCCTCGACTGCCACAGGCGCGCTGCCTCCATTGAGCGGTCGTGGACTGTTACGGCGGCTTTCTTGCTTAGTCGTCGACTTGTCGTCGGCGCTGTCATCATAGTTCTCGTCCACGTCCATCTTCCTTGCGGCAGGCTCGAATGTCGGCGGCGGCTGCGAATGAGGTGGAGGCGCACGGTGCCCTTCCTGCGGCGGTGCTGACATGCGCAGCTGTGGGGACTGCGCGGTGATCGACTGCATGGATGGCAGCGATGGTGGATGGTGCGCCGCCTCGGAGGGGTGGTAGGCGGACATTGGACGAACGTCTTCCATCCGCCTGAGTTCCGAAGGACTGCGATTTGGCGGGGTGGCAATCTTGTCGCGTGGCGAAGGATGGTGCATCTTGATTTCGTCTAGCCTTGATCGACTCTCTTCGGTCGTCAGCTTCTTGGCCGCGTTCATGTCGCGTTCATCAAATTCGAACGGCCGCTTGGGCGGTGCAGTACTGGCAGGTCTATCTTCACGCTCGCGCTGTGCGGCATCGGCGGCTGATTGGGCAGCAGAAGGGGCCGGAGCGCCGCTCGCAATGCCAGGCGCAGCATTCGGGTGATGCTCGAATGGTGCGCGAGGGAAGTGCCCGCCTGGCGTAGGAGGACCGGCAGGCTGGTTTAGAAGAGGCCTGATCTCCGGATGTTGCTGCATCGGCTCAAGCTGTCTGGCGTATGATGGAAGCGGTGTGTGGCTTGCAGAGCCTGGCATGCCACCGGAAGGTGTAGGCATGCTGGAAGGCGGCATGCCGTACGGGCCTCGCGGAGGTTCTTGATGGGGTGGAAGCTGCGGCTGTTGCATCTGGTGAGGAGGCAGAGGCTGCTGGTTCTGATGAGGTTGAGGAGGCCCAGGCTGGTACGGATTCATCTGCAGCCCCTTTGGCGACGGCGATAGGCCACGATGAGTTGGAGGGGCCGGCCGCTGAGGCTGCTCTTGGAAGCGAGGCAGCTCATGTCGGGGTGGACTCGGCTGTCTTCCGATGGGCGGTGGCTGTTGCTGTGGCGGCATACGATCACGTTGGTCATAAGGGTTCATAGGCTGCGGCGGCATCTGAGGGTTCTGCACATCCTGCGGACGTGGACCTGCCCAGTTGCTACCGACATTCAAGGGACCTGGTGGCGGACCTCGCGGCGGCGGAGCCTGGGCATGCGCACCCCATTGCGGCCCGGGCGGAGCGCCAAGCGCGCCAGGTTGATAAGCTTGTGGGTGCACGTCTTGTGGCAGTGGCGCGCCACCTTGGTTAGGCATGCCATTCGTGGGCTGACCCTTGAGTAACGCCAGACGTGCCTTGATGTGGACATTGTCGGGATCGAGATCAGCGGCACGTGTGTACGCGTCTGCAGCGTCACTGGTCTGGTTGTTGCACGACTCATACTGTCGACATGTCAACGGAGAACGCGCCGACTAGGCCTGGGGGAGGCAGCAAACTTACAAGGGTTCCCAGGTCATACCACACCTCTGAGATGTTCGGATTCAGGCGGATGGCGCGGGAGTATGCATCGAGCGCATCTCTGTACTGGTTGATCTGGTAGTAAAGCACGCCGATCGAGCACCAAAATGTCGGGTTACGGCCGTCGCGGTAGACTGCTTGTTGGTATGCTTCGTACGCCTTCGGGTACTTCTGCTGTGACATGTAGCATCGACCCAGTAGATACCAACTTTGTGCGTCGGTTTGGTCTGACCACGCGTTAGACATGTACGTCGAGATGGCGTAGACCTGCAAAGCTTACCTGAATTGACAGACTTCTCGAGATACTCAATGGCTTGTTCTTGACTGCTGAAGCTCGTGCTCTGCTGGTGGTGTAGCCAGCCAAGCTGCTGCAACACTTTGGCATGGTTCGGGTCGCGCTCGAGCACGCGCGTGTATGCGGACTTGGCAGAGTCGTACTGCTATCGTCAGCTTGTAGGACCAGTCAGACGCCTACGCGTAATACTCACATCTTTTTGCTGTTCATGCACATGCCCGATTTGGAACCATATGTCTTCTTCGCTCAAGGGTCGCGGCGGATCTGTTACGATGTAGCGGAAGCACTAGGCCAGCATTAGCAAATGTTGCGTGCGCGTAAGTTGCAGCTTGACATACCTCCAGGCTCTGCTGGAACTTCTGCTGCTGTTTGTAGATGATGCCGAGCCGAAAGTAGATCTCGTTCGCCTTTTCGAAATTTGGCTCCATGCGCATGACTTGTGAGAAAGCTTCCTCTGCATGCTCGAGCGAACCGTATCTGTCGTAGAGGATGCCAATGCCGTACCATAGCTTCGGCTCTTTCGGATCCGGCAAATGATATAATGCCTGCTGGTAGGCGGAGTATGCTTGTTGCAGGTCGTCCATCATGAGATAGCAATGGCCTAAGCTGCTCCAGACCTCGCCGTTACCCGGCTCAATTTTGATGATCTGTCGCAGGTATTCCACAGCCGCCGTAAATTGATCTTTCGAGCGCAAGATGCACGATATCGCAAGCATGGCTGGGACGGACCATTGGTTGAAGTTCATGGCGCGTTCGTACGCCTGAGTCGCGCCATCCAGCTCGCCCATTTGCTCGGACAACTGTCCTAAAGCTAGCCATGTCTGCTCATTGACTGCAGTGAGATGGGCCGCCGTCGGCTTATACTGCGGTGGCTGCTGCATGGGCATAGGTCCGGTCGGTTGCTGACGGACAGGAGGAGGGTAATGCTGCTGGTGGGAAAGAGGCCCCGTTGGAGATTGCTGGTTCGCCATGATGCTTTCTCACAAGCGTGACCACCTACATGTACCGACGCGCGTTTGCGTCAGCGGATGGTCTCAGATGGTGCACGTGTTACGGCTGAGGGCGCAGCTCATATTCTTACCTCTCGAACGCGGCAACGACAACCAGCTGCCAGCCCGAAGTGGAAAGTACAAGCACGCCGGGGTGAATTATAGACAAGACAAGGCGTGGTAGAGACGGACAAGGGAGGACCAAGTCAGGCGGACTTGGTATGATGGTCTCGGTCGCGCGGGATAGGAGACGAGGCCGTGGTGAAGGGGAGAAAAGGGAATGGAAGGGCTGGGGAAGTTGCGACGAGGGCGACTTCCTTCTCGCCCGCAGTTCAGAAACCCTTACCCAGATACATGGGCCTTCTCCAAAACCATTTGTGGCTGACGCACCGACCCAGCAAGCATGTGCACCAGAACCGAGACCCACCCATCGTCTGCAGGGGCGGGAAGACGGGAGCTAGCAACCTTGTTCGCGGAGCTCGACGCCTAATAACTTAAATTTGCCGCAACGGGCAGATCTGCGGGCGGCACTTCCCACCAATCAAGGCCTGAGGCTTGTCGACCTGTCTCAGAGTCAGCCAGATCAACTTGCCAGAGCAGCGGATGGCGAGAGGTATACTGTATACAGCAGTGTTGAACCTGAGAGTCACCTGGAAGTTACCTACATCTTTGATTACAGAAGCCAAGACGACGTGCCACCGCTACGCAGGTGAGTGGAAACTGAAAGACTTCATCTCCACGTCTGTTAATACCTGCAGTCAAAGGTCTCAAACGTGCCATTGCTCCGGTTCCTCAGCCGCACTGTCGACTCGTCAAATCCTACCGTACAGTTTGTACAGGCTTCGCCAGAGCCAAGCATCTATAGCATGCTTGTCTGAATAGAACTCCTGAGGGCGGGCGCGAGATTCATATAGCAGCAAGGCGCAGATAATACACCCCGATCGGGTGCTTGCGCTGGATATGCATGCACGCCGGTTTCTGCAGGTGCGGTTGTCGTGTCACGAGCGGGCGCCCAGTGTCTCAGGACTCATGCGAGTCGCCCGCTGCCTGCGTCCCGTCTCTGGCACAAAGGGGAGCGACAAAGCGGATCACTACTGCGGTTAGGTACAGAGCGATGCAACAGGGACGCCTTGCTCTTTGCGATGGATGACAGGCAGCGAGTCCTTTGCCGTCGGGACGAAGTCGACAAGCGGGTAGGCTGGTGAGGACCGTGAGGTGTCTGCTCGGCATTTCTGTTTCCCTAATCGTCTTGTAGCACCGGTACGTAGACCGCGCCAGTACGGTAGTACCTCCGTATTAGTGAGCCTCTTCGTAGAGTTACCTAGGAACTTTGAAAGGTACAACCATCTGTCTTGACAGAGCGGGCAAAGCGTAACACCAAACTCAAGACAGAGACAGCATCCGGTTCGCCATGCCGCCAGACGTCACGAGTCGGGAACAGCCTCAACCGCACCTGCCGCCGCCCTCCACCTCACATCATCTGCAGGCTCACACGACCACTAGGTAGGCTCACCAAGCTATAGGCTCAGGCATAAAAGCTTGTGGCCAAGTTTCAGACAGACAGGCAGACAGACAAAAGCCTCGTTGCCGTCGGCGTTGCGGAACCACTCGCTCAAGCTTCTGTATCGAGCACGGCTGACAGCCGATGGCGTCTGTTCTTGGGGCCGTTCCTGCACATGCCGCCCGAGGTCGTCGCAGGCCATTAGGTAAAGTACAGTACCTAGGAAGCAGACGACGCTACAGCCAAGGACCAACTTGCATCGCACATCATGGACACCGGTCAAGGAACTCTCTGGCGCCGAATCCTCATACAGTGTAGTTGGTGAGACGGAGCTAACATGATGAAGCGTACTCGTCCAAGGGCGGACTGCCATCTATGTTCAGCCGCGCAACCGACCGACGAGTTGGCCCTTCCATGTCCGTAAACCTGGTGCACGACGCAGGGAGACAAGAGGTAGATGTCAAAGACCGTGCGACTGGACCTGTGAGGACTGTCGCCCTTCAGAGTTTTACATATCAGGTACCTTTTTATTATTCAAGTATCTTCACGTTTGTGCGTCCGGTTCATTTGCTGATGTTGAAAGTTGACACCTCGCTTCCACTCAGAGCAGCCTTCTGCAAGTAGGAGACCCGCAGGCCCAAAAGCACTAGACACACCCACGCCGATCTTAAAGTCTGGGTCTCGCAGGGGGGGCGCGCCCTATTTCCGCATCTGTTTTGATGATGATGGAGATCAAATATTCCTAGGCCAAATGTTCATTTCCGGCGCATGAAGGTTCCTGCCGTTCGGTCACCGTGTGACGTGTAACTCCATACCATGATGCATCCCTTTCAATACCGAGGCTAAGAAAGATCACGCAGACGCTCGAGTCACGTGAAGAGTGTTCGTGGATTCATTCTCCAGCAGATTACGGGCCACAGCGGCCCTGATACCTTACCTAGGTACCATCTACACGTGGAATATGGGAGGGTACAACTGCCTTGTAACTTCCCGGCCCTAGCACATAACCGATGCCCATTATGCCTCGTTTCACACTCCGATCCGTTGGCCCAACTCCCCAACCACTACTAACGGTAATAAGGAACCTACCTTCAGCACGGGCTAATTAATCCTTCGAGCGACCAGCACCGCGGTTACGCGTCACGTGTAAGCACTGCGGCGTGACTGGAGCTGAGTCAAGGTATGGCGCCACCAAGCCACCAGCTGCAAGACGGTGAAAGACTCAGAAAGAGGGAGAAGGGATTTCAGCCTAGTAATCGCGTGACTAGCCTACTGGGTACATACAGGAGTTTTACTTCAGCCACGACACATGGCGCAAGCCCATCGTTGGATGTACATCTAGATCGGCTAGACCCCCGGATTCCTTTCGAACAGGAAACAGCCTGTTAACGAAAGGCACCGTGTCTTCTATCCTCGAATGCCACCACAAGGCAAGGCAACTATGTATAGAGAAGCTGCTCATGTGTATTCGATTATCTCCATCTACCTTTCGATTACCAATGTCAAGCTTTGCGCGTCTGTCTGAGCTGTCGGATACTAGTACAGAGAAAGTCGTAGTGTCGAGGCCCACTCAGAGGTGGGTTGCCGCAGTTGCCATGATGACATGGCAGGAGCAACCATCAGTGGGCAGAATGCACAGCATTGATGATAATTCAGGATCAGGAGGAGGCTGCCTTGCAATGAGATTGCCGTGGCGCACTGCAACGTAAGAGGGCCGATATATTACGGGTGGTACCGTTAACGTCCTGTGCTAGGAGCTTGTACTTCGAAGTGGGGACTGTTCGACAGGCAGCACGCCATCCTCTGCCAGCAAGTCAGCAAATGTTCGCAAGGCTTGATTATGTTTTTCAGGCCGCGAATGCAGGGGTATTGGAGATCAGACAGCAGTTGGACAACAATAATGAATCCACATTTGGAGTTCGGTATAGGTCTGTGAGTTATTGCGATGTCATCAGGGTAGGATGGTGGAAGTGAAAGCGATGCGCAAGCGCGACGAACCTTGCTGGCCCATGTATTGTGCCTTCAGTCTCGGTCAATCTGGTCGTCTAGCAGCTGCACTGCCAAACCACGCCAATTCTAGTCGTCAACTTGTCTTCTGACGCTTGCTGAAGAAGCTATCAAGCTTTTTCTGTCCTTCATCATGCGCTAGCCTGCCAATACCACCTCGCTGCCTTTTCAGGCCAATGAGGTGCTGTTTGCTATCGATAGCGAGAATGGTAGTGGACCAGCCATGCAGCGTTCGACCATTAGCTGCAGCTTTCAATGGGCTTACTGCGCTCGCTATCTGCGCAGTGGCGTGGGTGGTTGCTTCAGCATCCTCAACGTCCGCAGCGGGAGTCGCAGGTATGGAAAGAGCCTCGGTGTTGTCTTGTGCTGCTTCGGCAGGGGGAGGCGGTATACTCGTTACCACCGGAGCGGGTGCACCTGGTGAGCTCTGAGGTAAAGTCCTCCGATCTGCCGAAGCCTCGCCTGGTAGAGTCGTCAATGGTAAACACAGAGCTGGTGGAGAACCATTTGGCGTTTTCCCAGCAGGCGAGCTCACCACGTCCGATGGCTCAGTGACTGTGCCCTCGCCCGCCGCCTTTTTAGTCAGAGCAAGCTCCAGGTAGCCAGTGTTACTCCATCCGCCAAGATGTTCGAGCACAACGCTCCCTCTCGCAGCCGTTACTTCAGGCGTGATCGTCAAGCTCTTCCTGGGCAAACGGAGCAGCAACCTTCTCCAAAGATGCGAGAGAAGCATACCATGAGATATGACAGCGACCACCAGCTCGTGACTGGCAGCATCTTGCGCAAGAAGCGGTATGAATTGCTGATCGAGAAAGCCGTCGGCCCGGTTGCCCATAGATTCTTTGCTTTCCACGTCCACGAAGCCTGGGTTATCTTTGTGCTTTGCATAGTGTGCCTCCCTTCCGCTCTTCTTCGGATCTGAGCGAGCGTAGAATGGCTTGCCCTCATAGAAGCCAAAGTCTTGCTCGATCAAATCCGGCACCTTGACGATGTCCACGGGGGCTCTCTCGCCGGCATCGGTGATGTTCTGCGCCCGTTGAACAGCTTCTGCAGTCTTAAGCGCCCGCGAGAGTGGCGACGAGAAGATGTGACTGAAGGTCACTCCGGCTTTCGAGAAGTACTCGCCTAGTCGGCGTGCTTGGTCGACGCCATGATTTGTGAGAGCTGAGTCGAGGACGCCGGCGTATAGACCCGCTACATTATCGACTGTCTCTCCATGGCGGACGAGGAAGAGCTTCATAGGGCCTTCATTGTCGGCGGGAAGGCAGCTATCGATCGGATTCAAGTCGGGAGTGAGGAGGATGACGAATGACTTTTTTGGGCACGACGGCGAGCACACCCAAAGTAGGTAGGCACGGTAGGAAATTGAAGTTGACAGGAAAGCTCGACCGGCTTTTTCTACACACCACTGTGGCCGCTGGTCAGTGCTCCAGCCGCCTGGCCCGGCGTCAGACTGCAGACACATCACCTACTTAGGTACCTTACCTTACCTGACATCAGACTCACGAGTGACGACCATTCATACCCTGGGCTGCACAGTCCTAGGATTTGATCCCGCACCTACTAAAGAACAAGTCAATAGAATGAATCTTCTCCCACCGGCGAGACAAGAACAGTGTTGTACGACCGCTGCCGCTCGGACTCATGAAGCCCAGTCGTCGATCTGGTCGATAGGACTGCACGCGCATTACAAACACACGAGCCATTTCCGCGACGCGAAGCTGAACGATAGCATGCCTCCATCCGCCTTGGCCTTGCTCGCGCCATGTTACGCGCTGTGCTATGCAGCGAGCCCATGTCGCAAGACTTTCAAGCGTCTAGTGAAGGTATTTGAGGCCTCAATGTCCGGACCTCACATATGAACAGTACGCGAATGGAAGATGCAACCAAAGACCGGTGGTACGAATCGAAGCATAACCTTCAAGAAGCACATGCTTTGAAATTCGAACCATTTCTGCTTCTAGTAAAGATTGCTGATGCCGCGCTGGAGCTACTTGACACACACGTAATTGCAACTCGCGAATCTGAGATGACTATATCCTCAAGGAATTTGTTCGGCATGGTCAATCCTTGACACAGCCTAGCTGCTGTACCTCGCTAACACATGGTCGGTATCAACACGACTTGTAACGCAAGTGACGCCGTCTTGAACTGAAGTCCCCCGACTCAACCCGCACACCGAGACCTGGAGCCCTACTTCCGCAATCACCCGCCATCCCTTCTCTTGATCACTCTTAACATCCCACACCACCGGGCACGAAGGCTGCGATGCATGCTCAGAGCTCCATCTCAGACGCCGTGACCCCAGCAGGTACCGTTCCATATTGCCCTAAGAATGGCGATACCGCCGAAGCTGAACAAGAATACAAAACACACGACATGCAAGTACAGACGTCTCAGCAGCACTTTGATCAGGACCATCCAGTACCTTCATGTCAGCACGCCAAATACTACCAGAGACGCGATCTACGCCCTCAGACAGCCAAGATGCGTTTTCCCAGCACATGGATAGACAAAGACGAGACTGGCAACTACGACCCTGCGGAAAAGTTTCGTAGGCGAAAGAGGCGCAGCTACCCGAAGCCGCAAGGGCGACCACGCCCCAATGATCTTCTCAACACCACAGACGAAGTCGTCGATAGGACTGCCTACTCCCTACGTCAGAGCAGCCTAATACTGAAGATCCAATTCCCGAGTGAAGCCAGCAAGTCAGCGTTCCGAAAGCATGTGAGCCACCTGCCTCCGCGGCCGCATGATGACTTCGCCAATGGCTACAGGTTACGGAGCAAGGCCGGGGCACTTCCTGTTCAACTTGACGCCGAATCTTCATTGAAAGAAGAGCTTACCAGAGCCGCGAACTTTCCCGAGAATATTAAAGGCCATCCCTTCGCTCGTGGCTGTTGGCCTTGCCATAGTCTCAACCTACGCTGCCCCTTGCTAGATGACGAAAGGTCTTGGCCGTGCTACACATGTCTCGAAGTCGGCGATGACTGCGATTTGATCACGTCGCCTATCAGGAAACGCGCCTGCGACCGTTGCAAGGGGAAAAGACGAACGTGCTCATACGTGTACAATCACGAGAACAAGGATTCCTGCGAGGGCTGCGCTGCCGATGGATTCAGCTGCGTCGCTGGGCCACTCAAAGAGGCTATTGTACCTCGTCTCAGATACGAGCGAGACTACAAAAAGGATCCTCTACCAACTAAAAAGCCAGCGAAAGACAGCGCGGGCTTCATGCCATGTCGTGAGGCTGGCACGCTCTGCTCATTCGGCAAAGATGACGATCAAGCGGCCTATGTGACACGTCGGACGATGAGCAGCGTCTGCATCCCGCAGAAGATGCAAGATGGCCCAGCTGCCCCACAACAGCCCCCTGCCAAGCCGCACACCGCAGCAGCGCCGAGCAAGAGGGCCGCTCACGATGCTGCCAAGCAGCAAACGCCCACTAAGCAGCCAAAGTTGAATGAACCGGAGACAGTATCTATAGGCTCGAAGAAGAAGATCATCTCCAGATTCTGCCACCCAATCAAGTTCAACTGCGAGGATGCCGATGGCACAGACTCCTGCCACTTCTGCGACCGCAGTAGCTTCTCGATCATGGGTCTGGAGGCAAAGGAAACCGAGGTCTTCGACTGGGCTGACGGACGTGGATACGACGAAGTCGGCGAAGGACACAGAGAAACCGGAAGCGCTCCTACTCGTGTCTGCGCGGCCTGCACCATGGGGCGTGTTCCAGCGATCATGTGCCAGAAGCATGAGATGCAGCCGATCTCGAACGTGACACTCGAGACGATGGACATTGATGGCGCGATCAGCGCCTTGTTCGCTGGTAAGCTTCGAGCTTCGGACCAATGGTGCTCCGTGTGTCCCTCGCTTGCGAGCTATGAGTGCCAGACTGAAGAGTCGATGGATGCCTTTGGAGACCTGCGTTGTGGCTGCGGACTCTCGCTATGCGAGCTTTGCATGCTCAGCCTCACAGATGAGCACGATGGTGATCTCCAGCGAATGTTAGCAGTGCTGGAGGACCAGCCGAGCCACGAGCGACCGTTGGGGTTGAGGGCAGACTGGGAGTTTCTGAAGGAAGATGGGCTGCTCATGCGTCATGTTCTCTGGTCTAGTAAGTGATGACTTCAGTTCTTGAGCAGAGGTAGAGGCGTGGCAACATTCTCTGGCTCTAGCGGCCGAGGTGGAGCATTGTAAAGGTACGCCACGATACACAAGAGTAAATGCCCATGCCAGCAGAACCATGCCCGAAGAGCCGCATGCTCGCGGTGTCCGCCAGTAACTCCTTGTCCGCCATGCGCCCACGCTATGCTAGTGAACTGGTGCAATGCCGTTCTCGCTCACACTCTAGGCGCCAGTCTTTGCGCTGTCCAGGTACTCCTGCCCGGCGTGTTCGTAGGGGTTAGCAATGTACTTGTCGACTCGCTTGCCCAGAAACTGCGTCATCTTGGACAGCTCCTCGCGCAAGCGGCTGACGGACTGTTGATCCATGTTAGTGTGCGCGATGAGATCGGGCATCGACACTGAGTGATTGTTAGCTGACGAAAGAGCCTGGACGGGGGTCCGAGGCGAACGCACCGAATAGTCTGAGCAGGTGCTCGCATCCATACATGTCACACAGACTTTCTCCCGCATGCTCCCCATGACCGGACTCGATCTGCTTGTGGACTCTGTAGAATTGCTCGCGCTCGAAACGATACAGTAGGATGCGGCCCAGCGACTTGTTGAAGTACTCCTTGACGCCTGCAATGACTTCCTCAAGGATATCCGCATCCGCCGAGCCGTTTCGTCGATGTTGGTTTTCGTATGCATAGTACTCGCTCAGAAATTGCGAAATTGGTGTTGGGGAAGGTACGGGGGCGAGCTTCGCATCCTTGGTGACCTTTTCCCAGTCGTCGACGAGGATGGTCTTGAGGTTGTCGGGTATGACGATGCGCACAGCGGGTCGCCGAACGAACTCCTCTTCCTGTACGAGTGATGGTATTAGCCTTTGGTCAGAGGACAGTATGATAGTGTCTTCGGTCGCATCAGTGCCGATGGCGCGCGAGGCTTCTTGCTTTGTTTTCGCGCCCTTTCAATGCCGCCGCCGCACGGCAAGAAGGCCGTCTCTACCCATACCACTAGTAGGCCTCCAACAAGCGCGGTCTACTGCGCGGACAGAGCAGGCTGACAACGTAAAGCCATGCGATGTTTGCTTGGCAAACAGCCTCGCCTGAGGCATCAGCTGACGTGAGAGAATTAAATGAGCATACCTTATCGATGCCTTCGGCCTCCCCTCGCCCTCTTTTCACACCTTTGGGAGGCGGCGGCGCGACCGAGCTCCTGTCCTCGCTTCCCCTCGCTGACGAAGCGGCTGGGTCTGAGCCATATACCCGCTTTTTGGCGGCAGCGGGTAATGGCTTACCAGTTGTCGCTCGTCTCTGCGCATCCATGTCCTTCTTGAGGTTGGATGCGAGCTCCTTGTTCTCTTCCGTGAGCTTGCGGACGCGCTGTTGGGGAACCCAATCGTCCCACCTATGCGAATGAAAATGATTAGCACGGTCTCGGCGTAACGGATCGGCTCATCTGCGCGACACGCTTCGCCGCATCGCTCGCAATGATGGCAGTAGGACCACGATTCGAATAGCGTAGCATGAGTGAAACCGCGAAGCCTGTCGCGCTTTCATACTTCGCCGGCTCAAACGCCATGCGAAAGAAAGGAATGAAGCCCGCTTCAGGAGGCAAACAAACCAGGTCCGATAGGAGGTTCAGATCAGGAAACAGTCACGTACGTATTCTTCCAGCCCTTGTAGTGGACGCGATACATGAAGCCATCTTTCTTGTCGTTAGGATCTTTGATCTTGTGGTCCAGAACCTTGGCCTCGTAGAGTAGCTCGTGATGGAAGCAGAGCACTTTCTCGTCCTTATTGTACATAGGTTGCGCGGATGTAGACGGGGCCATTGTGGAGTTTGACGCAAATGGATTCAGCGATAGCGGCACTGTTCCGAGAAGTGGTGTGCGCAGTAAGAAGATTGGCGGTCGTGGGTGTGGATAATCGTTGCAGGTGGTCACTTCACGTGAACTTATGCGGAAACTGCTTGCGCACTGACCACCGCTCCAATATCGCGTTCAGTCACCAACACCACGATTCAAGACACTGTCCTAGGACGGCGAGAACAGCAAACGCAGGGCAAAAGCCATTCACACTGGCTGCCGATACTTCTTTGATAGTCATGGGGAGAATAAAAGATTATCACGAAGAAGACTACCGTGGCTGTAGCTAAGGCCATTTCTCACACTTCCTATCCACCCTAAAGCCTCTGCTCCCCGTCTTTGGGAACCGTCGTGTTGCAAAGGTAGTGGTTGTAAGGCTCACTGAGCTGTCTGAGGAGACTCTCGAAGGCAAGAGCGCCTTGCTGTGCACCAAGGGGCCCGCTGATCGAACACGACGGCTCGAGACTGTGCAAGTCCAACCGCAAAAAGTCCCGTCGTAGATATGCTCGCGCAGCCTGACGGCAGTAAGAGGTAAAGCAACGCGTGCGCTTCGCTAGTCAGAGACTCGCGGCCAGGACATGGTGCGCAAGCTTCCTAACTGTCCGATTCATAGTCTGCGCTATCACCTGTCCTGCCAGGCCTGTAAACGTAAGAGGCGCGAGAAATAGGCCACCTGGAACGAACTATTACGAAACGCAAGTAGATGCACAACTCAATGTAAAGGATACAATCCTGCGACGTGGAAATACCATTGCGCCTCCTGTAGGTTGGACACAGGACGGATAGAAGGGAAATGCACTGAGCCGGAGACCGTGGGATGTCTCTTGGAATATCGGCGCTTCATCTTACCACACACTTCTTTTTGGAGCCGGAAGGCAGCCAGTTCCCTGATGTCCGCCCGTGCTCAGCGGGATCCGGTCCACGCAAGAGTCCAGTGGAAATGAGTAGCCACGCAGGTCTGTCAAGATCTGGCAAGTTGTCGCACCAGTCACCAACTTTTGTCCACGATAACAGACGTTTGATCGACAGGTATTTCCAGAGCCTGCATCGTGAAGTGGAAATGAGAGCACTCACCGGATCGATGATCTACCTTTGCACGCGATAAGCTTTCAGATGCGTGTTCGAAGCCTCTGGTGAATAATGTGAACACCTTCGTACTTTGGATTGATATATGTGCAAGTGTACTGACCTGGTCTTCACATACGCCATCTTGCCGGAATCCTAATATTTCGCCACGTCTCCCCGCCGCTACTGCAGCCTGACACCAGCCTGCTTCTGCCTCTTCCCCTCCCTACCCTGGACGTTCGCAAACCCGCCTTCTCCTCCAGCATGCAGCACCCCTTTCGCATTGTCTTTGCGTTCATCCTCAATCTTCTTGAGCCGTTTCTCTGTTTTCTGCTTTCCTGAGCCTTTGCCGTGAAACATGTGACTCAAATGCTTGAACGCCTCTTTCCTGTTCATCTCCCTACCAAACTCATCGTGGTACTCCAGCTTCACGTCGGGCCTGTACTGCTTCTGGAACATGTCCGCCTGTAGTTTCGCGAGGTAGGCTTCACGCGCTTCGTTCTGCTGGCGGGCGTAGGTGTCGCGTTCGCGATTAGACATTCGATCCCAACGCCCGGACTTGCGATCTAGTTCTCGCTGCTCGCGCGCTTTGACGTCGTACTCGTCTATCAAGCTCTGTTTGTCGGCAAGGAACTTGCTCCGAGCGCGCTCTTTCTCTGTCAAGTTCTCGGCGGCGGGGTCGTGTATTAGACCGCGCTTACGCAGCAACGAAAGTGAGGCGCCAAGGCCTTGCCCGGCCATGCTGGATTCCTCTTCGAGACCCGTGGCTGTGATATCGGCCGCGGAAGCGGACCTTTCTCGCTTCATGCGCTCTTCTGCCTCCTCGGCATCCGCATACGACGTCGAATTTCCCATGGCAGTGTCACCATCTTCGTCTTCTTCATCTTCACCTTTGACGATGGGTGGCTGCGGTGTTCGACTCTCCCTTTTCGAGTCCCTCTCTTCAGGCGCCTCCGGCTTCTTGAGATTCGCCACAAATTCGCTCGTCTCATCGAATGTGATACCTTCTTCGTCCTGCTCCGGCTCATGGACAGGCATCTCCTCCCTCATCTGCCGTGCTAACTCGGCCGCATCCGTCTTCTTCCTCTTCTTCAAAGCCGCTCGCCGCTGTTCGGCCAGCTTCTCCTGGAGATCATCGTCGTCAAATTCGAAAGTTCGCTTCTTGCTAACGCCTTCTGTGCCCTTGAGCTGTGGGCCGTCCACGTCCATGGCATCTACGGTCGGCTGAGCTGTGACCGACGGCTCAGCACGCGGAACGATATCGTCGTCATCTGCAGCCTTTTGGCGTGTCTTTCTCTCCTTCTTGCTCTTCTTCGGCTTCTTGACCTTGACGGTTGACGGATCGATGTAATCCGATGCTGGAATATCATCCTTAAGCATGCCCAGGTTCACCTTGATGCCCCTGCTTTTCACCTCACCATCGTCGGCCACTGTCCTCTGTTTTTCCTCGACCGTATTCCCCTGCCCGTCGAGAGTAAAGCGCTTGCCCTTCTTGCCCTCAATCTCCTCGTCGTACTTAGACAGCACTGACTTGGCTTCCCCCTGCTCAGTCGGGTCGTAATCAGGCTTCTTCTTCTTCGATCGCAAAGTATCCTCCAATTTCTCCTTCGTCCTTAGCTCCTGGTTCTCCAGTTCGTCGTCTTCACTTTCTTCTCCGATTTCTGCATCCTTCAATGTAAGCACCTGCTCACCCGTCGCCTCATCGAACTCCTCGGCCTCATGCCCGACCTTGACGCCCGCAAGATCCCTCGAGGTGTACTCCGCAGTCTGCTGTGCCTCACGCTCCGCTAATTCGTCAGCCATCTTTCGCGCCTTGTCGATTTTTCTCTGCCGCTTCTTCTGGCCTAGTAGCCAAGATCTCGTGTCCAGCCCCTCATCCTCGTTAGACACTTCGCCCAAGCCCTGCCCTTCCATCTTCGCAAATCTCGCTGCCGCGTCGCGCGCCTTTTTCGCGGCGGTCTTGCGCTTATCTCTTTCCTCCTTTTCTCTTCGCTCCGCCTCAAGCTTTTGCCAGTTCTTGTCCGCAGCTGCTTGCCGCTTGTCGAGGGTCGACATGTCGTCTTCGCTTTCCTCCGACTCCTCGGCATTCTTGAACTGGGGTCCGCTGCCCTGCCCGGGGACTGGCAAAGGCGCCATGCCAAGGGAGACGCGGACCTTGTTCATCTGCTCGATGGATGCGACGTCTGTCATAGTGGCGGAGGGGACGCTGTAGCCGGCGTGAGGCAAAGGGTGCGCTGAGATTGGCTGTCGCTTGTCTCGAGTGAAATGTCTTGCTTCACAAGAGGTGTTGCAAGCGTGTGATGATGGACGAGAATCTCTCGAGACTTGCAGCTTGGGAAGGGCTCAAGCCCCACTACCTTACGAGCCACGCCAGGTCCTCAGGCATCACATACTGACTCGCTTCACGACCGGGCACATCCCCATTACGCCTAGCGCGTTTCGTCGCACCAGCAAAAAGTTCCTACACGCTTCACGTTCTCGTCTCTTCTCCTCTTCACCAAAAAAACAGATCTGTGTCCAGCGGTCCTCTTCCTGCTTTCGCGGGTCAAGGGTCGACTGCTGGTCAGTTCGACGACTATGCAAATCTTCAAGTCTTTCGATTAGTGATGGAGTAAGTGCGGTCGACAGATCTCAGAAAGAGCTTTGGTCATATCATATCTTGAGCTCTTCGTGAGCTCGGTGTCGTGGCCGAAGGGGCGCTATATTCCGAATCGTTCCCGAGTCCGTTGGACGCTGAGGGTAGGGAAAAACCATAGCTTGCCTACATACCACACCACCGTCTGGAGTCTTAATCGAAGTGGCTTCGATGGAGGCAACGGGCACTTGAATCGGGAAGGGAATGCACCGAAGTGAACGTCTCGCGTCCCCAGCACGTTGCCTTGGGAGCGCAGAGTTCGACTTCAGAATGAGAGCGCACAAGGTTGCGGGTATTCTTGCGCTCGAATGGAAGCAGACCAAGTCAGCGAGTGTAAATCTGCACGCCAAGCTTGGAATTTAAGCGTCGGCTGGCCAGAAGTCCGTCCGCCCGGAAATGATCTCTGTGCTGCTCCAGCTTGATGTTTATCGATTCTCTGTGCGTGGCTAGGCATGCGAGGTCTTCGTTGCATGAACCCGGGCGCGGTCAGCTCCGACACGGCAAAAGTAGATCACATTTGAACAGCTCTGCTTCAGTACGCCCTGTAGTCTCTCTAAGTTCGAGCAGATTTTCTGGGAACGCGACAGACCATAACACCGTATCATACGCAGGGACTTGAGATATTTTGGGCAAGTCAAGGGTTGCAAATGTCAGCGCCCGTTTGCCTAAACACTATCGGATGGGTCGACAGCAATATAAGCAGAGCCGTCACATATAAATTCCTATGAAAGAATTGTTGATGACAGCGCTGACCGGTCCGCCACCAGAGCACTAGGTTTGCAAATTTCCTTAACTCTGCGTCGTCTGCAAGCTCTGCGAGACCCCAATACTCAAGAAGGACCCCTTCGCGGCTCGATTGTGCAAGGCAGAGAAGCTCTAGACTACATCAAGACCCTGCGTAGAGAGGAGCGGTGGCTTCGGCACTCTCTCGGCTACCGGCCGGCAACAGAAGGGACGAAGGCGTGCAATCGGACAACTGCAAGCGGAAAGGGAGCTCATTAGGTGTCACACCGCACACCATGTCCACGGCAACAGAACGTCATGTCTCGCATGCGCGACTGCGTAATTGTCATCGGTGGAATGAACCATATGCTCTCCGCTTGAGTCATCCCACGGCACGGTAATGACATGGACGATGACAGGGAAAAGAGAGCATTGAGGCAGGTCGAACTTGCTTTGCCAGCTTCTCGTCCGCTCCTTTCCCATTGCGCTTCCTCGAGCGAGCATGCATACCAGCGCTGGGAAAGCCATACAGTAGTCAGCGGCGAGCGGTACGAGGTAGACATTGCGCGGAAAGTGTAGGAGGATGCCAGGTGTGGAAAGGGGGTCGCGTGAGGGACGTAAGATGAGCGTGAAGGGCCCGCAGCGTTTTTCGTGCTTTTGACGATTTTTGACAATCTGCTATGTAAGGCTCTAGCACCCTGGTCCAACGTGAATTGCCTCACCACGGCTTGCCGAACGACAAGGTTGACGAGTGAGTTCTACTAGGTCGCGGGAGGACGCGTGATGGGAGAGGATGATCACTAGAACAAGATCCAGACGGCAATGAGAACACCGTGTCGTTGACTGCTTCCGCGCGCCGACACTGTCCCAGCTGCTTCCGAGGCCACGGCGTCGACATTTTACAGGTTGCCTAGGCTCTTGCACTTGGAACGTTCACCCGGCTGGCCCCTCCTCGAGTACTTTGAAGTACCGAAGAAACACCAGCCCCACGCTGACCACGCAGCGGGATCATCAGGATGCCGGCGTTGCGACATCTGGGCAGAAATCCCCGCATTTTACTCCAAAGTCGCCTTGGCGGGCCTCCGCACTTGCCTTGTCAGTCGCCGACGAGCAATATGTTCCGACACGCTCGCTGTCTGCAGCAGGACCTGTTCGTCCGTTCAGGATCAATGCGTCGAATTCGAGGCGGGTTGCCATGGGCTAGACGGACATGTCCACCGCTTCCAACACGCCCAGGACACGGACCGGCTGGTAAGAGTGTTGACCCGAGCGCAAAGGCCCCAGAGGGCGGACGTAGCGAGATCTGGCTGACTGACTGTTGTGTAGCCAGAATTGTCGCTTGAGGCATCTGAAGTGTAAGATACTTCTCCATCAATGTGCTGCCGACGACAGGAATGATCGGACACTAACCGTCTTTGTCGCAACAGGCGATGAGCAGAGACCGTCATGCACGCGGTGTGAGAAGGCAGGTACGCAGACGACGACCAACGTGCTCCCGGGTGGCGGTCGTTGACGGCTTCGTGTCTCGCAGGCATCGAATGCGTTCGTGGGTACAACATTCGCTTCAGACATGGAGCGAATCCAAGGCATGTCGGACAAGCGATCGAAACGCAACGGCGGACTGACCGGTCCCCAGCATCACCGACAAAGGCTCGGGCCCCGCGAAGAATGAATTCGACTTCAGCAAGACTCAACCATGGGTCAATACAGCTCGAAGCCTCACATTTCTTGACGAGACTGCAGAACTCATCAGTATCTACGATCATGCCGCAGAGCCAGAGACTAATTATGCAGTGCCGGAGCCATGGACAGAGGGCGCGAAGTCGGCGCCATCGTCCGCGTTTGACACGAACTCTATGCCTGCAAACTCCCCGGCTGCTATGAGCAGTCGAAATGCTCTGGAGCGGGTCAATTCGACAGGCCACACGAGCTTCGCTGATTTCAGCTCGCCCCCCAAACGGAGACGCCTGACCATGAGCAGCTCGTACCACAGTTCACCAGGTATCACCACAGAGAGTCCAGCAGAAGCGCACCTAAGCCAGACAGGACAATCACCAGCAAACTCATGGCAGGCTTCTCCACATTCCGGATGGACGCCAGCGATCATGCAAGATATTCAGGAGATGGCGGATAGCGCAATGACAACCGACAGCAATACCATAGCCGTAAGCACCGGCTTTAGCCCGCTCCAGCCGACAGTATCGCTCGGCCAACAGACTTTCAACGCTGTGTCTGACTCTCTTTCACGAATATATCTTGACACGCCCATATGGCCACTGCAGAGCAAGGAAGAAGCGCACCTCCTACGATACTACGTTGAGAACCTCGCCCGCAGCTTCGATCTTACAGACCCGCTCAGGCACTTTAGGCGCATAGTACCTCAACGGGCTGCAACGTGTCCAACGCTACTGAATGCGATCTTTGCCTTGTCAGCTAGGCATCTGAGTCGGGTTGGCAAGTACGATCCGCTTGTGTCAAACAAATATCATCAAGAATGTCTGAAGCATCTCATACCAATGTTGGACGACACGACGGCTATCTTAGATGAGAATCTGCTGGCCTCGACTATCATTCTTCGCCATCTTGAAGAAATTGAAGTACCGCTATCTGGTCAGTCGCCAGCCGATCAGCAGAGCCACTTGTTCGGCGCGCATGCTTTCATGATGAGTCAAGAGCAGGTCGCTTTCTCTGGAGGACTTCGACAAGCAGCGTTTTGGGTTGGTTTGCGGCAAGAGATCTATGTCGCTTTCGTCAACCAGCGATCCATCATACCCGATCTCTCACACGTCAATTTTGATCGCTCGTTCGACGCTGCAGAGGACAACGTCTGGACGTGTAGGATGGTCGTCCTGTGTGCGGACGTCATACGATGGTGCTTCGGCGAAGAAGACCATTCAACAACTGCGTACACGTATCTCACAGACATGGTGGACCAATGGCATTCCAGCAAGCCGCAGTCCTTTGCGCCCATATACTACGAGCCACCAGGACCCGACAACGTCTTCCCAGAATTATGGTACGTTCAAGACGAGATCTTGATAGGCCTGCATTACTACCACATCGCTCGCATTCTACTAGCCTCCTACAACCCGCGAATTCCTCGCTTGGGACCAGGTCGGGCTCTAGCGATTCGAAAGATGGACGAAGAAGTGAAAGAGCATGTGCTTGCCAGCTGCGGCATGACCATGAGCAATTCACTAACAGCACCAAATTTCACTTATGCGAGCATGGGCGTTACGATGGCTGGTGATAAGTTCACTGAGCGGCGGGAGCAAGAAGCCTTGATTGATGTGCTGAGGATCTGCGATGAGCGGTATGCATGGCCGACAGGACATGCGATTAGTAATTTAAAGGTTGCTTGGGGATGGGAGTCGACTTGAGGGCGGATGCTCTATTATAACGGCTGTATATTTGTAAATAACGTGCTAGGGATCAGGCATGAGACGGGGAGACATTTGTCGCAAGGCGATGTAGTATTGTACAGGTACTTGAGGTAAATGTACATATCTGTGTTGTGACACACATCCTCGGTCACTTCGGTCATGACGCATAGCACAGGTCATCTGACAACATCGAAGTACCTTAACGTACGGTACCTTTCCCTTGTATATATCCATATGAAATGGTGTCACACAGTGGCAACGACACTTACAACAGTGCATTACAGCAGGCATAGCAGCGGGGCAACCTTCAAACCCCAATCCACATTTTCCTTTCAAAGCTGTGGTAGATTTTGTTCTCGTCAGCCCCTGTTGTGCAGCCGATTGAATCGACAGCCGTTTTGATTTGACAAGCAGAGAACGAAGACTGGCACAAGAGACGGAATCAGACAGAGTTGATGGGTAAACGCTGAATTTCACTATACTCTCAACCACCTTCGCTCAAGATGGGAGACGATGTATATAAGCCGGCAACGCCAAAAGCATGCATCATTTCATAAACCAATCGCAGACAGCCTCTACCACTTGATGACGCGCTCGGTCTCGCCCTCACGCGGGGGGAAGTAGGTGTTGACGAGGCCCAGGTAGTACTCCTTGAGCTCGTTGATGTCCGGCAGACCGTCATCCTTGCTGTACAGGTCGTAGGGGTTGAAGGCCTTGACAGCCTTGAACATCTTCTCATCCTTCTCGTTCATCATCCACGCGTAGCCGCCGGCGCTGTGCCATGGGTAGAAGGAGTGGTAACGGATCATGGCGAGAGCCTCGTCGGGCAGCGTGCTCTGCTCCTTGCAGATGTGGTAGAGGTACTCGTCGTGGCCCCAGCTGAGCATGACGTTGTCGAGGCCGCAGCCTTCGGAGTAGATGCCGGTCTTGGTGCTGTAGATGGGGTCCTGGCTGTCGGGGTTGTTCTCAAAGGTGCCCGGGTAGATGATGGACTCGTCGAAGCGGCAGCCGACGGGGAAGGTGTCGCCGACGACGTCCCATTGGCCTCGGGCGTCGTAGAAGAAGAGGAGCTTGCCCAGGTCGTGGATGAGACCGACGAGCTGGAACCACTTGGGCTTGCCGTCGCGGCGGATGGCCTCGGCGGATTGCAGAAGGTGCTCGATCTGGCTGAGAGAGGTGTCCGGGTCGGACTCGTCGATGAGGGTGTTGAGCTTCTCCATGGCTTGGAAGATGGTCATCTCGGCGCGGGTCTTGGATTTGAAGTCGTTGCGGGCCTTGAGGTTGTAGGCGACCGTCTGCTTCTCGTGCTGCTCACGGTAGAAGTTCTTAACGCGGTCGCAGGCCTCCTCGTACTGGCGGAACTTGGTCTTGTCCTTGCCCTCGTCGAACTGGGACTTCTCGTAGACGTCGACCTCCTCCTGGGTGGCGGTGCCGTTCTTCACCCTCATGGCAGCCTTGAGGACATTGACCTCGTCGACGGCATCCGAGGTAGCCTCGAGTGCCAGACCATCCTTGTGGTCGTTGAAGTTCTCGTTGATGTTTGGCTGCTCAGTGTGCTCGAGGATCGCTGCAGGTGCCATTTTGACTGATGTGTAGATTGATAGATTTCTTTGGGGTGCTGGGGTGCTGTCTCGAGCTGTGAAGTGTAGAGAGACTGTGGAGAGGACTGAAGATGCTGATGATGGGATAGGAAGAACAACAGGACGGCCGCTCACCTTTTCTATCTACTCACTCTCGCTCGCCCCGGATGAAGCAGTCTGCTCCACTTGCCCATCTCCAACACGTAAGGCAAGAGGACGGGCGGGATAGCGAATGTGGGCGCTCCGCAAATCCTCAAACGGATTGCTGGAGAATGCTCTCACGACGCCCAGACCCATCCTGACTCCTTCCTGCAGGGCGACTTGCCTTGTCTGAAGTCAGATGGCCACGCCAGAGCCATGTGCTGAGCTTCATTGGCTCCGTCCGGAGGCGTTGTTCCACTTCGGAGGCCTAGCGCACCGAAGATATGGTGGGTCCGGAGGCCATTTTGCGGCACTTTACTCAATCGGGTAGCTCGGAAGACAAGTTTTTCCATCTGATCCGAGAGACGCGAGCTTCTGTGGGTCGTCGAGGTCATCGAATGTGTGCTGTTTGGCCGAAAAGTGAAGGAGTGGGCGAGCTTGCCCTCATACGCGGACGGAATTGCCTTCCTGATATGTCTGCTCGGAGCGCTACGGCGGTACGTTTCTCCTGCGCCGCTCGGAACTGAGCTGTGGGCAAGACGGAGAGTCCGAAAGAGGCAGTAACGCGATGAGATGTTCCGTTGCAGGTCTCTGCACTGCTCGTTCGACCTTGAGGTTTTTCCGGTCACCATGGGGCAACGATGATGTTTGTGGGGAAGTCTGTGCACACGTCGTTGATCGCGTCGCACCGTCTTCATGTAGAGCAAGACAGTGATCCGTACGATTCAAGCAGATTTGGCCTTGACAGACAGAAAGAACCTCGACGCGGGCAGGGCGATGCAACGGAGTAGCATACGGAGACATGACTATCTACCCATCCACCCTCCATCGACCGTCAAGATCTCACCAGACACATACCCGCTTGCTCTGCTCGCGAGAAATACGACGCTGCCCTTGAAATCCTCTGGGCTTCCCCATCTGCCTGCCGGTATCCGCTCAAGAATACTGGCCGCTCTCTTCTCGTCGTTGATCAAGGCCTCGTTCATATCCGTAGCAATATAACCCGGCGCGATCGCGTTCACACATATGCCCTGTGCCGCCCATTGATTCGAGAGTGCTTTCGTGAGCTGACCGACCGCACCTTTGCTTGCAGCGTAGGCCGGTACGTTGATCCCACCTTGGAATGTCAGGAGAGATCCCACGTTTATGATGCTTCCTCTTCGTCCGTGCTGGTCTGGCGACCTGGCGAGCATATGGGCTCCGACGTCTCGGCAGAGGGTGAAAACCGCATTTAAATTAACCTGCATGACTTCGTTCCAGTCTTCGTCTGGGAATTGATGCGCTGGGTGTCGTCGTTGGATGCCGCCGCAATTCAGGAGGACATGCACTTCATGCCCGTCTTTCAGCACTTTCGGTAAGAGCGCTTTCATTGAGTCGTTGGAGGATAGGTCTGCGGTGTAGATCTGAGATTTGCGGCCCAGCTTCTCAATGGCTTGTTTGGTTGATTGACTGGACTCGTCGCGCTGCAGGTTGTCAGCCCTGGCCGAATAGCTACGCCTGGAAGCAGCAAGGTGTATTTACCTGTACCAGCATCACATCTGCTCCAGCTTCTGCTAATGCTATTGCCATGGACTGTCCAATGCCTCTTGTGCCGCCCGTCACCAGGGCGGTCTTCCCTTCTAGAGAGAAAAGCTGTTGTACGGAATTCATTGTGGAGGCTGAAGTGCCAAAGTGCTCGTTGACCTGCTGTAGTCTCGTACCTGCCATCAGATTCGCGTACAGACGAGCGCAAGGTAGCGGAAGTCTGTTGACTTTCAACCCATAAACTGAAGCTCACCAAAAGCCGAAGAGAGTCGGCGTTTGAGAAGCGGGACGCGATTTCGGTTTCTTCGCCCGCGTTGAAGCCGCCCCAAGATGACCCCCAAAAGGGCATTGGAGAAGCATCTGGTAGCCATTTCTCAGGCATCTCCTTCTTGAAGATTGTTCAGTATAGACTACTGTGAAAACACAAACACCTCAAGTGCCTTTATACCTTTTTCAAAGCATCATGTCGTGCCAAATCCATGCCTCTGTCCTTCACGGAATCAAGGAACTGCGAGTCGTGAGTGACCAGTAGCCGACACATCAAGGTGGTATAGCACGAAACTGACCTCTTCGCAGGAACCCAGACAACTCGAAGCCCCTACCTCAGACGAACTTCAAGTCCGCATAGCCTCCACCGGACTCTGCGGCAGCGACCTACACTACTACTCTCACTTCAAGAACGGCGACATCCTCGTCCGGGAACCGCTCTCTCTCGGCCATGAATCTGCTGGCGTGGTCACAGCCGTTGGCTCCTCCGTCTCTGACTTCAAGGCTGGCGACAAGGTAGCACTCGAGGTTGGCCTGCCGTGCGGATCCTGTCAAAGATGCCAGCAAGGGCGGTATAACATTTGCAAGGACATGAAATTCAGGAGTAGTGGCAAGAGCTTCCCGCACTTCCAGGGGACGCTGCAAGAACGGATCAATCACCCGGCCAAGTGGTGCTACAAGCTACCCGAGGACGTGAGCTTAGATGTCGGAGCACTGCTAGAGCCGCTGGGCGTTGCTCTGCATGCTTTCCGGAGATCGCAAATGCCCAAGGGTGCTACCGTCCTCGTCTTTGGCGCTGGTGCTGTCGGGCTGCTATGCGCAGCAGTAGCCAAGCTGAAGGGCGCCGGAAAGGTCATAATCGCAGACATTGACCCGGGAAGACTAGACTTCGCGGTCAAGAACTCCTTCGCCCACGCCTCGTACACAGTGCCTATGAAGCGAGGCAAGGACGTCGACGAGAACCTGGCGATCGCCAAGGAAACAGCAGCAGCAATCGGTCAGGTGGACAACGTTGGCGAAGTCGACACAGTCTTCGAGTGCACCGGCGTTCCTTCGTGCGTGCAGGCATCGATCTTCAGCACCCGGCCCGGCGGCCGGCTCATGCTAGTCGGCATGGGCCACCCGATCCAGACCATTCCCCTAGGTGCTGCCGCGTTGCGAGAAGTGGACATCGTAGGCGTGTTCCGCTACGCCAACACCTACCAGGAGAGCATCGAGCTCGTACAGCAAGCCGCAAAGTCCTCCGAAGGCCCGGACTTCCGCAAGCTGGTCACGCATCGCTTCAGCGGACTCGAGGAGGCGTCGAAAGCGTTTGAGATGGCTGGGAAGACGAAGGATGCAGACGGCAAGCTGGTGCTGAAGGTCGTGATCGATAGTTTGAGCGGTGCGCAGTACTCTTCGAAACTGTAGACTAGCGGTGACTGACCCCCTTTGTTAGACTGATGATAATGAGCGAGACGAACTGCGGAACATGGCGTTTTTTTATACAGCGTACTGTCTATAAGGTTTAGCGCGGCAAAGATGCATATGCGGAACACCGTGTCATTCTACTGTCAACTTGCCACAATCTGTCCATTACTGCAAGTGGTCCCATCCGCCACAGCGCCCATCTGCACCCATCCGCCTTGATCGCAAATGTCAAATTGCTGTCCAACATTCGTACACATGATGCTTCCTTCGTCACTGCAATCCCCATCTGGCCGGGATCTGACGTATCGGTCATCCCGGTATTTACCGTCGGTTGTCTGACCTTGCTGGGCGTACTGACTCGTCTCGCTTGAATATGGAGAAAGGTTCGTGAGACACTCCATCCCGTCCGCGACGTCTCTTGGATAGCCGTAGACCCAGTCCTGCGAAGGTCTGTCTTCGGGATAATCGCATGTATAGAATTCTGTGGCGGAGGTGCAGATGAATGTGCCTGGGACACAAGGAAGGTAGCGACTCAAATCGCCAGTTGCGTATGGAGGGCGGTCTGTATTGGTCGAAGGGCTAGAGCCACTTGCGCTTGGCGCCGGAGCTGCTCGAGAAGACGAAATTGGTATGGGCGAGGCAGTGATAGTTCGCCTCACGCTCTCCACGCTAGACGTACTCCGCGCAGGTGAATAGCTGGTCGGCGATTGGGTGATCGTCACAGCTGGTGTTGCCGAAGGCGCTGTTGTTGCTAGAATACATTGCCATTCGCAGACGTCCACATTCTGGCAGGAATACCCAGTCGCGCAGGGGCAGATCGCTGCTGTTCCTGTGCATGCCGACGGAGGGAAGGAGGTGTGATAGGCTGTTGGACTGCTAGTCATCGTAAAGGTTGAATGTGGCATCGTTATGGTAACCACAACGGTGTCAGGACAGTCCATGGTCATTGTCACTGTGGTGGTTTGAGCAGTAGAGCTGGAGGTGCTCGGCGCTGCAATGCGGTGCTGTGGGAAAGACTCGAGCGACAATGCGGAACTAGAAGCTGCACCGTAGCTTTCGTCAATGTCGGCGGCCTCTGAGGAGCCTGTAACAATTGGTGACACCGCTGCAGCTGGAGCAAATGAGGGTACAGTTGGGTCCGTCCCCATTGTTTCGCTACTTTGAGCGTCAGAAGCAGCCGGACTGGGGGTCACTTCACTCTGACCAGACGCGGCGCTAGTGATCGTGTCAGTGTCGCCCAGTGCCTCACCATTCCCCGTTGGCGCATCGCAGACACCTTCCGTTGGCGGGTCTGAACTGCTCATCCCGTCGCCATACACGACGTCCGGACCGGGCTTAGGGTACACTGGATTTTCATCTTCTGTTGTAACACAATCATTGACGCCTGCCAGATTGGCCTTCCAGAGGTAAGGCAGGCTGTCAAAGGTATTGTACGCCTGCCGTCTCCTGCGCTTCTTCGAGTTGCTTGATCCAATGGTGACATCGGCGCAATTCATGTAGTATTCACGATTGCCCTCGTAGTTCTGCCATGTCCAAGCAAGTAGCGCATCACCTGCTGGCGCATAGGATGGAATGGTAAAGTCGTACGTTGTGGTGAGAGGACAGCCACCGATCATGCTCTTGATGACGCGAAAGGACGCGCCGTTATCGTAAGAGAGCGACATTTGGCAGGATCCGCCTGCATGTGTAGCACTGCCGGCTAGCGTCATATTGTAGGTCGAGCCTGCTGTGTAAGTGACGACAGACTGTCTTGGCTCGTCGTTCTGGTAGCCTTTGCAGGGAAAGTTCGAGCCGTCTGCTTCCAGTGGCGAGGTCATACTGTAGTCTATGTCTTGATAGGTGTTGTCCGGGTTGTATTTGCTGCGTAGTGCATACGGCCAGCTCATCTCCATATGACACAGGGCTGGCGGAAGGATTAGGAAGATGCTGTACAATGCTTTAACGGTCGTCATGTTCGTTCTTCTCATGGAGGTCATGATCATAGCAAGAGGCGTGAGAGCGTGGAGAGCAATGGGTGCGACATGATCGCCAGGAGACAGGCAATATATGGTGCAAGGAGGCAATCGTCCAGCCACCGCCTACCTCTTCAATGCTGCCTACCTGTATGGACACTGTGGCGAGAAGGACTATGCTGGCGAGGGAGCAAGGTGGGTATGGTTGCACATTCTTTGCGACGCTGGCCAGCCGCATTCCACAGTCTGTAGGCACTTCCGCCATCTGTAACCGCGGACGAGGCCTGTGCCTCCTTACTGGGTATCATTCCTCTTCCTCAGCCGTCCAGTCACGGTTGTTACCCTAGTCGAATGGCAATGCACCAGTGACTGGGTGTAGATGGTTGAGGAGATGAAGTGTTCGAGGCTGCCCAGGAGACCGCGGCATCGTGGATGGTCCAAGCTCAACGCGTCGAGCATGACGCGTCTCATCAAGACTGCCTCTGCCATTCATCAACGTGCGAGTCTCGACGCACTGCACGCACACATCCCCAGTCTGTCAGCTCACATCATGCCTGGCCTACACACGCAAGACGATACGACTAAAGAAGAGCAGCTGAAAGCAGCTTTATGGTACTCAATCGGAAAGATGGTGGATATTGTCACACTGGACCCAGACCTGAACGCAACACCACACTTCATCGGCGGCTTAAGCGAGCTCGTCTGGGCACAAATCGCAAATGCCGCACGCGATCTGGAAGACTTTGCGAAGCATGCTGGACGCAGCACGATCAACAGCAAGGACGTGATATTGCTTGGACGCCGTAACGACGGATTAGAAGAGGTACTGAAAGCTCAGTCAAAGAGCGTGAAGGAGACAAGTCAAGGATGATCGAAAGAGCACCGCTTTCAGGACGTTGAAAGTCAGCGCACCGCTGTCAACTATCTATTGGTCTACAAAAGTACAGGATAGCGGCAACAGGAGACGCTCAAAGTCTTACGCTTGCACCAACTTATTGCTTGTCCGGGAAGCCAAGGTTGACCTATTACGACACTTGTCAGTATGCGATGCCGGATCACGCTTTCCAGAATGGAGATTCTTACACCAAATTCAGGATACACGAAACGAGTGATGCCCTTCTTCTTGTGGATGCCTTCTAGCGACTCCATGTCCGTAGAGTCGAGCTTCACAGTTTGCAGGTTGCTCTCGATGCGCGCCGGCGTCACGGACTTTGGAAGGGCGCAGTTGCCCTTGCTCACTACGCAAGCGGTCAGCACAGCCGTTGGCGACCGACAAAGAGACATCAAATTACCTTGGTAGCTTATCAGGATGGTGCCCGGACCAACATTGTGCTTCTTCGCCACCTCCTGGACACCCTCTTCCTGGAACAGTGGACTGCCAGTGCTGCCGAGGGGACTGTAGGCCTCGACGAGAATGCCTTTGCTCTTACAGAAGTCGACAATATCCTGTTGTGGGCAGTAGGGGTGGTTCTCGATCTGGTTGGCTGCGGGCGTGACCTCGACGTGGGGCAGCAGCTCTTCGAGGAACTTGACGCTGTAGTTGGACACTCCGATGGCCTTAGTTTTGCCGGTCTTCAGCAGCTTCTCCATCTCCTTGTAGGTCTTGACGTGCGACCACTCCTTCATGTCCAGGTCGCGAGAGCCGTCCTCGAGTTTCGGGATCATCGGGTGGTTGCCGTTGGGGTTCATCGGGACAGGCCAGTGCATGAGGTAGAGGTCGATGTAGTCCAGGCCCAGGCGCTTCAGGCCCTCATCCAGGCAAGCTTCGGGCTTGCGGTGGTAAGTACACCTGAGTGGTGTTGTGTCAGCATATCTTCGCCATCACGTTTTGCAGCTGAGGATGCCACCTACCATAGCTTGCTAGTGACGAAAATATCCTCTCGTTTGCAGACGCCGCCGGAGATGGCTTTCTTGATACCGTCACCGACTTCATTCTCATTGCCATACACAAACGCGGCGTCAATGTGCCTGTACCCGCTCTTCAGGGCCTGCTCGACCGCCGTTGCAACCTGGCCGGGATCACTCTGCCATGTGCCCAGGCCGACGGCTGGGATCTTCGCGCCAGTGTTGAGTGTGAATGTGGCCGACATATCTGCGAGAGTAGTCTTCCTGTCAGGATTCTTGATGTGTTCTGGTGTACGTGCTAACATAAAATTGGCCAAGGTGGGATTCATCGAGTTGACGTGCTTTCACGTTATCAACACATTGGATTGCCCCACCACCCTCTGTTAGGGAAATGTTTGGGGGATGACGTCCGAGGGGCAATTCATATGCCGACGACTCGAGGCGACTTCCATCATGGCGGCTGTGGCGGGGGTCTTGCAGTCGCCGATCGCGCCGACGTTTATCCTGCGCGCGCCCTCGCCATTGAAGATTGTGCCGAGACGAGGATCAGGCACGTTCGGAACCTTCTTTCCACGCACTATACTGGAAGCAGAGCACCCCGACGCGGATTAACGTATCCCCAGCCAGTTGATCCGCGCTCACAAGGGCATGACGGCCCGACTTGCTGCGTCTGGAAGACAACTTCCGCCTTTGCACATGCCGACTCCACGGCAGCTCCAGATTCACCCCGCGCAACCCACCGGCGCGTCTCCCGTGCCTCTAACGCGTGGGAAGATTCGTGGTAGAGGCAGCGGACGTGCATTACGCTGTTCAACGACAGGACGGTGAGGACTTCCGATAAGAAGGTACGCTCTCGCTGTTCTCCTCCATCTTCTCCAGCTTCCATTACTCTCCCCTCGATCCTCTATCTTCGTCAATCGCCGCTTCTCCCCCTTCCACCCCGCCCGCTCCCCACTCGAATTCCAGCACACAGTCGCCACCATGGTCCGCAAGCTCCAAGTCGCAGTCTCCGGCCTTGGCCGCATGGGCGCTCGCCATGCCCGCCACTTCCTCGAGCGTACGCCGCGCGCCGAGCTGGTCGCAGCCTTTGACCCGAGCCCGGAGGCCATGGCCTGGGCTCGCCAGCATCTGGCGCCCTACGGCACTAAGCTGTACACCGACTTCGATGAGATGCTGAAGCACCCGGGCCTCGAGGCGGTCGTGATTGCCACAACTACCACCGAGCACGCACCTCAGACCATCCGAGCCATTGAGGCGGACAAGCACGTTCTGTGCGAGAAGCCCCTCTCAGTCAACGTCGAGATCAGCCAGAGCGTCGCCGACGCAGCGAAGGCGAAGCCCCACCTCAAGGTCCTCTGCGGTTTCTCCCGCCGCTTCGACGCCAGCTACCGCAACGCATACGAGCAGATGGACGCCGGCAACATTGGGCGGCCAGCCATCATGCGCTCGCAGACCTGCGACAAGTTCCGCGGCGACGCCTACTTTGTCGAGTACGCCAAGAAGTCCGGTGGTATCTTCGTTGACTGTCAGATCCACGACATTGACCTCGCGCTCTGGTTCTTCGGCCAGGACAGCCTGGTCAAGTCCGTCACAGCCGTCGGCACCATCTCTCGCACACCGGGGCTCGAGGAGTCCAACGACGTCGACAACGGTGTCGGCATCGTCGAGTTCTGGGGCGGCAAGGTCGCTTACTTCTACTCGTCCCGCATGATGATGCCGGGCCAGCACGACATGACCGAAATCATCGGCACGCACGGCAAGCTCAGCATCAACGCCAACCCGGCCAACGACCTCGTCGAGATCCACGAGCCGAGCGGTATCCGCCGCGAAATCGCCCAGACCTACTACGACCGTTTCGAGCAGGCCTTTGTCAAGGAGAGCAACGAGTTCACCGAGTGCATCCTGGATGACAAGAAGCTGCCGTTCAAGCTGTCCGGTGCTGTGCAAGCCGTCGTGATTGGCTGCGCGCTGCAAGAGAGCTTGCTGTCTGGCAAGAAGATCGACTTTGATGAAATGGGCAACCGCATCCAGCAAACAAAGGCCAAGTTGTAGACTCGCTTTAGCTCGGAATGCATTGCATTGGAAGGAGTCGGCGCTTGGTACGTCTTGCAAGCATTAGAAGCGTGTGGCAAAAAGCCCAAAGAGATTTTCAGATACAGTTAGCTAGCATAGACGATCGAAATGTCACAATTTGATACGAAACACTCCCAGACTTGCCAACCTCGAGTCACTTTGCTGCTATCAACGACCACCGACGCCTCGCCTAGCTCAAGGACCCCCACACCCAACTTCATCACAAACGCCGACACTGACATTCCTCTTCCAGCAGGCTCGATAACCACCACCACCGCCGATACCTCGCCTGCATACAAAATTCCTTCACACCCAACTCCACAATCAGATATCAACACCCAGCAAATTCCAACTTAGTCGACCACCTCAGATCTCCACCTCCCACCCCCCGACCTCCGAGGCCTCCGAATCTCCACCCCTCCCATACATTTACTTCACACATAATACCCAGCAATAACAAGCCCCATAAACGTCAGCGCAAACCCAGCTGGTACAGCAATAAAAACAAAAAATATCATCTCGTGCCACCAACACTCTCGCCATCGCCTTCCCACCGCCCGCAGATCAACACCACGCTCCTCCGAATTCGCGGAACTTTCCAATTGCGAAAGATCTTCATAATCGGTGGCGGCGGCGGTGGGAAGAGCATGGTCGCCTTCGGATACTGTCGCGATGACTGTTGCTGAGAAGACGGGTAGACGGCTGCGAGCTACGCGTGCTGGTGCTGGTGGTCGAGGGGCGGTCAGCTGGTCTGGGAGGGGGAAGGTGTCTTGAGGACTACCGGCTTGATCGTCGGTCGTGTTGTAGTAGGGCGGTGGTGAGGAGGTCTCGCGGACGCGGTAGATTGGGAGGGTTTCTGAGGAGAGACCGGGGGTTGCGTGGAGGAAGTTCATTTTGCTTTTGGTTGGTGGGTTGAGAGCTTCTTCTTTTGGGGACGCGGGATCGGGCGGTGGTGGTTGCGTGGTATGGTGTGATGTGGTGTGGTGTGGTGTGGTATAGCGTGGTGTGGTATGGCGGGCTTTTGGCTGCTGTTGCGGAACTTGTCTTTGGTCAAGAGCATCCGTTGTTGCTGTGCAGAGAGAGCGTTGCTGTGCTGAAAGATCTGCGTGTGATATCGGAGATGAGCAGCTTTTTGTAAGTGTGTGTATCAACTGTCTGGAGCATTAGGCTTTCCCATGGGAGTGGTTGCTTGTTTCTCGAGACTGAGCAATAGAGTTGGCTGGCTGCCCCAGTGCTGGGTCACTGAATATCGTGCTTTCTCGCCCCTACCTACGTAGCCCTAGTCTGTGAAGGCGACAGAAGTCGAACCGTCTAATAGGACTGTCATGCGTGAGCTGAGGCGTCGCCATAATCTCTTTTGATGCTACGTTAGCTACAACGCCGCTCCCGAAACGAGCGCCGCAGCGTCCGCAACGGCTATCCGCGCAATCTGCTTCAACTTGGCCTTATGATCCGCTTCTCTGAACATCCCCACAGGCTCCAACCTCTCTTTCGGCTCCAGACTCAAAGTCTCATAGCCTTGCTTGATAATCTGATTGACCTCCTTCGGACTGAGGTGCTCTTTCTTCGAACGATGCGACTCGATGAGCTCGGAATAGTGCTTCGAAACGCCGATGAGAATGTCGATCGAGCTCTTCTCCGTTTTGGGCAGACTGTAAGTGTCGCGAATCTTGGCCAGAGCATCTCCGGATTCCACGAGCTTGTAGAAAAGATCATCGTAATCCTTCGCGTCCTGCAAGAAGGCTTCTCCAGTAGTCAGTGCGAGCGCGAGCACGTCGACCAGCGTCTGGACCGTCTCGGTAATGTCGGACAATGCTCGCAAATCGTCCGGGTACTGGCTGAGGAAGCGCACGAAGGAAAGTAGCGAACGCCAGAGCTCCGACCAGTGGTATCCCAGCTTTGTCCGCGACTTTGCTAGGTAGGTCAGGAGTCGCGATAAGACTGCTAGACTTTGCAAGAAGAAGCTTGTGTCGAGACGCTTCCGTAAATTGTGACTGATGCCATCCGCTAGTAGGTCGATGATCGCTGTCGCATAGGGTCTATCGGCGGTTTTGGGCAAAGGCATGAATGGTGGCCGCTGTCTACAAAGCCGGACTGGCGCAGCGGTCTCACATAGCAATTTTGCCGTGGTAGCGTCTTCGGCCAGGATCAGAAGCACGAGCAGCGTGAGGCATGCGTACAATGATGATCTTGCCGATCGGTAGGCATGTTGGTAGAGGTACGAGGTGAACGAGACAAAAGCGCCAAAAGGCGTGGACTGTGATTTGTCACTGGCCGGTTGGGTGATGAGATGCCGGCAGAACAGCTTATTCGCCAAGGTGAAGTCGTATAGCGTCAGCAAGCAAGCAGTCTCGGTGCCAGGTCTGCCAAAGTTAGCATGTCGATGCTGTGTGCTTACAGACGTTGACTTACTGCCCCTTGAACAAGTCTCGCTGTTGTTCTTCGGTTAACGCTGCGGGGGAAGGCTTTGCTCTGGCGAGAGCACCAAGACCGACGTAGGACAGGGTGCCCGCTACGGTCCAGCCAGTAGGCGTATCGTCTAGGATGGCAATATACCTCGAACGCAGAAGGGTGCATGTCCAGGCCACAGACTCAATGACACGATCCATCGTCTCGTGGTTGACAAAGTCAGCAAAACGGACGCGGTATTGATTATGTACCTCGAACTTGTTGTAGTTGGCGAGCAATCCTGCGAGCAGGAAAGGCTCAGATGCCTGTAGCGGGTTCTCCAGCTGGTGCACCATTTTCATCAGAGCCGGGAAAAAGTCCCGATGTATGAAGTAGGATACAAGAGCGGTTTGATAGCCCCCAGAAACTACGGCAATTGCTGTCCGGACGGCTTTCTGTCGAATGGATATCGTCCGGCCATCCTTGATGGCGTGATCTAGCGCAGCTACCAGCTCAGTGAAAACAGCATCGACCCTGTCGAGGCCGGCGAGGATCTCGATGATGTCGGCACTGGGGTTGGTGTACTTCTTGGCTAGGACTATGGCAAAGAACACTGTCAAAGTCTAATAAGTCATGAGTCGGCACGCTTGAAGTTCAGCAGCGAAGGGGAGGCCTACATCCAATGCGTTCTCGTCTGCAGGAGCCTGCCTGGTCTTGAGCGTGTCGATGGCATAGTGTAGTAACTGCTGGGGTTGGTGCTGGACTTGCAGCAGGGAGTCGGCGTCTGTTTCGTCCAGCGCCTGTCTCAATCGTGGTATGTCTGGCCTGAGGAGGAAGAGCTCGCGCCAGAACCCCTCCAGCTTCTCGTCTTCTTCAGCTTCCTGGCGCCGTCAGCACATTGCCTTGCATCCTGTATTTCCGTCAGGCTCACTGTGAACAACTGCCGGTAGAGGCCGACTATCTTGGGTTCAAAGACGTCAGGCCGCGCCTGTTGCGTGAGCGGCGACTGCTCCATGGATGTGAAGTTGCTCACGGAGTAGTGGCCATTGGAGATTGGGACTTGGCTTGATCGAAGCCAGGGATGGTAGTAGATTGCCTCGCCACTCTGTCTTCAGCAAGATGTCGGTATAGATTTCTGCTCCTCTCTCGACGCGTCCATACCTTAGTTTTGATGGCACGCGTACAGGGAGCTTATTCAGGCCTGGATTTCACCGGCGCACGGGGCATGAGGCTGAGATCGACATGGAGCTGCGATATGACGTCGGTGTTTTTGGTGAGGTGTGGCGTTCAATGCATGTGCCCTTCCAGGTTCTCCCATGAGGTACAATCATCCATGCACTCGAGTCAAGAGTAGTATGTTCATAATCCTAATACGAATGACCGCGATTAGCCACGTCTAAATCGTTCACCATGGCGGGCATGTTCTCAAAGGCTAGCAGCGCCTTCACCGGCGCCTTCTCGTCTGAAGAGAAGGTCAAGAAAGGCGATGAAGATGGTGACTCGTTGACGACAGTGCTGTCAACCACAGAAGACCGAAGTGCCTTGACGATTCTGGTCGCAGACATTACAGAAGTCATGAGGAATGGAATTACAGACACCTTCGACGCCAAACAGACGGGCAAGCCAGAAGACATGTTCGCGGATCTAAAAGGTCAAGGCGGTGACGGAGAGCAGGTTGGAGCCAACATCAGCGATCAGGACCTGCAGAAGACGAAAGAGGCCTCGGAAGAGATGAATGAAGAGCAGCAGAAACAGCAGGAGCAGCAGCAGCTGGCGCAAGAGAGGCAACGAGTGAGGATGGCCAAAGAACTGGAGGCTCGAGAGATAGAGCTCAGTGGGCCAAAGATGCAAGAATTGAAGAACGCCGCTTTGCAGCACTTCGACGGCTGGAGAGAGAGCGTCATCCTACGTGTTGGCGAGATCGTCAACTCAAAAGACACGGCACAAGAGCAGAAAGAGCATGCGCACCCGAAGAAACAGCAGCCAAAGAGAGCGGGAAGCCCAGTGAGATATCCAGATCCGCCTAAATTCGACCCAGGTGTTGACGAAATCAATACGAAGATGTATGCTCCCATCGACACTTCTCTTACAATGCTAGAAGAGGAAAAGCGCGCGCTGATTCTTCATTCGATGCTGCTGCTACTCCTGAGTCTAGAGCACTATCAGAGCTACTCAAGGACTCTGATGATGTATCTCGCTACCAGTCTCAATCTGAGCATCTCCTTCCTGGCCCAGGACGAGAGTAAAGTTGCTCGGGGTCTTCTTGCAGCTGCCGAGAACATGAAGGCAGACGACGAGACGAAGAAAAAGGCGGAAGAGAATCAGAATACTAGGAAATGGAAGGTCGGCGTGGCGACAGTAGCCGGCGCCGCGTTGATCGGTGTTACTGGCGGCCTAGCTGCTCCATTGCTGGCTGCTGGGGTCGGGTCAGTGATGGGTGGGCTTGGTCTTGCCTCCACCGCTGCAGCGGGCTATCTTGGCACCTTGGCTGGCAGTGGTGTCCTTGTTGGTGGGCTCTTCGGTGCTTACGGTGGCAGGATGACAGGTCAGATGATGGATCAATACGCTCGCGAAGTCGAAGACTTTGCTTTCATCCCCGTCCGCGAGCAGCATAAACCTCGGAAGATCGAGAAGGAGTACCGCCGGCTCCGCGTGGCTATCGGAATCAGCGGTTGGCTGACGAAGACGGAAGAGACCACCGAGCCTTGGAAGGTTGTTGGAAGAGGCATGGAGGTTTTCGCGCTTCGATGGGAGCTGGAGGCGCTGATGAATCTAGGCAACTCCATGACGACCATGGTCAAGTCTGCCGCATGGGGCGTCGCAAAGAGCGAGATCATCAAGCATACCGTCTTTGCTGCCCTGACTGCCGGTCTCTGGCCCCTGATGCTGTTGAAAGTCTCCCGAATCATCGACAACCCTTGGAGCGTCGCGCAGTACCGCGCTACAAAGGCTGGCCAGGTCCTGGCTGATGCGCTAATCAACAAAGCGCAAGGCGAGCGACCCGTGACACTGGTGGGCTATAGTCTAGGCGCCAAGGTCATCTTCACTTGCCTGCAGCGACTCGCGGAACGCAAGGCCTTTGGCTTGGTCGAGTCGGCGATTCTGATCGGTGCGCCGACGCCGAGTACGGCGGCTGATTGGCGCATGGTCCGCTCTGTAGTCTCTGGCCGCGTCGTCAATGTCTACAGCACTCAGGACTACATCCTGGCATTCTTGTACAGAAGTAGCAGCATTCAGCTTGGTGTTGCTGGTCTCCAGCCTGTTGAGAATGTCAAGGGCGTGGAGAATGTGGATGTCAGCGAGACGGTCACTGGTCACACCGCCTATCGACTTCTTACCGGACCCATCCTGCGCAAGATTGGCTTCGAAGACGTCGATAGCGAGGAAGTGGAGAAGGAAGAGAAGGAGCTGCGAGAGGAGGAAGCTAAGCAGCAGCAGGAGGCAGAAGGCAAAGACCCGAGTGATGCGGCCCCGGCTGGGCAGATGGCAAAGATGAAGCTCAAGCAAGGCCATGATCTCTCAGACGACGAGGTTAAGGCGTTGGAACAAGAGGTGCAGAAGAAGAATGAGCAGAGCTACGTGGGTTGGATGCAGGAGAAGATGACGGGTGCGGGGATGAGTGCGCAGACTGCCTATGAGAAGGCCAAGGTCCAATGGAAGGTCAAGAAGCAGCAGCAGCCGGTTTCCGATAGTGACAAGGCTTCGGGAGGGGTTGTTGGCAGTGCCGCTACGGCTGTGGCAAATCCGCTGTAAGGTAGACGAATAATGACTTGAGTAATGGTTTATGATAGTACAACCCAAGAGCACGCAATGAAACGTTGTCGTCAGACCCAGTTAAGTGTCATCTCGCGCGCGCTCTCGTCACATATGTTGGGTCGCGACAGTACCACTGTTTGGAAAGACGTCGTCTGCATGAGAAGAGCAAAAGACAGGACAAAAGGTGGGCACGAGATGTGTTTGACGTCAATATGTATTATTGTAGAGACTGGAAGTGCGAACATAGCCGCCTAAGCACATAAACCCCAAAATCATGACTGCCCGCCGTCTTAAAATACCCTGCCTCGCTGCCGACTACTCAGCCATGACGGGCTTCATCGTAGCCTACCGCTTGCTTCCAGAGGTCTCGCCACAAAGAACCATGAAACCCCGTCTTTACTCGATAACGCCACGGAACACCCTCTCGCCAAATCCGTCGGCGATGAACTGCGACTCTTGCTTGTCGAGCCCGCTGTCTGCCGCCATGGCCAGCAGCGTGATATGGAGCTTGAGATTGAGGTTCTTGAAGATTTCGACCTTCTCAGGCGTGTTGGGCGCCTTGCTGCGGGCTTCGCGCGGCGGCGTGACCGGATCACTGGCGCTCGTGGTCTGAGAGAGCTCGGCCGTGGGCCCGGCCAGAGTCAACGTGGGGTTGATGGCGTTGGCGTTGAACGCACTGCCGAGGTTGCCATCCCCGTTGGCGAAGGGGGCGGGGAACTGCCCAGGGTTGGCAGTGTAGTTGCTCTGGCCGAAGTCTGGCAGAGCGAAAGGGTCGTTGATGAGATCGTCGATATCCATGTCGCCGTCCTATGGCTGCATGTCATCGACGCCTTCGCCAGCGGCCACGGCGAGGTTGTTGTTATCAGGCGAGCTGTTGTAAGCTTGAAGCTCGTTGGCCATGTTGCTGAAGTCTGTACCGTCCACCGAGTAGGGTTGGTAGTGCCCAGCGACGTTGCCCGGCTGTGCCGGTGTAGCGGCGGCAATGCTGTAGGGTTGGTTGTGCCCAGTGACACTGCCCAGCTGGGCTGGTGTAGCCACGGCGATGTTGTCGCTGCCAGACTGACCATCAGAGAGCTGAGTCTCGACCTTGACGGCATCCGTGCCCTTGGGCTTGCTGTTTCGTTTCGGGGCCTTCTTCTTGGGCGTCTTGGGGGCGTTGTTCATGACCGTGCCCTTCTCGGGTCTCGTCCTAGATGAAGGTCAGCTTCGCTGCAGATGGCGCTCGTGGCCACAAAGGCAGGAGTGTGACTTACCAGCCATGGTCGACGATCAGACCGGGGTACTCGCCACTGTTTTGGTGGCAAGCCTCGACGTGACGGCGGAGGAACCACGCAAACTTCCAGCGGTGCTTACGATCGTCTGGGCTGGTGCAGAACTGACAGTAGCGCTCGCAGCGCTCAATGATCAGCAGCCCAGTATTTGGCCAGTGGTGGGTGTGCTCCGGATTGTAGCAAGGCATGTCGGCGATGCACTTCGAGACGAGTCAGTTGCGAGGTCTGTGTGATGGGTGCTGGGGCAGATGAGTTACTTACGCAGATATGGTTTCTAGTGGAGAAGGTGAAGGATCTTGTGCGAGGACGTGAGTGGTGATGAGAGGCAACACGTGCGGCTGCGGTTGGCGAGGTGATGGGGTATTGATGTTGGCTTGTGAATGTGCGGTAGTGGTGAATGCAATGCAATGATATGGGTATGGATGTGGTGCAATGTTAAGATGGAAGATGATGTTGTCGTGAGCGTCTGGTTTGAAAGCAGACGAGGAAGAAGTCGAGGATTTTGGAAGATTTTGTATTCCCTGTGGGCGCTCGGGCGCTATTGTGTGCGCTCGACAATAGTTGTCTTGGCTCCGTTTAGGAATTAGGTGGCTGGTAATTCAGCGCTAGTGTTGCTGAAGTCGTTCGACAGATGAAGCTGGTAACGCATTCCCGTTACAGCCAGCCTGTACTCTCCCCTGTTGGCATATTGCACCTGCGAAAGCGTGTGCAGTATGTGCGGCGCCAGACCACTCTTCTCGTGGTCAGCACATGTAATTCGCATTGGTATTCAATGCGCGGCACCTCACTGAACTTGAGGAGGCATCAGCGGCATACGTTTGAAGTCGTGCCAAGGCCTCCAGTGACCCGTGCTGAAGCTGGCATTGACTCCGGACCCTGCATGAATCGCGAACACGCAATGGCGCTAGTAGGGCACGAGCACGAACTCGTGTGACCAGACGAAGAAGCTTTCGCCTTGCTATTCGCTGGGATCTGCCGGTGCTTCTATCGTCTTCGAATGCAGCATTGACGCGGGAGCTGTACAGCGCACGGGGATGAAGCAGTGTAGATGACGGTGGATACTCAGTGTGCTTGCCTGAGGCATTGCGTGTTATGGAAGACTGGAAGGTGCCTCGAGCGACAAACCGGAGTCTGGGATGATAGACAAGGGGCGCGCAGTCTCTCGAGGCCGGAATGCGGGGGGAAGTGGGAGGGGGGCGGCAGACGTGCAGCGCGGCATCGACAGTAGTGGCCGCTCAGCAACCTCTCTCGCGTCTTCAGATGGCGATTGAAATGCAAGATCTCGAGTGGGAAGGCGTTACCGGGCGCGGTCTGTCTCAAGCCCGGACGTGGACGTGAGCAACAGGCGCGAGTTTCAGTCAGCACACATACAGTCAGGCGCAGGCAATAAGAGCCAGGAATCATAGAGGAGGGAAATGGTGTTGTCATGTGTCAAGTGTATGCACAGTACTGGTAGTACGTGAGGGGCCTCCAACATCGCGAATGGTAGAACGCGTATATAAATTGTGGGCAGTCACCAAGCCAGGCAGACTTGTACCTTCTATTACATTTTATCGAGCATCCAGCGTGCTAAGCATATCGTGGCAGGTCATCTCGTACCATTCACGGTCCACGCTGTCTCGTTCCATCTCATTCTTGCACCTGCTACGGGTATGTCCGCGACACGGGGATGGAGGAGGCTGTGGAGACGGCGGGCGGAATGCAGAGGGTCAAGTGTGACGTGAAGGCCGCGCCCTTGTCAAGGCTGGAGAGAGTATAAAGCTGTCATATAGAGAGCGTTCGCAAGAGAAGGATGAAGTGAGGTTGAGCAAGGTCCGTCACGTAACAAACGGCGCTAGTGGAAGATCCCGTTTCCCTCCGACGTCCGCAAACTGAGCTTCACCCGACCGACGACAGCGAGGTCAACCACCCTCTCTTTCCTCATCCACATCCAACATGCTCGCCGGTCGTGTCGCAGCCCGCTCTGCCCGCGTGGCAGCTCCGCGCATCCCGCTCGCCGCGGCGAGAGGCTACGCCGCCCCCGCGCAAGCCGCTGACACCAAGCCTCCTGTCCCGCTCTTCGGCCTCGATGGCACCTACGCCAGCGCTCTGGTACGCGCAAGACATATTCAATGGCTCTCAGAACCTACGAACGCTAACTTGGTTCCCTAAAGTACACCGCATCCGCCAAGCAAGGCTCGCTCAACGATGTCTCCAAGGGCCTCGAAAACCTCTACTCGACCTTCAAGAGTGACGCTCAGCTGCAGAACATCATGTCCGCCCCCTCGTTCTCCGCCGCGGACAAGTCTCAGATCATGCAGGAGCTGCAGAAGTCGATGGGTGTGACGGACAAGGACAACACGATCAAGAACTTCCTGCAAACGCTGGCCGACAACAACCGTTTGAGCGTGCTGGAGGGCGTTTGCGAGAAGTTCGGCACGCTGATGAGCGCTGCGCGAGGTGAAGTGGAGATGACGATTACGAGCGCCGCACCATTGGATGCGAAGGTCGTGAGGCAGTTGGAGACGGCTGTGAGCAAGAGCCAGTATGTTGGCCAGGGCAAGAAGCTGAGGGTTGTGCCCAAGGTGAGACTAGACTACGTACGTGCAGCGATCGAACGAGTCTGCTAACGGTGAAAATAGGTTAACCCGGACATCCGCGGCGGCCTGATCGTCGAGATCGGTGACCGCACGATTGACCTGAGCGTTGCCGCCAAGATGTCGCGCATGAACAAGCTGCTCACCGAGACTTTGTAGATATGTAGTTGTCTAGGACTGTAAGAGAGCAGCGTAGGGTCTTCCTTTGCATGACGTCGTTTTCAATGCTCCAAGATACGCCACCGAAAGAATCTCGTCGAGCATTTCTCCGTTCCATGCGCAGGTTAGACGTGGCAGGCGGCTCCCCATCACAAGTCACGAAGCGAGACGAACCCACAGATCGGACCAGACGGCATGGGTCAATGCTGCTGGGCGCAGCCGCCAGGTAGAAATGATGCGGATGCCTCGCCTGCTGTTTGCCTCGCTTTGATAGAAGTACAGAATATTCCAAACTAACACCAAGCGCCATTTGCCTTCAGTAACGCTGGCCCATTGGCTTTCCGTGACACTCACCCAACACCCGCCCAAAGACATGTGCTCAGCCGCAGCCCACCTACCTGAACTTGCTTACGATAACCGCAACGATGAGTACAATCAGCACCGTAATTATCGCAATGGTGATGATCTTGTTCGTGGCCATCCTGTCACCATCTGTCAGCGTCGCGTTCTTCAACCTCAGAAGGCTGCGGTAGACCTAACAAGGTCACCAGAGACTGGGGAAGTACCTTCTCGCCATCCCTTTGAGCGTCTTATTACTTCGGTCCGTATACCCTTCGCTTTCGAGTAGCGTCCCGCGCGTGTGCTCTATGGTCTCTCTCTGTCTTCCAAGATCTGCAAGGGTGTTCCGTCCAATATCCTCTGTCTCCAGCGCGACGCGCTGTGACTCCCGTAGCCTGCCGCTTGACCTCTCCAGCCTGTCCGTTCCCGATAACAGCTGCTGTCGCTGTTCGAGCTGCTGATCGCCAGAGCTCGGGTCATCCTTATACCGCCTCCCAAACAATGCCTGCCGGTCGTCCCTCAAGCCGCCTAGCTTCCGCTTCGCTGCATCGACGTCGCTTTCGTAATTCCTGAAGCGCTGGTTTACCTTCACTTTGTTCGCTTGCGGTATGTTTTGTTTCTCCAGTCGCATAGAATCGAGGAGCTCTCTGGCTTCTTCCAGAGCGCGCTCGGCCTGTGAGATGGCGGCTTTGCGCGGCTCACCCTGGAGGTCGGGGATCTGGTCGAGCTTCTGGGAGAGGTCGGCTTGGACTAATTTGAGCTCGGCTTCGTAATTCGAGAAGAGTTCGCTCCCGGCGTCGGTGTCGAGGGGATTGGCCATGATTGTGGTTGTAGCAGGTCAGAAAGTAGAAGGAGGATGCTGTTTGTCTTGTCGATTTTCAAGAAGCTGAGGATCTGATACTCTGGTCGTTTTTGATGCGCCGAGGATTGTTCAAGATGCTACTTAGTATGAGTATGGTCAGGTATCATGAATGTGGTTGCCTCGTCGCAAATGACGGCCCAGACCCTTGGCCGTGGCCGAGCCTGGCTTCGGAAGTGGCTTGGGAACATCCGATCACGTGGGAGCACGAACGGCAGCTCCATCATCCCAGAAGATCTAGTACGACCTACAGTTCCTTTCTCATGTGCTCGATCCGACCCACGTGTCGACTGCGCATTCCAAGCATTATACGGAACTCTGTGTACACGCATCGTAAGGTAGTCTTGCCATACCCGTGAACGTTCTCGGGACACCTAAAGATGTGTGGAACTGAGGCCCAGAGTTCGCCAGGCCGGCCCGAGCGGGCTGTCCGCATCATCGAGCACTCTCTACATTATTGGCCACTTCATCTACACCCGCATTATCACAAGTCCATATCCCAATCTCAACGATGAACCCTTCAGATGCTCTCCAAGCCCGACCTTGTACGCCAGATGAATCTTTTCCGGCGTTCTAACAGGGCGGAAAGCCCGAATAGCGCCAAGAAGCGCAGCAGCAATATGGCGCCCTCTGCTACCGAGAAGGCGAGACCAAAGGTCGCGATAGTGGGATCAGGCTGCGCTGGTCTGGGAGCAGCATGGGCGTTGAAGGACAGCGAGTACGATGTTCACCTCCTGGAGAAGTCGCCCAAGTTGGGCGGGCACACGAACACGCAGATGTTTCGGTATGGCGACCATGAGGTCCCCGTGGATACGGGATTTATCGTCATGAACACAGCTACGTACCCGAACTTCCTTCGATTCCTGAAGGAGGTTGGAGTTGAGCCGGTAGAGACGCAGATGACGTTTGGCGTGACGAGAGATCATGGCAAGTTCGAGTGGAGTGGCGAAGGCCCGGGGATCTTTGCGCAAAGGCGGAATCTGTTTAGACTCAGGCACTGGAGGATGATCTTCGATATTATTCGATTCAACCAGTTCGCGCTGGACCTCCTTGCTGATGAAGAAGAAAACGGGCTGGAGAGGCTAGGCTCGCCGCAGAAGTTCCGGAAGTATGCGGCCGAGATGAGCATTGGAGAGTATCTCGACCGAGAAGGCTACTCTCAGGCTTTCCGCGACGACTACTTGATACCCATGACAGCCGCAGTATGGAGCACGTCACCTGATAAAGCGAGCTTGGAGTTTCCGGCCGCCACACTAATCCGCTTCATGTGGAACCACCACCTGCTTTCCACCCTTGCGGTACGGCCGCCGTGGCTGACTATCGCGGGAGGCTCACAACGCTACATCGACGCCATCACCTCCCAGTTTCCGGAAGACCGACTGCACTTACACACCTCATGCGAAGTAGCCAACATCCTCCGCCCTTCCTCCCGCTCCGACTCCGGCGTCACAGTCTCCTGGATCAACGCGGCCACGAACCGCATCGAAGGTGACGTCTTCGACCATGTCATTCTCGCCTGCCATGGCGACGAAGTCCTGCCCCTTCTTGCCAAGCACGGCGCGCAGCGCCAGCAACTCCAAGACACCTCCAACGACCGCAGCCGCTTCATCAAGTCCGCCTCAGGCGTGCAGTACGTCAGCCAGGAGGAACTTGACATCTTCAGCGCCTTCGAAACGACCGAAAACATCTGCTACATGCACTCCGACCTCTCCCTCATGCCCCAACGAAGAGCCGTCTGGACCGCATGGAACTACCTCGTCTCCTCCACCCCTTCCAAGCTCGCGCACCCGGCTGGCGTGAGCCTGACATACTGCATGAACATCCTGCAGCACCTCGCCGAGCGCGTATACGGGCCGGTCCTCGTGACCATGAACCCCGACCACCTGCCCGACCCGAAGCTCACGCAGGGCAAATTCGTCTACCGCCATCCTCTATACACAAGCGAAAGCATTGCGGCGCAGAAGCGGCTGGAAGGCATTCAAGGCCAGCGCGGGGTCAGCTACTGCGGCGCGTGGACGAAATACGGATTTCATGAGGATGGCTTTAGCTCAGGCTTGAAAGTGGCGATTGAGCAGTTGGATGCCAAGCTGCCGTTTGAATTCGTTGACTCGACGTACAGCCGTGGACACAGGCCGGTGCTTGGCTGGAAGGATTATGTCTTGCGCGTGGTTCTTCTGATCCTGCTGCTGTGGATCAGGGTCATTGAATGGGCACTGCGGCTACCCGTCATTGCCCCATTCTTAGCAGTGACCGAGAGTGCAGGCTCGAAGGTGTTGGATCTTGGGGAACATGTTGGGCTGCTTCGCTAGCGACAAGTGAACTCGGCGCAGGTTACTCTCGGTGCGCTGGACTGATGTATTACGCGTTTCATTTGTGGCAAACGATAGATTGAAGAGCGTCAGATACCCTATTGCCGATGTTCTTAGGACTATAATAGACAGGAGTAACACTCGACACTGTTGCAGTTTCCCAATACCAGTCGGTCACAGGTCTTGACTTGTCAAGCGGAACTGCAGCGTGCGGGGAGGTATTCGTTTGTGCAGGAAAGTTTTGCGGTATTCACATTGAGGATGGGTGGCTTTCGCTACGTCTGGTATAAAAGCTATTAGAAAGTCGGGCGACGTCAAGCATTAGTGCTTCTCCTGTCTTGATAAGTTCGTGTCTTCTCGCCCGGGTCATCACCTTTGCCTCGGCCGCAAGTTGCAGATTCTCAACAGTGTCCTGCCGCGTGACGAACACATGTTTCTCATAAGCACCCGAGCACCGCAAGCCATCTACTGATTCTCTATCACGGCTCTTCGATGCGTAGAGGTACCAGAGACGCCGATTGCTAACGTCTACGCCCTGGTGCGGCCACGGGGCTGATGCGCAGGAGGCCAGGCCGAAGTAAGAGCAAAGCTTGGCGGGAACGGTTGGCATGATCTCGGCAATGTCGTAGCTTCTTTTCCAAGGTGCTTGCGATTCGCAACGAAGCAAGCCGATGCTAGGGTGATCAAGCTACAGCGGCGCCGGGCCCGACACTGTTTTGCTCCTTCGCGAATCCTGGTTTTCACGTGATTCTGACTTCAACCTTGCATGTATCGAAGTTGATCCACGCGATTGCTCAGGAAATGAATTCGCCACCCTTCTCCCGCAGCACCGCCGCGCTCCTCTTCGCGTCCCAAAACAGACTCGTAGCCTCCGCAACGTCTTGTCCGCTAATCACGTTGCCCTCACTTCCCCTTGCTCTCGCCAGAATACCCGCAGGCGCTAGCAGTTGCAGAGCGTATCGGAGAGAGACATTTTCACCCTGTGACGTGAGCTCCTCCAACGCCTCAGGAGACAGCGAGGCAGACACCTTGAGCGCCTGAGGGTTGTCCGCAAGGGTCGGCGCAGTAGCGGTTGCAAATTCGAGCTTTGCGCGAGTTTGAACGATGGTGCGGATTTCTTGCGCGGTGTATGGGTGGGTCGGGATGATGAGTAGACGCGCTAGGAGGTCTGGTGGGATGCCATGAGCGGAGACTAGACCGTGGTCTGAAGGATTGAGCATGCTGTTTGTGCCTTTGATGGTAGTGAGACCGCGATTCGAAGCTAGAATGACAATGGGGCTGAAAGTCGACTCTAGGGCACGGTTGAGGTATGTGAAGCATTCAATGTCGAGCATGTGGACCTAGACATCTCGTTAGCAAGCGTACCTCAATACTCAATGCGTGAACCCACCTCGTCGATAAACAGCACACCGGGTATCAGGTCTGCCACGCCCTGATCAATGTATCTGTTCACCACCTTGTTGATTTCGCCTCTCAGCTTCTCCGTGATCTCCGTCTTCCGTGGCTTCATCAATTGTCCCATCATGCTCATGACATCTTGGCCACCCTGTGGTCTTGCATTGGCGACATCCAGGTCATGCAGCGTGACATCTTGCACAATGTCCTTCTTCTTGTGCACGTCTCCCTTGGGCACCGGCACGTACTCCTCCGCCTCTAAGTCAAACTCCGTGCTGAACGCATCTGACCTCCCAACGCGCTTGACAGCGCCAGTGTTGGCCTCGATGTAGATTACGTCTCCGATGCGGACGCGCTCCTTCTGTATTGCCTCATAAATACTCGGATCCAGCCTGAGCTTCTTGGTGCCCCTACTACTTCTCAAAGTGACCAGCAGATGGCTGATAGTCCGCCCGTAGGCACCAAGAGGGTTCTCACTCTCCTCGGGCGTTAATTCCGCAACCTCGCCCTCGTACACCTCTTTCCTCTCCTGCACTCTAAGCCCGATCGCCCGCCTGAAGTTCTCCATGAGCGCCTCTGTCTTCTTCACTTCCGCGCTGTAGACCTCGCTCCCTGTCATCAGACAGAAAGGGACTTTGGTCCCTAGCTCCTGGCTTACCGCGAGCGCTAACGCCGTCTTGCCAGTACCCGGTCCGCCTGCCAACAGGACTGCCTTACCCGCCATTTTCTTCGCGCGTATGAGATCGACAACAACGCCACAGGCCTCTCGCGCCGAGCTTTGGCCAACGAAACCATGGCTCGAGGTATCTGCTGTGCCATCCGATCTCAAGCCCAGTCCCTTGATATGCGAATGCGCCGCGGTCCTGTTCTCTCTAGTATTCGTCTGTCGCACCTCAGATATCTGAACCGGCTTGTTGTCCGAAGGCTGTGACGGCGGCGCAATGGTTCCGTTCGTTGCCATTGTGAAGAGCCAATTGTGAGGCGCGAAGCCTGCTTGTGCAACGAGTGAGGACCTCCTTCTGTTGGTAAGTGCGTGGAAGAGGCTGACTTGGTGGCGCTCTGAAGGCGGAGATGGGCAATTGGAACTTTCTACGGTGTTGACGATTTGGAAGTGTTGGTACAAGTGAAGAATACAGCATGTTCCAAATTCCACCTGTCGCGCGTCTCGAAAGCTCAGAACGCGAGCGTGAAACAGCTCGATCACGTGTTTTGCATATGCAACCCTAACCCTGAGCATTCGCTTTGGCCCGATTTGCTTACTTTGTTCGACTGTGATAGGTCGATAACTTCGTCATACTGCTTCCAAACCCAAAGCATTCTGGCACCTCTCATACTCACCACCCTACACCCTCCGACATCTTACGACCCCAATCTCCGCCGCAATACAAGATATAAAACACTACGAGGATCGGATTACATCAAATCACCTCACCACGTTGGTCAGTCATGGCCACCTTAAGAGCGACCGCCGCGCCCATCACGACCATCTTCCGATTCGCCTCTCAACCCACAGCCTCTCGAAGGTGCACGCAATGCCTGAAAGCCCAGCGATGTCCCTTCTCCTCCTTCCGCCCGGTACGACAGGGCTCCAAGCGCCCCCTCATGACCGAGACAGCGTATCGCCCGCAGTCACTAGAACCTGACATGCCGCCGCCACGAAACGCTGGGACGCCCGACACATCGATCACAGACGGGCAGGCGCAGTCATGGCCACCGTCGGCGCCATGGGAGAGAAAAGATAGTGCTGTGAGCGAGCGGGAGGGGGAGGCCCAGAAGAGCAAGCCCACTGCTGCACAGTCTTCGACAGCGGCGGCGGGGCAGGAGCAGACACCAGCCAAAAAGGCAGCGCCCAAGAAGAGCAAGCTTAGGGCACGCAAAGCGCCCATCAAACTGACTCCGAAGGCCGTCGAGCAACTACATCAGCTTTTTGACCAGCCAGAGTCAAAGATGATCAGAGTTGGGGTTAAGAACCGCGGCTGCTCTGGGCTGGCCTATCATCTGGAATATGTCGACAAGCCTGGATCATTCGATGAGACGGTTGAACAAGATGGTGTCAAGGTGTTGATCGATAGCAAGGCATTGTTCTCGATCATCGGGTCGGAGATGGACTGGCTGGAGGACAAGCTGTCCGCGAGGTTCATCTTCAAGAACCCTAACATCACCGAGTCGTGTGGATGCGGAGAGTCTTTCTCAATCTCCTGAAGAGGCGCTATGAAATTTAGAGGCGGAGTTAGACACGAACGACAGCATGAACCTAGCAAGCACGGGGGATTGGCGCAGCGTGGGACCCGCATGGTACGGCATTCAAGCAGGCAAGCAAGGCGTTAGAGCGTTCCGGAGGACAGGCCTTCTCCAGGCTGTTAACCATAGACCTATTCATACAATGCCACGAACTACATCAAGTCAAAATTTGCCAGGCTCAAAGTCCACAACTCTAACATTCTCCACTACGCCCTTCAAGCTCGCCACGAACTCCAAATGCGCCGGGTCTTGCTCGAGATAGTACTTCCTATCCTCTTCGTTCTGAAACTCGCTCACGAAGCCATGGCTAAACGCACCCTAGAACGCAAAGCGAATCAGCACACATCGCAGCTTACGCAAAGGGCGGGCTGACAACTTGGAGCCCTTCAGGACTTGTATCCCGCCCACCGCCGTACGACTTGACGTAAGGCTGCCCCGTGCTCGGGTGTTTACAGGTGTCTTTGAGCGCGAGCATGCGTGTGCAGACGTCTGAGACTTGCGCGTGGGTGATGGTTGGTTTGAATTCGAACAGGATTATATGGACGATGGGCATTTTGCCTGTCCTGGCTGGAAGCAGATCTTCCTCGTCGCTTGGTTCGGTGATCCAGCCGCCTGAGGTTCGGTAGTCTGTTGAGTAGTGGGCTGTATATACCTGGTGGTGCTGTCTTGATGCTGACGAAGGAGACTTGGATGTTTGTAATCTTGTGAGGATGACGTTGCTTTGGCGGGGTCCTCCAGCGTAGTGGTGGAGTCTTCGACTGGATGCTGGGATCCTGAAAGTACTACTGACTCTTCCTACGTTGCTGTATCTCAACAATGGTATCATCTTCAAAAACTCGCCAACGCATGTATGATGGGAGCGGATCGACGAAGGAATGGGCAACACGGCAGATGACTAGAACCTCCAATGCTGAGGTCCAACCGCTGAGCTTCGTTCTGCGGCTCGTTTAACTTTAGCCGATGGGCTGAGGGGGGACCTGCAGGTCAGAACGCATCTTGACCGCATCCATCTTCTCATGCCTGCGACCTTCGCGTCCGAGCAACAGCCAAAGTACAGACCCACAGCTCATCCGTAGTGGGTTGGGCCAGCGCACTTGAATAGAAAAGCCGCATATCCTGAAGATAACACAATATTGCCACGGGATGTCGTCGCCCTGGACCTTCTGCAGACGCGGATACCAGTGCCAGGCTGTCCGCGGGCCTTGGCGCTGTGGCGAATGAAGCAGAGCACGTTGAACTGCGCACGTTATCTCGATATTCTCGACCTGCATCGATTCAATACTCGTTGTTGTTCCTCTGTCGGTGCCGAGTAATAGAGACGGTGTACTTGTTGTGTATACCTCATAGGCGCGCCTCACAGTCCAGTGTCTACAATTCCTCATCACTCATCATCACCATCAGCTTCGTGGCATTCTTCTTGCCTTGGCACAAGCATTCCGAACATCTTGTTTTTTAACGAATGCTGGGCCTCCTGAGTGCTCTAGCGCTCGCCTCTCTCCTCACAACATGGCCTGAGCACGTCCACGCAGCCTATACACCGGCTCCTATCCGCGGCGTCAACCTGGGCGGTTGGCTCGTAACAGAACAATGGATTACGCCTTCGCTCTATCGATCTACCTATGCCGAAGATGAATGGGGCCTCTGTAACGCTTTCGGTAAAGACCGCTGTTCTTCGGTTCTGAACGATCATTGGGGCTCCTTCTATTCCCGCGATGACTTTGTCGACATGGCTGCCGCGGGTCTGAACTCTGTCCGGATCCCGCTGGGCTACTGGGCTGTCGACGTGAGGGACTACGAACCGTTTGTTAGTGGACAGTACCCGTACCTGATACAAGCGGTCCAATGGGCGAGAGAGCTGGGTATGAGGGTGCTGATTGATTTGCATGGGGCTCCTGGCAGTCAGAACGGCCAAGATAACTCCGGGCTCATTGGGCCGGTGCTGTTCCCAAGCAACGAGACTAATGCCGAACGGAGCATCAATGTGTTGCGGAACTTGACCGAGGAATTCTCCCAAGATATGTACGGAGACACCGTTATGGGCATCGAGCTCCTCAATGAGCCACGCCTCTCCTCAAACGGTACGGACGACGACTTTCCAATGGCACAACTCAAAAACTTCTACACCGACGGAGCCCACACCATAAGGAGCAACGACATCAACGACAACATCAACGTTACCGTCCACGACGCCTTCTGGGGCGTTTCATACTGGGCCAACTACGACCCAACCGACTCCGAGGCCACGAGCCCCGCAAACATGCTAACGCTCGACTCGCATCAATACTACGCCTTCGCCCAGCAAGCCGCATACAACCACGATCAAATCTTGGAATCTATCTGCAATACCTCCCAGCAACTCAAACAGCCGCAACAACAGACCGGCATCCCTCCAACGCTCGTCGGCGAGTTCAGCTTGCAAACAGGCAGCTCCAGCCCCCACGGTAGCGAGGGTTCGGACGAAGATCAGGCGCGAAGGACTTGGTATCGACTATTCTTCGAGAGCCAGATCGTGGGCTACTCGCCCAATGATGCAGGCCAATCTAGCATCGGCTGGATGTACTGGTAAGCAAGCAATCACCCAAGACCGTTTCTCAAACGCTGTGAGCCGTGCTGACCTTTGCGTTTTGCGTGCTAGGTGCTGGAAGACAGAATACGATATCGCGACGTGGTCTTATCGCCGCGGACTCCAGGATGGCTATATCCCAGCTGATGTCAGCAATGCTAGTACTTTCGTGTATCCGATCAGGGAGAATGGGTGTGTGGATGCTGGGTACAATTATACCGCGCCGGATCAAATTGGTGGTGCTGCTGGTCTAGAACTTCCGTCTGCGAAGCTTATGGGTGGTTTAGTACTCTTGGTTGCGCTTTATAGCTTGGGTTGTTGATAGATCTGGGGCATTGATAGACTGATAGACGAAGATTCATAGACTCACGACAGCACTGCGGCCTCCTTCCTTGTTCCTTGTCGCCACTTCGTGGCTCTCCTGACGGCGGAAGGTCAGACCATTTGCAGCCTACAACTCGCTCGCATTCCTTCCACATCTGGGACAGAGCTCACAGGAGAGCCGGAGCTGACATCGTTTCACTGCCCAAGCAACGCCATTGGACTGTTTTGAGTCATATGGCAGGAGATCTTGATGCCTAGTAGTACACTACAGCTTTTTAAATGACCTATCGCATTGACCTCCCCATTCTCCACAAGATCAAGCCGGAGGCGGCGGCGCACTCCCATCCGACCCCGCTCTAACCCTCACACTACTCTCATCAACCTTCTGCTGACCAATCCCAAAGCCGTAGCCAGCCTTCTTCTTCCTACCCTTCCGATCACCATACTGCTCGTCAAACTTCCGAATCGCATTCAAACTCGCCATGTCCTCGCTAATCGAAGCACTGATCTCCTGGGTAGCCCGGTCGAAATGCCGCTGACTTAGCGTGCGCTTCTCCGGGAGTTTGAAGTCGGTATTGCCGTCCTTCTGGTTCTGCGTGATGAGATCGTTCTCTTCCCGTACACAGGCGAGGGCGGCTGAGACGCATAGGTTCTTGAGGTCGGAGCCGGAGTAGAGGGGGGTTTGCTCGGCGAGGTTGGAGAGGGAGACGGAGTCATCGAGAGCTTCGTTCTTCAGGTGGATGCCCAAGATGCTTTCACGGTCTTTGGCGATGGGCAGGTCGACAAGTAGTCTTCTTGGCAGTCGGCGAAGGACAGCGTCGTCCAGGTCAAAGGGTCGATTACTGGCTACCATCATGAAGACGCCGTGGTCGTCCATGCCGTCCCACTCGCGCAGAAATTGGTTGATGATCTCTCGGTGGGTGTTGCGATTGCCCGCGCCGCCTCTGCTACCGAAGATGGCGTCCGCCTCGTCGATGAAGACTACGCACGGCGAAAGCTTCTTTGCGAGGCTGAAGACGGCACGGACCATCTTCTCGCCTTCACCAACGTACTTTTCGTAGATCTGTGCGCCGCTGACCTCGAGCACAGTAGCGCCAGACTCCTTAGCGACGGCCTTTGCGAGCAGCGTCTTTCCAGTGCCTGGTGGCCCGTATAGCATGAGGCCTGGCAAGCGATCGCTTGCCAAAACGCCATATGAAAAAGCTTCGGGACGCATGAGTGACAGAGTTGTCAGCGTCTTTAGCGCCTCGATGGTATCAGGAGTGGCGTGCACATCACTGAAGCCCGTCTTGATGTTTTGTGCATCAGCGACACCTGTCAACAATCGCGTCTCGTGCTGGTTGCAATCCTTCTTGATCTCCTCCACTCTGCTTTTACCAGCTCGTTTCTGCTTCGCCTCAGGGCTAGCATCCTTGTCATCCGCCTTCTCAGCGTCACCCGACTTAGAAGACTTGGCGTACTTGGCCATTGTGGCTAGCCTGTTAGTTTTTGTCCAATTTTGCACAGCCTCGTCGACGCGCATGGTTATGTACGCGGCAAGTGCAACATGGACCGGCTGAACCGCAGTAGATCGCGCATACGACTGACTCAAGCCAATAGACATGAGCGCGATGCGCTGAATATCATCCATGCTCAAAGCCTTCTCTGTCAGTGTATGCGAGCCTTGAAGCGCCATTTGATCCCGCGCTTCCTGCGAAAGCAAATTGTGGTCTGCTTCCGGCTGCAAACGCCGAAGCATACTCTGTGTGTGCCGTAGGTTGATCTCCAAAATGCGGCGGTGAGCTGGCTTCTTCAACGTTTCGGCTGAGTCCGCTGGTTCGACGGTGGGCACCTCGGATGTCACGATTGGCCCTGTGTCCTTCCGGGGAGGCGGCACAGTGATGGTACGGAGACCGGCGTCTTCCATTTCCGACGCATTGCTGATGAACACATTGTTCTGCGCTTGCGCAGTGGTGCCTACGACGAGTACACTTTCGCCACTGCGCCGACGCTTCTGCACAATCCGCACCAACTTGCGGACCACTGCGTCGCCAAGCTGAGATTGTGTGAGATGCTTCAGGTCGCGGATGTGAATGATCGTCCTCGGATTCGAATTGACAGGATCGCTTTCAGCAGAGCCTGCGTTCTGCGACTCCAGCTTGAGCGGCGCTTTGCCCCCCTCAATGGACTTGCTCAAGTAATTTACCAGCGTTTCGGTGGCTTGCGTAATGCGGACCTGAGAATCGAAAGTGCTTGGAAGCTGGCGGAAGTTTTTGTGCCCCTCGGGCCCTGATCGGGTCTCCCGCTTCAGCTTTGCCGCTTCCAACAGGCTCTCAAGCAGAGCGGTCAGACGTGCGTCGTCGTACCGTACATATTCAGACGACGACGAGCTTGTACGGCTGGGCATCATAGGATCTGGGCCTGCAGCAGGCGCAGCGTGAACGATTCGCGGCGGGCCAATTGAGATTCCGGCAATGCCGAACCCTTGCAAAGCTTTGCCAAGTTCGTGTCGTCGTTCGTACAGAGCTTTGCGCAGTTCTTCCATACTACCGAAACCACCAGTGGGACGATCCCCTGACTCATCTTCGTCTTCGTCATACTCGTCTTCATTGACGTCTACCTCGTCTTCCGCTGGTTTGTCGATCGGCCTGCCATCTCTCCTGAGGGCAGTAGCCTCGTAGCCGTCAAAGACGTCGTAGCCAAGTGTTGAAAAAGAGCCTGGCGTGTCAGCCCCTCGGCCAACATAGTCTGCGCCTAGATCTTCGAGGTCATTGGCGTCGATGCGAATCAGATCGGCATGAACTACGTGCGCGAGCGCTTGCACGTACTCGTCCATGTGGTCATGCGCGTCCGAATCTGGACAGTGCAAAGACAAGTCTACGCGGCTCGAGGCAAATGATGATGCCTGTGGGCTGTCGTTGGCCAGTCCTAAGCCCGCCCGTATGCTTGCTTCTGCCTCTAGAAAGACGTATGTTTGGGGATTGGTGAAATCGAACGCCGTCCCGGGCTGCTGAGCGCTTTGGAACGGCGACCACTCTCCGTCTTTCGCAGCGCGCTCAGCAGGCCGCGGCCGCTGGGTCAGGGAGACCTTTTGGCTGAAGAAGTCACTCGACACTCCATCCTTGGTGGCAGAAGACTTTGAGCCCTTCGCCTGGTCCCAGTCAACGGACGGTCCGGTCTCTTCGTTCGCTTTTCGTCGATTTGCTGCCTCTGTTTGCAACACCTGCTCTTGCTGTTTGCGGGGCAAAGACACGAGTAACTCGCCCAAAGCTTGTAAGTCTACTTCATGCGGACTTCGCGCTCTTTGGTGCACGAGCTCATTCACCACCCAGAACGAGTGTGCTTCCTTGGGCAGCGTAGCGAAGAAGGCGCGATCTATTCCCAGCGCAGTGATGTCTACTTTCTGTCCGTCGACATCAACGACATGTGGGTCTCGAGGATGGTTCCGAGCTTGCCTGGAGTCCGTTGGTCGATAATAAGGGACAGTAAAGAGTGTGTGCCCGGTTTCGGTATCGACGCATCGTACGACCTGCGCGTCTTCTCTGTCCAGCAATGTCTCAGGATGCACATCCCTGACCAGAGTGACATTGAATTTCAGGAACCATTCCGGTATAGGAGGGGCCTTTGGTATTTCAGCACTCCGCCCATTCCGCATAGTCCTCCTCATCCGAGACTTGCGGCCCTCTCCATTTCCATTGCCGTTCCCGTTTCCGTTCTCGTTTGCCTTTGCCTCTGAGGTCTCCGCCTCGTGACCGCCTTCTGACTTAGCCGTCGCCTCACTCTCCGCCTTGCGCTGCTCGCTCCGCGCATTGTGGTCATTCTGATCACCCGGCGTCCTCGGCTCTGACGCTCGTTGGACGCTGCGATGAAACGATCGGCTCTGTTGCGTCGGCGCTGGTGTGGTTCGGGGGAGCGATGGGTGGCGGACGCGGCTGCAGCTGGTTGCTCGATGGTGAGAAGCCAAGCGAGCGCTTTGGCGGGCGATTGGGCGCATTCGAGAAGGTGATGTATGCGTGAGTGCACAAAGGCACAGGACCAGAAGGTGCCAGGGACAAAAGTTCGAGATGAGCTTCATGGAAGGGTTAGACGGAGATGTGAGGCTTATCCCCGACCTCACCCAACTGCTCCATGTACACTTCAAGGCTCGACTCGATTACCGGGCATGATACGGTACCTGACCTTTGTACCGACGTGACTTGCCGTTGCATCAAGCGACGCTCAGCTTTGCGTTGTCTTCAAATGCTTTATCACACGGCTGTCTCTCATCATGACGACCAAAGGGGGTCACGACCGCCGCTCGCTTCACGAGGCCAGGGCGGTAGCGGAAACCCACTGGTTGGGTTCCTCATGAACCCTTTACCTCTTTACCTCTTGGTACCTAGATAGGGTCTCTGGGCCTCAAAGATGGCTTGATCCAAGGTAAACAGGTCGACATGCGCACAAGCTCAGCCTATTCCGGAACGTTCATCAGTCTCCCAGCAGAGAACGCAGACTCGAATATCTCCTAACTCGCTAGAATCTGCACGATGTCCAACTCGTTATTCTACTCCTACTCTCTGCATCTGATCTCGAGGCGGCGATAAGGATGACGATCTAGGTATGGGTCAGGCACGCCTCGGGTAAAGGACTCCCGCCACAGCGTTCTTTTGCCAGAGCCAGTGCCCCCAATCCTATGGGCGTACTCCGCCTTGATAGCAGTTGACCATGCTGTGAAGGCGAACCATGTCTGCACCACCGACCCTTTGACGCCCGTTGCCTTCTGTCTTTGGATGGGCCATTGTATCATACCTCACCCGAGACGACCAACCCATTACAGAATCCTACTGATTGCAATAACGAACAGTGTACGAAAGAAATGCTCTTTCATGCGACGTACGCTCATGGCCATAAACGCCATGGGAACTGCAGTCACCGGACAATATAGCTTGCGTTTCTAGCGTCACACGGCTCTTTCGATGGCGAAGGTGGCCACTCGTTCACTGGCTGGCAGCAAGAAGAGTCGCCCGATAAGATACTCTTGTACAGCAATGCTATATTCAAAACTTCGAAAAATTGCCCTCCGCCAACCTGAACAATCGCTCCGAAGAACGCACAAGTTGGAAGCCTGGCATGGCGTCGCAACAGTCACGCAACGGAAACCTACAGCATGGCATGCCACCTACCGCCATGCCCCGGGCTTCTCAGCAGCAGCTATGGCCGCCCCAAGGCTTGCCACCCGCAGTACCACCAGGACCCACGTATCGGCCGCCCAGCGCACTGCGATCAGCAGCGTCTACAAAGACCTACTCGACAGCGGCAAGCGGGAGCGAGCTAAGCAGTCTTAGCGGGGATGACACAGAAGAAGAGGGCGAGAGCAGTGCGCACAGTTCGACATCAAGCATGCGTGACAGAACAAGCCAGCAGCGCCAACAGCGTCAACACCCACGGCCAGGCATCCCAGCGCAGCCTCAGACCGCACACTCACACACAACCAGCTCTTCGCGGGAATCGGGTTCCACATCACGAGCGTCGTCTTCCACATCGTATCTCACGGACAGCACTACTGCGTCCCGGAATACCTCGTGGAGATCAAGTACGGTACGACCCTTGGGATCTTCGAGCGAGCCATCAAGCGTACGTGACCGGACGAATCAGCAGCGCCAACAACCATGCCCAGGCGTGCCAGCGCAGCCTCAACCTACACGCTCACCCGTGGCCAGCTCCTCACGGACGTTGGGCTCCACGTCACGAGCGACTTCTTCAACATCGTATCTTACTGGCAGCGGTACTCTCTCTCGAAACACCTCGCGCAGGTCGACCACGCGACGGCCATTAGGGTCTTCAAGCGCTCACACACACAAGACCAGCTCCTCACGGACATCAGGGTCCACGTCACGAGCGTCTTCTTCCACATCGTATCTCACCGGCAGCGGTAGTCTCTCCCAGAACACCTCGCGCAGGTCGAGCACGCGGCAGCCATTGGGGTCTTCAAGCGCCCACCCATACAAGACCAGCTCCTCACGGACATCAGGCTCCACTTCACGAGCGTCTTCTTCCACATCGTATCTCACCGGCAGCAATACTCACTCCCAGAGCACCTCGCTGAGGCCAAGTACGCGACGGCCAGTGGAGTCTTCAACCGCTCGCTCTGAACTGTCCTCGACAGTACCTAGCACCTTGTCCGTAGGGGCTTCGAATTCACCGAGTGCATACCGACAGGGAGCGAGGGCCCTTCAGCAGCCTGTGCCTTTCCACCCGGTGGAGCCGGCTGCTGCGGCTTCAGCTGTGCCTGATAGTAGCACCCTCTCAGGATCCTCGTCATCGAGCGGATCTTTATCTCGACGAACAGCTGACTCTACCTCTCGAGCAACTCGTCGGACCGCTAGGACTCATCAGCAGCGTTCGCCTGTGCCCGGCGCAGGACCAGAGGCTTACCCTTACCAGTATCAGAATACAAGGCCGAATGGCAAGGTTTCCAGTACAGCGAGCAGAAGCACCTCCTTCCACGGCATTTGTCCTTCCGAAAATGGCTCTGAGCGCGCTTATTCGGTAGCAAACACCACAGACCGACCACCAGGTCTGCACATGGCGAGAGACGGTGGCGAAGCAGACGCTTACTACAACCCTGCACAATCGTTCGCCAGTCACGACGGCATTTCCAGTGTGTCTTCAAAGCCCAGCAGACACTCCCGTGCGAATTTTCCCTCTTCGCATGCACCGCCCGTCCAACCGCTAATCACTCATGCAATCCAACAGCCACCGGAACCAGGGCTGCTCGACGACCCGTTCAAACACACGGTCCAACCAGGCTGGAAAGGCCTGATCGATGGCTGCCGCAAATATCTCCAGGGCCACATGCAGTACACCAACGATACTTCCGAGCGGTACGAGGTACTTCGACGGGCTGAAATTTTCTTCCAGCATCCGGTCATCCGCGTGTGCGGAGCTTTCAGGCAAAAGCATTATGACCAAATCCGCGAGCTGCTGGAGGAGGCTCGGTGGGCACTGGAGCGGCCAAGGGCCACGAATGTTCGCAGAGGTGTAGGTGCCACAAAGAGTGACGGGGACCAGAAGGCAGTGGAGCACGATCCTTGTTCTAGGCAGATTGATGAGCGGAAGTATTCTGAAAGTCATGTCAAGAGGGTTTGTAGTCATCGGGGACACCCCGAGTATCCGCATGTCTGTAGGAAGCGTCGTCGATCAAGGGGCTGATGGTACTGGGTTTCAGATGCATATCACGACAATACCATGGCCCCTGGTCTGGCATGAGGTGCTATGGTAGCGTTGGCAGTGTAGGAATCTATGGTCGTGTGCATAGCATGTACGCAATTTGGTCTTTAATCTTTGAGCATTAGATAGTGGCCAATCGTAGCCGTATGAGTGTGATCCATATTTGCATTGCCAGATAAGTGCTACTGTGCCTAGGTACGTAGCGTGTTGATCTGTAGCATTCAGCCCAACCGTACCGTTCTTGAGTAGGCCCATGTTTACTGCGCCCTAAAACACCGACAACTTGACATCGCCCTACCAGCGCATAAAAGACTCTCTCCTGATTAACATCAGAGATGCTGCCGCCTGCAGAGACGACTCTACTGGCTGCGAACCCCAAGTTCGAAGCACTCCACCGTGATCTGTGCTCAAACAAGCTGAACGACAATGGCACGTCGCGGCTGGATGCGAAGGCTGTGAAGGAACGCGAGATACTTGAGGAGGTCAGTCTTCTCGTGCATGTCTAGATTGTTCGGTGCCATGTCCCTGGCGCAAGATGTCTCGATCTGCGTGAAAGGCCGTTCGAGTCGCGTCCTGCGCCGGCGGGCAATGGCCGCGGTACCGCAGGTCGTATACCAGCATAGACTTGATGGCTGACAGCGCTGCAGGAGCTGCGCAAAGCACGCATTGATACGGTGAAACGGACGCTCGTCCAGTCCGGTCTCAATGATCTGGCGTATCGAGGTGAAGAGCTACCCGAAGAGGTGCGTCTCTCAACGACACGGACGTCACGTACATTTCCCCTACCTACTGACACGAGTGCAGCTGCGAGATCTCGTGAGCCTTGCGGCCGCGGCACTCAACGGCGATGTAGCAGAGGAAGACAGAGATGTAGTTGCAGATGAGCTTGACGCATTCGAGGTATTCTGTAGCCGTGTTGTTCTATCGGACTGGACTAAAGCTAACTGCATTTCACAGGCACATGCACCAGTCATTGCCAGTGCACTGTCAAAGCAGCTACAACAAGACGTCACGACGATTGCTTGCCTGGCTTCACCCAGCAATCCGCCGCCGACCAACGAGCTTGCGTCCCATGTGCAGGGACTCCAAAACAGCGTTGCCGCGTTTAGAGCTCAGCTAGCCAAGTCACGTATCACGCTCACGCAGGAGCTTCCCAAAGTTCACGAGCTCTACCGGCAAGTCATCGAGACCAGCATCCGTATTCTCGAGCAGACCATCCACGGCTCGGTCGCCAGAGGGACCAAGACCAAAGCCGACTATCTAGCAGTGGTAGCGGAAGGCATGGCCAAGAAGCTTGCCGTCCAGCATGCTCAGCTTATGCAGCAGGTCTACACACCTGAGGTTCGGAATGATTTGAAGGCGAAAGCGAGCAGGCTCGATGCCGAGGGCGTTACGTTGAAGCGCAGGATCCGCGATGCTGAAGAGAAATTGGCCGAGTATCGGCAGGCGCGAGGTATGAAGCAGATGATTGCTGAGTATGCCGAGCTGCTGAGGGAGATTGAGAAGGTCGAAAGTGAAATCTCTCGGGTCGAAAAGGGACAGAGGTGACGCAGCATGTCATCGCGAATGCAATCAGAACACACGCATGTGCGCTGATTCCGACAACCCCACGTTCCTGAAACGATCTCATGATACACAGCCTCGCTTTGCCTCTATCTTACAATGGAAGCCTCAAAAGTCTGTCACCCTGCCATTATAACTCCAATCCCCCGAATGTCCCCAACGCAGCGGATTGTTCTTCGGACCCCCAACCTCCCCCGTATTCGGATTGGTATCCCCCTGGAACTCTGGCGCCGCACCTCTCCTTACATTCGGGTGCAGCTCCTCCCCATCCCCCTTTGCAGCTAGCCGAGCCTTCTCTCGTAGCTGCTCGAGCATCTGGTCGGCATTCGGCGAGCGCGCCTGTACCTCTGCTTCCGCTTGCTCTGCTGGCTCCTCCTTCGCGCGTGGTGTGCTGAAGGCGCCGGTCGATTCTTGCTGCAGCTTTTCGAAGAGCTCTTGCTCTTCTTTCGGCAGTCTTGGTGGAGATGGCTGTGGCGTCCAGGCTGATCGTGTAGCTGGCATTGAGGCGAAAGTGCGGCGGAAGAAACCAGGGCGTATGTTGCGCATAGCTCTGGTAGTTGCTTGCATGTTTGCCAGTTGACAGTGTGTACTTCGAAGTAGATCAAGTAAGTGGTGGGTTTGTTCACAGAGAGAGGTTGTGGTTCGCAGCGATCTGGAGTGTCTTATGTAACCTTGGCCCCGGTGGCGTGGAAGCTGCGATGCCGGCGTTGCCTTTCTGCCGAGGTTTTACCCGGCTTTGTATCTCAAACCTCACCTCACTTCTTCGTTACAGACCTCCCGGTAGTGAGGCCGCGTGAATTCATAAGCAAAAAGAGAGGGCTATGGATGAGTATTCGCATAGCTGGCGATAGTCCAGGGTGAAGAGATGGTCGTGTGAGCACGGGCTGGAGCAGTGATGGAAGCTGTCACCACTTCTCATGTCTTGCATGGGAATGCTCGAAAAAGTTCAAGAGGCCGTTCACATCTCCCAGTTATACTTTGGTCTCCTATCGACGCGCTCTGGTCAGAAGAGAGGTAGATGCATGTGGCAGCAGGTAAAGGACGGTGTTCAGCGCGTCAGATCTAGCTGCCTTCGCACACCAAGGTCGTGTCTCAGCATAGAACTACTGAGGTACCTTAGCATGGCTTCACATGTGCTGGACACTAGTAGTGTTGACTTCAAGTTCGCCTTGTAGGCCTTTCCTCCTTTTGAATATCGGCGGGTATCTACCTTTCGGTCACCTAAATGCTTGCTCCGCTGTGCTATCATGAAAAGACCATGGGTCTGCACGGGGGGTGTGCTGAGCTTGCACCATTTCCCCAAATAGTTCATGAACGGCAAAAGCAAGGCAGCATTGTTGCATCCCATCTTTGCGAAGATCGCTGTTTTGGACAGGCCCAGGCAATACACACAGTCATGAGCTCCATTGTCTCGGATGGCAGCACGCAGGTTTGCCTGTTTAAAGGTATTAGCCTAGCTTGTATTATCGTCACAAGCTACCTACTGTCTAGTCAGCATATGACGAAGCTTTGTTACAGGGCAAGATCGTGGTAAGGCCACGCCTACTACACTCCGCACCCAGCGGACATCACTTCATTGAGCTCAACTTCTTCCACTCTTCACACAACTCGTTGACTTTCTCCTGGGCGACCAACAGACATCCAAGATATAGGACGGACGTTACCTCGGGCCATGCTCAACAGCGCACGTCCGGTCTGAGACCCGAACCGCTTATTCGGCTCTGCTACGGAAGCTGACACCATAGCGGGCAGCTTCTACCACGCCAGGAGAGGTCGGCCGGGCCCAGAACAATCGTCTACACCAAGACGAGGCTTCTTGACGGGAGAATAGGACGGAAGTAGAGGCTGCATGCTGGGAAAGGCGGGAGAAGTCCACTTGGCCATAGCGGCGGCTACTACAGGCATCATTCTTTTCACCTGTACCTTCGACAACTCTTTGAACTCTCACGCTCGAGTATCGCCGTAACCGTGGGCTCTCCACATAGACCACCCCGCGCGCACTAGTGATGAACCGATTGAGACATCTCTTCGTTAGGCTCCTACACTGTCATGCTATCGGGGTATCATGTCGTCCACACATCCAATACGGACTCTAACGCCCATCACCCAACGCCGCGCTCAAAAGCATTTCCATTCGGATCCATGAAATGCCAAACAGCCTACTTGACTCTTCCCATAACCGTCTCAGGCCCCCTTTCCACCTCCAGCCCAGCCGCTGCCTTCTTCACCGCTCCCAACATCCCACGATCAAAGTCCTCGCGCGCCCTTAGCACAGCCTCCACCCAGCTGAGCTGCACATCCCAATACTCCCCCTTCAGCCGCTCAAACGCTTCAACAACCCCTTTGCCCTTCTCCGCGCTCAGGAGATTCTCAAAGAAATGCACCGCGCGCCACTTCGCGCGGATACCTTCAAAAGTCTCCGGGTCTGGGCTGAGAGTCCGGAAGAGGTTGAAGACGGTCTGCACGTCTTCTTTGACGTTGTCGGCGAAGGCCGGGTCTGTGCGGCGAATCTTGGTGAGGTTGCGGTTGCGGATGCTGGTGAGATAGGTGGTGAGGAGGCTGTCGGCGAGTTCTTCGAGGAAAATTGCGTGTAGGGAGGGGTGGAGGACCTGAAGGACGTTGCTTTCGCCGCGGAGGTAGTCTTCGAAGGTTGTGGTGATTTGCTGGATGCTGGTGGTGGTGGTGCGGTCTGTGTACCATGGCGGGGTGAAGAAGGTTCGTTGTATATTGCGGAAGTCGGTGATGAAGAGGAGGCGGGCGAAGGTGTGTAGGCAGTAGGTGGAAAGGTCGACGTAGGCGTTGGTCAGGGTGTCATGATCGGCTGCGGCGACCGTGAGGGGGTAGGAAGGGCTGACGAGTGGCTCCCATGTTTGGCGGAAGCGGGTGAGGAAGCTCGTAATGTTTTGCTGAGGGACGTCGTCGATGTTAGTGATCTGGTCGTTAGCGATTGCTACTAGCCAGTCTTGGTAGCTGGTGAGGCCTTCGATGTCGCTGGGGTTCGGGGCGGCGGCGGCGGATTCTTCGATGGTGCGGAACTCGCGGTCTAGCAGCTCCTGCCACGTAACCTGGCGGGATTTCAGGGCACGGTACATGGCGTCGACGACGCCCTCAACGACGTCAGTGCGGCCTGAGGCATGGGCAACGGCGAGCTGTTCGCGCAGCATGGTCCACATGTCACCGAGACTTTTGGTATGTAGGTGGCCGTCCGGGTCCTGGTCGAGGCTGCCTTCGTCACGTGCAGTGAAGGTACGGGAGTCGGCAGCCTTGATGCGGGCCATCCACTCATCAACGGCTTTGGTGATGAGAGCGCGATATTCGCGGACCAGGTCGCCCTCGCGCTCATCGATCACGTGGGTGCGGAGGTCGGTGGGAGCGACGCCGAGACGCTGCATCTTGGCGTAATACTTGGGTACCCAGTTCAGGATGGCGAGCATATGCACAGGCGAGATGGAGGGGTCGTCAAGGCGCTGGATGAGGAAATTGCGCATGAGTCGGTGGTATATGGCGGTGTAGGTGCGCATGATGCGCCATTTAGGCGGGACCAGCTCCGAGAGGCCAAGCTTGACCGTGTTGAGATCGTTGAAGAACCATCTCACGCTCTTTTCCAGCCGCTCGGGATCGTCGGCAAATTGGTTCGCAACGCCGTCGAAGCGGGCCTCGGCGGCGACCTCGAGAGCTTGCAGGAACTTCTGCTTGTAACCGCGGAGCTGGCGCTGGCCCACGTGGATGCTCTTGAAGCGGCTGGCCACGTCCTGGAATTCGCGCTGAGCGTCTTGCAGCGCCTTGACCTGCCGGTCCTTCTTCTCCTCTTCCTCAATGACCAATGCCACGCGTACCACCAGGCCATTATTGCCGGCCGCCACGAGATTGACGAAATTCAGACACGCGTTGCCCACGTGCTCGTCAAACCACTCGACTGTGTCGTCCAGCTGACCCCAAAATTCGCGCAGCGTCGCTCCGCCTTCCAGCCTCAGATTCTCCATCAACTCCACCCCACTCTCTCCGTCCGCCGCCGCCCCCGAGCCCAGGACTTGATCCATGGCGGTGTCGCGCACGTCCCGCAGGGCCGTCAGGCCCGCATGTACTGCCAGCAGGTTCGGTTGTGTCTCCGGCTCTTCGTCGTCCTCACGCAGCAACGCCTCCAGCTCCGCTATGCGTTCCGAAAATCCATCCACCGCCGCCTTCATACCCTCAACGGCGGCGAAGTTGCGCTGCATGCGGCCCAGTTTTTCAATCTCTGGGAAGTCGCGGATCATTCCCTGTGCTTCGGCGCACAGCCGATCGATCTTCATCATCTCCTCTCGTATCGCGTGCACAGTCTTCTGCCCGTCCGTGATGCTTGACATGCCCTGCTGCGTAATGTGTAGCTGCTCTGCGAGACCAAGCCGCAGCTGCCCATCCACCGCAGCCTTTTTTCGCGTAAACTCCGCCTGGAGCGCGGGGAGTCGATCGAGGTCGTCGGGGTGTTTGAGCAGGTCCGCCAAGTGCGAGCTGGGCACGTCTTCGTGTTCCGCCATGGTGGGTAGATATGTGTATCGTGGGGGTCCTACAGCTCAGACTGTTGCGTAAAGCGAGGTGTGGTCGCCTCTCCGGTATAGAGGACACGTTATCGCCACTGCCGTATCGGAGCGTACGCCGTCGCCATGAGGTCTATTAGTCAAGTAAACGGATCTGAGTGATGTTTCCTAGGTACTTCGGAGTACCTTATGTATTAATAGAGCTGCCAGACTGCCTAGAGCTTCCAATGGTAGCTCCACCTGCGGAGGCGGAGCGGGCTCGGGAGTGAGCGAGCACAGCACACATCCATCCACAATCTACAACAATCAAGACACACCACCGCGAACTATCCAATTCCTACCAGCAACACACGTCAATACCTTCACAATGGCCACCGCCCTCCCCTCAACTCACTTTCGCATCACCCTCGTCCGCTCCGCCATAGGTCTTCCCCGCAAATCCTCCGGCGTCCTCGCCGCTCTCGGCCTACATAAGCGTCTCCGCACGGTCTACCACCCGGTATCCCCTCAAGTCGCTGGAATGGTATTCGCCGTCAAGGAGTTGGTCGACGTGCAGGCTGTCGCACAGCCGCTATCAGGAAGAGAGATGCGGGAATTGAGACGGCCGGACAGTGGGTTTTGGGTGGAGAGGAAGGCTGGCGCGAGGAAGGACTAGGGTTTTTCGAAGCAATGTTCCATGGCCTCGTGATGCATCGGGGGGCTGAGCCCTATGAATGTGGCTGAACATGCCGACGCAGCTTGGACGGCGTCCGGCTCCGGTTGAGCGCTGAGGGCACGGCTGTGCGCGGATCATCGCCTACCTATCCACCTCGCTGCTGTGCTCGCCGGACGATGTGCACCACCACAACAGACGTCGAAGACTTGCGCTTACGGCGAGAGATGCGCCGACTACTCGCGCCCCTTCGGCGCGCGACTGATCGGATACTGGGCCTACAGGACTGCTGCGCCCTTCGAATGCCGAACCGACTGTACTAGACGATGAGATCCGCTACGTTTGAATGGCGAACAGCCAGCGCAGACGAAGATACGCGGGGATTGGTTTGCTGAAGCAAAGGTGGCACCTTTGAAGATGTCGGATCTTGGTTGAGGTTCTACACGATATGAGAAAGAGCGAGGGAAAGAAACGGGAGGAGGAAGGAGAAGCGGCGGAGACAAGCAATAGGGTTAGGACAATGTACTCCAGCAGTTCGTTCTGACCGTCGTAACACACCATCTCCTTCCATGCCATATTATGGCTCCCTTTTCGAACTTTCCCACACTTCTGCCTTCGCGTGCCTAGCTTTACACGTGCCTCCGCCTTTCGTCGTGTGTGAAGGCAGAGATAGTCTCGAACCCACAAGCTAAGTAAGCCGCAGAGCGCTGATCCAGAGTAGCGAGAGGGGACGACTGGCTATGCGCAGGAGATCTTACGTCGTGTTCATATCGCAATTGTCCGCGACGCACATGTACCTGCACTTGGCCGTAACCGAACATGTCGCGTGGACAGCCAGCCGATTTAAAGCGCGCATGGCTCCCGAAAAGAAAGGATGATCACCCAGCGGACCGACCACTCTGAGTGGTCCAATCTTCAACATCGAAATCAAAAACAACAAAAGCAACATCACTCAACGTGTTCCGGAGAACGTGCATTAAGTCTTGTAAAGAAGCTCACGAACAGAGTTTCTTACACGATGTTCTAGACCTCACAGTGAAACTTAGACCGTTTTGACTTGATCTGATTGTAGGAGGTCGTGATCTAAATATACGTGGTGGTTTGGAGGACTGTGAGTTTGCCACGGAGAGGATGACAGGAGGACAAGGTGCCTTATGGTAGATGTGAGTAGCCGAAACGGGTCAAAGGTAAAGTTTAATGTAGGAGCAACATGAAACCTCATTCTTTGAAGTAAAAGCAGAAGCTCTATTGGGTATCATTCATGACGCTCCCTCATTCAGTTACGCCTGCGCGTCCTTCGTCGTCTGCAAATTGACATCGCTCACCCCAGCAGCGCTAACAGCATCCACCTCTACCCCTTCTCCCGCCACATTCGGCGCCGCAGCCTGTACAGGCGCGCTCGCACCCCGACTCGACGCCGCAGCGCTAAGTCTCTGATCCAAAGCTTTCAGCGCCAGCGCCCGCCTCCTTTCCGCTTCCGCTCGCCTGCCTCCGCCGCCGGCCGTGCTTGTCATAATGCTCGGCAAGCCCTCCGAACGCGCCTGCGCGGATTGGTTTCCCGCTTCGACCGCCGCGGAAGAGAACGGCGTGAGAACTCTCGCCTGCACGAGAGCAGCATAGACACCTTCGCATACGGGCGCGAGCACAGGGTGAACGAAATCCGGGAAGAACGCGACAAAGGCAAAAGTGTCACTCGCATCGCCTCTCAAGGTCGCAGGGGTCTCCCCGCCCGTCGCAATGCCGTCGCCGGCTTCACCGCCTAGCTCCGAAACACGGAAGAAGCGAAGGTAGATCCAGCTAGTGAGGAAGCCGAAGAGGGAGAGCCAGAGCGCGGTGTCGGTGCCAAGAAGGGGACCGGAGATGATGTTCGCGAGGGTGAAGAGGGCGGGAAAGTGCTTGACGCGGATGCGGATGGTGGCCTTGAAAAGCGAGACGGTATGTTCGGGGACGAGTTGTTTGAGGGCTACGAGGAAGCCAGCTTCGAGGGGCATCAGGCCTTGGATAGGGGTGGGGCTGGCGGCGTTGTTAGTTTGCGAGCTGACCAGAGAGGTGTATTAGTAGAGTAGTGGACATACTAGAGCACCGGGCCTACGAGCATTCGCCAGCCGGTGTAAAGACAGAAGCACAGTAGATTCGGCACGACCGTGACAAACAGCGTGAATTTGGCAAACTCGGCACTTCCATACGCGCGCTCGAGGTAGCGGCCAGTAAACCAGACGACCGCGCCGCTGATGGCAAGACTGACGATGTTGTTCTCAACGAGCGCGGCGGTGAGGAGAGTCCAGGGGTAGCGGAGGCTGGAGGGGGGTACGCAGACGAGGTAGGGGATTGCCCATTGTGGGCTGGTGAGGTAGCTGGAGGTTTTGGTCGCGAAGCTGCTGTGGACGGTGGAGGGGTCGGCGCTGTTGTATTTGCGGAAACGGAGGGTGGCGTTGAGGGCGGAGAGGGCGAGGACAACGAGGACGAGAGCGCGGGTGAGAGGGGGGAGGTTGATGCGTGGAGCCATGGTAGGGAGTTGGTGCTGTTGTTGTCGGCGGTGGATGACTGGAGGGTGAGTGGGTGGTCACAGCATTGTGCGGTGTGCTTGGCCGGTGTTTAAAATACGGTACAGCTGCCACCGAACGGTATAGGCAGGCACGCTGGACAGACCGGCATGTCACAACACGCGGTATAGGGCCACGGTATAGGAGAGCTGAGGTAAGGGATATAGGAGGGCTGAGGTAAGGTAAGGTAAGGTAAGGTAGGTAGAGTAGATTCATCGCCTGCAGGGGTTCCCAGATGGCGCCGATCCTGCAGATTGGCTTCCGCGCCGTCGGGTCGGAGATGCGCTTGGGCGCTTGCAAGGAACAGCGGCTCAGGTTGGCGGCAGACTGACTATTGGCAGAGTTCGTGTGACACTCACACACACTGACACTGACACCAGACCTACGAGCGACCACTCCACTAACAACCCGACCGGACTGTCTGTTCGACTGTCACCTCAGGTATCTAATCTCTCTTCCTGCATGTGGGGCAGCGAAGACCTTGACCCGTCCACCGCGCATCTCGCCAATGCGACACCACAGCCCGTAGCATCCGTTCTCGCTTAACACCTCTCCGCCCTCTCCCAGCGGCGCCGCAAACTTCCGCCTTCCGCCCTGCGCATCTTGATATCTCGCCGCCATCATGGCCGCGGGCGCGCTGCACTCCGACCACATCAACTACCTCATCCTACGCTACCTGCAAGAACACGGCCACGAGAATGCCGCCATCGCCTTCTACCGCGATTGGAACCGGCCGCACGAGTTTCGCAACCCCGAGGATCTGCCTTTTGCTCCCGTCGTGCGCAGACATGCTCTAGTCAGTGTGGTGCAGGATGGGTTGTTGTATGATGAGCTAGCGGCGCGGGGTAGTCGATATGAGCGCAAATTTCAATGGACGGGGGTGAACCCGCGCGTGCCACTGGAGGAGCAGGATGTTGGGTCCGCATTGGATATTGGCGTCGCGGCGTCGGGAGGCCTGAGTAGACCCAGCAGTAGTGGGAAGAGGAAAGGAAGGCAGCCGGTGGCGGCGCGGCCGGTGGAGGAATTTCCCATCCCAGCGCCGAAGAGGCAGCGGAGGAGTGAAGGCAGTGAAGCGCCGTTGGTCAATGGTGACAAGGACGCTATGGACGTTGACGTTGCGACGCCTTCTGCTGACATTGAGGAGGAGACGGAAGCGGCCTCGCCGAATGTTGTGTCAGATACGGAGATTGTCGAGGTGCCGGAGCGCTACGATTCTATGGATGTGGCGACCCAGACGGATGTCAAGACGGGTTTAAAGACAAGCACTATATCCTGGAAGATTGACAAGCCCGGCGCTCGTATCCTGCACAGTCTCTGGAACCCTGACGCGACGAACCCTAGAAACATGAAGTCGTTGCTCACGGTAGGGGAGTCGTTATGTCGGGTTTACGACATACCAGAGGCGCTGGAAGATGTGAAGCAAGTGCGTGATTATTTCTACATGATCGATAGACGAGCAGTGCTGACACATACACCAGATCACACACACCGACGGACCTATGATGCCCAAGGACTACGTTGTCACTGCCACAGCCTGGCATCCTTCAGGACAGTCTGCCACAAGCGCGATAGACGGTATTCGTGATCTCCTCACCGGCGACCAATCAGAAGTTTCGCAGCTTTTTCTCCAGCACGGCCGGGATTTCGGCAGCACCGTCCAAGACGCGAGGTCCCCGCTATTAGAACCTGCGAGTCTTGTGCTCGGTCTCAGGTATAGTCCTAACGGCGAGTACATGCTTGTCGTGCGCACAAATCTAAAGCGCGGTCTTTTGCAGGTGTGGCGCACCCCTGACTTGAAGCGAGAATCGGACGGAAGACCCGTGCTCGCTATGGACAACACAGAGCCTGTTGCTTGGCGCATCTTCGAGCATCAGGCGCTGGATGCTTGTTGGACTTCTAACGACGCTTTGCTCGTCTGCGGGGATCAAGGGCTGGCTAGCGCTTACCGGCTTGATGCGGGTGTCAAGACGGAGAATGGGTTTACTGTCGAAAATGTGGCAGTGCAGGGGTTGATCGAGGAGGGAAGTGAGATGAGCAGCTTGAAGCATAAGTGGGATAAGCTTCGCTTTGATGAAAAGACCGGCGTAGCGGTGTTGGCTTCGACGGAAGCTAGCATGATGTTCACGCTGCCGATACACGGGACGTACGAAAGCGACACTCCAAGCGAGGACGCCATCCTCACCCTGCCAGGCCGGCTCACAGCCCTCGCCTTCCAACCCCAGCATCGTAGCAACGCCGCCCTAGACACCAAACCGGAAACCAAATCCGACGACAACAGCGCCTTCATCGCCGCAGCTTTCGAACAAGGCTTCGCGATGCTCTACCGCATCACCGGCCCTTCCTCCCGCCTCTCGGTCTCCGCCGAACGCCTCCGCCTCGATCTCGCAGACGCCGCGCCTGCGTTGGCTGTCGCGTGGTCGCCGCAGGGCACGCATCTTGCGGTTGGCGGTACAGATGTTGTGCAGGTGTGGAGTCGAGAGAGTTTGGAAGCGCAGGGCGCGAGGACCTGCGAGCCCCTCGTGACGTGGCGCTCGGATCCGAAGGCGCTAGAGCGGGGGAGGAGGGGTGTTGAGAACGGTCGTGTGAACGGTGGGGACGTGGCGGATGGAAATGGGGTGAATGGGGAGGCGGTGGTTGCGGAGCCGAGTCTAAGTTGGAGTGCTGATGGGGAGAGTTTAGGGTTTGCGGTGGACGGACAGGTAAGTGTGATTGTGCTCGCGCTTGCTTTGACGTGATGGTCGCTGACGGAGCGTTTGCTGGTAGTTGGCCGTGGTCCGTTTCAGACCGCCTTTACATGCCGAGACAAATGGTGAGGCGAATGGGCGGCCGAGCCCGTGAGGTAGCTTGTTTGAAGTCTTGTATTATCTGACTGATAAAAGGAATGGAAGATCAAACTCATGCACGTGCTGGCTCTGCTAGAGAGTAAGTCATCTTTCCTCTATCCTCTGTTCTGTTAATTGGTGAATGGTGAATGCTTTGCGGCTGCTTGACTACCTTGTCTATACATGAGCTGCTGCGGCGCATCTGCATGGAGGAAAGGATCTGGCTTGGGGGATTTGTTTGGTTTGCGTACGTTGCGCCGGTGAAACACTCGGCGCTCTGTAGGGTTTGGTATTTGCCATCGTGTATGCACCGCTATGCGATAAACGTTTGGTCATTGTGCCGTGGCAGGGGAATATTGCGGACAGTTCGCGGCATCCACGACAGACATCGTAGAGGCAACCCCCATACCCCCGCAAATAAAATATGGGGTCGAGATGCCCGGCCCCGCCCCGCCACCGTCTGTGCTGTGTTGTGCTGTGGACTCCACGGTTGTCATGGAACACACCTGCAAATAATGACGACCTCTGTCTTTGTTGACGACAAGCGACGACGGTAAGAAGGTAGCTCCTTAAGGTAGAGAGCCTCGACGATGCGATTCAAAAGTCTGCATCTCACGCATTCCAGGTCTTTAGGCCGGGACTGATTGCAGTGCAAAGTACACCTCACTCTGATTGATTTCTACGGATGCCTGTACCCTAATGGCAGCCCCGCTTGGAGGCTGCATTACCTACTCATGTACCTGAGGTAATGCTCTCTTACGGCAGATGAGGAGCTTGTCTCTGCCGCGCCACTTGTGAGGACAAGATCGTACCTATATGCTGCCCCCTCTGCTCTTCTTTAATAAGGAAGCGTACCTGCCTTTGATATTTTGACTTTGACCTATCGTCTGTCTAAGTTGCATCTCTTGAGCTTGGCTGTGCTTTGAACTCTCGAGTACTTCTTTTGTACTGTGTCGTGAACTTGGAAGCTCTCGATACCCTCTCGGCCCTACGCCACGAAAACGTGACGAGTGGCAAAGCAGTCTTATTATACTTCGATAGGTGTGCTCTTTCGAGCTGATGATAAGGTAGCAACCTTGCAACGACTGCCGGGACTCTATTGTGTGCTCTGCGGTAGCTGAGAGGTTTACCTCTGCTGGTTCTGGTCGGTCAGATCTCGTCGACATGTCTGCGATACCGAGCCTTCCTGAAGAAGTGCGGCGAGCAACGCCGGTGGACTCGGATGCCCTGCCACTGGAGCAGAAGAATCAGATGGGTCATGTTGATCACGCGGAAACAGAGAATGGCGAGCAGCCCAACGGAACACGGCAGCATCTGCAAACCAATGATCCCAAGGACGAGGCGAACAGTAACGGCGACACAACACACTCCAACTGGCAACTCCACGACACTCCCGTAGAAAACCAACGACCCATCAAAGCCATAGTGATCGGCGCCGGGTACTCCGGTGTCTACTGCGGCATCCGAATCCCCGAGCGGATTCGCAATTGCGAGCTCGTCATCTACGAAAAGAACGCCGGCATCGGCGGCACATGGTTCGAGAACCGCTACCCGGGCGCCGCCTGCGATGTACCCTCCCACTCGTACCAGTTCTCTTTCAACCCCAAGCCTGACTGGTCGAGCCTCTATGCCCCGAGCTGGGAGATTCGCGAGTATATTGAGGGCTCGGCGAAGAAGTACGGAGTCGACCGGTTCGTGCAGCTGGAGCATGAGGTGAAGGACTGCGTGTGGAATGATGAGGAAGGGAAGTGGCATGTCCGGGTCCGGCGACCTTCTGGGGAGGTCTTTGAGGATGTGGCGGAGGTGTTGGTTAGTGCGCGAGGGCTGTTGAATGACAAGCAGTGGCCGGAGATTGAAGGGTTTGAGAGCTTTGAGGGTGAGGTTATGCATTCGGCGGCGTGGAATGATGGGTATGACTTTCGCAATAAGCGGATCGGAGTGATTGGGTCTGGTTCAAGTGCCATTCAGATTATTCCGCGCCTGCAAGCGGTGGAGGGCGCGGAGCTGAACTGCTTCATCCGCTCGCGGACCTGGATCTCGCCGCCGTTCGGTCAGGCCGTGCAGGATAAGCTGGGGATGGGGGATAAATTTGAGTTTACGGAAGAGTTGAAGCAGAGGTTTGAAAGGGATCCGCAGGCGTGGTTGGATTTCCGGCTGATGGTTGAAGCGGATGCAAATGGGATTCACGGGGTGACGTTGACGGGCTCGCCGATGCAGAAGGCCGCGCATAAGGCGTTCGAAGAGGGCATGCGGAGCCGGCTAGCGAAGAAACCCGAGTACTTTGACTGGTTGAAGCCGGGCTTCGCCCCAGGCTGCCGCCGCCTCACGCCCGGCCCAGGCTTCCTCGAAGCCCTCGTCGAGCCCAACGTGAACTTCATCCGCGACCGCATCCAAAAAATCACCCCTCAAGGCATCATCACGCAAGACGGCACGCTTCACGCCCTCGACGTCCTCGTCTGCGCCACCGGCTTCTACGCCTCGGCTGCGCCACCCTTTCGCACCGTCGGCCTCCGCGGCCACACTCTCCAGCAACACTGGCAAACCCGCGCAACCAACTACCTCTCCCTCGCCACCGACGCCTTTCCCAACCACTTCTTCATGCTAGGCCCCAACGGTGGGATCGGCGAGGGCTCCCTCACCATGATGATCGAGAGCGCGGGAAACTACATCCTCCGCGCCATCCGCAAACTCCAGCGCGACAACCTCAAATCCATGACGGTCAAACCCGCGCGCGTACGCGACTTTATGCGTCACTGCGATGCGTACTTTGCGCGGACAGTGTTCATGGATGACTGTAACTCGTGGTATCGGAAGGACGGGCGAGGCCGGACGGGAGACTTTGTCACGGGGTTATGGCCGGGGAGTACGTTGCATTGTATTGAGGCGCTGAGGAGTCCGAGGTGGGAGGACTGGGTCTATGAGTATTTGCCTGATGGGGAGGGGGCGGAGGGGGTGAATGAGTTGGCGTGGTTGGGGAACGGATGGGCGGTGAACCAACTTAAGGAGCAGCCGACGAGGGAGGACCTGGGATTTTATCTTTTGCCTGAGTTTCAGGAGCGGCCGATGGAGGGTAGGCCGGAGGAGAATGAGAGGTTTGCTATACGGCCTTGGTGTTATTGAGGTGTACATCTTGTGATTATGTAGGGGTGCTGTGAGGGAGACATGTCGAGCAATTAGACATGAACGATTCCTCGTCAAATATCATGGCAGTCTCGGCCTCAGCCGCAGAGTGTCGTGAGGGAGCCCTGGAGGTGTAAGCTGAGGTGTGCTGCCTCAGGCGCACATCCGGCTCTCCGACTTGAATTCTCCGGACCACTGCTCTGCCACGCAAACTCACTGACACAGTAGTGACACGCTCCAGCCACTCACACCAGACACAATTCCCTACATGTACCTAGGTACACATGGATATCTCGCACGCGACGCGCAACACGATCCAGTTCACAGCATGATACACGAGCTCGCCGACTCCATGCAGCGACGACAGGACCAGAAATCCTCAGGCTGGTGGTGGTCGTACTGTACTGTACCTGGATCTTCCCCTGCCTTGCAATGCTGATGAGACGCCGCAATCCACGGCTGAAACGCCGAGAATAGCAGCATCTGAGAGGCAGAGGATGCGGCGCGGAGCGGAGTAAGCTTTTGGGCAGAGCCCGTCGCAAAATGATCGCCCGTGCCCTGCCACCTTCATCATCATCATCAACCACCGATCTGCCTCACCACCACCAGCGGACTCCGACTGGGGCCAGTGCTTGGGTCTGGATGCTCGTGTACCTTGGTTCCTTGTAGATTACTGTAATTGCACACATATACGTGCACTGTCCCTTCCCGTAGTCGGGCATTTCTGTTTGTATATCACTCTTCTACCCTCTTCGTCCTTTAGGTCAGCGTCTTCTTCTTGTTGCGCTGAAAATCAACATTGGCAGCACGAACGACTCCGAGAGGTTTTGCGCCGCATGATGGCTACATTCAAGGCTGGCCTGTTACTGGCCTGCGGTATGTTCTACACCCGGTACCACCATCTTATCACCTACTAACCAATACTAGTCTCCATCGCGAACGCACAATTCGGCGGCTTCAACGGCGGCGGCGGAGGCAACCCCTTCTCCTCCAGCGGCGGCGGCGACAGCAGCGGCAGCAGCAATGGCGGCAGTAGCAGCAACAGCAACGGCGGCAACAGCAACTTCAGCGGCAACTTTTCCCAATTCATCCCCGACCGCTACAACATGCTCATAACCGCCCACGCCGTCCTCGCCACCCTCGCCTTCGCCCTCTTCTTCCCCATCGGCGGCATCCTGATCCGCCTCGCCTCCTTCCCAGGCCTCTGGTGGGTGCACGGCCTGATCCAAGCCTTCGCCTACCTCCTCTACATCGCCGCCTTCGCCATCGGCGTCTACCTCGCGACCAGCGCACCCGTCAGCGTCAACGCCCTCGGCAACGCCCACCCCATCATCGGCATCGTCCTCTTCGTCCTCCTCTTCTTCCAGCCCTTCCTCGGCTTGCTCCACCACTTCATGTTCAAGAAGCACAGCCGTCGCGTCGTCTGGTCCTACGGACACATCTGGCTCGGTCGCGCCATCATCACCCTGGGCATCATCAACGGCGGTCTAGGTCTGCGTTGGGCGAAACAGACGCGCGCGTTTGCTCCTTCCACCGGCGCGATCATCGCTTATGGCGTCGTAGCGGGTATCATCTGGCTCATTTACATCGCTTCGGCCATCTATGGCGAGATTAAGCGGAAGCGTGGGACGAGCGCCAAGGGGAATATTAATGCGCCGCCGGACTGGGAGAGCAGGAGTCGGAGTCGCGGAAGGCATAGCAGGTCGAGGCACAGCCGGTCCAGGCATAGCCGCAGCAGGGGTGGGAGTAGGTATGAGAAGCATGATAGCGAGAGCACGGGTGATGGGGCGCGGTATGCGTAGAGTCGGATATGTTTAATTAGGAATACATTGCGATGAGCGTGGGCGTTGGGGTATCTTTTGGATTATACGTCACGACAACTTCTTTTCTGTGAAGAGTAATAGATATACATTATTGGATTCTTGAATCTTTAATTCTTAATCTCTGATCATCAGATCAAGACGAAGCTGCTCGAGCAGGACTTCTTGAGTTAATCAGCAGATAGGGCTTAAGACCGGCTGGGCACATTTTGAGTCCTTACCAGTAGGGAGGCTTGAAGGGTCATATAGGCATACTCGTTATCTCATCTACACACATCCCCCTTCATCCACCCGCCTCCAGCTCGGCAATCCTCTTCTCAATCTCCGGCACACTCCTCAGCAGCAGCTCGACCTCCTCCTTCTCATCCTCCAACACCAACCGCCTCTCAGCATCCAACCTCGTGAAAACATACCCGCCCTGCCCATCAAACTGCAAGATCCACCCATGATACCTCCACAGACTCCGCCGGTGACTTACGGTCATCAGCGTGATATCCAACCGCTTCGCTTCATCGTACATGAGTTTCTCAATATCAGTCGTGAGCGAAGACGTGCACTCGTCGAGGATAGCGTAGGAGGGACGGTGATAGAAGAGGCGGGCGGCCGCTATACGCTGTTGATGGCCTGTCGAGAGGATGTCCGCCCATTCCGCCTCGACGTCCAAGCCCAGCGTCGCGCGGCGGTGCGTCGAAGACTGTGTATCCGTCGGGCTCTCAGCGTCGTAAGCTGAACTGCCCTTTGGAGCGCCCATATCCAGAAGCCCGTCGATACCGAGTCTAGTGAGAATATCAGCCAGATCCTCATCGCGAACGCCTTTGGCGCGCATGTCCAGTAAGCTGTCCGGGTAGAGGATCTGCTGTCTCAGCGTGCCTTTGCTGAGGTAGGGCCGCTGCGGGATGTAGAAGATCTCGTCGCTGCTGGGTTTGCGGACCTTACCGCCGTAGACCGGCCAGAGTCCGCCGAGGATCCGGAACAAGCTGCTCTTTCCACAGCCGTTGGGGCCGACGATTAACAGGTGGTCGCCGCGCGAGATGTGGAATGATAGTGCTTTGACTAGCACGTCGCCGTTCGGACTCACGATCGGTACATTGTCGAACTTGATGTCCGGGCCTTCTTCCAAGTCACCGCGTCCGGCTAGGACGGCAGCATTGCCCTCCGTCGAGGCGGATGAGACGAGCGCCTTCTCGAAATGTCCGCGCTGGATGTCGGTGATGACGTCCAGCAGCATACTGACTCTACTGGTGTAGCCAGCAAGCTGTGAGATCTCCTTGTAACTAAACATCAACCGGCCAAAGGCGTCGCTACTACTCAACAATAGCCTTCGGTTTGTAATGAATCCTTCCGTCTGATCCGTCCTGCTCGTTCCAGGCGCCGCGGTAGGGAGTGTGAAGAAGACAGGTACTGAGCATAAGCACAGACCGAGTGCGCCCCAGAAGTACTTGATGACAAAGTCCTCCATGATCCCGTGGTAGAATCTACGACGTAGGATCCGGTTGACGTGCTTGATAAGAGTAAAGTAGCCCTTATCCAGCGTGTCTTTCTCCGCCTCCTGGCCGTTATAGAGCGCAATCTCTTCGCTGTAGTCTATCACTCTACTGTGCTGGAATCGAAATTCTCCTTCTAATCTTGCTTCGTCTGCGACGTACTTCCCGAAAGGTGGTGTCAGCGCCCGCATGACCGTGGCTGAAAGCTGGACGATCAAGGACATGGCGAAGAGGCCTTCGCCTCCTACACTTCTGCTCAAGCTCCAATTGTAGATGACGAGATCTAGAACAGGCTTTGCGAGGTTTGAGTATAGCTCCGCGAGGCTGTTTGAGAACTTGGACACGTCGACTGTGACGAGCTGGTCCGCATTCTTTATCCGATCGTCCAGGGCAGACAAGGTGTAAAATGTCATGTTGTTCAGGTACTTCTCGTGTATGTGTTTCGTAAGCCGGCTCCGGTAGGCCAGAGACAGAGTGGTCTGGTGATAAGCCAGCATGGAGTTGGTGAAGGTAGCAGGGATAGCCACGATCATCCACCACACCAGGCCCTTGAGAAAGGCCTTGCCTTTGCCCTTGACCAGATTGCTGACAAGACGGCCGTCCATCTCCGCAACGTACAAGCTTATGAGCGTGCGCAAGATCAAGAAGACCGAATGGCTGACCAGCAACCTCGCTTCTTTGCTTCGGTATCCCGGTATGCATATCTTCAGCAATCTCCCAAGGTTCCTAAAGAACTCCCGGTTCAGCTCGACTCTTTTCGGTTTGCCTGATGCATCAGTCGCTGCTATAGGTCCTCGACGCTTTGCTTCGGCATTCTGAGCCGCAGCCACCTTCTGTTCCTTGATCGCATTGCGGACGCGGTGGACAAGGGCGAGGAAGAGGGCGACATAAACTGTTCGGGAGATTCGGGTGCGGTTGCGGACGTAGAGGGTGGTAAGGTCTTTGAGAAGCTGCTTTGCGGAGCGGTTGGAGAGGCTGGCGGAGAAGTTGCGTGAGAGGGGAGGGGTGCTGATGGCCATTGCGCGGGTAGTCCTGCTAGGAGGGATTACCGGGTCGGTGAGCGGTGATACATAGGCGGGAGTATAGGAAGTGCAGTCGGTGATTGTAAAGTACAACGCACGGTGGTGGTCAGTTGGTGACGATGAGGTATGCGTGTATGGTCGTGCACACAGCACGCGGCTGCTCTTTCACATGCTCCCGAGGAACTCAATTGCCCCGTCTGTGCTTTGAGGACCCAGGATTGACGGAACAACCGGGCACTTTCATTGACTCGACAAAACATTTGATTTCATGCTTCATTACGCAACAGCATACCTAGCGGATGAAATGGGACCAAGGGAAGCAGCAGAATATCTACTCGGCCTTCAGCAGCCAACTCAGTATCGTGGAAGATGCCTTCCAGACTTAGACACCGACTCCACAATTAGACACATCACGAACCTTCCAAGTAGCGATGTCAAAAGATAGCAGCCTCTTGCTGCATGTAGCGAACCAAGCGTCTTCTTTGCGGCCTCAAAAGCCTGGGAATGGAGAACAGAAAGTGTTCATTGTGATGTATCGCTCACAGCGTGAATGAAATCCGTTGTGCTGCTCTGAGTAGATCTAAGTAAGACCCGCTGGCCCTGACTTTGCTCGGAGCGTTCAGGATTGGTATATCTGTACGCCCACCGGAAGCCGCTGTTTCATGGCATCGACAAGCCGCAGAGCGTCTGCTTACAACCTAACACAGGTCGACCTGCTGGCGGACGCCTTTCAGCTTCGTCACTCAGTCCCCAGGAACCTCTCTCTTCAGTGGACTTTCGCCGTGTTCTGCTGTTGCAAATCTTCTGAGACTGTCGATAATGGTTGAACCATGCTGTTTGGAGATTCACAAGGCAACAACGCCGCAGGATAGGACACTGGCAGTCGTCCACTGAGGTCCGTGTGCTCAACGCATCTCCCACTGCTCACCAAATGCCAGGTATCATCGAATACCGCTTCTTCTGGTACTTGCTGCCAAGCTCCTTCCGATACCTGCTCTCCTTCTTCTTAGCCCACAGCGCCATCTGCCCAACCGCAATCACGATAAAAACTCCCGTACTCCACGACCGATTGATGACTAGGATACCAAGCCAAGCAATGCTCTCGAACAGGTAATTCGGACACGTCACCCAATCGAAGCCTAGGCCCTCCGGCACGCCTCGCTCAGTACCACCGGCCGAACGAAGGCCGCGCAGGACCATATGCGTGTTCAGGTTTGCCAGCTCGCCAAAGGTCAACATGGCCAGGCCGATGTTCAATAGCAGTGGGTTTGGCTCGCCCGCTGTTGCGGATCTCGGCGAGTAGGTCGGATAGGCGATGAGCAAACCCGCTAGTACCCAGTAGTGGAAGGAGTTCTTGAAGATGTTACGTGCAGGCATTGTGGCATTGCTGAAGCGGTGCACGAATAGCGTCTCAAGCTCGCGCTTGACGAAGTGGAGCGTGATGGCTACGCACGATACTGTTTGCAGCAAGGATGGCTCGGCGTTGCCGCCTTTGTAGATGTAGGGTCGGAAAAAGTAGAAGAGCGGGTGAATGAGCAGCGGGCCGAGATACTCGATCACGAAGACGGTTCGCCAGGCGATTTGCGGACCTGCGTAGTGTCAGCGTACTCTGGTATGAGGGCCTCATCGTTGCCTGTCTCTGCTATACCTAGATCTTTCACCTGTATCGTGCTTCCGTTCTGCAGCCCGGTACTGGCAACGGTGGTGCTCTTGTCATTGGGCACGGGCTTGCCATCGTCGGCGTTGGTGATACGAATCCGATGCACTGAGATGCCTGTGGCCTTTGCTATTCGGTCGTAGAGGTCGCTGCCGCTGCCTTGCAGGTAGGTGGTGGTTTCCGAGGGGAGCTTGGGAATGCGTTTGCCTTGATCAAAGTCCGGTCAGAGTCTCGCTTTCACATGTCCAAGCTCATGTCGACAAGGTGTACCTCTGGGCTTCACCTCGAGTGTGACTGGCTTCGAGGCCATGCTTGGTAGCAGATATCGGTGTGGGGCCGCCTTTCAATATCACAGCCTTGAGCCTCGTAGAACTGTTGTCGGTTCTTTTCGTGGGTGTATAGGTAGGTATCTTTCGAGGCTCCGACGAGTAGTGCTGGGGCCCTAAGGCAAGGCAATGTAAGCCACTAATGAAGTGGCCAATCAGGTCGACTGTGGGCCGTCGACTGAATATGGATTTTTGTTCCAGCGGGTTACGACCTTTTACCTTCCAAGGTCAATAAGCCGCGTGCTGGTGCATCGTGCATGTGGCCGGGTGCAGGTGGGAGCTGGTGGAGCTCTTCGGCACCGCCGACAGCCGCCGTTCCGCTGCCTGACTCGCCTCGGCATCCCGAAAGGCTAACGCAGGGGTCGGTCAGAGCGTGAAGAGCAAACACCTGCATACCTTACCTACCTTACCTTAGTTGATGGTAGACCTCTGCTACTAGACCAGGTACTAAGACGAAGTTCATTGGGCATGTCAATCTCTGCAACAACAAGTCTTCGTCGGTATGGAAACGACCACGACCGGCTTCAACGCCGTCTGTACTGCACTGCCTAATCGTCTGCTAAAAGCGGTCGAGCACACCACCATCAGGTGACCTGCAGCCTCTAGCGCAGTCCGGGCGCCACGCATCTCACGGGCGACGACGACAGCTGCATGGTACCCTCGATCCTCTCAGCCTTCTCTCGGGCGGACAATCATCATGGACAGCTTCAAGCCTCGCAGTGGGCTCCATTGGGGCGCAGACTTCCAGGGTCGGGATGGCGGATGTGGACGACCCGTCGAAGCAGCTGAAGGTACCTTACCTACCTGGGTACCTTAGGTTCCAATTGTCAGCCGCAGCTGTGAGGATACCTAGCGTCGCCGAAAAGCAAGAGCGCTCCCTTCGATAATACCTAATCTCAGGCAAGCTACTGTGCCACTGCCGTGCGCCCTCAGCTACGAAGTAATGTTGTACTGTAGTCAGGCTAAGGTAGGGTATCGATGCCTTCTACCATAAGTCTTTCGAAACCCGCCCAATCGTTCCTGGCATCTTGTTGTCTACTGCCTAACTTGCCTACCCCTTGAAGAATCTCGCCGGACTCTTGGACGATCCATTCTCGTACACCATTGCACATATGAATGAGTCAAGGATGTACGTGGACCATGAGGTACGTAGACGTAAGACTGGCAAGCAGTGACCGGAGTCTGGAGTCGTGCCTTCCTCATCTGGCTCGCCACTTCCGTCCGCCGGTAATAAAAGCCCCACGTGTGGAGAACCTTCCCCGAACATCGCTGGGGACCTAGGCTACTACCGAGGCCCCGTCCTATCATATCGCCCTCACGCAACATGGGCGACCATGGCCACCATCGTAAACATAGCCTCAGGGACAAGACTCACGCACTCTTGCATCCGCATGGCAAGTCCCAAGAGTCATGGCCGAGACGACCAATATCTAAACACCATCAGCCCGACCGCGCGGTCAGTCATGGCCAGGTCCAGCCTGTAAGTCGTGACGATAGTACCAAGGACGGCTTGGAAGCCCCCTTGGGCGAGAGAGGACAAAGCGTTCCGGTCAAAGCATGTCGACTCCACAAGCCGCGTTCGGCATATGGACAACGGCCTTCAGACCGGACCCGGCCCACGTAGCCCATAGCCTGGACTCTTTCCTATTGAAGCACCATCCTGCGTGACTCGTACTAACTTGAACTTTCGTCATCCACGCATGAGAATTCATCGCTGACCAAGAGCGCACAGAGGGTGTCAAGCGTGAGCGCGAGCACGGAGCCGATCATGTTGGAGCAGTCTTTGGACGTCAGGCTGCCGAATGGAGAGTATCACGATCCTGAGTTGTCGACTTTGGACGAGCTGGCGAGCAAAATCTACGCTTGGGGCCACAGTCATGCCAATGGAGGCGGCATCGAGAGACCTGACCTCCGCACTCGGTATGCGCAACTTGCTGGCAAGATGTCGGGCTCTGTAACCCAGCTGAAGACGTTACTGGATGCCACGCGAGCACCGCTACCAACCCAGACTGGCGATGGATCAATACTGCCCCCGAAAGAACCGAAGACAAGCACACTACGCCTTCTAAAGACAATACTAGAAGACCTCGGTCGGCTTGGGCCGCGTCTTGATGCCAATCTAATTACTGAAGCGGAGTCGGCAATCAAGCATGAATGTCTCGACGACAAGAAATACTACATGGAGCGTCTTATTCAAGCCGCTGCTCTTCTACCGCCGGATCGAGTCCAGACAAAGCTCACAGATGGCTTCCTCACCCAATTGTGGGATGACCTACAGCATCCTCCTCAGACGCTTCTCGGCCATGAATTCCAGTACAGGCAACCCGATGGCAGTAACAACAGCTACCAGCTACCTCATATCGGCAAAGCCGGCATGCCATACGCCAGGACCGTTGAGCCAATGACCAAGATGCCGGGCTATCTACCGGATCCTGGCATTTTGTTCGACACCGTCATGGCCCGCAAAGACCCCAAAGGCATGGAGCACCCGGCAAAGCTCTCTAGCATGCTGTTCTATCTCGCGTCTATCATCATCCACGATGCATTCAGGACAGACCATACCGACTTCAATGTCTCCAACACGTCTTCCTATCTGGATCTTTCGCCCCTCTATGGTAGTAATTGGACGGAGCAGAAACATATGCGGACGTTCAAAGACGGCAAGATCAAGCCGGACTGCTTCTCAGAAACTCGACTGCTTACGTTTCCACCCGGTGTTGGTGCATTGCTGATCATGTTCAATCGATACCACAACTGGGTCGTTGAACAGCTTGCTCTCATTAACGAAGGCGGACGCTTTACCAAGAATCCGCGGCAGATTGATGTCGAGCGGTATGGCGACAAAATCAACAAGCGCGACGACGACCTGTTCCAGACTGGTCGCCTGATTACCTGTGGATTATACATCAATATTATTCTGATCGACTACGTGCGTACGATACTCAATTTCAATCGTACGGACGAGGACTGGCAGCTCAATCCGAGGGCAGTCATGAAAGACGGGCCACCGTTGGGTACGGGCAACCAGGTGTCGGCAGAATTTAATTTGATCTACCGTTGGCACTCAGCAGTCTCTTTCCGGGACGATAATTGGACCAAACAATTGTTGAAGGAGATGGTGCCAGACATGACCGCCGAGGAGGCGGCTCAGCCTGAGAAGCTGACCAAGTTTCTAATGACGCTGGCTAAAAAGGAGACAGAGTTTGTCAAGCAAGACCCGACTGAGCGACGCTTCCCAGCACTCAAGCACGAGGTGCTTGAGCGTATCAAGGAAGGGCCTTGCAAAGGCAACTTCGCCGACGAAGACCTTGCTAAGATCTTGACAGCGGGCATCGAAGACTGCGCGAATACATTTGGCCCACAGCAAGTGCCAACTGTAATGAAAGCCATAGAAGTCCTGGGAATCAAGCAAGCACGAACCTGGAAACTGGCTACACTCAACGAACTTCGGAAACACTTCTTGTTGGAGCCGCACAGAACTTTCGCTGACATCACGACCAACGTTGAGGTCCAGGAGGCCCTCAAGCACCTCTACGGTACCCCTGACAACGTGGAGCTGTACCCGGGACTGGTGGCAGAAGATGCAAAGTCACCCATGGTGCCAGGATCTGGCCTTTGCCCTTCCTACACCGTCTCGCGCGGCGTGCTTTCAGACGCAGTGGCTCTCGTCAGAGGCGACCGGTTCTACACCACTGCCTACACACCAGCGAGCCTGACCAACTGGGGATTTGCAGAGGCTTCGTCCGACCTGACCATCGACAATGGCTGCGTCTTCTACAAACTCTTCCTGCGAGCATTGCCGAATAGCTATGACCCAGCATCTGTATACGTCCACTACCCAATGACTGTACCGCACGGGCAGAACGGTATGCGGGATGCTCTCGAGAATCTCGGTAAAGCCGACAAGTACAACTTTGACCGGCCAGCGCCCATCAAGCCGCCTACTGTCATTCTCAGCTATGACGCTGCAGTAAAGGTCATGGACAACAAGGACCTCTTCAGAGTGACTTGGGGGAAGGCAATGGAATTCTTAATGGGCCCAGATACAAAGGACTTCATGCTTGCTGGCGATGGCGACTCCAACGCGAGGAGTCGGGAGCTAATGGAAAAGGCGCTCTACCTTGACGGCTCTTCTCGAGCCCAACCAAAAGGCAATGAGAAGTGGCTTACCGCGGTCCGGCATTTCTACGAAGAGACTACCACCAAGCTTCTAAGAGCCAAGTCTCACAAGCTTGCGGGTACCCAGTACGTCGACATCATCCGCGATGTTGGCAACATGGCCCACGTACACTTCGTCGCTGAGCTCTTCAGCCTACCTCTCAAGACCGAGGATTTCCCACACGGTATTCTCACCGAGCAACAGCTATACATGATCTTGGCGGCGGTCTTTGTCTGCGTCTTCTTCGACGTCGACCCGCCGAAGTCGTTCCCACTTCGGCTTCAGGCTAGAGACGCTACACAGCAGCTCGGCCAATTCGTCAAGCTGCTAGTGGAAATTGTCAAGCATGGCGGTGACCTAGCAGAGTGGGGTATCGAGAAGGCGGACCCGATCGCCCCTGCTCTACGTGAATATGGCGTGCACATGATCCGCAAGCTTTGTGAGGCGAACCCGGACGTCGACGACCTGGTCTGGGGCAACATCATGGGTACTGCGGGCGGCATGGCCGCCAATCAAGGCCAGCTTTTTGGGCAGGTGATGGACTTCTTCCTATCATCAGCCGAAGGACAGAAGCACTGGCCCACTGTGCAGAAGCTGGCCTGGGACGATGGCGACGCGGCGTTCGACAAGCTAATGCATTATTTCATGGAAGCCTCGCGTCTCAACGGCGAAACAGGCGTGTTCCGATCAGTCAGTAGAGACATGATAGAGTCCGAAGCCATCCACGACAAGACCGCGCACACGGGGGAGAAGAAATACATATTCAAAAAGGACGACAAGGTCATGGTGTGCCTCAAAGCCGCATCAAGAGACCCTATCGCCTTCCTTAATCCCGACCAAATCGACCTCACGCGGTCGCTGGATAAGTACATCCACCTGGGCCACGGCCCGCATCAGTGTCTCGGTCTGCCGATGACTCGCGTGGCGCTTACGACGATGTTGAAGGTGATTGCTCGGCTGGAGAATCTGCAGCCCGCGGTCATGGCTGTGGGCAGTGAAAGTGTGAAGAGCTCTGTGAAGAAAGTGACGAAGGAGTTTGTCACTGGCGATGTGAAGACGTTGCCGGAGGAGTGGCATTATCATGCTTTTTTGACTGAGGACTGGGATATGTACTTTCCTTTTCCTACTAGTAAGTCCAGAGTTAGGAGGTGGTGGAAGGAAGATGCAAATTGCTGACAGAAAACAGGTCTGAAAGTGTCCTTCACAGGTGATGTTGTGGAGGTGAAGCACCCGGCCTCGACTGTGTTGTGACCTAGGAGATGTGTTGCTAGGATGGCAAAATGTAATTCTGGATGAGGACGTTGATCACTACCAGTGTGGAAGCGGGATTTTTGCGCTATGCATGTACTTGCCGTGGATCCCTACTAAGATGCTGGCCACTGGCTGGTCCGGCTGTTCTCTGAAAAAGTTCGAAGCAAGTAGTCTCAAATATCGCATTGACTCATACCGCTCATGGCTTCATACTCAGTCGTTGCACACCCTTCGAGGCCCTCCATAGCCCCAGTCAAGAAAGCTCAGAAAGCCGGAAAGCCATCACCCCGAAGCCAACTCCCTCAACATCTCCCTCGTCGCCCCAGCATCCTTATGCTCCCCATAAAGCGCGGCAATCAAACTCCCATCCACCCCTGGAAACTCCCTCTGCAAGTCCTCCATCTCCCGGTCTTCATGACTCTGCGGCTTGACCATCTCAAACTGCTGAATCGCCTCCCTCTGCTCGCCCCTTTCCGACTCAGGCACAAAATCAGATTCCTTGAAAGTCCCGGATCTCCGCGGTTGCTGACCTGATGTCACGGGGATGTTTCCTGGTGCAAATTCGCCACCGCTGGAGTTATGCGGCTGGTGCTGATTTGCTTGGCCTGGTGGGGGGCCAGAAGGTGGGGCGTAGTATTGGCTTTGCCCGCCTGGGTAGGCTTGCTGGAGATTTTGGCCGTGGTATTCCTCTATGCCCGGCGGTGCGTGGCCTTGTTGGTCTTGCCAGGGGTTTTCGGCTGGTTGGGCTGGTGGCTGCTGATAGGGGTCGGTGTTGTTTTGTGATTGTTGTTCTTGTGGGTAGGGTGGGATGTTGCTGCCTCCGGACGGGGCGTTGTAGTAGTTGTTTGACGACATTGTTACAGAGATTGAGAGTGTTGTTGTTGTTGGACGATGGAATCTGCCTGAAAGACGCTTTGCTGTATAAGGTATTGTATATAATTTGGGCTAGAGACGGACCTGGACTCAGCCACAAAGTTGCGTTGTGATGCCCTTTCCTTCATGTGTTGTTGACTTGGCTCGGATGCAGTGGCGATCATCCGACCGCCGGAGATTCACCGGCGCTAGTGAACACGAATGTGAAGTTGGCGTGAAGCAACTCTGGAGCTCTTGAAGCCAGAGACACCAACAAGTGGTCGACTTTTGCGCGCTCACAAGAGTTCAGGCCGCCTGGAAGTGACAGCACTCAGACACTACGCGATCACGCAGACACCCCCATTGACCTTTCAGTGGTTCAACGGCACCGAAGCCGTCCTCGACCGCGAAGATGGAGATGGACGACTACGGGTTCGACAATGGGCCTAGAGTGACGATTCGAAAGGTAGGGAACTCGTTATGGGCGCATGAGCTCACACAATTACTGATCGCGCACAGACTAACGAGACGACCATTGACTTCATGCTCAGCAACACCTCGCTGTCCCTCGCGAACTCCCTACGCCGTACAATGCTCGCTGAGATCCCAACCATTGCGATTGACCTCGTCGAGATCGAGAACAACACCTCCGTGCTTGCGGACGAGTTCCTCGCCCACCGACTAGGGCTCATTCCTCTCAGCACTCGAGACGTCGATGACATGTTCTACGCAAGAGATTGCGATTGCGACGAATACTGCGACAACTGCACGGTGATCCTGAATTTGCATGCGGTGAACAGGAGTAGTGAAGAGAATGTCAAGGTGTTTGCTAAAGATCTCCAAGCTACGACGGTGAGCAAGATGCCGCTGGAGGACCCACGCTATGGAAGGGCGGGCATGAATGGGATGGCTGGCTCCGCAGAGGACCTTCCGCCGAGAGGAGCACCGATCATTATGGATCCCAAGCAGCAAGGGTCGCTCATTTGTCAGCTCCGGAAAGGGCAAGAACTCAAGCTCAAATGCATCGCGCGGAAAGGGGTCGCGAAAGAACATGCCAAATGGGCGCCAACTGCAGCGATTGGGTTTGAGTACGACCCGCACAATAAGCTCCGGCATACCACGCTCTGGCATGAGGGAACAAACGCGAAGGAGGAGTGGCCTGACAGCAAGAACGTGGAGTGGGAAGAGCCGGCGCAAGACGGCGAGCAGTTTGCCTATGATGAGGAGCCGACGCAATTCTACATCAACCTGGAAGGCACAGGCGTCATGCCGCCGGATGTGATCCTCCACTCGGGCATCAAGACGCTGCAGCAGAAGCTTGCGACCGTCATTCAGCAGCTAAGTGGGATGACTGACACCGGCCACGAGATCAACGGTGGAGCCGCTGACGATGGCGCCATGACTCCTCCGGACGTTGCTATGAATGGCACTGTCTACGGAGGGCAGCAGACTGCGTATGGCGGCGGGCAAACACCGGCATACCAGGGGACGGCGTACGGAGGTTCGACGCCAGCATTTGGAGGTGGGACTGCGTATGGAGGCGGGACAGCGTATGGTGGTGTAGGTGGTGCAACGCCATATGGGCGGTCGGGCTACTAGTCAGTCTGCCCTGGCGCAGAATTGTCCGGTCAGTCAGCAGACGACAACAAAGGCATTGTGTTATTAGCGAGCGGTTTCGGCATAGCGATGGCGTTCTGGACGATTGTAGCTGGCGACCGCGGCTAGAAGGTCAGGTGAAGGCGGAACGGAGAGGTGGCAGACTTTGTCATCCTGTCAATGAGACACTGGGGCAATCTGCACAAGCAGTCACATCATTACTGATTGAAGACAAGACAAGACAATTTACAAGCCATGGATGATCTTCCGTTCAAATCCCCCCTAGCGTAAAGATGGTGACCCGTCGTGCCTGCCTAGGTAGGATAAGCTGCATTTGAGCTAGCCCGCAATTTTTTATGCTTTGGGACTTCCGCAGGACGTGCCTTCCACAAGCGGCAAAGCTAGAAAGCCGGAAGACGTTCTCCATTCGCGAGCCACTGCACCACGGGCAAACAACACCTTGTCATACACGAACGATTATGCGACTAGACACCTCATCTGCGCAGTAGGAGTAACATACAGCTGATATAGTCGACTCCGGCATCTTGACCGACAGCTTGACCGACAGTTCTACATCCCGCTGGTCGGCTCCTTCCTCATTCACCACTGTGGAGACGCCAACCTCGACGTCACTTCACGGACACAAGACCGTGGCCGCCGCCTAGTATGCGAGACCACTATGGCGGCGTATCTGATCAGTTGCCCCTCTGTCAGCTCCTTCCTCATACAACGGGTTCTATGTCACTTTGACCTCCTCGACAAGCTTGCGCTCCTGCAACACGTAAGACAGGCGACCCTCCGGGAGCTGGCGCCCTTGACCACTACTACCATCAAAGACACATCCACCATGGCTCCTGCGCCTCGTGTTACCCACGGGGCGGAGCGCAGCAAGTTGGCGGTGGTTCGCCTTCTGGACGCCACTCTCGCCGAGGGTGGCATCGACCAGCAAGGCCACGATATGCTCTACCGCATGATTATGATGACAAGTGCAATCGGAGAACAGCTGCAGCTTATCGCGCAGACGAGCGGAGTGGCGCGAGCAAGCACGGCGGAGACCATTCAGCGGTATGCAACGAGCTTGCTTCAAGGGTGCGAGGTTTTTGGCGGCTACTTCGAGGGGAGGATGGACTGCGCGCGGCAGGTTGCTGAGCGCCTACCGGGTAACAAACGAGGAAAGGGAGAAGAGTCGGTCGTGTCCATGGAGGCATGGAAGACGGCATTACGGTATGTGACTGTGAGTTCATGTGTCGCAGCAACCTCGTAAAAGCTGACAATGCAGGACTATCCATTTGCCCTCTGGACACGAAGAACAGCTCTTCGCAAGTCTGTCGGAGCACTACGATAACTGTGTGTGTCGGCAACTGACACGACTGCGCCTCCGTGCAGCAGATGGGAGGGTCATGGAGCTACAGGAGCAGCTGGAAGACCTTGGGAACCGCTTAGATGAGATTCGTAAGATTTGCGATACTGCTGACCAAATCGCGTTGGCTCTGGAGCTGGAGTTTGTGGTGGTCTCTCGGCGACTGCATGACAGAAGACCAAAGCAGCAAGTGCATGAAGGTACACGCAGTGCTGCTATGGCTGGAACTCGGAAGGCGAGTTGCGAGGAAGCGGAGACTTCGGACGTCGAAGAAAGGAGGCACCGTTCATCGTACAAACCACGAGTTCCCTCGGAACCACCGCAGCTTCCTTTGCTGCCTTTCCAGGCGAAAATTGATGCGAGCTCGGACGCTGTGCGAACGACTCATCTAAGAAGCAACTCATCTTCCAAGAAGTCTTTCAGCGCGATTGAAAGGGAACGGCCATACCGGCATCTGATTGACAAACCTGCGGCACGCGGAGCTCCCCGTGAGCCAGCGCCTGTCAAGCAGGAGAGTAGTCACTCGAACTTCAACAAGTCTTTCAGTGTCGTCGAGGACGAAGTCACGCATCGTGGCCATTTCCGCAACTTGACCGACGCAAGCAGCATCTACACAGCCCAGCCTGCGGAGGTGGTGACTCCCGGTACAATTCAGCGTATGCAGCAGCGGACAAATGCAAACAGAGTGGTTGGTGGTCGACGCAAAGACAGCGCCAGCGTTGTTCCTCGCATCTTCACGGGCTCCTTTAGCGAGTTGGAGAGCAAGGTCTTGTATCATAGGCTGCACAAGATACGGACACCTGAACACCAGCCTAGCTCGCCTGCTTTTGCAAGCACTGCGTCGCCGACAGAATCATGTGCAGCATCGTCAGAGGAAGGGACTGTGGTCAGAGACTTTGCGGACGCTGCAGCGACGCCAAGGATGTGTCCCAGTCCGGTCACGCTACTCCAAAGAAGGGAGGCGCTTTCTGAGCACGACCCGCAGTGGGGAAGCCGACTAGTCAAGGGGGAGGTCATTCGCAGTCGAAGGCCCGTGCAGAGATCGCAGACCATCAACGACCACACCGGCGGACTTGAGGCATGGCTGAGACAGCCCTCGGCCGCTCGTCCGTCTTCGCCTGGTGCGTCAGGCTCAGCAATCAGGGTCAGGCCGAGAGAAAATACGTTGTAGTACACGACGGTTGTCGTGTCTAACCGCCTCTTTTCAGCTTTTGGCATCGCGGCACAGCACTTTGGCCTTCACAATCGCATTACGCAGATGGAGATTATTGCCGTCCTCATCGCCGAACTTGATCACTGCTGGGAATGTGGTGCAGCTGATGACAGGAGATGTGAGCGCGTCGCCATCTTCTGCGCTCTCCTCCATCATCTCCGGGTCTAATGCGCTGCCAGGACGGGGAAATTCGAATTCGTAATGAGCTTGCTGCACGGTAAAGAGGTGGGCGAGTGAGACAGCACGCTTGATAATGTTTATCAAAGAGGCCTTTCCAGCTGGTCCAATATCAATCCCAGTGACTTTACAAAGACATCCGCAAATCGAGGTGGCCACATTCTCCACCGCTGTTCGAACAAGTGTTTGAAGCGCGTCGCTCTGTCGTAGACTGTCCACCGTCGCCGCTCTCCACTTGTTGTAGCCCGGCAGATCTAGGACGTCTCGCATACTGCTAGCGGCTTGGAGCAGCTCTGCACACCATTGCTGTTTACCAGACATGCCAAAGAGAAAGTCCGCCTCAAAGACATCCATCAGAAAGACGACAGCAGCGCTTTGGAAGAAAGCTAATTTCGCGGCAGGATCAAAGGTGCGGAATATCTGCTGAAGCAATGCCACGCGTCCAAAATCCGCCGTGCCCTCAAGTCGGAAGCAAAGCTCGTCGGTTGAGCTGGGCATCTTCATGCGCCGGAAGTTGCACACAATCCAGTTCTGAAGCTCGTGATGCAAGACGCCCATGTCCTGAGCAAAGGTAGAGTCCGTCACATGGCTGTCTACGCGAGTTAAGGTAGAAATATTCTTTTTGAGATCCGCGAGCTGCTGCTGGAGGGTACTGACGTCCTCACTCTTTGTGCCTGCAGAATGCTGCTCATGGTATCTTTCGACATGATCGTCGCTGTTGTTCTGATGCGCGTTGCCATTCATATGCGTTTGCGCTTGTTCCTCGAGCTCTGCTTCTAGCACCTGGAATTTGTCCTCCAGCTTCTTGTAACGCTCTTCTATTGTTTGTCTTAGCTCCTGCTCTTTGTCTCGTTCTCCTCGCAAACGAGAAATCTCCCTCCAATACTCTCTCTCTCGCTCCGCGCTTCGATCCCGCATCCTCTCCATACTTCTCCCAAACCGACTCCTCGAAGTGCCATCGACCGGCGAGCTCTTCTCAAAAGCAGCGCGAAGGTTCGCTATCTTCGATCCCTTACTGCGGACACTGTCTCGACTTGAAACAACTTCAGGTGACCCGCTCTCGTCCACTTCACCCTTGGAGACATTCCTCAACTTCATGTCATCGTCGTCCGCCTGGATGTCTCGGACAGACTCGGGAGTCTCTGGTGTTGCTACTGTCGTGTACCCAACATCGCCTTCCACTTCGGCCACCTGGGATGGCGTGGATGGACTTCCTTCGCTGACATTGTTCGCCTCAGGACGCGTGGCCAAGGACGCTGGGTGCTCATCAAGCCAGTCAGCCGCCGCAACTTCATCGGCTTCTGACACAGCATTCTGCGTCATGCTGGCATGGTAGGAGTGCATGCAAGGCCCCCTTGCGGCGTACACAGTCAGCCTCTGTCACAGCCGGATCACCACCACTGCAACGACTCTATCGATGGCGACGACAAAGCGAACGAGTCAAGAGAGTCCGGCTCCGCCCCAATTCCGTCGATCTCGTGTCCAATTCTGCAGCTACTCCAAAGGATGTTTAAGGAGTGACCTGACCTGCAGCATGGCATCTATCGTCTATACAAAGCTCGGCCAAGGACCCAAGACAGACCGCCTTTGCTTCGTCTGCCCAGTCTACAGTGAACATGCTTTTCTACGGCAACGACCATACCTGCATGGAACCACGAACTTCTGCAATTCTCTGCGTCATGGCCCAATCGGTACGTCGAATGTCGCCAACTCTGAAATACGGGTCTGAATTTAGCTGGAACCCCGGATCTTCGGCCACAGGCCGCCGGCAGCACAGTGCAGCTTCTGATCCTTGCACCGCATCAACGCATCGTCAGGCGCAACTCTATCTCAGCACGCAGGCTGGTCCGCAGAACGGACTCCGAACATGCAGTCTTTGGTAGGCTCGAAGATGGCGGCTGACACGGTTCAGTAGTGAGAGCCGAATCCTGCTGTGCCTTCTTCACGGTTCCCAGGCTGACCATTCTGTGAAAGGTCGCTTGGCGTCGTAATCGATCTGGGCGGCGACGCGTGTTCGTGATAAGCATTCGGGCTCGGAAGCATTGGGTGTTTGTATCAGATATGTCAGTACCTTGGTAGCGGCGGTGCAGGAACAGCCGGGCTAAAATTGAAGATCGAAAGGCTTCGGCCAGGAGCGCTCGCCTGCAGTCACGTAGCATTGTGGCTGCTCGTCTTATTATACTTACCGAAGCATGACTGTCAACCAAGCGGACAGCGATGCTGCTGGCATTCAGACATCGCCCAAGATGAGCGGAACGCTTGTTAATGGAGATGCTGTCGTCGAGTCCAACGGGGTGAACAACGAAGCCGAAGAGGTTGTTGCTAGGGAGGACAGATTGATTGTGGGCGTCGACTTCGGAACGACTTATAGTGGTGTCGCAGCTGTGTACAGTGCGACTCCAGACGATGTCGACATTATCAAGAGCTGGCCAGGCGGTAACGGCATCACGTCTGACAAGGTCCCGACCGAGATCGCATACGAAAGCACATCTCCTGCCACTACGCCGACCAGTCCTGATGTAGAAGACAAGGGCGACGTGAAGAAGCCGAATGCAACGCGCTGGGGCTTTCAATTCAGACCGGAAGAGCCACGTCTACGATGTATCAAGCTCTTTCTCGACCGGAATCAGAAACTACCGCATTTCGTCTCGCCTCTCGAGACGGCTGCCCAGTTGCGAAAATGCGATCGCACGGTCATGGACGCCGTGTCCGACTACCTCACCAAGATCTACGACCACACGATGGAGACGCTGACGAGGCGATACGGCGAGAGCTTTGTGGCTACGACGAAGGTTGAGTTTGTTCTGACAGTACCGGCGGTGTGGTCCGACGCGGCGAAGAATGCTACACTGCAGGCTGCCGAAAGAGCTGGAATGGGTAGTAGACATGAGCTGAAGCTCATCAGTGAGCCCGAGGCAGCCGCTGTGTATACTCTGAAGACAATACAGCCGAGTGGACTGAAGATTGGAGACAACTTTATTGTGTGTGATGCAGGAGGTGGCACGGTGGACTTGATAGCGTACAAGGTCACGCAGCTGGACCCGCTTCGCGTGGAAGAGAGTGCTGTGGGTACTGGCGGGCTCTGCGGATCCGCTTTCTTGAACTACCGCTTTGAAGACCATGTCAAGGAGCGCATCGGCGAGGCGACGTACGAGCACATGCGAGAGAAGAAGCCGAAGACATGGATGATGGGTCTGCGGTATTTCGAGGAGTTTGTGAAGCGGAACTTTAATGAAGAGGAGCATAGTGAGGTCAATGTTCCATTTCCGGGTCTGGCGGACAATGAAGAGGCTGGACTGGACAGTGGGTTCTTGATCATGACTGCGGAACAGGTGAAGGGGATTTTCGAGCCCGTGATACGGCAAGTCATCGAGTTGGTCGACGGGCAGGTCCAGACGATCAAATCGAGAGGTGGCCATGTTTCTGGCATCGTCTTGGTCGGTGGGTTCGGGCAGTCAAATTACCTGTATACCCGGTTGAAGCAGCATTTTAACTCTGCGCCTCCGCCACCGTACACAGAGCAGCCTTCACATGAGATTGCAGCAGCGCCGCAGCAGAATGTGGAGGTGTTGCAGCCGATGAACGCTTGGACGGCTGTGGTCAGAGGCGCGGTGCTTCGAGGTGTGGAGGGCAGCTTGGTTGAGAAGCGGCGGAGTCGATGGCATTACGGTACCAGCTATGCCACCGTGTTTGATGAGAAGAAGCATCCGGTTGAGGACCGGTATTGGAGCCCGCTGTGGGAGAGGTGGATGGTCAGCGATCGCATGCAGTGGCATATCTCGAAGGTAAGCCCTTTCGTTGGCGATGGTGTATGCTCGTTTCTGATCAACATTACAGGGCACACCCATCTCAGCTGATCAACCGATTTCGTTCCACTACACCCGCAACTTCCGGCCTGGCCAATCGTTGATTGTCGAAGACGATTTGATCGGCTGCGAACTCGACGAGGCTCCTGGAGCTTACGGGAAGAGCCTCGCCTCTGTCTGCACATTGACGACTGATCTCAATGCCGTGCCGAAGAGTCTGTTTACTCGTCTCACGACAACGAAAGGCATCGAGTTTGACAATTTGGATTTCGAACTGCACATGAGGATTGAAAGCGCCAGTTTGGTGTTTGAGTTGCGAGTGGATGGCGTGAAGTATGGCACTGTCAAGGCGGATTTCAACTAACAATACTACCATAGTCTCCTAAGGTATGAAAGAAGTGGTAACTGATATTGGGGGTTTGCAAGGATGTTCTGGGCTGCATATTATACCCTTTTGCTGGGAGTTGGAGGAGTTTTGGGCGATTGACCTAGCGCTTTTGATAACAGTGAAATAGCGTCTGGTTGTTGTAGATAGTGTAAAGCATTCTGAATAATACGGTATTTTGTTGATGTTTCTCGGGTCATGTGAATGGTGTTTGCCACGTGCTTGTCAAACGCGTCGCGTGCCGCAAGCACTTTAACCTTCAGCGTCTGCCCTTGATTCTTCACGCCGCCACCTCCGTGTCGCTTCGACATCCTTCTCGCACGCTTTGCTCGTCGAGCCTTTTGCAGGCATCTCGTCGCCTGTTCAACACCACTGCTGCATCCGATTACACCGAGAGGACACACAAAACGAAGATGTCGGGGAGACGTGGAGGCAATCGCATTCGCGGGCCGCAAAGTGCCTTGACGTAAGCTAGTCGGTGAAGGTGCTACTTGGTCTTGGAACACAGTCTAACGTTCGTACTCTTTCTTCTGTAGAGACTTTCTCGCCGCCAACAACATATCGGCGGCACAGATTCGCGATGACTACGAGAGGCGCCGCCTTCAGGCCGAAGCCGACAACGCTGGCAACGGCGAAGGTCCTTCAAACCAAGCACCTGAGCAGGATGATGACGAGGCACTGGCGGTAGCGGCACAGGCCGAGGAGGATGACAAGAAGTCGAAGAAGCGCAAGCGTGTGGAGAAGGATGCGGTGGACAAGATCAAAAAGTCCAAGGCGTCGAAGAAAGGGAAGAAGGGAAAGAAGGGCGACCCGGAGGATGACGATGACGAATACGACGATGAGCTTCGCATATACGGGAAAGCAAAGCCCATGCCGGGACAACTCGAGCACTGCGATGTCTGCAATAAGCGTTTCACCGTGACACCTTACAACAAGGAGGGACCGGATGGCGGGCTGCTGTGTACGCCTTGCGGGAAAGAGTTGGCGAAGGATATGAAGAAGGAACAGAACGCCGCGAAGAAGTCGGCGGGGACCGGCAAAAAGAGACGCAAGGTTGAAAGTGATCGACTCGACGGCGTGGCGAATGGAGGTGTGAAGTCGCTGGTGCAGATTTGCATTGAGAAGATTGCCAAACATCACGAGGATATCGAAGAGCTTGGAGAGCTACCTCAGTCTGTGCTGGAGCGTCTCGGCGAGATCTTCTCCAAGAATCGCGTGCTGAAGCCAAAGACTCTTCCACTTTTCCTGCGACCAGATCTGGACTCGGTAATTGTGCATGATGCAGCGTATCTGGAGGTCGAGGATTACCAGCAGATCTTTGCGGTCGTGCCCAAGATGCGGAAGCTTGTCCTCGGCAATGCCTGTCAGATGAAGGATGGTGCTATCGATTATATGATTGAGAAGTGTGGGAATTTGCAGCACCTTCAACTGTATGCAGCCAATCTCGTTTCTGAGAGCGGGTGGCAAAAGGTCTTTCGCGAGGCTGGCAGCAAGCTGCAAGTCATCAGTCTGAAGTGGTTGGATGCAGCTTTTGAAGATGATGTGGTGCGGGATATGGTCAAGTACTGTCCGAATCTGGAGCGTCTGAAGCTGAAGTTGTGCCGTCGATTGGGCGAGGATGCTGTGCGCTACATCTCCGACATTCCCGAGTTGAAGCATATCTCGTTGTGGATCAGCAATGAAGTGTCGAATGATGCGCTTTTGAGTCTGGTCGAAAAACGCGGCAGTGGGTTGCAGACTCTGGCTTTGGAGAAGTTTATCGATGCAGAGGATTCACTGCTTCAAGCCATCCACGACAACTGCACACAGCTGTTCAAGCTACGCTTTTCCGAGAACGATACGGTCACGAACGCTAGTTACACAGCGCTGTTCACAGACTGGCAGAACCCACCGTTGACGTTTGTCGATTTCAATGCCACGCGTCATGTCGATAACAACAGCTCAGAAGGTCCGGAGGAGGCGATCGGCATGGCATCTTCGGGCTTCAAGGCGCTCATGGCGCATTCGGGTTCGGCGCTCAAGCATCTTGATCTCGCATCATGTCGGCACATCGAGCGTTCGGCCTTCTTCGATGTTTTCAACGGAGGGCAGGTGTACCCGGCGCTGGAGTACATTAATCTCAGCTTCTGCAATCGTGCGGATACGGGCGTTGTTGCTGGTATCTTCAAGAGCTGTCCTGCATTGAAGCGGTTGGTGGCGTTTGGTTGCTTTGACGTGCAGGATGTGGTCGTGCCGCGAAATGTTGCACTGATTGGTGTTCCGAGGGCTCAAGATGCGATTGAGCAGTTTGGCTTCGGGTTGGGTGTTGATGAAGCGATCTCGAAGATGGTGGAGGCTGCTGCTTGAGTGTCTGAAAAATCCGTTCGAGGCGCAGTCGAGGCTGGGGGTTGCTATGAATGATGTGCAATGCTTGCTATGTGTACTAGTAGATGCTAGATCCTTGCTCGTGACTGAGTGACTGCCAGACACCGTTACGTAGCTGAACATCAAGGTGTTTCCGATTAGCGACCTATATCTTGGCTGCATGGGGCTTCTTCCTTTTCTCATTTCTGTTCTGCCGCCATGGCCTCGATTTCTGCTACGACCTGCTCTTCCTTGCCTAGTGGCACGTACAGATGATCGTGATAGTACCCCGATACTGGATTGATCCCTATGTTCACGGAGCGGGCCAGTCTCGTAGTCACCGCAGCAAGGAACCCAACGGCATCCAGGCTCGAATGCACATTCAGCGTTACCTTACGGCAAGGAAAAATGAAGTCCATATTCAGCTCGTCTGCAACATGCTGTTTGACGATGACCGTCCAGCCTTCGGCTTCCTTGAAGATCATCTCTGCACGACTGACGGCTTGGCCTAGGAACTCGATATACTTCTCGTTTGACGTGTCGTTCGCGATCGTAGCGAAGACGTATGTTTCTTCATCCAAGACTGGATTCATCGATTTGAGGAGTCTCGAAAGCTCCAGCGTGCCTGGCGCTGACATGGTGGATACGTCCGGTGTGTCTGGAAAACAATCAGAGGCGAAAAGTTGTCGAAGCTCGCCAACTACACGTTTCTCCCGGCCCGCTGAAGGTTGCAAGCTGCCGATGACAAGCGTCTGTCGACTGCCTAGGCGCCAATGAAGGTTATTGCCAGCTCCGCGCAGCAGCGTGTTGTTGCAAGCTCCGGCTGTAGACCGCCGTGGAAGCAGCTTGGTAAGTCTCCACCCCGCTTGTTCTCCACCCGCGCGAACCCCACGTCGGCCGGGTTGCTCTGCAAGCTCTCCAGAACCCCTCAATATGCGTGCACCGAGGTACACACTATAAGGACATATGAGAGCTACCAGTAGGTAAGTCCGATCTTGACGATTCTATCTGATCTCTTCCGTTTCTGAACATTGCTTTAATTCACGCATCTTCATTTTGAATCGCTCGGTTTAAAAAACCACATACAATCGACATCATGGGTTCCATTGGCGAGCTCCCGAAGAAATACAAGGCTGCTGTCTACGATGAGCCCGGCAAGATTTCGACCAAGATCGTCGAGCTCGACATGCCGGAGCCTGGACCGGGCGAGGTTCTGATCAAGCTGTGGGTTGTCGTGGTCTGTTCGGCTGAGGATGCTGGTAGCTGATGATGGTCTAGTACGCACACCGGCGTCTGCCATTCCGGTATTTTCATGAGAGGCGAGAGGCGATAAAAACGAGAACCGCTGCTGACTGAATTTCAGATTTGGGAATACTCACCAATTCATGGAAAGGCCTTCCTCACCCCACGCAGCCCGGCCAAGGTAGGATCTTTGTCCGTCGCGAGAAGGGGGGCTGATGTGTTGACACGCGTCTGTAGTGGGCGGACACGAGGGGGTCGGGACCGTCGTCAAGCTGGGCCCAGGCGCGGAGCTCTCGAACGTCAAGCTCAATGATCGCGTTGGCATCAAATGGTTATCGGGTGTATGTGGGAGCTGTCCTGCATGCCTCTCGGGACATGACGGCGTGTGCTTCAACCAAAAAGTGTCTGGTTATTATACGCCAGGAACTTTCCAGGTATCGCAGCACCCTCATCCATGCCCAACCCTTTGCTGACCGAGATAGCAATACACTTTAGGACCTGCTTCATACGTTACTCCTATCCCCGAGAGTCTTTCTTCGGATGCTGCAGCGCCCATGCTGTGCGCCGGAGTCACAGTCTACAGCGGTTGGTTTTGCCCTTTCACTCCGCTTCCCCTCCATACACCCCTTTCCCCTCTTCTCCACCTTGTCGAAGGCTTTCGCTGCATGCGGACGTCGCTAACAAGTTCCCTAGCTCGGAGGAAAAGCGGCGCTCTTGCCGGCGATTGGGTCGTATTGCTCGGCGCGGGAGGTGGACTCGGACACTTGGCTTGCCAAATAGCTGCGAAGGGAATGGGTATGCGGGTCATTGGTATCGATGCCGGCAACAAGAAGGACTTCGTGAAGGAGTGCGGAGCAGAGGTCTTCATTGATCACACCCAAGGCAAGGCCGAAGAGGAGGTCATGAATGCAACGGGAGGGCTGGGTGCTCAGGCTGTCCTTGTGCTGACGGCCGCTAACGGCGCATATGCGAGGTATTGTACCCGATGTCAGGTTGTCGGAGTTTTGACTGACAGCATGGCAGCGGCATGGGTCTTCTTAAGTTCGGCGGTACGCTTGTTTGCGTCGGTCTTCCAGAGGGCGATCTTAAGCCCATTGCAACGGCGTTCCCTCAGATCATGGTGAGTGAGGTGTTGCCATCTTGCGCCGAAGGCCATCTGCTAACACGAACACCTGCAGGTCGCGAAAGAGCAGAGGATCGTCGGTGTCGCAGTCGGAAATCAGAAGGACGCAATCGAGACCCTCCAGTTCGCCGAGCGTGGCATAGTGAAGACGCATTTCAGGACGGAGAAGATGGACAAACTCACCGATATTTTCCATGAGATGGAGCGCGGTGAGCTACAGGGGAGAGTTGTGCTGGACCTGTCCTAAGGGCATCGTGTGTCGTACTTGAAGTGGTTTTTAGAATCGACCAGTAGCGCGATGATTCGTAGGAGGTAGTGCACTTCGAACCGTTATTATTGGAATACCTTCTGTGCATCCATGTACGCAAGTTACCTTGCGTATCTTCTGTGCCTTGCGTACGTTACCTACCTTCCCGATTTGTATAGCAAAGTGGCTCGGACCACGTGACGTTGAACGTCACCCGTCAAAGTTCGCTGCCCCTCACTGTACTTGCAGCTGGCCCCACCATTGCAGAGTCTTGGTCCAAGCGTTTCTGTGGCCACCATGATCCCTCGCTGGAAAGACTGCGATATGGGAGATGGAAGGTGAAGGTAACCGGGCGTGGACACCGCGTGAGCATGGTTATGGAAGGCGACCGCTTCCAGTAGCGCTCACGTGATCAAATCCCGCCAAGACCGATCGGATGCTACGACCATTGAGCCGCGGGAAAAACTGCAGAATAAAGATAGTGATGCAGCTGTACGATGATGGATCTCTGACGCGCTGCATGACCTCACTCCTGCTGGGCGGAGAGCCTCACGCGAGACCTTTATTTACGCATTGGCAAGACGTTTTCCTCCTTCAACATCTTTCTACACACCGCATTTGAACATCAACCAACCACAAGCATCACACAACAATCATTCAATATGCCTTACCCAGAGACCGGAACGGGATTCATGATCCACTCTCAGAAAGAATGGACCAATTTCAAGAAGGGAGAGGTCGGCAGCATTGACTTCAACTGCAGTCGGATACATGCTCACGACTCCTACAGTTCAAGCTCAAGCAGTTTGAGGACCGCGATGTCGATATTGCCATCGAATGCTGCGGCGTCTGCGCCTCCGACTTGCACACGATCAATGGCGGTTGGGGCGACGCCCCCATGCCCCTCTGCGTCGGCCATGAGGTCGTTGGAAAAGCTGTGAAGGTCGGCAAGGACGTCAAGACCATTAAGGTCGGCGACAGGGTCGGTTGCGGAGCCCAGTGAATCTCACCTCTGTCCCACATGATACTGGAAGTTTGCTAACCGATTTTTCAAACAGGATCGGCGCAGGTATGTCTGCTATCAAATTTGAGAGCAACAGCAACCGTCTAACTTAAAAACAAACCTCACCTGCTCGAACTGCGCCGCGGACCAAGAGAACTACTGCCCGAATGCGATCGATACATACGGCGCTCCTTACAGCGATGGGACAATTTCCCAAGGCGGGTACTCCTCGCACATCCGAGTCCACGAGTATTTTGCATTCAAGATACCCGAGAACATTCCTTCAGCTGTTGCAGCACCCATGCTCTGCGCAGGACTTACGGTTTACTCTCCTTTAACTCGACTAGGAGCCGGGCCAGGCAAGAAGGTGGCGATTTTAGGCCTTGGTGGTCTCGGTATGGGACTAAGTCAAGAAGTCTACCCGCTCATCCGCACTTTGCTAACAGTAACACACAGGCCACTTCGCCGTGATGTGGGCCGTTGCTCTCGGCGCCGAGGTTTACGTCCTCTCCCACAGCCCCAGCAAGAAAGAAGACGCCATGAAGATGGGCGCGAAGGAATTCATCGTCACTGGCGAGGAGAATTGGTTCAAGCCATACGCCTTCACGTTCGACTTCATCATCAACTCGACGGACGCTACGCACAAGTTCAACCTGCCCAACTACTTCAGCACACTGAAGGTTATGGGTCGTTTTCACAACGTCGGCTTCGGTGACCAGCCATTGCCCTCTATCAAGGCCCAGGACTTTGCCGCGAACATGTCATCGATCGGATCCTCGCACATTGGTAAAATCTCTTGATTCTTATCAGTTGTTGAACGATCGTAATGCTAACTGAACTCGCAGGCAACAGGTACGCCGCTGCGGCGGTCAAATCCCATCTTAGAGCTTATACTGACTTCTTACGCTTCCTAGGCCCGAGATGCTGGCGATGTTGGACCTGGCCTCTAAGCAGGATATCAAGAGCTGGATCGAGGAGATCCCGATTAGTGAGGAGGGTTGCGCGAAGGCGGTTACCAAGGTGGCGGAGAACAACGTCCGATACCGCTGTGTCCTGACGAACTTCGACGCTGCGTTCGGCCAGCGTTCCTAAAGTTGGGACGATCAAGCGAAGGGCACATTTCTACGATTTAGACGGTAAACGCAAACTGAGGCGGAGGAAGAGAGAAGTGTTGCCATAGCAATTTGCTTTTGGTTGTGGGACAAAGCACACTGGGTGGAGCTGTAGATCTTCTGCAAATCTTCTGCTACGACATCTCATGCACCAATCATCCGTCGTTGCCGCTCTCCATCCCATCTGTCAGCTGCCCGCTTGTGGCAAAGCAGCACTGTCGTTCGCAGTGTGTGTACGGCTTCGATGGACAGCGCTAGAACCCGCAGCACGGTGATGACTCTGAACAGGGATACGATTATCGATACGAAGAGCAGCTGCAGAGACGCAGCAAAGAAAGACCGACAAACGATTCGTCCGTTCTGAATTCGCCCCACTTTACGCCGCCGAATGTGATGCCCCTGTCGCAATAGACGCTCCGTTTGTCGTGAGATGGGGTGGCGATGAAGGGGACCATCACCGCTCGCCCTTGCAGTATCTCTGCTTACTACCTCGTCCTAACCTCATAACCCTACGCGCAGCAGACTTCAGCTAGTCCCTCACGTTATATTTCAGCGGCGTCCATCATCATGCACATCTCTGACTGTCCATTCTACCTACCCACATCCATCTAAGCTCAGGTATTGTTTTCGCAGATGTGTCACGTGCGGAGAATTCTGGTCTTCCGAAATTGTGAAATGGGGAAAGCAGCTAAGCTATGCCCGATTGAGCGAACGTGGAGGTGCTTGCAACGTGACGCCTGTTTGCACTTCACCTGCATGCGTTCTACCAAGCTACAAAGCACCAACGACCGAACTTTCGAACAGCATATCCATCCTAGTGTCCCAGAGCCTATACCAATGCTCAGTCCCGCCTCTTGCCCAGCTGTCACTTCCCGATGGAGACCCTACTCCCCTCCCATCTGCTTCCGAAGATCCGCAAGACTGGGACGACTCAATCCGCCCTTCCTCGCAGCCTTCATGCGCAAACTTCCTGCCGCCCTGCTGCGATACGGAAGAGTCTGTCAAACGCGCGAGTCAGTAGGGTACAAGTGTGCAAGAGCAATGGCATGGGATAATCAGTACCTTGTGTTGCGGCTTGGCCGTCGTGTCCCCTTCCGTGCCCGCTGGCCCAACTTCCACCTCCTCAGCCTTGGGCGCATTTGCTGGACCTTCAAACACCGGCTCCTTCTCTTCTTCCTTGTAGTCAAAACCCATCAAGTCCGCCTCGACCTTGCCAAGAATGTCCTCGCCGTACATCTCCTCCTCTGCCGCAGCCACGTGCACGCTCGTATCCGCCATGACCTCTTCGTTGTCGGCGCTCTTCTCTTCCTCTTCAGCTTCTTCCGCCTCCTCTGCCTCCTCCGCCTCTTCTGGATTGCCATACACCTCGTCTGCTTCTTGCTCGTACGCTGCTTCCAGTCTGTCCAGGTACTCCTTCAGCTCAGCTAGTGCCTCGTTGGCGGCAACATCGTTCTCGGATACGTGCGCGCGGACGTTTTGCCAAAGACGGTTCGCGTCCCGGTAGCATGCACCAACGTCGACAAGGTCGGCGTACGAGTTGCCCATGAGGATAAGGGCTTTGATGCGATGATAGGATGGGCAGCCGCCTTCTTCTAGCATCTCCTGACATTCACCCACACATTCTTCCAGCTGATTGTCGTTGTAGAAGTCCACTGCTTTGTCCAGCGAGCGCGTGAAGCTGCGGAAACTTTCGTCGCCTTCCATGATGCTGGCCTTTGATATAAATGAGACAGGCTTTTTTCGGTGCTTGGATGTGTGCAAGAAAGTGAAGCGGAAGAAAAATCCGTTGTGGCTTCACTGCGGGATGCGCACCTGCCTCATCAATTCCTTCCAACTTGGGAAACTACGCCTGGTCCCGCGGAGCCTCCCGAACCAAACATCGACTACATGTGCTCCACCAAGAATTAAAGTTCATGTGATCTCAAGCACGGGCGGGCGATCGGACGTGTATTGAATGCCAAGTCCTGTTTCTACCAACATCTAGGAGCATTACAGACGTAGTCGCCGCACCGTCGTGATCGAGAGCTGGAGATTTTCCAACGCCGCTCGCTCGGACTCTCCCATCTCACGGAGCAATCTGCCTGTGCTGACGGACGTTCTTGAGAGCACCTCGGAGACAACAGAGTACTGGGAACCAAGGAAGACGAGAGACAAGTACGCTGTCGTCAAATTTCCGAAGCATTATCGACCGCGAAGAGAGCGCTTGCGCCTGCTGACAGACGGGGTGATTTGTCGGCTGTAGGACGAGGAAGCGGGAGTCGCGGAAAACGAGAAAGAGGTTGGGGTCGAGGACGAGGAGATGGATATGCAAATTCCGCGCGGCGCCGGAGAAGAGGTTGACGAACTCGATGACTGCGCGAATGGTGAAGGTGCTGCGGAAGAAGACGACACGGAGCTTGGAGGGACAGCCGACGAGGGAGAAGTGAAGGAGGAGCAGGAGGTGGAGGGGAAGGAGAAGGGATCGGAGGAACCCCAGGCGGGGCGCTGGGAGCCAGACGACAAGGTGGAGGGCGCCGACTTGATCTCGAAGAAGCCGTACATCAAAGCACGCAGAGACACTGACATCTGGGAGTACTTTATCGCTATGAAGAAGCCCGTCGTCGATAAGCGGAGTGTCGCACACAGCTGGGCGGTGGAATCTTACACGAAGCTCACGGACGAGAAAATTTGGGCGTACCCGACCATGCACGACGGATATCTGGTTTTCATGCACGGGAACATTGTGTACGCTACAGTTCAGCAAGACGCATCGATTTACAGTACCGACGGCGAGTATTTGAACAGTCTTTTGTGCATGAGTGCTGGTAATTCATATCCATCCTCAGACACATTGAGTGCTGGTAGTTCAACACCATCCTCAAACACATTGAGTGCTGATAATTCATCCCCATCCTCATATCCGACCAACAGTATTGACGCGCACACAGACGATACCGCTGTTGGCGAGCTTGAAGCGACCGTCCCAGGCAGCACCAACAGCGACCCAGCAGTCCTGCTCGCAAAGGTGAGAGAGATGAAGAAGCGCATCGCCGAGCACTGCGCCTCTTTTATGATCGACGACCATGTGATTGAGTTGTGCTTCAATGCGCAGGCAGCTGCCTCGCAGAATGACGGAGAGGTGAGTTTGATCTGATGAGTATGAGCCGGCCGGATGACAATCGCTGACATTTCACCTTCGTGTGACAGTTGACAACGACTCTTATCGATGCCTTGCAGAAGAAGCTCATGACCGCGATGAAGGAGAAGATAGAGCTGGTCGCGCTTCCGGTGGCTTGAGAGAGAGGACGATGCGGAGCAGAGATGTGATCAGCGTGGGCGGTGGGATTCTGTGCGTATCTCAGTCCAAGCCTTTGCTCGCGATTACAGCGTCGCATACGGTGGCATGAAGGGGTGCAGTCGTGAGCAAAGAGCAAGTACGTATACGATATGCGTGCTCAACATTTGACATTCTCCGTGCCATCGCTCATTGTCGTCTGAGGTCTCTGCCTTTCGCCGCTTCTCTTGCCCTGTCTCTGACTGTGCGTCTTATGATCATCGTCTGGCTCAGCCTGCCTCCACGCCCATCCGTCTTGAAAACCCCAATGCTAAGGGCTTTGCTGACGGGGATGGTATGTCACCAGGCACCAGCAGATATGTACTGCAGATCGATACAGCGTGTCATGACGGGGATTTCGCACCGAATGTACCACTGTGGACAAAGCTCAAGAATTGGCTGCAACCAAGAAATCCCCTTCAAAAGAAAAGGGCTTGTAATGATGAACTTGTCGACTGCAAGGAAGAAGCCCGGCCACCAACACGGACGGTTCTATATTCTCACTATTCATCTGGCCATACGACCATATTGAAGCGGAGGGAGATGCCGTACAGTTACAGCCAGGTCTTTGTGTGGTTAAGATCCCTGTTGTAGCCATCACCACCACCCTGGTACTGCATCCGTACGGCATCGGCCACAGCACGCAAAGAAGCAACACCTGCTGGCGCCGTGGTTCTTCGTGAAGTCTCAGCCTCTCACGAACAAGTCAGATATCTTCCGCAACGATGTACAGTGTCAGCACGAAACCACATAACAACTACTGTATGTCGTGTCTGTCGTTCAGATGATAGTGGGGTACCTCATACATGAATCGCCTACCTAAATAGGAAAGCCGAAGTCGAGCGCCAGCAAGGCCCACCTGCACGCGCATCATCACATGAAGGCGCCCAGACCAAGTCCGTCTTCATAAGAAGCACCGTCTGCATCCTTCTCACCTTCGAGCACCCTTCGCCGCCAGACCGGCAAGACCGGACGCGGCTGTCGCATGGCATTCCATTCCTCAACCGCGAAGGATTCCGTGCCCCCCTCCCCGCCGAACAGAGCTACCCCTCACCTCGTTGGTACCGCCCCGCCAACTTCAACCCGTCTGTCACAAATCAACTATAGGTCGCCACCTCATGAACAAGGACACGGCAGGGTGACGTCCCCCTCACGGAGACAGAGTACCAAGTCGCCAATGTGCGCCACGTGGACAAAGAAGATGAGGGGTCTTGAGTCACGCGGCTCTTCTATGCCCTCGATAGGCAATCCGCCCCGCTCGCGTCGTCCATGTGGCGTGCACGGCGGTGGCAGCGATATAAGTGAAGAGAGTAGGTTTGCGAGAATCTCATCTCTTTCATCTCAGTCATACACACCTTACACATCTCGCGAAAGCGCTTCCGGCGAATTGAAAATATTCCGCTTGCGGTCATTCCAGCAGCAGCCATGGCTACCACCACCACGACTACGCTCGAGGCTCTATACTCGAACCTCACCATCAAGAACCGCCCAGCACCAAAAAGCGAAATGTGGATGAAAGCTGTACGATTCCACGGGAAGGAGGATCTTCGATACGAGACGATACCCGAGCCGGTCTGCGGTAGAGGGCAAGTAAAGATCAAGCCTGCTTGGTGCGGGATTTGCGGTTCGGATCTTCATGAGTTTATGGGTGGTCCGAATCTATGCCCGACGACGCCACATCCGATCACGGGAGAGTCTGTTCCTCTTACTTTCGGGCATGAGTTTAGCGGGGTGATTGAGGAGGTCGGCGAGGGTGTGATTGGCACACTTCAGGTAGGATCGAGATGTGTGGTACAGCCGATCATCTACGATGGAGAATGCGGAGCTTGTCAGGATGGCTTGATCAACTGCTGCTATCAGAACGGCTTCGTCGGCCTCAGTGGCTGGGGCGGAGGACTAGCCGAACACATCGTGGTACCGGAATACGCCGTCTTCAAGATCCCGGAAAACGTCCCCCTAGACGTCGCCGCACTGGTCGAACCCCTAGCCGTCGGATGGCACGCGGTCAAAGCCTCACCTTTCAAGTCCTCCGACACCGTCCTCGTCTGTGGTAGCGGCCCAATCGGGCTAGCAGTCATTCAAGCCCTCCGAGCCCAAGGCTGCCAAAACATCATCGTCTCCGAAGTCTCGCCCGTGCGCAAGGACTTTGCCAAGGACTTTGGAGCTCACCACGTCTTAGATCCCACGCAAGACGATATCGTAGCTCGTTGCCGTGAGCTCTCAGACGGCCAAGGCGTGCACGTCACCTTTGACGCAGCGGGCGTACAGACGGGACTCGATCAAGCCATCCTGGCCCTCCGCGCCCGCGGCACGCACGTCAATATCGCCATCTGGGAGAAGCGGTGCACCATCTTCCCCAACGACTTTGTGTTTCGCGAGAAGAAATATATGGCGGTTGCTACGTATGGGATTGGCGACTTTCAGGAGGTGATTGATGCATTGGCTGATGGGCGGTTGGATATGGCGGGGAAGATGATAACGAAGAGGATTGGTTTGGGGGATGTGGTGGAGGAGGGGTTTAAGAGTTTGATTCGGGACAAGGCAACGCAGGTAAAGGTGCTGGTTAGAGGGTCAGGGGAGGTTTGAAGAGATTTTCGAGTGTACGATGCTATGTGACATGAGGATGGTTTGCCAGTTCGTGTATTGAGTATGTATGCTATCAGTAGGGTGTGGTATGGTTCTCATTCCGTGCGTGGAGATCCTGTGCTTCAACTATGTGATGTAGGAGTATTTGGTTGCCTTGTGAGACGACGACGACGACAACGTACTGACCCTTTCCACTCGTGGGACAATCTCTTCCGCCTTTCCGGGAGAAATGGTAAGGTGGAAAAGAAAATACGGCTACGCGGATCCAGTCGCCAAGTCGCCATCGTATACTTCGTACAGCAAGCTTGCATTCACATGCACGTCAAACTCAAAATTGCCATGCTTCTGCCTGATCATCAGCAGCCGGTGGTCGGAGTGTTTCGCGTCCTCTGTGTTGTACGCGCAGTTACAGACAAACTCTATCGAGGCACGTGCGAGGCTCTGCAACGGCGGCTGTGGCTGTGTCGGAAGTAACAAAGAGCAGCACGTGATGTGGTGGAGATGAAAGGACGATCGTGATTTGTAGACATCGAGGAAACGGGTCGCACATTCCGCACTTGTTCCATTTCTCTGGCACGCGCCACGCGCTGCTGTGGCTTGTACGAAACCTTGGAAACCCTCCGACAGGCTAGTTAACTTCCAACGCTTGCGCCCTTGCGTCACTGAGCATTTAATTGGCGACGACTGCAGATTCTACATATCACGTTCCATCTCACGTTTTACACGAGTCTTAGAACTTGTTTTGTGTCTTCAGACGGTTTCTTTGTTTCTTCGACTGTGCTTTTCAAGCGTATTGTCCACGGATAGTACTACTACAATCTACAGACACCGATAGGAAGAGCGACAATATGGGTCTGGTCAAGGGCGGTTTCCTCCGTCTCTTTCAGACGGGTCTCTATGCCCTGACATTCCTGTGTAGCGCTCTCGCGCTTTCGATTTTCTCGTACTTTTTGGCTACGCTCGCAGACCGAAACCAGCCGGTAAGTCAGCTCGATCAACTGTATCACCCCCAGACGCTCGACTGACAAGCCCTTTTTCCCCCACAGATAGCGCAATGGAAACGTGCAGTCGAAGGCCTCTCAGGCGCTGCGGTACTCTACACCATCTTCGCCGTCTGCCTGACATGCTGCTTTGGCGGCGTCTCCGTTCTCGCCTTCCTAGCCATCGTCCTCGACATCTGCTTTGTCGGCTGCATGATCGCGGTTGCCGTCCTCACCCGTCACGGCGCGAGCGACTGCACCGGCTTCGTACGCACACCCCTCGGTAACGGCCAGGCGGATAGCAGCACCGGAGGCTTTGGGCAGGGCGGTTTCGGCACCAATGGCGGCGAGGGTGAGAATGTCACCTACTCCGTCTCCCTCGGCACCGCCTGCAAGCTCAACACAGCCGTCTTCGCTGTTTCAATCATCGCCGCCTTCCTCTTCATCGTCACCGCCGCCATGCAAGTCGCCCTGGTCCGCCATCACAAGAAAGAGAAGCGCTTTGGTCCCTCTCCCTCCAACAATTACACTTCGGGCTACGGCAAGCGCCGCAACCTCTTCAGCAGGAAGAAGAAGGACCCGGAGGCCGGGAAGGACTCTGAGCTCGGCACTTATGGTGCAGGCGCCGCCGCTGGTGGTCTGACTCCCGGGCACCAAGATCTCCGTCCCAGCCACGAGACGGGCTATACCGGCTCTACCGCCGCAGCACCAGAGGGTGGGCTCGTTTACGACAAGGTCGATGATAGCCAGGGAGCCTACGCGCCACCGCACGGCACGCATGGCGGATACTACACTCAGCCCACTGGTACTGGCGTAGCGAACCCGTATGGCTACACGGCTACCAATTACTAGACGACAGACGTCAAAGATTTGCATCCGCGCGTCCGTTTTCTTTCTGCATATCGATTTCGGAGTGAGGAGGGATGATACCATGGGGCGTGCTTACATGTCTTCCACTATCGTGCATTGCGGGCTTTGTGCCCCTCACTTGCAAGGCGTCTCTCCGTACCGCTAGAGAGCAGCATGATGATGGGGATGATACACTGCTGTTCAGTAAACAGATAGTGCAGGTAATGTCTAATTCGAAGCATTGAAAGTAGCCCTTTCGATTGTGTGGTGCGCAGTGCGGCTTTGACTGCACTGTGTCTTGTTTTCTGTGTCGATTTCAGGGGTGAAGTGAGGTGGGTGCTGCGGGCTTCTTTCCGCTTGCTTCTTTCGCCACTTGACTCGCATAGGGAAGGAGCGACCGGTACCACCTCGACATGAGATCTCGCGACCTCGCGGAAACGTGATCCGGCACTTCAACAGTACACGGGAGGTTGCTCACACCTTTTCACCATTGTGCATCACTTCTTCGTATCAGATATCTCCAGCAGAGCCATTCCCGCCCTCTTGCGCCCTTCACGCGTTTCCCTCCTCATCGCCTCCTGCCGCACTGGCAAGTCTGGGATCAACAACCACGGGACTACACAAAGGAGCTACAAAAAGCAAACATCGATATCCATATTCATCCTCAGCCCAAGCCACCAGCAACCGCTCTCCTCGCCCAACGCCCCGAAAATCAAGCCTCTAAAAACATGCCCACCACCATGCAGCAACAAACGTCTCCAGCCTACCCACAGCAAGAAGAACTTCAACAACGACAACCACAAGAGCCGCCCAACACGATCAAGAATGTCCTAGACGATGTCCTGGAACCGGTCTTCAACCGCACCGCTTGTTTGGCGCAGCGTAATTGTCAAAATGTTCAGGATTCTTTGGTTGATTTTTACCTGGAGCACCACGCCGATGTTCATCTTGACCAGGCGGAGGTTACTAGCAAGTGGCCTTTTGAGAGGGGAGGTGCGCCTGCGGTGGAAAACACACCTGTACGCGCATCTGCGCCGGCAGCAGCAGCGGCACCTGCACGGATAGATGCATCGGTGTCCGCGCCCGCATCTTTACCCATATGTACACCTGCATCCGCACGAGAACTGGCAACCACACCCACACCCGCACGCGACCTTCAACCTGTTCCCGTCATCGGCAGCAAAACCGCTCACGCACACCCGAACGGGATGGTTGCACTTTACCTCTCCCACGGCGAGTTTGACTTTGCGTGTGAGACGCTTAAGCTGTTGGCTAGTTACTCGAAGGTTGGGGTAGGAGAAGTTGCGGCGGAGGGGGGAGGATTCAGGGGTTTGGAGGGTACGAGGATGTTAGGTGCTGTGGTTGAAGGGGTGGAGGCGTTGAAAGAGGTGTTGGGGGTGGAGATTGAAGGATGGGAGGGGTTTATTGGCAGGGTGATCGGGCTGGCGGAGGGAGGGAGGGCAGGCGAGAGTGTGAATGGGCGAAACGGGATGAAAAGGGGGCGGGGGTTGAAGGAAAGGTCGGGAAGTAAGAACGAGGTGGAGGACGAGGAGGGAAGAGCCTTGAAGGAAGGGAGATTCTCGAAGAAGGAGATCACCAAGAAGGGTGAGGAGGATCAGGAGGGAGACGGCAAGGACGAAGAGGCGGCCGCGAAGAAGAAATTGAAGAGGAAGGAGAAGAAGGAGAAAGAGAGGAAGAATAAGAAAGAGGGAAAGGGGATGGCGGTGCAGGAGCGACTGGCAAAGATGGAGGTGGTGAAAAAGGGAGTAGTGCGTACGGGCAAGGTGATGCTATGAAGACGTTCGGATTCGGCAGCACGGAGAAGCGGTGTTAAAAGGATGAGATGTTATATTCGGCGCTTGTCTTCCTATAGCACGATACTAGCACTCATTACTACGGCTTGAGTAGGCTCACGGTTCGTTGTATTGCAGGCGCACAATTGATACATTCATGGAAGGTCTTCCAAGACATGCTGGGAACGCCCTCGCATCGATTGGTGAAGGTCCTGAACATCAGTTTCGAAGTCCTGCTATCAACATGTCTCTGTCCTTGCTATCTGCGCGAACTAGATGGTCCATTATATTAGCGGCTGAGTTTTTGAAGTCTCAAGGTTGCTCTCGATATAGACTCGTCACCGTTCAAATAGTGCGCTGTCGGCACGGTCCCTAGGGTGGGAGATGGAAGTTAAAATCCTGCAACGTGCCCAGATGGTATGAACATTGTTGACGCTGTACAGATGGCTTGATTCGGTTCCGGGTAGGTAGCTACTCGTTAGTAAACCTACGAAGCTAATACAAAAGAATTCCTTCAGCCGCAGATTTGAGTTTGAAAGCGTGGACGAGCGCTTTCCTACTTCAGCCAGCGCTGTAAACGTTGGGTGGTAGCAACTGGCTGCGATTCTGCGACCATCGACAAGTATGTAGTAGTGCTCTGTGCTGAATGCGACGCCTTTGCTAGGTCCAAACTTACGCACACGAGGCTACCGGACATAAGAGGCACGACCAGGTAATATATGTGCAAAGTCACGATCATCTCCGGTCCTTTCCTCTTCAAACCCCAAAGACAGACGACGAAGTACCTACCTTCCTTGCCATTGCTTCTATCCACTGACACACAGACTACACAGCCCTGAAAGAATAAAATCTCTCCCCTCGTAACAGAAAAGATGCACCTCCCGACCACCCTCCTCACCTTCGCCACCTTAGCATCCCACACCCTCTCCGTCCCAGCCCACCCCTGCACCGCCGCCCGCCGCATCTCCATCGCCAACCAAATCCCCGCCGCCTACAACCAACAAGACCTCGGTGCCTCCGCCGCAGGCTTTGCCGCCGTCCCTTTCGCCGACGACTGCGTCACCTCTCTCTACGCCGACGGCCTCCCTGGCATACCTGTCGCCGTGACCGGCAACACCACCCGCGGCTTCGCCCTTACTACTCGACAGGTCTTCTCGCAAGTCACGGGCCAGTACGTTGATTTTCCTGCTAACGGGACGACGGATATTGTGACGAATGTCGTATGTACTTCCCACGCTGATCCCAGGAGTGCCTGGGTTCCTACTCTAGATCTTTTCAGAACCGGAGTTGTGCTAAGGTGCTTTGATGGGTTGATGCTAATGCGTCGTTAATGCTGCAGACTCTCGGAGCTCTCCATGCGATTGCTCTCCCTGTCACGTTCTATGCGAATGTGTATTTGGATTTTAATTTGACGACTTGTGAGATTGGGGCGGTCAGAGCGTTTGCGAAGATTCCTACCGAGGTGTTGGGGATTTTACTCGATAACCCTGATATTAGCGATGTGTCGTTGGTGAGCTAGAAGATTGGTGGAAGGTGCCCAGGCCTGGTGGTTCGTACGCAGTGTTAAGAGACGTTGTTTGAAACGTCTTATGCTCGGTGAGCGACGATTGCGGGAAAGAGGGAGGCCACCGTCGTCCGAATGGTTGGCTGCGCACTCCTGGACTGGATTAGACGGCACAGAAATGAACAGGAAACGATCAGATAGTCCGGAGATGGATAAGATTAGATGCAAGTCTATGGGGGCCGTGACAGAGCATGGTGTTCAGAATGTTGATCGTATGGTGTCGTTTCATCGTAGAAATGAATGCTGTATTTAAAGCGCTCGCCGCCTCGTGAGCTCGCCATCACCTACCGTCGATTGCCTGATCCAGAAAGTCCTCTGCTTCGGACTATGCTCCCCTCGAGCCATGCAATGTATGCTCCACCCGAGCAATCTATTCCCACCGTCGTATCGCCGGGCTCAGATCACGGCCGTTACTCATATCATCTTGGAGGCAAGCGGATCTAATCCCGAACGACCTCCTTAACATGCACAGCAAGCTCCGGCTTAATCCACAGCGTCATCACCCTATTCTCCTTAAACCAGTTGTCACTCCTAGGATCGAGCTCAAAGTCAAAAGACCAAATGACTTTGGACATGATCAGGCGCATCTCAGCAAATGCAAGGTTCTAGAGCGGTGGCTTGTTAGTCGCTTCATTACTTTTTTCTCTAGCTTCGCAGGGTGTGTTATGTCTTACCTTGCCAAGACAGTTCCGGGAGCCAAAGCTGAAAGGTTGATGGCTTGATCTTTTGTCGTCCGCGTACTTTGGGTCGCCCATCCAGCGCTCGGGTACAAATTCCTCAGGGTCGCGGAAGTTTTTCTCGGAGTGGTAGGCTGGAAAGTGAGAGACGGAGACTGCGGTGCCTTCAGGGAGATAGTAGCCGCTGACGACGTCGCCCCCCGATGGTACTCTGCGCTCGAAACCACAAGGAACCGGGGGGTAGTAGCGAAGCGCCTCCTGCAGCGTCGCCAGCAAGTACGGCGTGCTTCTGTTGACGGCATCCAGAGTGATATCTCCATAGCTCTCGAAGCATCCACGCACTTCATCCTTCACCTTCTGGTACACCGCAGGATTCTTAAGCAAGAGGAAGGTACAGCCCGAGAGCAAGGTGGCTGTCGTTTCAGAGCCAGCCGTGATAATGAGGTTGCAATTCGAATCGATCTCGTCATTGGTCAAGCTCCCGCCTTTCTCTCCGTTATGCTTCATGATGAGCTCCATAAAGTCCGGGCGCTGCATATCACGGGCGCGCCGCTTAGAGGCCTGACTCGAAATCCATGTTTGGTATTCCTTACGATCTGCAATCGCTTGATGGTCTACAACTAGATTTCCGAGATATTTGCCCAGAGGGAAGTACTTCATAATGTAGAACATGCGAAAAGCCTTCAGGCTCTTGAAAAGCAGGTCGATGTACTTGTGTGTCCTTAGATCTTGCAAGCAGCCAAAAGGTTCGCCAAACAATCTACAGAGCTCGAAATGTCAGCAGACAGCTCGTTCTGGATATGTGATACAAATAGTAGCGATACTGACAGGTCTGCGATGACGTCGAAAGTCGTCCAATTATACCACTTGACCATGTTGACAGGCTCGGGCGAAGCAGAGGTGACTTCCTTCAGACGATTGACAAGCTGGTCGACATACTTCTGCAGAAGGCCTTCTTGATCTGCTAGAGCCTTCTCACTGAAGGCATGGCTCAATGTCTTCCGGCCACGGCTGTGGTCCGCATCATTGGCTACCAAGATAGAGGGTGAGCCATTCATTGGTGGAGCGTACCATGCCGGATCCTTCTACAAACCGCAAAGTGACTAGGTCAGCGAATGTCCCGTTCCGGAGAAGATGATTTTGCTTCGTACCTGAAAGTTCTGTTTGCCCTTCAGCTTCCCCGTCCTGAAGCCGTAGATCTCCTGAAAACTCGTCTCGCCGTTGATAAAGGATACTTCATTTGGTGACACTCTCACCCCGTCGCCGTACTTGGCGTGTAGGTCATTCACCAGATGGACAGTAGTGCCAGCCAGAAGATGCCTCACGTACGGAATGCGGCTGAGGGCGTTGATTTTAGGGCCAGGCACTTTACTGAGAGGATGAAAGTAGAGGGCATGGACGGTTTTGACGAGGACGTATACGACCGACTGGAGCAATATGTTAGCGAACGTTGCAAGGCTTTGCACAAGGAGCCGATCTCACAAGAGCAGCGAAGGTGCCGAAAAGCATGTATGGCTTCGTGGCCGCCACACTTTCCAATTCGATGGGTTCCATGGTTAAGTGAAGATGTTGTATGCGTGTCTGTTTGTTCTTTAGAAGCAGTACGGGTATAATCGCGTCCTCCACACGTTGCAGAGAGCCGGCGGGGTTTGGTCGATGTAATATCGGTCTGATGTTCGGAAATCAAGACGCTGCTCGGTTCATCGGGCATTCGGTCGACATTGCGCTCCGAATTTGATCACGCGGAAATGCGCCGACTTATGTAGCTGCTAAGAGTGTATTAGGCTACATGCAGGTGGTCTGCATCAGATAGGCAACTGCTACGACAGCCCTGTCGTACCCACCTTGCCATCCTTCCCCAAACCGTATTAATCTATTATCTGCAGTCTCGTGCGGGGCAGGCTCATTGATCTCAACTCTGATAGGTGCCACGCTGCTTCACGATGGCGCCGACATCCTAAGGTATCGCTTGTGATGACGTTAGCAGTCGCGTGGTGATAAGGCGGGCATCCACAGCGTAAGCAGTGTCATCCGTGTCATCCGTAGTCATCCACAGGGCGTCTTGCAAAGTGCAACCACTTCAAGGCCGCAACATCGGAAGAGCACCGCGGGACGCCTGACCACCTACAGAAGTGCAAGTGTTCGATCCTCCTACTATCTACAGGCCACTTGCGCCGCCGTACGCCCCGCGATGAAATGTAGGCAAACGCGTGTGGATGGAGATCTGCAGCTTTCCAGCTTGCTGCGATCGTACCATTCCAATCCTGCGAACGGACTTGTTACTCTCGTGCCTCATGTTTCCATCGATGTGGAAAGCCTCTCAAGCTTTCCCGACCTCGTTGGGGGCCGAACTCACAGCATGTTACAAAAGAGAGAAAAGCCCTCCCTGAGCATTTTCTCTCTCTGAGCATTTCCCAAACCACCATCTCCCAACTCAGCCCCCACCAGCACCAACCGGTTCCGGCCTGTGCGCAAACAAGACCTTCCAATAAACAATCTCAGCAACCTCAAGTTCCTCGCCACCGTCATCGGCCGCCGCTTCAGCCAGCGGCGGCCTCCGCCTGACAACAGCAAGAGGCTTAGGCAGCTTCTTCACCTCGCCTGTCAGACGCTGGTGCTTGCCGACATAGAGGTAGACGCGTTTGTGCCACGACGTGTCACTTGCAGGTTTAGATGAGTCGTAGAGCGGAAACATGAGCTTGCCGAGAGGGATGCTGCCGTCTGCTGCGTGTTGGGTAGTTGAGAGGGAGGAGTTGACTGTGCCTTGAAGTTCGAGGATTGCTAGTCCGGACGGGGTTTGAAGGAGCTGAGGCAGAGGGTTCGGGAGGTTGGTTTGGCGCGTGGGGGCCGGAGGATGGAGCGGGATGGCGGGCATAATGGGATGGCGCTCGCTTTCGTTCTCGCGTTCGTCGCTGCGACCTGTTTGGGGGATCGGTCTGGACCTGATGAATGTGCCGTCTGTCTTCTTACACGCCAAAAGACGTGCCGATCGTGTCGTCCGTTTGGGATTCAGGGAGCTGCTGACGTGATAAGTACATGTATTATTGCACGAGGGAGACGCGTCGTGATTATAGCGGCGAAGAAGGTTCGCGCAGGTGACTAAGCCACGCCACAATCGCTGGCTTCCATTCGCATCTGTACTCGCCTACACATCCCTACGCACTTGCAAAGACCCACCCATGCTCTTCAAGAAGGTCAAACGCGAGCGGAAAGCATCAAGTCAGCCACCAAACCGAGCCGAAGCTACATGAAAACCACCACGCAAATGTATGTAAGCTGCTTATTTGCTATTCATAGACTACAAGCCTAGGTAGAGGCCACAAGCACGCATGAACAGAGACAGCTGGTGTCCTTGAGACCCTGAGCATAAAAAAAAGGATAGAGAGCAGGAATACCCCACCGTAGAGAAGCATCCATCCGTGGTATATCCGCCTAGCCGGCAAACTCCTTCCCCACAGTAATCCCTGAATATCGCCCCCTGCCTGATAGTCGCCTTTGACCGTGGTCAATTCGCCAATATGGCGCACATTTCCGCGACGGTCCTCAATTGTAGATCGGACTCCTGTGCCAGTGTCGGAACACCTACGCAAGAACTCATGGTGTCGTGAAAGTCATCAAGTCGTGTCAGTTTTCTCCTTCCTTCCGGGCCTCACTCGAAGATCATACATCTGTGTCTGTATGTTCCTGAGCTGCGGCCCACCAAGGTCCACGAGTGGGAAAGTAAAACTGTCTAGGTCTAGGTGACCAGGTCCGCCGAAACGTTAGAGTAGTCCTCAGGAGGAACACCCAGACGCTTCGCCACCTCCTTGTTGCCAGCGACCAGGCCCTCGAGGTATTTCACGATCTCGGTAATCACCTCGGCGCGAGACAGGCCAGACTTTCCACCTTTGAGACTAGGGACGAGCTGGTTAAGGTCGTCGAAGGACTTTTTGATGAGGTCACGGCGCTTTTGCTCGCTTAGGATGTGGTTTGCACGCTTCTGCTCATCGGACAGATTCGCGCGGGATTTCGCGTCGCGCGTCTTGCGCTTGTAGCCAGCGGGGCCTGGAGACGCGGTGTCGCTTGGTGTGGTGGAGGTGGTCGCTTCGTCGCCTTCGGCGAGGGTGGATCGGCGGCGCTTGGTCGACGACTTGGGTGCGGGTGTGTACGGTTCATACTCGTCTGAGATCATGACTTCCATCACCTCTGCCTTCGGGACTTTGGGACCACGCCTGGGAATCGTGCCCTGAACTTCGCCGCCTGACGTGACATTCGCTCCCTCCTTGTCGTCGTGGGTCGACTTTTGCCTCTTTCTCGGCGGTCCGTCATGGTTCTGCATATTGGCACCGCTGTTGTGAGAGGTGTGGACAGCCATGGGCCTCCAATGTTGTTGGTTGGTCGACGTGGATGAAGGGCGCGGAGGAGGGCCACCCCACTGCGCACCCGGAGACGTAGATGAGCTGTGCGACTCGTTGGCTTGGAGGACACGTTGGGAGGTGGTCGGCTGACTGAGATGCCTGCCCGACATGTGCTCAGCCCTGCCAGCGAGACTCAGTCCCAGCAAGTTCTGCTCTTTCCCGTGATCGCCGAAAGCGCCGACCGCAGGACCAGGTGCGCTGTACCGTTGGTTGTCGAAACCAGCGTCTGTGCCAAACCCGAATTGTCTTTCGGTGTTCTGGAGGTAGCTCTGCGCCGAAAGGCCACTGTTGTTTAACCAATTGGGGTTGAATTGGGCGTGATTGTTGAGGTTCGACTGGCGGTGACGAAGGGTAGGGAGAGACTGGCCGTCGCCTGCGTAATTCAATGTGCTGAGAAGCTGATGCACCGGCAGTGGGTGCAGATCACTAGGCGAGCTCATCGACTGCCTGGACGACGACGGACTTTCAGAGGTGCCTGGGTGCTGGATCATGCCCATCATGCCCCAGGATGCTTGACTGTTCCCGCCAGATTGTTGATTGCTACCTCCGCCGAAGCTCTGGTTTCGGACTCGACCTTGATCTTGAGCGGGGGTGGAGACTTGATCTTGACCTTGAGTAGACATGCCGATAAGCGCCTGACTTGCCCAGGTGTCGTCGCTGTTGCTGTTCGTTCGACAGTTGCCTTGCCGTCCGGCTGTGAAGTTGCTGTTCCGCATGTGCTGATTCTGGGAGTTAGTCCGGTAGTTCATAGGCATGCCGCCTATGTTGCCAACACCGCCCGTGCTGTTCATGTTGCCCATGTTGCTCGCGCTCCCGTTAGCTTGCATGCTGAAACCACCGCTTCCGTTCATGCTTCCGCCCACGTCTTCACCGATCCCAACGCTGATACCGCCAGTCTCAACTGTGCTGCCGTGAACCTTGTCGTCCATGTACCCGTAACCGAACTGCTGTAGTACACTGTGCTGATCGAAGTCTAGAGCCTCTAGGTCGCCGACCTTAGTCTGGTCCGTATGATTGAAGAAGTTCTCCATCATAGCCGAGTCGTTCAAGTCCAAGACAGAAGACTGATTGATGTTGTGCTGAGGAGTGTCTGGAGGGAAGTGGGAGCCAGAGAAGTCTTAAATACCATTGTCAGTCGACGCTAGACTGCAAACGCTGTCACAAGTCTCCTTCACGTGAAGATAGGAATTGAAAGGGGGGGGCCTTGGACCACTTACAACCGAACGGCATTGTGAATGTCTGTTGCTGATGCCCGGCTTCACTTCCATTGTAGCCATTCGCTTGGCTCTGGCCAAAGTGGCCTCGCGATGCCATTACTTGCGCCAACTTGCCGGCAGCGGTCAGACGACCGCTATTGTAGTCGTTGGGGGAGCTACTACAATAGCAGTCCACCACCTCTTGCTATTGATTCCGCGGAATCGGCGCCGCCTATTGAGCTGGGATGTTGGCGCGATCCTCCTCTTACGCTAATCGCACGTGTACGAATGGTAGAATTAGCCGTCGGATACTCTCGCTCTCAATCCTGGATGACTGAAGGCAGGCTTCGCATGGGTATTTCATCGTTCCATCGACACGGTCTGGTCGGCGGCGTATGGTGAGGGACGGTGGGTATGAGCGGCACTCTACAGGATCTCAGTATCAGACACAATGAATCGAGCCGACAAACTTATTCAGCAGTACACACCTTGATAACAATAAGGGGGGCTTGAGGTTCTTGGACATTCAATACCAATACCACACCACTGAAGAGGACTCGAGCGCAAGATAGTGACGTCGCAGACTCAAGAAGCCCTTAAGAGGTATATACAGCCCCTTTGCAGTAGAAGCAAGAGCAGCCTCAGCTGGTCGTCGTCGCAGTGTTCTTCGTCCGTGTGCGCCTCTCAAGACCCTGCATCTAAGGTAGGTAAAGTAGCTGTGGTCGACTGCGTTGGGGTGGAGGCAACAATCACATGCAAATGTCAGGAGCTTGTGAACGTGCGGGCCGAAACGGATGCCGAGCGAGAGGCTGCCAGCTGCGAGATCCCGAAAAGGCGGAGGTGAGACTTCCAGAACGCGTTGTTACAGCACAGCACTACCTCGTAGGGTCAACGTGGCCCAGTCACGGGATCACTACATACTTTGGGTATACACAAGCGACGCCGTTGGCGGCATTTGTATCCAACGGTATGGAACGGCAGTGACAGAGAGCTGGAAGTATGCACCACGCACTATACTGAGGTCTCGATGGAAAACGGTGCAGGCTTATACTCGTCCAGCACGAACAACTCCCCCATTCCAGTCAATCCCAAGCTGCGCGCTGAAGCATTCACCCAAACGCGCATTTTTTCCGACTTCAATGAACTTCTTTCACTCCTGCAATATTCACCCAAACACGCGTTTCTCCTGGCTTGAACAAACCTCTTTTCACCCCCCCCC